>CM061133.1:321091603-321691603 GCA_030789695.1 Scilla litardierei
TGTTTGAATGGTTTGAGAAAACTATAAAAGAAGCATCTACTGTTCCATTGAGATGTTAACTCATTTGATTATATTTTGCTCAAACATTCTAGCTTTCATTTCTTAAAGATCAAAGCTCTCAAAATCCGAAAGCCCTAAAATTCCTATCTTTCATCTTTTGCTCTCCAACCTAAAACCAAAGGGAAATCTTCTAGGCATTTGGTGCAGTCAAGAGAAAGGGCTTTCCTCTCTTCCAATAGAGTCTTTCAACACATAACACACTTCTCCTTCAAGTTCTACTTCAAGGCATAAATGATTGTAAGTGTTGCTTAATTTCATATTTCATAACTTTCGTTTTTTGATTTACTCTTGGGTTATGAGAGTGTTTTGCTTGAAGTCATTTTTGGTTGTATATCATCTTCTATAGTAGAGTTGTATGTATGAATGTATGGTAAGTGTTGTCGTGTATATCGTATGTGTTGTCTAATGCATAAAAATGAGGAGTATATGCATAAAAATGAGCTCATGTCTAATTTCATAATTTTTGATTGTATATCATCTTCTATAGTAGAGTTGTATGTATGAATGTATGGTAAGTGTTGTCGTGTATATCGTATGTGTTATGTAGCCAGTATACGGCCATGGTTAGATATAGCGATATGTATGTGTATATAAGTATTGTTCGTCTTTAACTGTAATTAGTATATGGTTTTATGTATGGTTATTTGGTTGTGTAATGCAAGTAGATTTGTATGTCTTCGGTGTATAACTCTAAGTATGAGTATATATATGTAGGTATGTATACTGCATGTCTGCATAAGTGTATCGGTTTATACATATGTTATTGTGTATATTCATATGGTCTGTGCATAGTTATGTAGTGATTGTGTATGTATGTTGGTCTGTATGATAATGTGGATATTTGTTTGTATTCATATATATGTTATGTATGGCTATATGTATACTTGAGAATTGTAGTGGAGTAGTGAATGTATATTAGTATGTGTACTCTAATAAGTTGGTCCCTTGGCGTGTGTATGTTAGTGTATGTTAGTGTATTGGTGTGGTGTATGGGTCTAAGTGTGATATGTAGATTCTCACGCACTGAGCGATGCTATACAAGGTATACTACTGTGTGCTTATATAAATATATGTTCGTACCCGTGTATGACTATAAATATATGTGTGAGTACATATTGTGTGGATATTATATTGACATTGCTCGGATATATAAGTATATGTATGATTAATACGTTAGGTGGTCATAATATATTCTCATATGTTCATATATATTTATATGTCATGTGTAGCCCATATGTGCATGCATAGTTGTCTACTTGAATGTATATTTCCTATATTGTATTATTATGTACTATAAGCCTTATGTCTATTGGCATGCATATGTTGGCTATGTATGTGTGTGCATTATTTGTGTGGGTAGGGATCTATTAAATTCTTTTACATCAAATGTAATTAATCACATATCTTTAATATTCCAATGTAACGCCATGCTCCCTGGGATACCCGAAGAGCGAGTGTTATGAAAGGGGAAAGAAGAAATACAAAATACGAACACAAGCAGGTCCACTGCGCACTGCTGGGATAGTACCTGTAGCATTCCAAACAACACAGAAATACAAAAAGAACCAACAAATCCAACACTGATATATATATATATACATACAAACTGTCCATATCTATTCTATATTTGATGAATAATTTGAATTTTGTCCCAGTAGGACAAGTGACTAGGACAAAGAGGCTTATGACTAGGATAAAGGCTTGATGATTAGGACTGAGATAAGTTTTGGGGTGAAATTTGTGGGGAAGATTTGAAAATTGAAATTTGGTTTGTAAACTTAAAATTTTAAAATCTGTAAGGCTACGTATAGACGTGGGCCCCCCTCTCAAATCACAGTGCCCTTTGGGCACGGGAAAGTTCTAGTACATTTGATGAAAATGTCCTAGGTGGCATGAAAATATGACTATGACAAAAAATGGGCCCCACCCCCACATCATCCCCTCCACCTCACCCTCCACCTCACCCAAAAAGTCACCGCCAATCCACTTATTTACATGTTTGCCATCCCATCAAAAAAACCCCAACCCCATTTAATTACATGTTTGCCATTCACTCCAAAAAAACCAATTATTTACATGTTTGCCACCTCAGGATTTTTTACGTTTTAACCCCCGGACTTTGCACTTTTTGCCCCCCGACGATACCGGCACGCGCACCCACATTTATCACTCCTTTTTGGTTGCACACGTTGACCGCATCATCTTGGTAGGGGTTTTTTGGGCTCCGTGCACGGTGTGCACGGGTTATTTCTAGTACAACATCCTTATACAATCTCATATACAACATAAAACCCACATCTCGCCAATGTACAAGAACACACACTTAGATCACTCACACACTCACACAACCCTCAACTCCAATCAGCTGAGCTAATGGGCCTCCAACTCCAAGAACCAATAACTGAAAAATCAACGGGGGCACGTCACAGCGTGACCCAGTAGGATATCCAAACCCAACTCACATGGTGCAATGGAATGCAATGCAATGTGTACTGAACTGTGACATTGACTCATATCATATCATAGGAAGATCATGTACGAACATATAATCACATCATTCATAAGAAATTGTAAATGGCATAATTTACGGAAACACGTACCTGCGGCAAATGGAGACCTGCAAAACAAAGTGAGTACTACAGGAAGAGAATTAAACTGCAACGTCAAGAAGCTGAAACCTAGCATTATAATGTAAATCGTGCCCAGAGATCATAGGTTCATACATGATAGGCCTCGTGGTCCTCATGACATTGCCCCTATATAAATTAAAACATAACATAACATAACCGCATATCACCACAACACCGGGTCATGCACATCGTGCCATGTCCATCATAACCATAACCACATACCACCACAAATTACCACAATGGGGGATGTCATGTCCACCCTCCTACCTCCCATCACTTACAAGCCTAGAGTCTCTAACCATACAACACAATATAGTGCCACGTTTCTTCTTCATTCCACTAAACAAACAACCCAATATTTCACCATGCTTCATGAAATTTAAAAGGCACCATTTCATTCTCATTTCACCTCTCTCCTTCACCAAAACATCACCATGACACTAGGGATCACCAATACCCGAGGCCGAAATTTAGGGGTGGCTTCAAGCCCCCATGAAAATTACATTTCATAGCCAATTTGCATATCTCCACTTAATGTCACATAATTCACATTTTTCTCATGCAAAGAAAATTGTATAATAAAGCTTCCATATTCAAAATGAGAGCAATTTCACAATTTCACAAAATTAAAGCAACAAGCTTTCAATTGAATCGTGAATCACTAATTTCACAAAATTAATGTAACAACCCAAAACCATGGCATCAAAGAACTCAACATCTCATATAATTTCAAGCTAAAATGCACCATGATAAGAAATTGCCACAAACCCCTGAAAATGCAAACTTTTTTCTCTCAAAATGAAATGAAATGAAAACATATGAGTAGGGTTGGACTCCTACGTCAACCAAGAAGAACTCCACCATGAATCCAAGCTCCCAACCCTAATCCATCTCTTCCCACATGTAACACCTATTAGTGCTAATACTAATTTTTCTTTGTATATTTCATAGTAATTCATGCATTAGCCCAAATTTTGGCACTATTTGCATTCATACCCTACAAGGTTTGTATTTGTACCCAAAAAGAGGGCATACTTGCAATTTTGCATTTAAGGGAGTTTTTGGCGCAAAATTTCCCTAAATGGCATGGTAGTAATTGTAACTACATCTTGAAGGGCATTTTTGTAAAAGAGAGATGGTAAGAGGAATTTCAAAAAAAAGAAATGACAATCTTGTAAATTGTGAGAAAATCACTTCAAGATGCTTCTAATCCTTTCTCTCTTCTTCTACTCATTTCCATTGATTTCTTAATTCCCAAAACAAAAACAAAAACAAAAAAAACCCTCCACTTTCGTTCCTGGCTTGGCCGAAAAAAAAGAAGGAGAACAAAAGAAGGAGAAGAAGAGGGAAGAAAAAGGAGAAAAAAGAAGGAGAAAGAAAAGGGAAGAAAAGGGGAAGGAGGAGGGAGGAGGAGGAAGCTCAAGCTCTAGGGGGAATCCTAATCAACCCTACTTGAGGTTAGAGGTAGGAAATCTAAACCCTCTTGGATCTCTTTAAGATGAATTCTTGTTGTAGTTGGAGATGTCTTTTAGTAAAGTCCAAGTAATAATGTTTCCTCTCAAAATTTGTTGAGTAGTAAATTCTCTTTGTTTTTTGTAATGATGTAAAATGTAGATTATCAAAAAATTAAGGGGAGGTTATGCCCAAATTTTTAGGAATTTGTAGACGATGGGTTCAAAATTTAATTTTTCTTAAGTAACTTCAAGAAAGTTGATGACTTTTGCAAAAAGATTGGATTTTTCTTAATGAACTTCTATAAAGGACTTCAATCATGTAATCCTACACTCTTCCTTCATCTCCTTTCATTAAAAATGTGATTTTTCTCAAAATTATTAAGAGGGTTTGATCAATTTAAATTGTTCTTTGAAAAAGTTTATGTTTTTCTTCAAGGAATCTTTGTAATGACCTTAACCATGTATCCCTAGAATGAATCATCATGTTCCCCTTTCAAAATTGAATCTTTTTACTACCCACTTCTCTTTCCTTTAAAATAAATAGAATTTTTATCGGTAAAGACTTAAGAGGAATTTCACAAGTTAAATTTCTTTCACACAAAGATTAGGTTTTCTTTAAAGATGTATTATATATAAGCTAAAGTATGCAGTCCTACAAACATTCATTAAGTTTTCCCTCCTCAAAATTCCATTTCTATAAATGTCTTCTTTAAATTTTTCATAAAAAGGACCATTATTTACATAGCTAGTCTTTAGGAATCCCCTTCTTGAAATGCTTAGGTTAGTCCCTTGATTAGTTAACTTGATTAATTGAGTTGCATGTTCCTTTTCCTTTAAGAAGTATGTTGATGTTAATGCCAAAGGAAGTGGTTTCATTCACATTACTTGCCTTTATATCTTAGTATGTGGATGTTGGTCTTTAAGCTTGCATGTTGGATAATAATAGATGTTTAGTCCCATTTGCTTGCATGTTCAAGAAAATTGTGAATGTTTAGCTATTACTTGCATGTGGCTATTGAAATTCCTTAATATGGAGATTTGTAAAAATGGCGATGTTTGAATGAAGGAAAGTGGCATGCCGAAGAACTACGCATAAATGATTTGCATTTGGCTAAAGATGTTGGAAATGCGAGATTTGGTTTATGTTTCAAATAGTGCATGGAAAAAGGAATGTGAATGCGAGTGGGTTAGCCTACGTGTTAGTTATGTTTCGCATGCCACTAATTCTTGTAAAAACGAAAATTATGTAAATTAAATCCCTGGGTGTCTCTTTCCACTTTTGAGGTGGGTGAGCACCCTAGGGAGGGATGGGGGAAAACCAAAGCATTGGGTTGGCATAAAGGACGGGACAGGCTGAGTTGGTTTGTGTTGGTCTGTGTTGGTTTGTGTTGGGTACACTCGCACTCTTGTCGGGCTACCGGGGCGGGGAGTGGGCGGAGGTGTTACCATAGGCTCCTGACGGGCTAGCACGGCGGGGAGTCCTAGTTCTTACCACCCGCCTTACTGGGTGAGGTTCCAGTCCCTTATGCCACACTCAGTGCCTAGGTTTTCAACAAAAAATACTTAAATAAATAAATTTAAATAATCGTCACTCTCAATGTTTGTTTCCTTGCCGTGTCTACTGGTTGTAGGGTTGACACTACAAACCCTTAGATATAGCCTAGGTGTGGTCGAGTTTACTACTGGGTACGCTGTGACGTGTCCCCCTTTCTCCATAGGTACAGGTCCAGAGAAGACGACGAGCCCTCAGCCTCAGCAGAGACTCCAGGAGGGCAGCACTTCCCAGTCTGGGTCACAGGGTAGCTAGGCTGTGAGTGGTTTTGTGGGTTTTTGGGTCATAAGGGTGAGTGAGAGTAGTTACTTTTTGTTCCCCCTCAGTTTTGTACCACTGAGTGATTGTTGTCGTACTTTCTGGGTTGTACAGTTTCTGTGATGATGTTGTTATGATGAGATTAGTAGATACTAGTATGGGTGACTCTAGACGATCCCGCTGTTTGTTTACCGCCGCTTAGCTGTACTTATTCTGTTTTGCTGGAGCATTTACTTTTTGTACTCCTCTGCAGTACGTTGTTCTCTTAGTCTGTGTTGTTCTAGCTGTTGTAGTGGCCTGCATATTTTTCCCTGACAGCACATTTACGCTTGGTACCCTGTACCGCGGCCCATCACCCCTGTCTTCCGTATTTTGGAAGATGGGGTGTGACACCCCAACTCTACTTTAGCTTTCCCCCCTCTTCCCTCTCTCTTTCTTTCTTCTTTCTCCCCTTTCTTTTTTTTCTCCTTCCTTTCTTTGTTTGGCATGGGGATGAATTCGGCAGCACAAGGGGGGCTTTGGCCTGGCTTGGGAAGGGGGAAATGGGGAAGGAATAAAAGAAATTAAATAAATAGAAGAAGGGGAAGTTTCTAGAAGGAATGAGAAAGGGATTAATAAAAAATGGGAAGCCATCTAGTTACAAGTTTGCCATCCCTCTTAAAAATATCCCTCCTCTCTTCATAATAATCCAAGCCCACTATTAAAGCCCAATAAACCCACTCTTAACCACTAAAATTAACTAAAGGCCCAATAATAATAATAATAATAATAATAATAATAATAATAATAATAATAATAATAATAATCAACATCAACAATAACAACAAATGGTAATACTAATAATAATAACAACATCAACCACCTTGCCATTCACTAATACCAATAACAACAACAACAATAATAATCTCTTTAGAACATAATAAACTAATTATCATGAAAATACCATTTTACTATACACACCCACCAACCAAACATCACTAAGCACACTAATAACGATAATAACACTCACTACATCATATCCAATACAATCACATACATTCATTAATACACCCAAATCACGTCATAGTCAACCATATAGCCATCTACGTAGGAAATTACTATGCACACAACAAAATTACTATACACAGAACAAAATTACTATACACACTATGGAGGCACACAAGCACGCATACACTACATATCAAACAACATACATACCCTTACTGTATATGACAATAGGGCCATTACATCCAAAGTCTACATCGCAAACCTGTGGGACACAATTAATTCACATACATCCGATGTATCATCTCCCCAATTCTACCTATTACTTGACGAAGGTCCCCCTTTGTGTAAGATCTTACGACCTGGCCTTACTACAGGTGGAGCTCGAAATCCCAGACGGTATAGACTACGAGCTGCAGGTGTCGTCCCTGATTTGGTATCATCATTCCGTGGTTAACTCATTGACATGAGTATTGTCGGGACCGCCATGACTGTGTATGTGATGCATGCCGTAGTTTTAGTCCATTCGGCATAACTATGTCGCTTAGTCAAGCCTAAAGTATGGGCAACTATCAACCACAAAAACTTGAAATCGGTTAGTCTACATCGGTATTTAGTCTAATAATATTGGACTTCTTCCCACATACTCTGGCCAGAGTTTTTACTAAATATCGAATTAACACGTGCAACACTAACTCCCCCATAAATGGGAGAGCCGAATCCTCTCTTTGTCATTACTCCTCGCACGCTTCAGTTGTCACCCAACCTAGGGCCTTTCAACGGGGATTGCCCCGAGGCTAGATCAGAGATAAAAGTGACACTATTCACGTAGAGGTTCGTACAATGACTTCAAGTCTAAGGACCAACTTGCATATCATCACTAAGAGTTATCATTGACAAATGAATTTATAGTAACCATATGATAACTCTTGTTGGGTCGTTCAGTGAACTCATTCTTTAATGAGCACCTGTGTCTCGTCTCCGACTTCACCAAGTCGAACGACCATGAGATCGTCGTCACCACTCCATGGTGAAGACAAAGACACAATGGTCTATCCGATGTGTCGATATCCTTTTCTTGAAATATCTACGACCACGAACGATTTTAGACTAATGTTACAAACAGTCAAGAAATTCTCCATGATCAAGTCATCTCGATACTTATTTGACCTCGCATTAAGTCTCAGGACTTTTCATAAGTTCTTATAAAGACTACATTATTATTTACTTACGTAAATACTTACCAAACTGCTTACTTTATTTCGAACAAGATGTTTGTACATATAAACAGAGATAAATTGCCTTGAGGGCACACTCATCTCTCAAAACCGTACAGATATGATCGTATGACTTACGGACTGGACCATATGGATATGCATAATATCGCTTTCTGTAACATGTACTATTAACTTGGCATTTTATTTGACATGTGGGACTGGGACAGTCCAATTGTTGCAGAGGATATATGAGTGACTGGATCCACATTATGGCTTTACCTCCACTCACACTAAGTGGATGAAGTCAACTTGATCATCGCCCAAGGGAATGGGTCGGTAAGTAGCGCCATGGAGAGGTCCCGATGGCAGTGTGCATTTTAGTCACATATTATGCCCTCAGACGTGGACTTGGCAATAAAACAGGTAGTTAGTAACTGTTGCCTTTAACATCTTATACAATCTTTTTATCACATATTGCAAATGCTATTAAATGTTCTAACGGCTAGCAAGCATCTATTTCGGCCCTTACTTGGCATGCTCTATTATGCTCTCATCATGCTTTTCCATGTCTCTATGGCTCTCTTATAAATATATGCTTTTCCTTCCTATTATGGGAAATACTTGCCGATCGACCCTCGTTGACGGGCTTCCATTTTGTATTGTCTTAAGAAATGCATGTCAGGCTTTAAGGGTGAGTTTATTGAGGGTGTTGCAGAGATCGATCTAGTACTCGAGGACTACATTGAGCTTCAACCTACTGAAGAATATGGAGACTACTATTTCGTGTCAGTGCTAGTGTGTTTTAATTTGTGTGTGTTGTTGTTTTGGCCATGCTTGGCATATGGTTGTATTTTAATTCCAGATGCTTCGATTTGTAATAATGTTATTCATGCTATTTTTCTTAAGCAAGCATGCAAGGACCCGCAGTTTTCTATCACAGACGCGTAGTGTGTTTAAACTAAGGAGGAAGAAAGAAAAAATATATAACACTCATCATTGTTTTAAGCACATCGTAGACCCACTCGCGTTCTTGCTCTAAGTATAATAGGAAGCGTGGAGTGACAATGTGTATATTGATGTTGAAAATCACGATTGAAAATGCATTTCTGTGCCAAGCTATAGATGATTGATTGAATTTGATAGTTTTATTCGATTTAGTCGCTTCTTTTGTTAAAGACTAGTAAAGAGTTGGTGGTGTGATTCAGGGAAAAAATTGCATATTTATCCCCTCATATATTAGCATTCTATGCATATATGATGATTATTTGGCCTCTAAAACGAGCGTATTAGAACATTATTTAAAATTAGAGCACACTCTTTATATATGCACAAAATGCCATTTATATTGCTTATTTCCTCTCTTGTATTTTTAAGTGAAAAGGGCAATTTTTTGATTCCAACGGTTATTTTTCTAGATTTTTCTGAGATCGGTGCTATTCTCTACAATTTTTTAGAATGCAAAACATTATTTAAAAATAAAAGTAATAATAAATAGATGCACGTGCACCGCATGCGTATCGCTGCAGTGCCCGGGCCACGTGGCGTGATCTTAGCGACGTCCTGCCCGATCGGACAGCTGCGAACGAAGTAGATGCGAACGAAGCGGGATGCGCTAGCGAAGCCACATGTCGAGCTGAGAACTCATCCCGCCTCAATGGGACAGTTCACATCGAAGGCGAGACGGAGCCAGACTCGAAGTGGGTCAGCAAGTCCGAGACATGTGGCCCTCCCATAATCAATCCTGCCTGACTCGGATGACCATGAAGCAGAGCGGATGCGGGCGGCGTTTCTGAAGCGAATTGGAGCGGATTTTGGGATCCGCTCCGACCAAACCCGCAGCCTATAAATATGGGGTATTTGCAGCGTATACTGCAGATTTTACAGTGTATTCCAGAGCATATTCTAGTGTTTTGAGGATTTCTGAGCATATTTATGCGAAACTTTTGGGTGATTTGGAGCTAGAGGAGGGATGCAATCTGTAAAGAAGATTTAGGGTCCAATTGAAGAGATTTTGTGATAAAATTCCTATATTTTGCTTTGTATTTGAGTTATACCCTTTGTATTTTGAGTTAAAGATGTCGTATTTGCTTATAAAAACTAATTCTTTTCTCTCCATGCTTTGCTAAAACTCTTATGTGTTAGTTGTGATATAGTCGGGCTATGTAATCATTGATTTTAATGTCATTTCATCCTATTTTTCATGACATATCGAGTGTTTCATTAGTTTCTACTTGTATTATTTGAGTATGATTGTTGCTGGCATGCTTAAATCAAATATGACCTTTGCAGGCTTATTTGTGATATGATCTTTGCAAACATATCATGACCTCTGCAGGCATCCACGTTCAACTTCTTCGTGAAATTAAAGATTCACTTGATTACCTATGGCATTATCTCATAATCTTTATCGCTATGTTTTCTGACGTTCTCATCCCTTTGCTAAATGAAACGTTGAGTTATAAAAAAGACATTAATATGCATTGATTGCAAACACCCTATCGAAATCAAAACAGGCATATACTCTTCACATTGATACTATAACGTCGACTTCTTCGTAGTTGTTTTAGGACTACTTTTGTTTACTTAAAGCTCTTGGCACAATTTTCTCGTCTTCAAAAGGTGGTAACTTTTTATAGTATTAGTACTCTTTATATACTGATATTTTGGTATTGCAAGCAAACTGTCACGTGGATACGATAACTGACTCAACAGGTTTACTACTTGCTTGATCACCTATATTTTGGAGTAGCGCTCACATATTTCAAAACGAATCACATACATGAGTGTTGAGTTGGGGGTTGGTGTGTAGGGGTGCTAGATCGGAGCTCAGTAGTTGATTCGAAGAGATGGTCGGCTGTCGGCGAATGGTAGGTCGAGAGAGAGCGAGAAAACTTAGGGCTTGGGTAGATGCATCGGCTGTCGACTGGGGATACATGCAACGATTTGTCCGCACTTGCCAAGTGTGGCCAAATCGTATAAGCTGGGGGGGGGGCCCGACAAATATGATGCGCTGGGCAAATGCGGCATATTTGTTTCATTTCAAAACAAACTTGTTGCACTTGGTAAGTGCGGCCAACTGAAATGGTCGCACTTGGCAAGTGGTAGGGAAGATAATTGACATGACCATAGCCCAATTGAGCGCCCAATTGGGCATGCCACATTCCCATCTCTACAAATCCTTCATTAATGAGTACGCAAAAATTTATGAATGGTTTGTAGAGATGGGAATGAGGCATGACCAATTGGGTTTTGGGCATGCCCATTCTCATCTCTACTGGCAAGTGGGGCAAAGTCCAAATTGACCCAGTCAGCGACGAGAGGCCACCAGTCAGCACCATTGGTCGCTGACTTGGCAAAAGTCGGTCGGTTTTGCTAAATATTTTTTTGTCAAATTTTCAAATTATTTTTAATTTTTGTTTTTTTCCAAAACATTGCCCTTTTGTTATGAATAGGGTCCAATGGGCCTATTGGGTATCCACCATATTAATTAATACATATATAAGGCTAGAGATTTCCTAGCCCTCAACCCTTCACAACACGTTATCAGTACGGCGGCTCGTGGAAAAGGCGACAGCTTGTGAGAGGGAGTTGACCCGCGAAAGCTCCGACGATTTTTTTTCGTGACGCAATGCTTCACGAGACGATGCGGATTTTTTCGGGTATCCTTCATCGAACGTCGCTAGATCTGGTGGACGGATCTAGTGGGTAAGCCTAAACAATTATCTAGATCTAATACATAATTTTATGTGATCTAGATATCAAAAATATAATTGTTTATGACTTGAAACTAATTTATTAGATTAAAATCAGTTTTCTTTATTAGTGTAACTCTGATAAAATGCAATTTTTAAATTGTATTAATCATATTATTAGATCAATTGTGCAAAACCTTGTTCTTGATGTCCTTGAAATAAAATCAAATTTCTATGATGTTCATTGACCCCCCACAGATCCGGCCTGGCAAAGATTTCATGATGATCCAGTCATCAAATCAGCCAAAAAATTCCTTTAAGCATCCGGATGGCCATGGCCGCGCCCTGCAGGCGCGGCCACAGCCACGGCCACGCCGACGGCCGCTGGTTGTCGTGGGGTTGCTAGCCGCCACTGGCGGCGGCCCCTCCTCCCCAAACCCTAAACCTTACCAGGGTTAGGGGAAAGTTTTGGGGTGCCTCCACTCTTGGGCCAGAAGCCCAATTGATTCAGGATATAAATTCCATATTCCCCCCCCATTTCTGGGCATTTTATGTGTATATCGTGATTATTTTGGTTTTGATACGTGTGTATTTGTGATATCGTGAATTATTAAAGATTATTCTGATTTTATACATAAAATGTGTTTTTATGGACTAATCTTTACTTCACTTATTTTTCAGGTACTCCTGGAAATTTTCTGCATTTTCTGTAATTTTTCCAGAATTTTTTGGAGCTTGGAGACATTTTTTGGGAATTTATCAAGCAAAGAAGCTATTTTGGGATTTAAAAAACAAAAAAAAGAAAGAAAAAGAGCCGCAACCCGCGGCCCGCTCAAGGCGTGGGCCGCTGTATTTTATTAAAAAATAATAATAATTAACCATCTCTTGTGGGCCGGCCCGCTTGGCCAGCACACAACCGCTTCTCAGGGGCGCGGCACGTATCTCGCGCGTGCTCGCGCCCCTGAGAGCGGGCGGTCAACGCCCGCGGGTCCAGCGCCCGACCCGCATGACTCTCTTTTTTGCTTTTGAGCTGGTTTTTGCGAATTTCGGGCATGATTTTTCGACCCGATTGCCCCTCTTGCAGACTCGATTAGTTGGGAATGTGTTTTTATGGGTTTTGGGGGCTATTTTCAGCCCCATTTTCTTTCTAAGCTAGGGCTTGGAGGCCATGGGGGAGATGGAAAGCTTGGAGGAGGTGCTCAAGTGAGAGGAAGGCCTCGTTATTTGATAGATTGGTGATATCTTTCCTCTCTTTTTGTGTTTTTTGCATTTCTCCTTTGTATTTGAATGAGATGTTGTTTTGTATCAAAATTCCATCTTTTTTCAAGATAATTGGGTAGTGTTAAATGCTTGGGTTGTGATTCATGAATATTGGTTGTTAATCTTAGTTCTATTTGCCTCTTGCCTATTTCCATGTAAATGTCGGATGAATTGTTAGGGCACATTTTTATTGGTTAAGTCCCAAGAGGGCACACTTTGAGAAAAGTCCATGTTCTTAATTTGATTAGTGCTATAATGGTGCATCCATACTTATTGCAAATTATCGTGTTCATGAATGCTAGATTTACCGATTGAGCTTGCCATAGCTGGAGGCCCAATTGAGTTATATATGGGTAATTTGAGCTTGATTAACACCAACAGTAGTGAACCTACAACCCATGCTCCTCTCCTAGCTATCATAACTCCTCATTTGTTTCTCTAAACATACCCACTTAGGATAGGATTGTTGATTCACCACACTTTTTCCCAGTACCATTCACTTAGAGAGGTGGTTGTATCACGCTTTATCTTTCTTTACCGATCAAACTTGCGAGTGTAAAACGACTTGTCCCTGTGATCCAACCCGGTACTCACCAGTTATAAATTTTATATTGCATTGACGCTCCTACACTTGGGAGTGGAAGGCGCGCTTCCTTTGCACGATTTTCGGTTCAATCAATTGGTGCTGTTGCCGGGGACAACAGTTTTGTATTATTTGCATTTTTTGATTGATTTTGAAAGTTTTAGTGTGATACTTTTATCTCTTAGTCTCTTAGTGTTGTGTCTTTTCATTTTATTTATTTTCCACTTATTAAGTCTTTTGGTTGTTTATTTTCATTTTCTTAAAAAAATTTAAACAAAATGGCATCATCTTCAGACTTTTCTGACATTGATTTGGAGGATATTCCACTCCCACCATACTTTCATGGTTCGGAGTGGGAGAACCCTCATTTACATATGAAAAAGTTTGAAGGGTGGGTGAATTCTTGTCTTGGTGGGAATATTGGTGATGATTGCATATATTTTAGATTCTTTCCCTATTCTTTGCAAGACAATGCTAGATTGTGGTTTGATTCATTGTCTCTCGACTCACAATTTACTTGGTTGTCATTTCAGGCTGAATTTCTCCGAGTGTTTTTGCCTATTTTCTTGGAGCAGGTACAGTGGCGGCAGGCCATGGAGAAGCATATAGCGAGCTTTACCCAAGCTGATGGAGAGGCCCACCATCAGGCTTGGCAGAGGTTCAGTGATTTGATGTTTGTGTGCCCACATCATTGTTTCCACAAGGATCATCTCCTGCAGATATTTTATTTAGGGTTATCGCCATCTAGGCGAGATTTCGTGCAGATGAGCTGCGGTGGAGGATTCTTTGATTATTTGACCGAGGATTCATGATGTTACCTGAGGGACCTTACAGAGTATGAGGACACGGTCCAACAGGTTCAGGACCAGCCTAAGGAGCCAGCTGTGGGCTCATTCCAATGTGACCTTATAGAAGAACGGGAAGTACATGATAATGGGGTGCATTGGAACCAAGTGGAAGGAGCCGAATGTCCACATTTTGAGTAGCCAAAGGAGATGGATGATGGGGTGCGTGTCGACCATGTTGAGGACACGGTGCATTTTTATGTTGATGGTGATGTTTTGGTGGATGATGTGAAGGCACGAGCGATATGGATGATATTAGAGAGCCTGAGTTATATTTCCCATCTACTACATCCACCCATTTTGATGTGTACGAGTGCATGGGACGGACTGCTGAGAGAGCTTTCTTTGATGATGAGCAGGATGATATGGGCGAGGTAGTGAGTTTACAGACCATGACGGAGCCCGAGCCAGACATTCCTCATACGTCAGTGCAGCAGGTCTTATACCCTTCACCTCGGGATGTGCACCATGCCATCATTCATGGAGATTTTCAGGATACACTTCATAGTCTAGGGAGGTCCGTAGAGCCTACATTTTCTGATAGCGAGGATGATTGCGAGATGGTCTACATTGAGCATGGGCCGTCGTCTCCTCTAGATTCTCTTCTGCAGCCGCTTTCCCCTCCTTCTGAGGTAGAGTATCATGCCACACCTAGCGCCATTATTCAGGGAAGTTTCCACCATATTATGCCTTGCATTTCTGAATCCCAATTTGTACTTCCGCTTATTTTTGATTCAGATTGTCGTCGTTTACATTTAAATTCTTTTTCTGACGAACCATTTTAGAATGCTTTTATTGTAGGTCATGAAGACATTGCTTGGATTGATGCAGCTCGTCTCACATGACACATATTACCCAAAGGGGACACTGGGAGTTGCATTGTTGGAATCCAAGGAGGCCGGTGGAGGTCTAACTCCAAAGCAATGGGCGGAGGAGCGAAAGGAGCTGATAGATCAGATACCTCCACCGTTATACATCCGAGATCCGCCCTTCGATCACGGTGCTTTCTATCCATTTGTGTAAATAAATAAAATTAGTGTTTTAGTCTTATTTGCTTTAGTAGCATGTTTTTCCTTTTTTTATATGCTTTTGTTCTAGGACTTTTGTGAGATCTAATACTCTCCCAACATTGAGGACAACGTTTATTTTAAGTTGGAGGGATAGTGTTAGAATCTTTAGGATTGTTAGGATTTTGATTTTAGCTTATTTTTTGAGATACCTCTATTTTGTCATCACCCATTGCTCTTTATTGCATATCACTCCTCGTCCCTACGCCGCTAGCTTTATGGGTTATCCCTACATGCTTAATGCTAGGCAATTTTTTTTCGTATTATTATTTTGGTATCAACTTCTTAGATGTTCGTTTGGCACGATTTAATTTCTTTTCCATTTTGAAGTCAAATGTTAATATGCCATGTGTGAAACTACTTTATATGTTGTGATACTCTCTTTGAAATAATTTGGGAATAGTTTGGTGTAAGTGATTGTATAAATTGGGATGAATGGCTTAGTTTTTGATTGGAAAGGGTGTGGCCATTTGGTTGTGTTTTGTTTTCTTCTAAAGAGTGGGTGGATGAGTTGATAACTCATGTTTAGAATGAGAAAGAGAGTTAATATAAGTGAATGGTTTCTGTAATCAAATTGAGTAGCCGGTGCCATACGAAACATTGGTGAGGACGTCAAAGATGAGATTTAGGGGACCATTCCATCCCTTTGCCTATATAGCGTTATCATGTGTATGCAAAGGTGGCGGGGTTTGCATTTCATAGCATGATTGTGTGAATGCAAAACATAAACATAAAACATACAAAAAGGAGAGAAAAAGAAAAGAAAAAGAAAAAATGAATGAATACATGAAAGAATAAGCAACATGAGCGATGCAATCTCATCTCCCACAACTTAGAAGGAATTTCTTTTGTTTTGGCCACTTCCTTGAATTTTGGAAACTATGACATTGTGATATATCCCAATATATGTGATACGGTGCTTATTACTTCACGTTTCTTTGAATTGGATTGAGGGGAATGTCATTTGTTATATCATTTCATATATTGTGCATATTGGCTTTCAAATCACTTGGAAATAACATTTGGATTATGCCATGATGATATCTTGAGTTTGGTCCATGTTTTCCATTTAATCTGAATTTATCGCATATTTTACTAGGGACTAGCAAAAGGCTAGTTGGGGGGTGCGATTCAGGATATAAGTTGCATATCCCCCATTTCTGGGCATTTTATGTTTATATCATGATTATTTTGGCTTTGATACGTGTGTATTTGTGATATCGTGAATTATTAAAGCCTATTGTGATTTTATACATAAAATGTGTTTTTATGGACTAATCTTTACTTTCCTTATTTTTCAGGCACTCCTGGAAATTTTCTGGATTTTCTGGAATTTTTCCAGAATTTTTTGGAGCTTGGAGACATTTTTTGGGAATTTATAAGCAAGGGAAGCTATTTTGGGATTTTAATAAAAAGAAAAAACAAAAAAAGAAAAAGATCCGCAGCCCGTGGCTCGCACAAGGCGCGGGCCGCTGTGTTTAAAAAATAATAATTAACCCTCTCTTGTGGGCCGGCCCGCTTGGCCGGCCCACAACCGCTTCTCAGGGGCGGGGCACGCGCGCCCCCGCGTGCCCGCGCCCCTGAGAGCGAGCGGTCCGCCCCGCGGGTGGGGCGCCCGACCTGTATGATTCTCCTCTTGCTTTTGAGTGGGTTTTTGTAGATTTCGGGCATGATTTTTCGACCCGATTGCCCCTCTTGCAGACCCGATTAGCTGGGAATGGGTTTTTCTGGGTTTTGGGGGCTGTTTTCAGCCCCATCTTCTTTCTAAGCTAAAATGCTAGGGTTTGGAGGCCATGGGGGAGATGGGAAGCTTGGAGGAGGTGCTCAAGTGAGAGGAAAGTCTCATTGTTTGATAGATTGGTGAAATATTTCCTCTCCTTTTGTGTATTTTGCATTTATCCTTTGTATTTGAATGAGATGTTGTTTTGTATCAAAATTCCATCTTTTTCAAGATGATTGCGTAGTGTTAAATGCTTGGGTTGTGATTCATGAATTTTGGTTGTTAATCTTTGTTCTATTTGCCTCTTGCCTATTTCCATGTAAATGTTGGATGAATTGTTAAGGCACATTTTTATTGGTTAAGTCCAAGAGGGCACACTTTGAGAAAAGTCCATGTCCTTAATTTGATTAGTGCTATGATGGTGCATCCATACTTATTGCAAATTATCGTGTTCATGAATGCTAGATTTACCGATTGAGCTTGCCATATCTGGAGGCCCAATTGAGTTATATGTGGGTAATTTGAGCTTGATTAACACCAACATTAGTGAACCTACAACCCATGCTCCTCTCTAGCTATCATAACTCATTTGTTTCTCTAAACATACCCACTTAGGATAGGATTGTTGATTCACCACACTTTTTCCCAGTACCATTCACTTAGCGAGGTGGTTGTATCACGCTTTATCTTTCTTTACCGATCAAACTTGCGAGTGTAGAACGACTTGTCAATGTGATCCGACCCGGTACTCATCGGCTATAAATTTTATATTGCATTGATACTCCTACACTTCGGAGTGGAAGGCGCGCTTCCCTTGCGCGTTTTTCGGTTCAATCACCAATCAATAAAAAAAATCCATGTTTGGGCCAGAAGCCCAATTTCAAAACAGTAAAAATAAAAAATAAAATAAGATTTTTTGTTTCCCTTATTTTGATGGGCCTAAAGCCCACAATAATAAATAAATAAATAAAGGAAAAAAGCCTAATGGGCCAAAAGCTCGCAAGCCAATATCTTATTTTAATTTTCTGAATATTTAATTATATATATATATTAAATTTAGAAATTACCCAATAAATCCTTAAAAATTCCAGAAAAATCCCAAAAATTCTATAAAAATTCTAGAAAATTCCAGAAAAATTAGGGAATAAATTGGGAAGGGGATTACAATAAATAAAAATGTTTTTGGGGACATAACATTGTTTGTCAATATCGATAAACAACATTTTTGGCATGTTCAGTTTTTCAATTTTTCTGAACATAACCCGATTGACCATGTGCTTACCGCGGATGGCCTGATGCCCCTCTGCTGCCACCTAACACCCCACGATAATTTCTATGTTGGGTTAAAGACCCACAAAATTTTAAGGGTGGTTCATATTAAATCAAGGCTTCTTATGAAGAAATTATTTTTGCACAATCAATTAGAAAACCTGTTTATTATAATATGTGTATACATCATATATGTTTCAATTCATGTTAACTGAGCATGCATTTTTAGCTCACATGCTTGATATTGTTTGCATGGATAATTTAGTTTCTTTCAACTATTTTTATTAAGCATACCTTTTTAGCTTACAAGCTTTATATTCTGTGCATGATAAATCATTAAATGTTACATAATGCACGCTTATATGCTCATCCAATGCTTATGGCCATGCTCATGATATGACAATGTTTTATGACCACAAACCAATCATAATTGCAAAAAGTTTAACATCATATCCACTTTGACAAATTGAACCTGAAGTTCAAATCAAATCAAAAGTCAACACCCGTTTACTCAAATAAAATAAAAAATTACCAAACACGATGGATTTTGCAAAAAACCATTTATGCGGTCGTTTTAGAGACACATTTTGCGGTAAATAGATCTCTCAGATCTATGGTCTATATAAACCAATATTGACGACATCGATTGTCATAACACTGCTAAAATCTTTTAGAGTAATCTCACTTTACAATGTATGATTCTTGAATCTAGGCTTAATTCTAAGCGTACGCCCAAAGTCGTGACTTAATAGATAAGTGAGAAATTATAAATTTCGTAACCACGTATTTGTTTCCCCTTGAGCATGATTCTCTATCCACATAATACTTGAATGGCTCAATAAAAATGGCTTGGAGACCATACTTGAGCATTCAAATTGACTTTTAAAAGTCTATCATAAATTAGAAAAGTGGAAATATAGACACTAACTCATTTCCCTTGTATATGTCTACTTAGTAAGGCTAATATTCATTCTTCCTTATAAATAACAATAAGGAAGACTGAAAACAGGGGAAGTCCTGACATAAAATGAGAAGGGAAGATATGATATACCTCGACATGGAGTAAGCAATAGCAAACCAATATTAAACCGACAGTTCTGATAAGACCCATAATGTTTAATGTATGCCATATAAAAATATATACATATCTAGTCTAAACAACAAAAGTCAATTGACCTTATGTATATTTAGCTACTCCCCGAGGTCAAATAAACTTTGAAAACAAATTTAATCTGTTGTCATAACATAAGTCTTAATGCGCATAATTGTAGACGTATGCTTTCAAAAGCATTTGACCCAAATGATAGTCAAAAAGATCTATCTGGGACGTCTGAAAATTGAGGATCAGGAATAGCAAACCTGAATACCCCTAATAATAAAATGAGGATGCCATGAACTCTCAAAAATTAATAAAAGAAACTTACCAAGTTTCGATGGATATTCGTCAAAATGAAATCCCTAAATATGACTCAAGAAATCAATGAAGTCTGAAGCTTTGTCCCACTTGATTCGCGTAATAGGCACTGTGAATATGAGATCATTTACATTTAGAACACAGTTTACCTATTACCGGACAAAATTAACTTGTGCATTTTAATGGACTTTCAAAAGTCCCACATAAATTAGAAAAGAGGAATTAATTTGGAACACCAGAGGGTCCAGAATCGTCCAACTATTAACTTTGGAACGATATAATATATCACCCTCGATTGATGATGCAAGTCATCATTATTTAATCCTATAAATCTGAAGAACCTGAAGATTCTTCAAACGGGTGAAGCTTTCGTTGTCCCATTCATAAGGGAAAAATGATTACGAGATCATCTCCATTCACGTGGACATCGACTCTCTTCACTTACTCAACAGAATTTAAGATGATAAAATTACTATCATCATTAACATAATAAGACCTGTCACGCCCCGTTCCCCAGAATACCAGGCATCTAAATTTTTTTCCCAAGTCTATTGAAGAGTGAGGGTAAAGAGAGAGGAGAGAAGTAACTGAACAAGTAGGCCACTGTGCACATGCTAGGATAGTACAAGTGAAGCTTCACAGAAACATCAGAACAATCTCATAAATAATATAGATCAACAACCACACATCACATATATATAACAACTTTCATTAATATACATACACATCACTCTCCACCTCCCAACACAACCATGTCACACCACAAATACAGCTCACACCGAGTATTATCCCTGAAACCCAACTCCAAATCCCCTCAAACCAAGATGACCCTGCTACCTGAAAAATAAGGAGGAGCACGTCAATGAGTGCCCCAGTAGGAACCAACTTAGGTTTGGAACTCCGTTTAAGGTTATCAAATTCCAAGACAAGCAAGAGAAATAGAGCATGTAACTAAGTGATATAATGAAAATTAAATAGTTAAAACAAGTAAATCATACCTGCGGTCCAATGACGAGTTACTACAGGGAAAGGGTTAGCACGAATAATAATAATATTAATAATAACAACGAAATTATTCAGGCAAGCACTATCTGATAAAACAAGTACAAGTGCCTGTGGTATGACACAGAGTCACAAAGAAGTAGGCAAGTGAAGGGGAAGTGCTGCCAGCAGAAGGAGTAACATGCCAATCCTCATTTTATTATTTTATAATTGAATTAGTTTGGAACCTGGGTAAACTGTGTGATACTAGGACCTGGACTTCACCCCAAATTTGGGGTGAATATAGCACACGACGCAGTGGACACGGGCACTGTACGCCGGGCCTCTCACCTCCCCCGTCCCTGGCAAGAGTGAGGCTATCCACATATAACCCAACCTTCGTATGACCCCTCCACTCCCGGTAAAGGCGAGTGGGTGTAAAAATCCCCTCCACTCCCGGTAAAGGCGAGTGGGTGTAACTCCACACATCACATAGTCATCTCCTAACTTCACAGTCCAAGCCTCATATCCACAATTTACTCAAATCCCACCTAAAACCCCGGGCTTTACTAACTCACCCTCATTAGAGAGGACTGAGAGTTATTCAATTTTATAAGTTAATATCATAAGTGATCACACGTTAGGGGTCTCAATGGCATGGATGTGCACATGTCACTTCAACTGTCCATCATCAAACATAGGGTCATGCACTCACGTGACATGCCCACTGGCACAACACATCATCCAATCACAATTTCAACGTATCCATGCCATTCGAGCCTCTAACTTTTGATTCGGGATATAAATTGCATATTTTCCCCCCATTTCTGGGCATTTTATGTGTATATTGTGTTTATTTTGGCGTTGATACGTGTGTTTTCGTGATATCGTGGATTATTAACGCCTAATCTCTTTTTAAACATAAAATGTGGTCTTTGTGGACTAATTTTTTCTTCTCCTATTTTTCAGGTACTCCTGGGAGTCTTGGGGATTTTTCAGAATTTTCTGGAATTTTTCTGGGACTTTTAGGTTTTTTTGGGGATTTATTTGGAGCAAGAGGAGCAAGAATGGCAGTTCTGGACATTTAAAAACAAAAAAAACAAAAAAAATAAATATAAACAAAAACCCAGCGGGCCGGCCCGCTTGCCGCCGCCGCTGATTTTAAGAAAATAAAAAAAAAGTTTTTATAAAAAACCCAAAAACCCAGCTGGCCGGCCCATGGCCGGCCCGCTCTTTCGTTTCCTCGTTTCTTCAGCAGCCCACTCTTCTGAGCGGGCCGCATTTCATCTGTTTTATAAATTAAAAAAACAATTAAAAGCAGTGTGCGCACGGAGAAGCGGGGGCACGCGGATGTCGCGTGCCCCAAATTTTCAAGCGGGCAGGGGCCATTTGAGCGGGTGCGGGCGAGCTTGGCGGGTCGGATCCGACGCAGATCCGACCCGCAAGCCCGGATTCTGTGTTATTTTTGCCTGGGGTGAATTTTGAAGGGCCCAGTTCATTTTGCTTGCTGTTTTTCGGCCAGAGCTGCTCTTGGAAGGTTTTTTCTAGGGCTTGGAGGGGAGTCTTCTTCCCCAAGGGCTAGGGAGGTGCTTGGAGGCCATTGGAGGGTGGAGAAGCTTGGTGGAGGAGCAAATTGGAAGATGCTAGGGCTCATTTGGTGAAAGCTTGGGTGAAATTTTTCCTTTTCCTCTTTGTATTTTGATATCTCCCTATTGTAATGAATTTGGGTTAATTTGTGAATGAGAATTCCATCCCTTGTTTCATGATGATAGAGTAATATTGAAGTGTTTGGGTTATGATTCATTGGGTAGGTTGTTAATTTTTGCCCTAATGGCCTCTTGCCTATTTTCATGCTAATGTTGGGTTATTATTTGGGCACAACTTTAATTGGTTAAGTCCCGAGAGGGCACAATTCGAGATGAATCCATGCTCCTAATTTGATTAGTGTCATGATAATATATCCATCCCTATTGCTAATTGTGATGTCCGTTAATGTTAAATTTTCCGATTGGGCTTCCTTAGCCGGATGACCAATTGAGTTATATGCGGTAATTAGAGCTTAATTAACGCCAATCTTAATGAACCCGCAATCCATTCTCCTCGCCTTGCTATCCTAACTCCTACTTTGGCTCTCTAACCCTACCCACTTAGGATAGATTTTTGGTTTCACACCACGATTTTCACACACTCATCCACCGTTAACTGAGGTAGTTGAATCACGCTTTATTTTTCTTTATCCATCAAACTTGTGAACGTAGAACGACTTGTCCATGTGATCCGACCCGGTACTCACCGGTTATATTTATATTGCATTGACGCTCCTACGCTTGGGAGTGGAAGGCGTGCTCTTCGTGCGCGTCTTTCCGTGTCAACCAATTGACGCCGTTGCCGGGGACAACGGTTTCTATTATTAGCAATTTTGATTGATTTCGAAAGCTTTAGTGTGTTACTTCTATCTCTTAGTGTGTGTCTTCACATTTTATTTATTTTCCACTTATTGAGTCTTTTGCTTGTTTATTCTCATTTTCTTAAGAAGTTTTTTTATAAAAAAAACATGGCATCTTCTTCGGATTTTTCGGACGTTGATTTGGAGGATATCCCACTCCCGCCCTACTTTCATGGTTCGGAGTGGGAGAACCCTCATTTACATTTGAAAAAAATTGAAGAATGGATATATTCATGTCTTGGTGGGAATATCTATGATGATTGCATATACTTCAGATTTTTTCCCTCTTCTTTACAAGATGATGCTAGACTTTGGTTTGATTCATTGTCTCTCGACTCACATTTTACTTGGTTGTCATTTCAGGCTGAATTTCTCCGAGTGTTTTTGCCTATTTTCTTGGAGCAGGTACAGGGGCGACATGCCATGGAGTAGCATATAGTGAGCTTTGCCCAAGCTGAATGGGAGGCCTACCATCAGGCTTGGCAGAGGTTCACTGATTTGGTGCTTGCGTGCCCACACCAGAGCTTTCACGAGGATCATCTTCTGCAGATCTTCTACACAGGATTATCGCCATCTGGGCGGGATTTTGTGCAGATGAGTTACGGTGGGGAGTTCTTTGATTATTCGACCGAGGATTCATGGTTGTACCTGAGGGACCTTGCAGAGTGGGAGCAGACTGCGCCATCTGGAGAGCCGTCACTTGGATATGAGGATGATGGTTTCCACTTCAGGATGTAGAGCAGCAGGTCCAGTGTCAGTTTGAGGAGCCACCTTTGGGCTCTTTTTCTTGCGACCCCATGGGATACAGAGCAGAGCAAGAGGATGGGTTGCATGAGAGCCAGGTAGAGGATACTGACAGATTATATTTTGAGGAGTAGGAGGAAATGGATGATGGAGTGCGTGTCGACCACGACGGTGACACGATGCATTTTCACTTTGAGGTTGAGGATGAAGCGGATGTGCATGATGGCCGAGAGCAGATTGAGGACACCATGGAGCCTGAGCCACGATCCACTTCAGAGTTAGCTTCACTGGTCGAGGCGGTTGAGTACTTAGGGAGGACGACCGAGATGAACTATTTCAGGGATGACGAGGATGATGCGTGCTTGGATTTTCCTGAGACGAGTCTACCTCCAATCCTATCACAGATGTCACTTCCCTTGCCTCAGGATGCGCACTTGCCAGTCATCGAGGAGGTTTGTCAGGAGCAGTTACCAGTTGTGGGGAGTGCCGCAGAGATCGTTGATGTTGATATTGATGTCGAGGAAGAGGATAGCGACGGGGATTGCGAGATGGTATATATTGAGCCCGAGCTCCCTCTTACTCTAGTTTTCTCTCTGCATCCACTTCCACCTCCTCCTGAGGCCGTGCATCACCCCGAGCCTAGCATCACATTTCAGGGAAGTTCCCATCTTTCTTTTTCCTCCACCCCCAAATCAAATTATTTACTTCCATATTATAATGATTCGGATTGTCGTCATTTGATCGTAAATTCATTTATTCATTTCGACGACCCATTTTGGCAAGCTTTTCACTTAGATGGGCGCTCTCGCCCAATTATTTTTGACACGACCTATCTCCCCCATTTTGCAGGAATCCATCATAAGGAGATGCTCGGGGTTGTGTCGCTTGCCATTAATGCCCGCAATGGAGGTATGGCATTGGACGTGGCGACGCTTGCGGAGGAGCGAAAGGATATGATCGAGCAGTTGCCACCACCGTTATACATTCGGGATCCGCCTTTTGCTAAGGTGTATTCTTTCCTTTATGTAGTGTAAATAAATAAAAATTTAGTTAGTTTGCTTTTGCATGTTTGCTTTCGTTTTTTTTCTTTTCTAGGACCTTTTGCGAGATCTAGTACTCTCCCAACATCGAGGACAATGTTTATTTTAAGTTGGGGGGAGAGTGTTAGAATATCTAGATTGTTAGGATTTTGATGGTATCTAAATTTTTTTTGAGATACCTACATCTCGCTCTCATCCAACGAATTTCATTGCATATCATATTTTGGCCTCCTCGTCCCTACGCCACTTGCTTTGTGTAGTCCCTACATGCTTTAATGTTATGCTATTTTTCGGATTATCACTTTGGTATCGATTTCTCGATGTTTGATTGGCACGTTTTCATTTCTTTTCCAATTTGGAGTCAAATGCTAATATGCCATGTATGAAACTACTTTATACGTCGTGATACCTCTTCGAAACAATTTGGGAAAAGTTTGGTGTATGCGATTTCGTGTTGGGATGAATGGTGTAGTTTTTAATTGGATTGGATTTGGCCAATTGTGTGTGCTTTGTTTTCCTCTTATAAGTGGGTGGATGAGTTGATAACTAGCGTTGAAGAATGAAAAAGAGAGTTAATATAAGCGAATGGTTTTTCTAATCAAATTGAGTAGCCGGTGCCCCACGAAACATTGGGGAGGAAGCCAAAAATGAGATTTAGGATATCATTCCATCCCTTTGCCTATATAGCGTTATCGCGTGTATGCAAAGGAGGCGGTGTTTGCATTTCATAGCGTTATCGTGTGAATGCAAAACATAAAAAAAGAAAAAAAAGAAAAGAAAAGAAAAATGAATGAATGAATGAATGAATGAAAGAATAATCAACATGAGTGATGAAATCTCATCTCCCACAACTTAGATGAATTTCTTTTGTTTTGGCCACTTTCATGAAAATTGGAAATTTTGACATCGTGATATTTTCCCGATACGTGTGATACGGTGCTTATTTCCTTACTTTTCTTTGAATTGGATTGAGGGGAGTTTCATTTGTTATTTACTTTCATACATTTGGTATATTGGCTTTGAAATCATTTGGAAATATCATTTTGGGGTGTGCCATGAAGATATCTTGAGTTGGTGCATGTTTTTCCATTTAATCCGAATTTATCGCATATTTTGCTAGGGACTAGCAAAAAGCTAGTGGGGGGTGTGATTCGGGATATAAATTGCATATTTCCCCCCATTTCTATGCATTTTATGTGTATATTGTGTTTATTTTGGCGTTGATATGTGTGTTTTCGTGATATCGTGGATTATTAACGCCTAATCTCTTGTTATACATAAAATGTGGTCTTTGTGGACTAATTTTTTCTTCTCCTATTTTTCTGGTACTCCTGGGTGTCTTGGGGATTTTTCAGATTTTTCTGGGATTTTTCTGGGACTTTTAGGTATTTTGGGGGATTTATTTGGAGCAAGAGGAGCAAGAATGGCAGTTCTGGAAATTTAAAAACAAAAAATAATAAATATAAACAAAAACCAAGCGGGCCGGCCCATGGCCGGCCCGCTTGCCGTCGCCGCTGATTTTAAGAAAATAAAAAAAAAGTTTTTATAAAAAACCCAAAAACACAGCGGGTCGGCCCATGGCCGGCTCGCTCTTTCGTTTCCCCGTTTCTTCAGCGGCCCGCTCTTCTGAGCGGGCCGCATTTCATCTGTTTTATAAATTAAAAAAAACAATTAAAAGCAGCACGCGCACGGAGAAGCGGGGACACGCGGAAGTCGCGTGCCCCGAATTTTCAAGCGGGCAGGGGCCATTTGAGCGTGTGCGGGCGAGCTTGGCGGGTCGGATCCGACGCAGATCCGACCCGCAAGCCCGGATTCTGTGTTATTTTTGCCTTGGGCGAATTTTGAAGGGCTCAGTTCATTTTGCTTGCTGTTTTTCGGCCAAAGCTGCTCTTGGAAGGTTTTTTCTAGGGCTTGGAGGGGAGTCTTCTTCCCCAAGGGCTAGGGAGGTGCTTGGAGGCCATTGGAGGGTGGAGAAGCTTGGTGGAGGAGCAAATTAGAAGATGCTAGGGCTCATTTGGTGAAAGCTTGGGTGAAATTTTTCCTTTTCCTCTTTGTATTTTGATATCTCCCTATTGTAATGAATTTGGTTAATTTGTGAATGCGAATTCCATCCCTTGTTTCATTATGATAGAGTAATATTGAAGTGTTTGGGTTGTGATTCATTGGGTAGGTTGTTAATTTTTGCCCTAATGGCCTCTTGCCTATTTTCATGCTAATGTTGGGTTATTATTAGGGCACAACTTTAATTGGTTAAGTCCCGAGAGGGCACAATTCGAGATGAATCCATGCTCCTAATTTGATTAGTGTCATGATAATATATCCATCCATATTGCTAATTGTGATGTCCGTTAATGTTAAATTTTCTGATTGGGCTTCCTTAGCCGGATGACCAATTGAGTTATATGCGGTAATTAGATCTTAATTAACGCCAATCTTAATGAACCCGCAATCCATTCTCCTCGCCTTGCCATCCTAACTCCTACTTTGGCTCTCTAACCCTACCCACTTAGGATAGATTTTTGGTTTCACACCACGATTTTCACACACTCATCCACCGTTAATTGAGGTAGTTGAATCACGCTTTATTTTTCTTTATCCATCAAACTTGTGAACGTAGAACGATTTGTCCCTATGATCCGACCCGGTACTCACCGGTTATATTTATATTGCATTGACGCTCCTACACTTGGGAGTGGAAGGCGTGCTCTTCTTGCGCGTCTTTTCGTGTCAACCAACTTTACCAATCATCAATGTGGCTCAAGGCCAACACTAATATATGCACGTTACTCAAAATTTCAGATATTGCCTTCGTTGAGGCATTTCATCGAACACATAGCGGGCGTGACGTATATGTCCATAATCACATTATCAAACCAATTAACAAGACACATTATTAGCATATATTCCATGTAAAAACAATAGTCATGTATCATAGAGGGTGAATTAGTAGCAATGCACAATTTAACACACACTCATCTATTCAACTAGCAGGATTTACACAGGCAGTCATAAAAGATGGCTCATATCACCAAATTATGATCAGAATTTAGCAAGACTTTACAAATGAAAGTTATGGATACGATAGTCATTGATTCACAGATAAAATTTCAGAGGAACATATTAAGTACGTGATTTATGGTGAATTAATTGGTGAAGTGTGTCAAATCTGTTTTTCAGACAGATTTCAGGGCCTGTATTGAAAGCCACGTTTGAGCATGTTGGAGGTAGAAATTCAATATATAAGTAGTCTGATGAATTTTTAGAAAAACTTGTTAGCTTTCCAACAGGACCAAGTGCACAAAATTTCATCATGTGTGCAGGTGTCTAGGACAATTTTTCTAAACTGTGACAACACTGAAAATCAAACAGACATGCTGTAAAGATGGATTTATTTCTCTTAATTTCAGAATTGAAACCATATCAAAATTTATATGATTTTGGGCTAGAACTTCAAGATCTACATGCTCATATTTTTTTCGAACCATAATTCGAGCTACAGTAACAGTAATCACAGCAACAACACAAAATAGAAATTCAGGACTTCAAAGGAGCTGTTTTTACCAAGATTTTCAAGGGAAATTTGTGAAATTGAAGCATAATACATATAATTTCGACTACCCCTATTGAATATTAAGTGAATCATGCTATAAAAACATGAGAGCAAGAGCAAATTAATGGAATTCCAAATCCAAGAAGTTTCCTACCTCAAATTTGGTTTTTCCTCTCTTTCTTCTCTTCTTTTCTTCTCCATCTTCTTCCCTCTTGAATCCACTTGTGCTTCTTAATTTTTGATGAGCTAAATTAGGGTTTTCATTTGTTAAAAATGGGGGAAAAGAGGGCAGGGGTGGCCGGTCATAGGGATGGGAAAAAGGAAGAAAGAAAATGAAAAGAGAAAGGGAAAGAAAAGTGAAGAAAAGGGGAGAAAGTTCTTCCTAAATATCTAGCTCTAGAAGCTCCTTAGGATAAGCATGCATGTGTTGAAATGACATTAATACCCTTCCAAAATTACCCCTCAAGTTTCAAGTATTTACAAGTTTGTCACTACTTTATGCACCGACCACTTGATGATGTACACACAGCACTTTTGGTCCAAATGACCAATTTGCCCCTCGTCTTTCTAAAAATTTATGGGGTTTGCCATTGACTCCTAACCCCTTTCACACTTCCATGGCTCTCCCTACACACATCCATGCTCATCCGTGGACGCATACATGCTTCACACACACACGTCTAACACATTCATGTTGTTTGCACCCACGACGTCTTTCACACTTCTCTCACCTTCACACTTCGCATTCATCTCCCTTAGTCACGTATTACGGCCTAATCCTCCTTGCACTACGTCATATACATCGATATCTTCGTTTATCTCATGCCTACATATGCACCGTAGATAGAAATACCACGCGTATTCAGTAGAATTCACGTATAATGCAAAATAGGACATGACAAGACCTTTAGGTCTCTTGAGAGTATTTGAGGGATAAACGTGGACTTATCCACTCCCTACATAGGGCTGATGATGTACTTTTGAGTACTCATCTATATATCTGTAACGGTCCGTATTTTTCAATACAACTATTCACGTAATTTCAATTTTTAAACTATTTTATAATGGTTTGTCAGGAGTTTTACGATTTCAAAATTTTCTTATAAAAATATTTTGAAGTATCAGACTAGTTATAAAGTATTTTAGTAAGTTCGGGTTCCATCAAATACCTCTAAATATTCTGGTAAAAATTCATTTTCAGTTATTACAGTTTTGGCTTAATGAATTTATTTTCTATTCAAATATCTTCAAAACATTTTCAAACTTCTACGGTATTATCCTATGATCATTTAGGGCTCCCTGCATTAATTTCGTAATTTTCTGAAGTCAAATCAATAGAGAACCCGCAAACCCGCTTTCTAAACGTTTTGGCCTAAAACTTGTATCCTCGTAGCTCGAACTTCGAAATGGATCTCGTATTCGCAATCCTCGTGACGATACGATCCCGTGGGTATGGTTTTGTAATTTTTCGAACACGTTTACTAGTATGGGCAAAATCGTAATTTTGTATTTTTGACATTATCTACTAATTACGTTTTAACCTTTTTACTTAACTACTAATTACCCTACTTATATTACTAATTACAGTTACCCTCACCTAAATCCCATCTGAGCAGCCCACATGAGAAAAACGCTTTAACAATTTTCTAAACTTAGTCAGCGACATTACCTACTAGCCCTAAATACTCACCTACCACAATAAATTAGCTAATTAATTAGGATTGACTAAACATTAACTCTCTTAATGCTATAATATTCCCCTTAACCCTATATAATAACCCTAACCTATCTTCCCTGAGGCAAAGCCCTATCTAACTCAGCTCTCTCTCTCAGCTGGGTCTCTCTCTCACTCTCTCATTCTCCCCAAGCGACGACACGCAGCTCCTCTCCCCTCCCCTGTTCCGCTTCAAAACAAAGCAACCGCTCCCGCTTTCGTGCACCCAGCCACCCTCGCATCGCCAAGCGCTGCCATGTTCCGATCGACGTCGAGCCCCCTTCAGCAAAGCCCCATGCCGCCACCTGCTTCGCCCACGACCACCGCTACCCCGCCTTTTGCTCTGCCCTAGTCGCCGCCTGTACACCTCATCTTGACTCCGGTGGTCTGCACCGCCTCCTTCTCCTCTCGCCGGCGACGTCAGCTGCCGCTGCACGCCTCCGTGGCCACCCCCGGCTCCATCCTCCGTCTCCGATCCAATCCGCCACCCAGCGTCCCGCCGATGCTCCGCCACACCCACTCATGGCGACCCCCGTCAACGACGGCACGCGGAGCCCCCGAGCTCGCTGCCATCCCCGTCAGTCACCGCCCCTCACCTCTCTGGTGTCCCCCGACTCCGACAGACGCCGCACCGCTCTCCGTCCACCTTGCGAGTTCCGGATGTCCGCTCGAGCCCCAGCCCGCTTAGATCGCCGCCATGAAGCTCCGCCATCATCATCGCCGTCCTCCGTCGCGTCCGAGCTCGACGTTGATCTCTCCCGCTCTCTCTCTGCTCCACCACCATCCGCTCCGACTGCCGCCCCTCAACCCCGCTGTTCGCCGTGGACCCCGCCGGATCCCTCAGCCCGCCGCCGCTCGCGTCCCCGCCGACGTCGAGAGCCAGCCCCGCTGCTGCATGCGTAAGTGGGAGAGAATGAGTACGTGGGAACATACGAATACATCCGTACGTATATACGAAAAATAAGTATTTTAATAATTGTTTTTAATAAGGCTAAGAAGTGATATATTGATTATAAATCCTATCGGGCTCAGAAAATTATAAGACTACCTTCAGAAAATTAGAAATGACATTCTGGACCCAATGGCGCTAGTTTCATCTCAATCTGACGCTTAGTTTTTTCAAAATTAATTTTTAAGCCTAAAAGTTAAATACGTTATTTTCGATTAAAAATCAGTAACGTGTTATTTTCACGTAAACTAGTATGTGATAAAAATATATGTTAAAGTACTCTCCGAGACGGCTATTTTGACAGTTCATTTGCAACTTTCTGATACCGATTGCACCCAGAAGAAATGTTTGAATAATTACGTCACGAATTGGAAAATAGTTTTTAAATTATTTTTGAGCTCTTAAAAATTATAAAAATTAATGTAAGCTTCAGAAAATTATTTCCTCCTACGATAAAATTATTTTCATCATATCTAGCCTATAGAAAAATTTAGAACGCTTTCCGACACCGTTTCAATCGATTATAAAATCAAACACGTTAAGTTAAATAAGTAGAAAATAGGTGTTCTATAACCGATTATTCTTGTGTTTTGCAGGTACAAATTCTTGTGCACCAGCTTCCGTGAAAGCCTTAGATTCAGTTCCGGCTTGCTACGTCGATCTCGAAATCAGTAAGTCACGACTAATTCTAAAATTAGAAAATTAATTAGTGTCCCCGTATGAACTTAGGACATCACTATAACCTCAGAACTGCTACTTGACTTGACCCGAACTAGAAACCTAATCTAATAGGAGAGTAATCAACTATAGATTACTTTGCCAACTTTCAACTTTGGTGGTTGTTAAACACAACCATCAACTTGGGTAAATTGTGTGCTAAACAATACTTCTACATGCTCGAAGCATGGAATCGGTATTACTGTTGTTGGACTTGTCTTTATCCTCGGTTCGCTTTGGCACAGTCAGCTTTGAAATGAGTTACCACCCTCTGGTTTTCAATGAGAAAGCCAACTAGTGGACTTGGGTTGACTAACATGTAATACACCGTATGGAACATCTTGTGAAACTTGTTGTGGAATATCTTGTGGAATATCTGGTGGAACATCTCATGAAACATCTTGTGGAACATCCCGTATAAACATGTACATAGAACACTTGACACTTCACGGGGGTTTTTGGGGTAACTCATAGTTTGAGAGAGTATGGGAGTGACTGGAGTTCAATCTTCCCGTCCCGCTGCCTGTGTTTCGGCATACCATCCCGCTGCCTGTGTTTCGGCAAAATACATGTACCGTGCCTGTGTTTCGGCATTCGTCTGGGACGCGCCCAGGCAAGAGATGGACTTGATGGTCACATATTGTACTCTCCGACTTGAGTCACGTAGTGTAGTTACTTTTGCACAATCACTTTTACTTTTGCACAGTCACTTTTACTTTACGCATCATAGTCACCTTTACTTTACGCATCACAGTCACCTTTACTTTACGCATCACAGTCCCCTTTACTTTACGTATTGCATGCACTTCACCTACTACACTTGTACAGTCACGAGTACTTTACTTATCGTACTTTTAGCAGTAGCATGTTTCACTTCCTTAGCCTGTTTTACACTCGTACCACCACAGTACAGTCGTTCTTTCCTTTCAGTTCCGTTTACTTTTACTACTCAGTTGTGTACAGTTGTTGCTTAGCACTTTACTTTTCACACTGATCTGCTCGTACGTAGTTACTTTTGTCATACTTGTGCACTGCTTCTTTTCTATATTTAGAATTGTTGTGACTTACCTACGGTTCCATCTTGGTGGCACCGCAGATGACGTACATATGGAGGTAGATGCTCCTGAGCTAACAGCGCCAGAATTCGACCGCAGCTTCCAGAGTTATTTTCACTTATGTACTTTTCTTCTTTAATGTATATTTGTTGGGACATCTTGTATAGTATGGATGGTAATAATTGGACACTGTTTGAGTATTTTTGTACATCTCTGCATCGTGGCTATTTTGTTTTCACTGGTAACCTGCAGGACCTGCGCAAATATCAAATAAGTAACGGGTCCCCGGAAGCGGGTTGTTACAATATCCTCAAAAAATGGTCATTATCAAACCTATTATCCAACCGCAGTCCAGCTTTTAACAGTATATAGGACACATTAATAAATGACGGGAACATTGGATAACATGGGAAATCAAATAATATTTACAAGCGGAATAATTTCGAACACCCTGAAGTTTGTCTTCACACCCAAAAATGAGTTTTATAAATAAATCATTAAAATGATTAAAACAGATTACTTATCCATTAAAAATCCAGTTGTAGGTGACTATATAGGGACATGCAATTAGAATGCAAACCATCAAAATGCCTCTTTAGAACCTATTTATATGAGCCTGATCACCTCATATAAACAGTTTCCGAGAACCCCTAACGGGGGAAGCGTTTAGAGCACATATCGCAGATCGTGCCATGATGTGTACTCATCCCTATATCAACACTAAAAACCATCAAAATGCACTCTAAACAGGTGAAGCATTTAAAATTACTTCTCCTAAAATGTGCATTGATGGGACCTCCTTTAAAAATTCGATGAGATCCTGAAGATGCTTCACTTTCAGAAAATTTTAATTTCCCAGTATTAGGTTCAACAGAAATATTATAATCATCCATGAGCCTAAGGCTCAATTAACCACTTCACACATTAATACCCATAATCTGATTATCATGAATTTTGATGAGATCTTGAAGATCCACACTTATGAAACTGTTAAAAAAGTTATTAGACATAGTTACTGACAGTATAAATATTATCAAATTCACACATCCCCGCTGCAAAAAATCCAGCTAGGATTGACATACCAAATATAATGGATAAAATCCACCCGTAGCAGAAGTGGATGTCCTCAATGGATGATAGGTCATACCACGAGGCTCCAAAGCGAGAAATAACTCCTGGAGACTGTAAAGCAATACCACAACAGGAAAGTAAGCTCAACCATAACCTACACAACAACTGTTGATAAGGACACAATTCTGGCTCTGTCCATATCCTCTACCCGTTTCAGAACCTTCACAAGTGTTGAGAATGAAACAATTTTGGAAGAAATTGAGATATTAAATGTATGAACAATGTGAGGTGTTTGGATAAAATAACACATTTGTCGACAATTACTCACATTTCATTTTGCCATTTAAATGATAATTATAAAAATATCGTTTCCACACTACGTTTCCTGAAGCAAACGTAGAATTTGGCCGAATAATGTGGAACGAGGCAAAAATAAGTTGAGCTGAACTTACTTATGAAATGTGAAGTGTTTGGACTTGAAGTCTTGATATCAAAAAGGTATCAATCCTGTGGGCTAACCGAGTATAAACATAAACATAAATAAAGAAAATCGTATGATATAAGCAATACGCTATATCTTAGAGGTTTATTTCGCTGAAACCAGGAAGTATTCAAGTAAGATGAGCTTGACTCACGTACAAAATTATAAAACTGATGCATCAGGCTTTCTGTTTATGTTTGCGAAATTCTTGCGATTGGCAAAGGAAAATTTGGTTTTGTGCTACTATGGATATTGTGACAGCATAACCTTATGTATTTATTCCTAATTTCCTCACTTGCCTAAATAGACTTTGAGCTATTTAATGAAATAAATAAATTACAACCAAGAGAGTTCCTTGAATTAAACCAGGACTCGTACTAAGGTTGCTTTTGCATCTTTAAAAAGAGCAAAGAAAATGATTTGAGATTATATTTGCAAATGACTTAAATCTCATCAGATCTCCTGAAGAGAAAACCGAAATATCTGTTTTAGCATAACTTTCAAATATGATATGTAAGACCTAGGTAAAAATCTTGGCTTACAGAATTGTCATCCAGAAGATGAAGAATCATCCAGAAGATGAATTATCATCCTGAAGATGAAATTATCATACCGAAGATGAAAAACATGTGACATTACACCTGAAGTTGATGAAGAAACATGGACAATTGCAATCCACTAAATACACCCACTGGTTGTAGGTATGCACATTTAGACCACTCTGTTCGCTGGAAGAGGGGAAGAATATCTTAGGTCCCGAAGTGCCTTACTTGAGTATTTTTGATACACTCCTTTATTTGGCCAACTGCACGCGTCTCGAGATAGCGTTGGCAGCAAATTTGTTAGCCAGATACAGTGCAGCGCCCGCAGCGTACCACTGGACCGAAGATATGTAGCTTCTGCGCTACCTCTAAGGGTCAAGGATCATCCTCCATGTTAAATGTATTTGTATATGCAGGTTACAGATCATCGCGATGACTACCACAAAGGGACCACCAACTCCTGGAGACATGCAAAGCATGCTTCTAAGGCAACATTAATCCTACCATTCCGAGAGGATCATTATCCAAGAAACAAATCATGAGTATGCACAACCAGGTCCTGCAATACCTCGCAGACACATTGACGACTGGGTCAGAGACATGGAGCTACCTACGGAGTCTGCAAACCACTCCTTTTTAGAAGAGCTCACTCAGATTCAGTAGCTGCCATATATGAATGACTCTTGTATAAATGATCAATACTTGTATAGATGAGCGATGTCTTGTATTTTGTACTTATTCTCGGAATATTGTAAGAGATTGATGTATAGTTACATATGAAATATGCAAGCCTGCAGCTTGTACAGATCAGGGGGAGCCAAATGAGTGTTGTACTCTTTTTCCTTGGCTATTGGTTTTTTCCCACTGTGTTTTCCATAGCTAAATGTTTTAACGAGGCAACCTCATTGACTCTGGATCCAGAACTATCCACCCCTAAATATTTCCACAAAGCGGGGGAATTTATGGAGAACTGTACTCCTTTTCCTTGGCTATTGGTTTTTACCACCGGGTTTTCCATAGCTAAAGATTTTAATGAGATAGTTATCCATAACTTAGGATCTGGAAGTGTCCACCCCGTATGATATTCATAAGCAATAGGGATCATGCAGTATTCATATGTTGAGTATACAACGATGGTTGGATAATGGGAAGTGTTATGAATAGGGTCTAATGGGCCTATTAGGTATCTACACGCATTGATTAATACACATATATATGGCTAAGGATTTCTTAGCCATAAACACCTTTATTTATTTACTAGAAATAACCAGTGCACACAGTGCACGGCGCTAGAAAAACCACACGAATAGGATTCGGTGCACGCGCACAACCGAAAAGGAGTGAGAACTGTGGGTGCATGTGTCGGTAGCGTCGCTGGGCAAAAACCCCAAAAGAGGGCTACTGACTACGGCACTCATTTGTATAATAGATGTTTTTCACAACTACTTTGTTTTTTTGAGTTTTTTAGGATTCGATCCCCAAAAAATGGGTTATTCGAAAAGAGTCTCTCAAATCATAGCATTTACGATTTAGTCTTCCAAATCATATAAATCACTCGAAAAGAGTCCTTTTAGGGGGGGACCTATTTCTAAAAACTAATATTGCAATTGAGTCCCCAAAAGGGACTCTTTTCGAGTAAGTTAATAGATTTGGGGGACTAAATCACAAATACTATGATTTAAGGGACTCCTTTCGAATAACACATTTTTTGGAGACCGAATTCTAAAAAACACTATTTTTTAATTATGTTTTTTACCACCAGAGAGGGCCGCTTCAAAACAATCCAAGGTTTAAATGAATCCCAACAAATAGGTATACATGTCGATATTATGAATGAATTTTAAATGAATTTTAACTGAATGGCAGATCTTAGATCGAATGGGAAGGAAAAACAATTCTTCTACGGTACTCGGAAAATTCTGTCTAAAGAGTTTTGTTATCCTCTAGTGAGATTTTAAATTGGAGTGGTTTAGCCAGCAACAGGGGCGGAACCAAGATTAGATCACCGGGGGGCCGGGGGGCATTGCAAGAATGCATACAAATTGCATTCGTAAAGTGCATTGATGCGATGGTGCTCAAGTCGAGGAGTCCAAAGAGATAAAGGAGTTGTTTTTCCATTATATTTAAGTATATTTGAGATGACGAAGTCAACAACAGATATGAAAATTATTGTTCAGGACCTAAGCAACTTGTGTTTTGAGGTCACGCGATCGTGTAAAAAATCCAAAAACAAAAACAAGTTTTAATTGCATAAAAACGAAAATAAGTTCCGTAGATTTAAACTGAATTACTTTAAATAAGTAGCAAATTTTCACATGCATTTATTAAATACAAAATCATTCACATATTAACGAAGATATGAATAAGAAACTAAGGTTGATTACATCGTTAATTTGCAAAAAAACAAAAATTTAAAAATATAATCATTGAAACTAGCCAAGAATTAATTAATCTTTTAAATTTAAGGGACTGTGAGAAGCGTGTTTAGTAACTAAACATTTTAGGTAGATTAAGTTAATAATGACAATTTAAAAACGCTAATTAGAAATCAAAATGTTTACTTGTGTGATTAGATAATTTGATGTTTTACAATGATTTGTGTGAGAATTTAAACTTAAAATAAGATGTATTTTTGTTTAGGCGTTTTTTTTCTCAATTAGACACTGACTTCGTTTTTCTCTCACTTAGATGCTGACTCCGCTACGTTATAATTTAAAACGTAAAAAAAATTTAAACGAATATACAAAAAAAATTCAAACGAGGCTAACAGTACAACTTTAAGCTAGTAGATTAAATTATTAACTTAACCTTATATTGCTAAAATATAAAAAAAAATAAGCACCTTGAACACATGATCTCAAACTTAAGAGGAGAACGCACTAACCACCAAGCAAACAATGACCATATACTGTTGCAGTTTAACCTCTTTCCATATATAATCAAGGGGGGGGGGGGGGGGGGGGGGGGGGGGGGTTCCGCCCCTGGCCAGCAAGACACGATAAACATTGAAAGAAATGCGGGGGGGGGGGGGGGGGGGGGGGGGGGGGGGGGGGGTTCCGCCCCTGGCCAGCAAGACACAATAAACATTGAAAGAAATGCATATAAGTGTATTAGGTTAAATTTGCCAAAACAGCACTGAACCATCCAAGGTTTTATCTTTTACACATATGAACTATATTTTGCTAGAGGAAACCTCTTGAGTTTGGAAGACAATATTATTTTTGTCAAACATGATCTCAAATTACTTCACATGAGTTTAGTTTCAATTAAATCCTTATAATGAGTTTTAAACTTTAATCGAATTCTAATTATACATCATTTCTCTCTCCACGTGGTTCAACTAAGAAAGGTGGAAAAAACATTTAAAATCGGAATAAGAGGAATGATACACTTGTAAATAAGTGGTTGTGCACGTGAGTAAAAGGTGAGTGTGCATAGCAATTCCCTTTATTTTTATTTATTTATTTATGTAATTTACAACCTGAGAGGGCCGCTTCAAAACAATCCAAGAGTTTGATTTTTATTTTCTTGTCCCCGAGCTTTTGTCACGTTTTCATCAACCCCTTCTCGTTTTCTCGCCGATAAGCGAAGCTCCCCGCTTTCCCTCGCCTGCGCTCGGCTTCGGGTCTCCCCATCGTTTTCCCAATGTAAGTCCCCCATCATCTCTCCTTGATCTCCTCGCAAGCTCGATTTATTCTCTTTTTGATCCGATCTACCTTTGTGTTTGGGCGAAAAATGATATTTTCTGTCGATCTCGATGTGAAAGTTTGGATCTTGCAATTGGATCTTGAATATTGTTTGTGGCTAGGATTTGGAATTAGGCTATTGGGAGAAATTAGGCCATGTAGGTTGTAACGTGTCAAATGATTGATGCATCTCTTTTTAGGGCTATGTTTTGGGGAGTGTTTGATAGATTTGATGTTGGGATTGAATATGTGCGTCTATTTTATAAAAACTGTTCGCAATTTTGTAAATTTGCATGACAGAACTGACTACTTCCCAATCGTACTTACTAATCGTACTTACTGAAACGGGAAGTGTAGGAATTGTGCTGCCTGATGAGGGGTAAACCCAGCAACAAGGTATTCTCCAATTTGGTTTCGTTACAAACAGGCAAACGCATCATCGATGAATGGGTTTCTACTTTCTAAGCATGTATTTGTTATTTGTTTGACAAAATGAAATCATCAAAACTCTCCTCTTATATTTATTCTCAAATCATGTGGTAATTATACTACCTCATTTCTCTCTCCATGGGGTTCAACTAAGAAAAGTGGGAAAAAAATTTAAAATCTTTCTATTAATCATTCATTTCTCTTTTGAATCACCACCACCTCGTCTGATCACCATCATCCTTATGATCACCATCATCCTTATGATCACCACCACACCCTCATCTTCCTCTAAATCACAGTCACCCCTCATCCGAGTCATCTATAACCTCATTCTTCATCATACGTCTTAACTTTAACTGGAATTTTTGTGAATAATTTATATTTATGTCAAATCAAAATAAAATTAATTAAGAGGTTAAATAGAGATATGACCTACCTTTAATAGAAACTTTAACTCGTTAGTTTTTAAGGGGTTAATATAGCAAAATGTAGTATGTGGGTTAAGTCTATGATCCCTGATAATTTACACAAGTTTTGACTAATTTACCCATTTTTTCCCATATGACATGATCCAGTAATGGTTTTCTCATTAAAATCTATGGATTTCTTCTCTTTTCTTTTCCAAAACCCTTAATTTATGATTTAAGGCAGATGATCCTTTAATTTTGTTAAACAGTTAACAAGGGGAATGGCAAACTTGTAAATAAATGTAATAAGTTGAGCAAATATTTAACAATGGTCAACATCTTATTTATACATGGTTAATCACAATTTATTTTGAAATTATCCATTCTCACATCGATTCGACGGAGAGATCATCGCTTTCCCGCAAAAACCTAAACGACGATTTCACACTTCTCCCCTCGATTCGATGACGTCAAGCATTTTGTTGATCAGAGCCGAGCCTTAACTGATGAATTCCTCATCCTCGCTCGAGCCCATACCCACACCGGAGCCCAAGTGTCTGTCGATCGGTGAAGTTTGTCGGTGTTTTGGTGATCTCATCGTAGCTGTAGCTCGCTCGAAATCTACTTTTCTCATAATTCTTTTCTAAATTATTGTTTCCATTTTTTGCTAAAGCATGCTACACTTATAGTTTTATAGAATTTTTCCCTCACCGTGCATTCACAAGATTAAAATTGTTTCCTCACGAATTTTTCTGTATAATCACGGAATTTCTGTTTACATCTTTGTTAATTTTATTTAATTTATTTTCGTAATTAATTCTTCATTCTCTATCCGGTCTGACCAAAACTGGCCGAAATGGCACAGTTCCGGCCAAAACTGGAACCAGTCGTTGGGTTCATCACAGTTTGCTTTGAAACCGAGATGAAAAGCCTGATATCGAAGGGCATCGGGCGAAACCTTATACCTTGCATGTATCGTATTTATATTGTCCACTAAATGAGACATTATATTATAATAATGCATATATATATATTACATTTGACAATTTTTGAATGGAATTTGATCTTGAGATAAGATAAGGAGTGGCTGGGATTTGATCTTGAGGAATGGAATGTTAAGATGAGTTTTGTGAAAGTTTAGAGGGGGAATCTTTTTGGTTGGAAAACTCAGTATTTTGAAATTTGTATGGAAAAATGCAGTTGGCCATCTCTTACCTCGGGCATAGCAAATCTCGATATACATGGATTTAATGCATTTTGTGAAAAAGCAAGTGCATTTACGTTTTGTGCAAATGCGCGTTCAATGCATTTGCATGCATTACTCACTCACACATGCACTTAATGCAGCAGAGTAAGTGCACTTGCGTTTAATGCATTGGCATGCATTTGTCATGCTCACACATTATCAGCTCAAATGGTCAGGGCTATTTAATGGTTGCGGGGCCCACAATCAAGGAAGATGTTGACAATTTGTTGTTCCGCGCCGTAGGTTTCCGCTAAATTTTTTACGCTAATTTGTTGTTCAGCGCCGAAAGCACCGGCGCCAGCACCGAATTTGTTGTTCTACACTAATTTGTTGTTCCGCGCCAAAGGCGACCGCGCCGAATTTGTTGTCCGTGTCGAAGGTGCATGCACCGAATTTGTTGTTCCGCATCAAATGCGTCCGTGCATCTAAATATTTTTATGCTAATTTGTTCTTTTAAATCTTGGCTGTGGAAATAATTTTTTTTGGGGAACAAAGATTTCGCGGGGAAAAATGTTAAATGCATTGTGCCCGCGGCATAGGTTATGACTAGTATATGTATATATATGAGAATAATGGGTATCATACGCCATATGAGAGGGTCTCTCATATTCCCTCTCACATAAAGGGGGCAAGTACAACAAGTACAAGCCCATGTGGGCTTGTACTTGCCCCCTTTATGTGAGAGGGAATATGAGAGACCCTCTCATATGGCGTATGATACCCATTATTCTCTCTATATCTATGCTCCTAATCTTCTTATAGTTTAGTGATGTCCAAATTCCTAACTAGCTTTAGTTAAACCTTAGTTATGTATGCCAAATGACATCCAAGCTCTTCTTCTCTTTCACTTTCATCCATGCTTTTCATTTAAAATTTGTTAATTATATAAAGATCTTTCCCTCCTTTATTTTTATTAATTTTCTTTTTCTTTCTTTTACTTATCATTTCAATGAACTCTCTAATAGGTTAAGAAAAGAATGAAGATGAAACAAAAAGTGAGTCAAGGTTTTTGTCAAATTTCCTTATTTAATTAAAATTAATTAATTGATTGATTTAATTTAAGAGTCCCTTGATTAAGATTGACTTGCCATCATCATCTCATCATCATTAAACTGCTTAACTAAGTGGTGAAGCAGATGATTGAGAGATGATTGGGTCTTAATTTCAAAATCATCCACATATGTCCAAAATATATGCACACATGTATGGATGTGCCTAAAGGCTAGCTAAAAGAAAAGAAAGAGAGGAAGATAGTAGTCATGTCATTGCTTTTTTATGTCATCAATTAACAGAGAAATTCTTTGTTTTGGATAATAGTTAACTTAAGGTTTCTTTTTAATTGAATTCTATAGTTTTACAGATTTATACCTAAATCCATTACTTGATCATGTTATATGCAAGGTTTGAGAACGCAGTTTCGGTTTGTGTTTTGTTCCTTAAAACTTTTAGTTTCGACTAATTTGGTTGATTTGGTAGTTTCTCTTTAGGTTTCAGTTTTGTTTCTTGTATTGTTTGATAATATATGTTTAATAATTAGGTTTTGCTAGTTAAAATATTAGATGATGAGTAGTAACCCCTAATTATATCCACCAATCTTAGAATACACTCTAAATGAATATGATTTTTGATTCATGCGACCATATAAATCTTAATGTTAATAGACTTGTAATTTTAACTTTGTTAGGGCTATGCATGTGTGCAAAATATTATAAATTGTTGGGTAAAGAGAAAAGTGTAGAGTTATTAAGTAGGTTTGTTTTTAGTTTATATTTTACCCAAATTCCAATATACTAATGTAATAACCAATTTTGATTGAAATCGAACCCAATCCATACCCAAGCTTCTATATATAAAATCTTATGTTTATGCTGTTCTCATTCTCAACCCGAGCCTCCTTAAATCTGGCAGCCCAAACCCTAGTTGTGATGAGAAGTCGAGATGTGAAGGAGATTGGGGTGTGATCTGGAAAGATGGAGGTGAGGTGCAGATATGCAACTTCTTTCTCTCTTCCACTTTTGTTTCTCGTTCTTCCTCTCTCATATGTTTTTTGTTTTCTCTTTTCTTATTTATAATTTCAAGTTGGATTCGAGTGTATTCATCTTTCTAGTGTCATTTTATCCAACAGACTTCATAACGTAGAACATGGATTTCATGATTATTGTAGAATATTTGTTTTTGGGTTATTTGGTTAAACCCAAGATTAAAGGTTGTTTCAGATCGGTACCATTTAAAACTGATTCAAAATGGTTGAATCTTTTAGGTTTTGTGATACGTAGTCCGCGTGTACCAAAGGAGGCTGCCCAAGGGGGACGCGCGCGCAATGGTTCGGCTGCATCCGACTTGAGGCAAATGGGCGTTTTCGACTCTTTTATTTTATATTATAATGGCAAACTTGTAATTAGTTGGAAGGGGGTTTTATTCTTAAGCTAGGGCTTGCCGCAAATTTGGGTTTATGCTTAATTTTGATATTGTGAGGAGGAGAGAGTTCTTCGTGTTCTTCGGGGAAGGTGCGGATGTCCTTATCAATTGGTGTCTAGGGAGAGAAGGTTATCTCTTATTTGTAGCCTATTTATCTAGTAAAAAATTCAGTTTTTATTCCAATAAATTTTAGTTTCGTCGAGTTCCTATCATTTTAGTATCAAAGCACGTTGATTCATGGCAGCGGCTACGAGATCCAAAGATCGGATCGATGCGGTAGAGGAGAAATTGACGGGGGAGATCGATGGCCTCAATGGCGATGTATCAAGCGTGAAGGCAACATTAGCGGATCATAGTGGACAATTGAAGGAATATGGTGAAGCCTTAGCAAAGATCATCTTCCGACTTGGGGAGATCTCGACGCATCTAAAAGGAGGTGATGTAAACCTTAAGGCGGCGACAAAGGTGTCACCTTTAAACAAGGGAAATGAAAAAAAGGAGAAAATTGATGCGGCTCCACGAAAAGGAGGAATATAACGAGGAGGAAGGTGGAGGGCCGTGGAAGGAGGATTATCGAGAAGCGGTGCGTCGAAAAGTGGAGGAAGCAAGGAGGGGCGGCGGCCCTATCCGCCTTTTCCAAGACGTGCGCCGAAGTAGTGGGGGCAACGGGTTCCTTCCCAAGCCCCCGCGGACCCCCAGGAGTTCAGGCGGGATGGCAACGCACCCCCAGCCTTGGCTGGGGCCAGCGAGGGCCCCCAAGGCACCAGCGGGCCCCGCCGACCAGCAGCAGGGCCGCTGGGGCCCCGAACAGATGCGGTCGGGCCCAGCGGCCCCTCCCCGGGCCGCTGGGGCCCCACCGACCAGCAACAACCCCCCCGTGGGGGTGGGGTGCACAGCAGGAGGAGATGCAGCGTTTTGGTGAGTTTCAGCCCTATTTGGAGGACCCGACATGTGGTTTCGACGACGGATTTGACCCCGGGAATTTTCAGGAGTACGGTGAGGGCGACAGGGGGTTTCGGGACCCTCCCGACCCTCTGGATGGCGATGACAAATGGCGCACTCCACTTCACATCTATGAGGGACGCCTTGAAGATGGCATGTTATGTTACAGAGATTATGAGGAGCATGAGGGCAGGGATGGATGCTATGGTGGACAGGGAGGGAGCCATGAGGGGGTTATGAAAAGCGTGGGAGAGGTCTACAGGGGGGCATGAGACACACCAGGAGAGGTGGCAGCACTACCATCAGCCCAGATATGGCGGGGGACGAGGAGATCAAGGAACATTCAACATGGACTGATTGCGAAAGCTAAAGATGCCCGTATTCGATGGAGGTGGATCCAGTGTCGTGGATCAACCGAGCAGAGAGATTTTTTAGAGTCTCTCGCATGACCGAGGAGCAGAAACTGGAGGCCGCTGGGATTTGTCTGGATGGAAAGGCACGCTTTGTTTTAATGGAAGGACATAGGTTGTCCTTTTCGCTCCTGGGAGGAGATCCGAGACCAGATGGTGGAGAGGTTCAGAGATCTCCACTTGGGAAACATGAGGGAGCAGCTGCTATCACTCAGGCAGGAGGGCACAGTGAGGGATTACCTAGAGAGGTTCGAGGCCTTATCAGGACAGGTGCACAGGATGACGAATGAGACGATGAAGAGCACATTCATGAAGGGGTTGAGGGCCACTATTCGAGCAGCGGTGCACATGCAGAAGCCCCAGAGTTTGATGGAGGCCATGGAGTACGCTCAGATGGCGGAGGACTGGCAGATGGAGGAGAGGAAAGCGATGGCTGGATGGAGTGGCCCAGTTTTCCGTAGCGAGACATCGACAGAAGGGCAGCAGAGAGCCACTACGGGAGCGGATCCTGTCACCAAGGAGAAGAGTGGGAGAAGAGTAGTGCACCGCAGGCTGGGGGTAGTTTAGGCGGATGACCGACATGAAGATGAGGGAGAAGCGACAGAAGGGCCTATATTTTAGATGCGACGAGCGATTCACATCAGGTCACAGATGTGCGGGGCGCAAGCTCTAGGTGCTGCAACTTAATGAGGATGACAGGCTGATGTATGGGACGATATCGCTGAGGTGGAGGAGTCTGATTGCCATCAGCTAGACGTAGCGGAGTTTTCCCTTAACTCTGTGGTAGGGTTCACACCGAACCATACCATGAAGTTGAGGGGGCATATCGGTGACCAGGAGGTGACTGTACTTATTGACAGTGGGGCGACCCACAATTTCATTTTCAGGAGGGTGGTAACCCAACAGGAGCTCCAGCTGACAGACCGTGGCAGCTTCAGTGTCGTGATGGGGACTGGGAAGAAGGAGAGCAACCGTGTGGTTTGTAGAGGTCTGGTGCTGACATCACAGGGGGTGCAGGTGATAGCTGACTTCCTGCATCTTGACTTGAGGAGCACCGATGTCATCCTGGGCATGACTTGGCTGCAGACACTGGGGAGATGACCGTGAACTGGAAACTTATCAGGATGGAGTTTCAGGATGATGTGAGAGCAGTAGTACTACCAGGAGACCCCTAGCCTATGCAGAGTACTTGTCTCGCTGAAGACCATGGTGAGGACCATCCAGATGGAGAGCGGTGGATACTTGGTAGATTTATATTGGTTGACGGTAGAGGGTGGCACTGAGAGCGGGAAGCAGCACATTCCAGGGGAGGTGCAGCAGCTGATGGAGCAGTTCGAGGTCTTTCAGGAGCCACAGGGTCTCCCACCGTTGAGGGATCACAAGCACGCCATAGTTCTGCGAGAGGGCGTGTCTCCCATCAGTGTAAGGCCCTACCGTTACCCATAGGCACAAAAGGATGAGATCGAGAGGATGGTGGCAGAGATGGTGCAGTCTGGTGTGATACAGCCCAGTGTGAGCCCCTTTTCCAGTCTGGTGCTGTTGGTGAAAGAAGAAAGATGGGAGCTGGCGCTTCTGCGTGGACGACAGGGTATTGAACAAGAAGACAGTGCCAGATAAGTTTCCCATACCAGTGATCGATGAGCTTCTGGATGAGTTGCACGGGCAGCCATATTCACCAAGATAGATTTCAAATCGGGCTACCACCAGATCAGGATGCGGGGGAGGATGTGCCCAAGACGGCGTTCAGGACGCAAGAGGGTCATTACGAGTTTCTGGTCATGCCTTTTGGCCTGACTAACGCACCGGCTACTTCCAGGCTCCAATGAATAAGGTATTTCATCATTACCTGCAACGATTTGTACTAGTCTTTTTCGATGATATATTGGTGTATAGTTGTACCTTCGAGGAGAACTTGGACCACCTGCATGTCGTTTTTCAGGAGCTACAGTACCACCAACTATTCACAAACAGAAAGAAGTGCTTATTCAGACAGACACCGGTGGAATATCTGGGGCATGTGGTATCTGTAGATGGGGTGGCAGCAGACATGTCGAAGATTGCGGCGATGCTAGATTGGCCGCGTCCCACCACTCTCAGGGGGCTGAGGGGGTTCCTGAGCTTGACAGGATACTACCGCAGATTTGTGCATGTATATGGGACAATCGTCTGGCCGTTCACCGAGCTACTCAAGGACCAGTTCGTTTGGGGTGAGGAGGCGACAACAGCTTTTGAGGCCTTGAAGAGGCCATGACCACCGTGCTAGTCCTGCTATTGCTAGACTTTTCTAGACAGTTTGTGGTGGAGGCGGACGCTTCGTGGCATGGATTGGGAGCGGTGTTGATGTAGGAACTACAACCCATAACATATTACATTCAGGTGTTGACAGCTAGAGGCAGACTGCGGTCGGTCTAAGAGATGGAGATGATGGCCATTGTCCTATCCATTCAGAAGTGGCGGCCATATTTGTTGGGGAGAAGTTTCCTGGTGTGCACGGATCATAGGAGTCTCAATATCTATTAGAGCAGCGCATTGTGGTAGAGGAGCATCAAAAGTAGCTGCGGAAGTTGGGCTACTGGTTCGAGATTGAGTACCGCCCGGGACTAGAGAACAAGGCGGCTGACGCCCTTTCACGTCGAGAGGAGGACGTAGAGTTGGCGGCACTGGCAGTTTCGTCTACAGAATTGGGAGCCACTGCAGCAGGAGGTTGAGCAGGATCAGGAGCTGGCAGGTATACGTGTGGCACTTTTGCAGGGATCTACAGAGCACCCAGGTTATACTATCCAGGATAGACGTCTACTACATTGGGGGCGATTGGTACTGCCGAGGACGTCTACATATATACCGGCCATACTCCAGGAGTTTCACAGTAGTGCTGTAGGAGAACATTCTGAGGTCCTAAAGACCTACCAGAGACTCACGAGGGAGGTCTATTAGAAGGGAATGAAGGACGTATCGAGGATGGTTGCAGAATGTAAAGTCTGCCAGCGTTACAAGTATCAGACAATGGCTCTAGTGGGATTACTACAGCCGCTATACTTGCCCGATCGGGTATGAGAGGACCTTTCCATGGATTTCATTGATGGATTGTCGAAGTTGGGAGGATTTACAGTCATATTTGTTGTGGTAGACCGCCTTAGCAAGTATGCACACTTTATAACACTTCGGTATCCTTACAACGCAGTGTCGGTGGCGGAGGTATTTGCGGAGGTATTTGTGAGGGAGGTCATTCGCTTGCATGGGCCCCCAAAGTCCATTGTCTTTGATAAGGACAAGGTGTTTTTGAGCAAATTCTGGCAGGAGCTTTTCAGGCTACAGTGTACAGTTTTGAGACGGAGCACGGCTTACCACCCGCAGACAGATGACCAGACTGAGGTCGTCAACAGGAGCGTTGAGACATATCTGTGGTGTTTTATTTCAGAGAGTCCCAATGAGTGGGCACGTTGGCTGGCATAGGCGGAGTACTGGTACAATACATCTTATCATATCGCAGCTCAGGTTACACCTTTCAGAATTCTGTATGGGCGAGATCCTTCATATTTAGTGCACTATGGGCAAGAGACGACACCAGTATCCGATGTGGAGCAATACCCGACAGAGAGAGATCGAATTTTGGAGGAGCTGAAGCTTCATTTGACTAGAGCTCAGCAAATTATGAAGACGAGTGCATGCCTTCACCACAGAGATGTGCAATTTGCAGTTGGGGATATTGTGTACCTTAAGCTGAGACCCTAAGGCAGAGATCCTTGGCTCACAGGAGGAATGAGAAGTTAGCACCGCAATATTTTGGACCTTTGGAGGTTGAGGCTAGGGTGGGGCCCGTTGCTTACAGGTTGAGGCCACCCTCAGGATCGGGGATTCATCCGATATTCCATGTGTCTCAGCTTCTCCAGGTTATCGGAGACCGCACCCCTTCGCGCACTCTTCGGGAGACGTTGACAGCGTATATGTAGGTGAGATTGGAGCCTGAGGAGCTGAAGGGGGTACACAGAGGGAGCACGGGAGAGCAGGAGGTTATACAACAGTGGAAGGGGTTGCCAGAGCACGAGAGCACGTGTGAGTCCTTGGATGTCATGGCACAACAATTTCCAGACTTTCACCTTGAGGACAAGGTTGCTCTTTGGGGCGGTATTAATGATACGGTCCGCGTGTACCAAAGGAGGCGGGCCAACGGGGACGCGCGCGCAAGGGTTCGGCCGCATCCGACTTGAGGCAAAGGGGCGTTTTCGACTCTCTTTTATTTTATATTATAATGGCAAACATGTAATTAGTTGGAAGGGGGTTTTTATTCTTAAGCTTGGGCTAGCCGCAATTTTGGGTTTATGCTTAATTTTGATATTGTGTGAGGAGGAGAGAGTTCTTCGTGTTCTTTGGGGAAGAAGGTGCGGACGTCCCTTATCAATTGGCGTCTTGGGAGATAACGTTACCTCTTATTTGTAGCCTATTTATTTAGTAAAAAATTCAGTTTTTATTCCAATAAATTTCATTTGCGTCGAGTACCTATCATTTTGCTGGAAACATCAATCCTTGATTATATGTAAAAAATGTTTAATCATCCAAAACACCCTTAAACTATCATCGGTCCTAGACTTTATCCCTGACTATATTTTGCTAGATTAGCCCCCACAACTATTTGACTGCTTAATTAATTTTATTTTGATTAGGTATATTTTATAGATATAAATTATTCTAAAAAATTCAGGGTTAGGCATTAGGGTTAGGGTTGGCAACTCGAAAGAGGGGTGGCCTTGATTTAGAGGAAGGGGTGGCGGTGGTAGGAAAGTAGGCGAATGATTTAGAGATCACATTGCATCCTTGAACCGATAACAATCTTTCGGCTACCCTAGCCCCGACCTCCACGTTAGGAAATTTTGGTTAATTTAGTTATTTTTTATTTATTTTGTACACGCCCAAAGCAATGATTTTTTTTTTCAGTGGTAGCAGGGAAGATTTTGACTCCCCCCCCCAAATTTTTTAGTTGAACCTATTAAGGAGAGAGGGATGAGGAAGAAGAATTAGGGATTTATTAGGGTTCAAAATCTCATTAGGAGAGGCCGATTGAAATTGTAATCATGTGGGCCGTGGGTTCATGTGTGACATCATTTAACGAAAAAAGTAATGTCTTGCAAACTCAAGGGGTTTAGGGTAGCAAAATGTAGTTTATAGGGGTAAAGTCTAGGATCCCGATCATTCGGAGGTGTTCTGATTAATTAACCCTTAAAAAGCCCGATGGGCGTTTTCTGATAGTTTAGGTGGGTGTTCCTAGCTGTTGGACCACTTTAATCTAAAATGTCTGGAGAGGATAGCAAAGCTTTCATTAGACAATTTCCCAAGTGCCACAGAATAATCAATTTTTTCTTCTCATTCGATATTGAGATATGTTCTCGAGTTCTTGGCCATGTAAAAACAATATATATATATTGGCTCCTTTAGTTTTCTGTCTAATTCCTTGTTTTACAGTTGCGAATGCTTTCCTTTTCTCGATTTCCCCATTTGGATTTAGTCCCGAGATAAGTGGTTTTAGGAGAGGGGGTTTTGATATCTTAATATGGCACAATAGTCATACTTTTCTACCATTTTGGTATTTTAATCTTATTGGTTACTAGTAGATCATTTCTCATAGAATTGTTAGAATTTGTGAATATGGTTGTTTAAAGCATTCTAATTACATCAGTAGGTTTTATTTATTCTGAAGTTTTATGCAAAATTTCTCGGGCTTTTGTGTTGTAGAACGATCATCTATACAAGTCAACGTTATGGATGAAGTTTAAGGGTTTTCCTGAGCACAAAAAATGCTTATGTAAACTTTTCATTATATGTTTATTGCATAATCGTAAGATGATATTTTGCAATTTGTTTTTCCCAAACCAAACAGATAAATTTGGGAATAAATATGAGAGGAGAATGTTTATGGTTTCTCGTTGAAAAATCAGGAAATGCATGCTTAGAAAGTTGACACCCTTTCACCGGTAATGCTTTTGCCAATTTGTAACTTTTTTAAAGATAAGCCATTCGTTATTCTAGATATCAAAACGTTTATCATAGCTGAAATCTGGTTCCTTTCAGTAAAGTAAATTGACGTAGATATTAGAGGGAATTGGAGCACATACTCGGACAATGTTTTACAAGTTTCTTTTTTTTTCTTTTTTTTTTGTGGATTAAAATGAAAATTAAATCAACAAAACCACAGCTTACAGCGCCCTAAGCCTTAATTCCTCATCCGCAACCAGACCATCCTCCTCCAGTGCCTTCAGAACACAATCTGGAGGCCGCTGAAACTCCCTAAAAAACTCGTCCAGCTGCAAACCCATCTTAGCTAACCCATCAGCAACGAAATTAGCTTCTCTACGGACATGATTAATTCGGATGTCCCATTGTTTCGCCATCAACTCTCTAATACTCAAGACGAGGGATGCAAACGGATGGAACTCAACTTTCCCATTCTCAATTAAATTCACTGCCTCCAGCGCATCAGATTCACAAATTACCTTCTTAAGACCCTTGCTCCAGGCCCACTTAATTCCTACCTTGATGGCATGTAACTCAGCCCCCAAAGAAGAACAGATACCCAAGAAGGCCGCAAACCCCCCAGCCCAATTACCATCACATCCTCTTAACACTCCTCCAGCCCCAGCCAACCCATCCCTACTCTTCACAGCTCCATCCACATTCATTTTAACCCAGTCCTCCAACGGAGGGATCCAGCGACTGGCAATCTCTGCTCTCCTACCCTTTGGCTTGATCCTGAATACCAGACAAGTTTCCGCAGCCAATGCACTAATACTCCAAACCAAACTCTCAATACTTCTTCTGATCAAATCAGGATTAAAGACAGATGCACATCTGTCTGTCCAAATCCTCCACAATGCCGCAGCACACAAAATATTCTTCCTACTACCAATTTCTACAGACTCCTCCAAACCAGCTATCAACCATTCCATAAGATCAGCCTTAAAGAATGCCGTTTGCTCCTGCACCGGTATAATTCTCTTCCATGTTTCCTTTGCCCTGATGCAATCCCTGACCGCATGCAATACATCTTCGACCACAGCCCCACAAAGTTTACAGTCTTCATTCTCAAAAATTCCTCTGCGATTCCTCAGCTGAGCTGTCACCAGCCTCTTTCTAGCCACCAACCAAAGGAAATGACTCCATCTTGCTGGCATACGAACTCTCCAAAGCCAATGAAAGTCCTCTGACCTCCTATCCTCTAGCATTTCAAAGTAGGCTGAACTAGTTGAGAACACCCCACTAGACGTCCCCTTCCAAATGAAATCATCACTCCTTCCGCCCAAAGGCTGCAGAGGATAAGCCATTATTTTGAAAGCAATAGTATCCGGAACCGCCAACAACAACTTATCCAAATTCCACTCTCCATTGTCAGCAATATATTCACTCACTTTCTCCACTATAGAGTTCTTACCAGGATCAAAAGAAACCTCCTCCACCAATGGCTTGCCAATCCACTGATCAGTCCAAAATAACACATTGTTTCCAGTCCCAATCCTCCAGATCATGCCTCTAGCAAGAGCTCTAAATCCAAATAGAATAGCTTTGAATTGAGAAGACCAGTTACCTTTGTTAACAGCATTCTTCTTAGCCCAACCAATAACATCTTCACCCACTTTATATTTGAGTTTGATAAGCTTCACCCAAAGGGAATCAGGTTCAGCCAAGAATTTCCAAGCAAGTCTTTGTAGCATGACACAATTATGTAGCTTCATCCTCCTTAACCCCAGTCCTCCCACCCTCTTGGGAATACAAACGTCCTCCCATTTAACCAAATGAATTTTCCTATGATCACTGCTACTACCCCATAAAAACTGCTTGTTAAGCCTGTCAATAACATTGCACGTATGCTCTGGAACTTTAGTTGTCATCATAAGATACGTTGGAATTGCGGATGTCACTGATTGGATAAGTGTAGCTCTTCCAGCCAGGCTAAGTATCTTGGCCTTCCATCCAGTCAACCTTCTGCTAACATTATCAATAATGCAATTAAACATGATTTTAGAGACTCTCTTGTGCATTAGAGGAACCCCAAGATATAATCCCAAGTCTCCCGTAGTAGCAATACCCAGCATCCTCCCAATCTTCAGCCTATGACTCCTACCTGCAGCAGGAGAAATAAAACACTTTGACTTATCAAAGTTAATACTAGAACCTGAAGCCTTACAAAAGCTTTCCAGAACTCTCTTCATTTCAAGGACTTGCTTTTCAGTGGCTCTCCCAAACAAAAGCAAGTCATCGGCAAATAGCAAGTGCGTAACTCCTGGACCCCTCTCTTTAACCCCAATAGGTTTCCATCTACCCTTGGATGCAGATTCTTCAATAAGCAAGCTTAATCTTTCCATACATAACACAAATAAGAATGGGCTGAGAGGATCGCCTTGTTGTAGACCCCTCTTAGGCTTAATCCATTCATTAGTTCCACCCTCCCATAACACTGATAGCTGAGGGGTAGTGACACAGAACATGATTAGTTTAATGCATTTTTCAGGGAAACCAAACATATTCAAAGTATCCTCTAAAAAATTCCAGCTTATCCTATCATAAACTTTTTCCAAGTCAATCTTCACAGCAATCAGCCCTTCCCTCCTCTTGGATCTTCTGATAGAGTGAACTAGCTCTTGAGCCATGATGACATTATCTGTTATCTGTCTCCCAGGCACAAAGCTGGCTTGGTTAGGGCAGATTAAAGATTGCAAAACTCCACGAAGTCTACCCACCATCACCTTAGCAATGATCTTGTAAGCCACAGGAATCAAGCTGATTGGTCTGAATTGTTTCAGCAATTCAGGATGGTTAACTTTAGGAATCAACACAATGAGAGTTTTATTAAGCGAAATATTAAAACTACCCTTCTCAAAAGCATCCCTGACTAATTCAATCAGATCTCCCTTCACCTTAACCCAGAAGTGCTGAAAGAACCCCGCATGAAGCCCATCCACCCCAGGAGCCTTCCAGGGCTTCATGAGAAACAAGGCCTCCTTAACCTCAGCTTCAGACACCCTCTCTACTAAACCATCAGCCTCCTCCTCAGCAATACACTGAAACACATGGTGTCTGATCTTAACCTCAACTCCATTGTCCTCACAGAAAAGCTTTATCACAAAATTATCACATAAGGAGAGAAGGTCCTCAGTTTTGGAAAACCATCTACCCTCATCATCCTTTAGCATAAGCACCTTCAGCTTCTTCCTCTTACAAAGAGTGGACAAGTGAAAGAACCTCGTATTCCTATCCCCTTGGGCCAACCAGCTGCATCTAGATTTCTGAAACCAAAACATCTCTTCTTGAGAGATAACTCTCTCATACTTACATATGAGATCCCTCTCAACTAAACTGAGATAGTGAGAATCTCTAACACTCAATTCACTCTGCACTCCATCAATCCTATTCCTGAGCCATCTCTTTTTCTTGAACAGGTTACCAAACACCTTTCTATTCCACTCCTTAGCTCTACTAACAAAATTCTCAGCTTTGCCAGCAAACTCAACCTCCTTCCCATCCCAAGCAGTCTCCACAAACTCCTTGAAGCCTTCTTCTTGTAACCACATTGCCTGGAATCTAAAAGGACGAGAGTAATTGGTATTGTCTATAACAATCTTACCCTTCAACGGGATAGGACAATGATCCGAAAAAATTCTGGGCAGATGACAAAGCTGAGCTTCAGGAAATAACAAACACCATTCATCATTGACCACTACTCTGTCCAATCTTTCCAACACTCTAGCCCTACCCCTTCTCTGATTGCACCAAGTATAGGGACTTCCATTAAACCCAATATCCAGCATACCACATCCAGATAAGAAGTCACAAAATCTCTTGCACCTGCTCAAGGAAGGAAAAGCACCTCCAAATTTTTCCTTTACCCCAATATAATCATTGAAGTCCCCTATCAAAACCCAAGCCAAATTAATAGAAGAGCTCAAGCTTTCCAGTTCTTCATACATCCTCCACCTAAGAGCTCTAAGTGGACTGGCGTAGATCACAGATAAAACTACATCCACTTCATCATGTCTCTTGATAATCCCATGAATCAGATGCTCAGTAGAACATAGAATCTGTATATCCAAAACACTCTTATCCCACAGCAGCCAAATACCACCCGAAAACCCTACAGCCTCCACTACAAACACCCCTTCAAAATTCAGCCTCCTAATAACTTTCTTAGCTTCCTCCCCTGATATTCTTGGCTCAGCAATGGCAAGAACCTCAGGTTTATGGACCCTAATCAGTTCCTTGATTTCCAAGTTAAAAGATTTCTTAGCTGCACCCCTACAATTCCAGAATAATATATCCATAAACAAAATTCCATGAAATCTAGCAAAACACCCGGCTAGCAAGGTAATATCAGAGAGAGATCTCCTCAGCTCTCAATTCCAAGCTACTCAGAGCCACATCAGTAACTTTCTCCGTCCCTCCCTTCAAAACACCTTCCCCTACCCCAGAGGAGGATGAACTACCTGCTGCATTAGATATATCTCCCAGGGGTTTCCTCTTCCCACCTATAACTCTGTGACTTTGATCAGGAAACTCCAGGCACAAAGGCTCTACAGCAGGCTTCGATTTGATAGTATCAGAAGAGTGCACAATCAAATTACCAGTCCTCATCATATCTTTCCCAACCCTCCCAAAAGAAGGATTTCTGTTCTTAGCTGAAGAGGATGAAGCATAAATGTGTTTTCCTTTCTTTAAACTCACTCCCGCACCCAGTGTCTGACTGTTGAAAGAAAACTCCTCACCCTGATTCTTTCTGGCTACCCAGTTCCCCTTCACCTTCTCCTTACTCCTGACAGACAACACCAATTCCTTCGGAACCCCTTCTTCCACTAAAGAAGAATCCACCTCCTTCCCAGCTTCCTCTGAGTTCTGAGCAAGTGCAGAAAAACGAGAGCCAGTTTCCAATATAATACATCTCCTTTCAGATACGAAACTCCTAGGCTTCCCTCCCCCTTTGCGAACACGCCTATCAACAGCCAACATCCAGGGACCAAACACAGGCAAGGGACTCCCCTCGTCCTTTCTGAGATCCTTCCCCTTCAGGGCCTCCGAAGCTTTGTCAACATTCCCATCATTCACTCCTGCTTCCTGCTCCTGCCTCCCATGAATTTTAAACGGGCAATGCTCTTTGTGCCCCACCCTGCCGCAGCTAAAACATATCAACCCAAGCCCCTCATATTGAATTTCTTGCCACCTGTTCTCAACCAAGATCTTCGACTTCAATGGCTTGCTAAGGTCAATCTCCACACACACCCTTGCAAACCTGGCCTTCATAACCAATTTAGTGTTCAAGTCAATCTTCAACACCTTCCCAATACAGCTCCCTAACATCCTCAGAACCTTCTGATCATAATACTCAACCGGTAAGTACGGGAACCTGACCCAGACTGCCGTCGATCCCACCTCCGCCTCCGAAGGCGAGAACTCCGGTACCCAATTACGAATCATCAAGTACCTATCAAGAATCATCCAAGGCCTCTCTTCAATCGCAAACAATCTATCTTCATCACAACTAAACTTAACCATAACATACCCCGCACCTAATTCAACGAAATCCAAGTTCCCCTTAGGCTTCCACATCACTTTGAGTTTAGCTTCCAGGAAGGAGGTCGACACGAATCTCCCTAGGAGCTTGACGATAACAGCCCTCTCACATCTCTTGCGAAGCCTCTCCTTGAAGATATCTGAGAAGGATATGCAATCCCAATCTCCTCTCTTCGATACCAGCACATCATCATCCATTCCAGTATCCTCCTCCTCCATGGCCGCACCACACTCAACGAAAACTCCATTGCCCATACAAGCCTCCTTAAACGATTTCTCGCCCATCCCCTGGGAGCCCCCTGATCCAGACGAACCTCCACTCTCACCGGACTTCAACACATCCCCCAACGGAGAGATGAAAGCCGGCATACCCTTGATTCTCTTGGAGATGCGATGAGGCAAGAGCACCTCCTCAGACTCACGCCCACCTCCATCGTCCTCCATTCCATCCCCGCTCTCGAACTCTAGCCCTAGCATTCAAAATTTCAGAAGAAAAATGTCGCCCTAAAAGTCGCCTATCTCCCCGCGCACGTTAGCCGCTATCATTCTCTCTTTCTTTCACGTTTTACAAGTTTCTGATAATCATATGGACAGTCAAAATTGAACTTTATTGGCTGGTTCCGTCATCTATCAAACATGGGTTGGCCGAGTCCCGATGGCTTTGTAATTTTCACTCGGACAAAGCAGGGAAATGTGAAGAGTTCAAACAATTCATGTGTTTTCCTGATGTTTTACAAATTTCTTATAATTTTTGGCTTGTCCTTCAGTGTTCCACACAGATTAGCTGAAGGTTGATATCATTGTGCAATTTAATGCCTCATATTGGTATTTTTAGCAGTTTGAGAGCAATGCCTGCCCAGAAGATAGAGACCGGCCACCAGGATGTTATTCATGACGTATCCATGGACTACTACGGCAAGCGGCTTGCCACAGCTTCATCCGACACAACTGTTAAGATCATTGGTGTCAGCGGATCCTCCCACCACCACCTTGCGACCCTTACCGGTCATCAGGGCCCAGTTTGGCAGGCTGCATGGGCCCACCCCAAGTTTGGGTCCATGCTTGCCTCTTGCAGCCATGACGGTCGAGTGATCATTTGGAAAGAAGGGAACAAACCTGAAGAGTGGATTCAGGCCCATGTATTTGCTGAACACAAGTCTTCTGTCAATGCCATTTCTTGGGCTCCTCATGAGCTTGGCCTCTGCTTGGCTTGTGGCTCATCGGATGGGAATATCTCTGTCTTCACGGCTCGATCGGATGGAGGCTGGGATACCACTAGGATTGACCAGGCACACCCTGTTGGGGTGACTTCTGTATCATGGGCTCCATCAACCGCCCCAGGCGCCCTCGTGGGCTCAGGGCAGCTCGATCCTGTTCAGAAGCTGGTTTCCGGTGGGTGTGATAACACGGTCAAGGTGTGGAAGCTCTACAACGGCGGTTGGAGGATGGACTGTTTTCCTGCACTCCAAATGCATTCGGATTGGGTGAGAGACGTGGCGTGGGCGCCAAACCTGGGGCTCCCAAAGTCGACCATTGCCAGTGCTTCACAGGACGGGACGGTGGTTATATGGACGGTGGCAAAGGAGGGCGACCAGTGGGAGGGCAAAGTGTTGTGCGATTTCAAAACACCGGTCTGGAGGGTTTCTTGGTCGCTGACGGGGAACATTCTGGCCGTGGCCGATGGAAACGATAATGTGACTCTGTGGAAGGAAGCGGTGGATGGGGAGTGGCAGCAGGTCACAACCGTTGAACCATAGGACATTCCAAAGTCATAGGTTGCTTGGTTGTGTTTTCGGCGAAAAAAGGATCATTCCATTAGGAGTCTGTGTGCTTGTAGGGCTAATGGCCGGAAACCTTTCGTGAGATTTCTGATCATTATTTGCTTATTCTATATACATTTACTTCATATTTTCTGACTTGATGCTTCCACATTACTAGTCATTGAATAAGTTATAACTGTGGGTGTTGCATTGTCATCAATGTTTACTGAATGTCAGCCATATTTGCAATATTCAGAAAGAGAAGCGGATGGATAGCGGCATTGTGTTGCTGCTACTCGGCTCCCTTGTATGCTCTACTTGCTGTTTTAGGAAAAGGTTAAGAGGGGGGTGTACTTTTTAACACTAGTCAAAGAGTAAATCTTTGGTTAGCTGAGCTGAAACAATTGAAACGCCATGGTTCAGAAAACAACATTGAGAGAAAAACGAAGGGAAAAATTCATCGCCTCAACTTGCAGAACCTCAACCAGAGGATCAGAAAACAGAGAAGCCGGTAGCCACAGATGAAGCACGCCATCACACCCAAGCAAGTCCACCTGCGCGACTCCACGAGCCCCTGCTGCCTCAAAAACATCGCCCCATCGACGGCACACCCGCCTCCGCCGCCCCTGCTGACGCACTGCGTCCTCCCCCGCCCCGCCCCATACTCATTGATCAGGAACCCCTCGAACGGGCACTTGAACAGGCTCAGGTAGTGCATGAAGATCCAGTACTTGGGTATGCTCCGCTCGGCGATGAAATAGCCCGAGAACAGGAAGAAGGAGCCCATGAGCCCCGCGATGAGGGAGTTGCCCATGATGAAGTTGGGGACCAGGGCGCTGAAGCAGGCCACGAAGGAGTTGCCCGTCAGCATCACCATCCACACCACCAGCGAGAAGTACAGGAACCCGCCGAGCTCCCTCCTCAGCCCCACCAGCCAGTACACCGGCGCGCTGTATACCAGCGACGCCAGCAGCAGGAATGGCAGGAAGACCAGCGCGTTGGCTGCCACGTAGGACGAGACCCTGTACGCTCCCCTCGACGTCTCCTTTGCCAGGATCCCGCGCTCCTGCAGGAACACCGGCAGGCCTTCGGTCGTGGACGACAGGAGGAACGTCAGGGTGAATGCGAAGAAGCCGACCCGGGCCTGGCCGTCTCCGGCGCCCATGAAGAGTGTGCCGAGTGCGAGCCCGGCCGCGGCGCACTGGATCGCTCTCGCCGACGACAGCTGCTTTGTTCGCAGGACGTTCTTGAAGGACCTCGCGGTGAGGATCGCGACTTCGTCCCGCCTGCAGTTGGCGTAGCGGGCGCGGTCCTCTTTATGCGGCGGCGATGGAGGATCAGCGCAGCGGGGTTCTTGCGGCGGGGCCTCGGTCGCAAGGGAGTCGTGTTGGAACTTATCCAACTAAGTTGGATCTTAATCCAACATTGGGCTAATATGCGGTGAATAATTATATAAGTGCTACGCTGTCGTATTAAGCCCAATATATTAGTGATCTGGTTTTAATTAATTAAATGGGCTAAATGAGTTAAACAGGTTGTGGGGCCTTTATGTGTAGAGACTATTGGGCTTCAACTCGTTGATGGGACGAGTTGGAAACCCTAGGGCTATGGAGGCTAGCCTATAAATATTAGTGGTCATGATCCCCGGAATACACGAACAAAGTTGAGCCGTCTTTTCTACGTCCCGTCGCTAGGAGAGAAACCGGGAGAAAGCTAAAGGGATTCTCCAAACGGTTGATTCGTGCTATTCTGGAAGATCATCTGTTGCGGTATCGTCAGGATCTCTTTCAGATTATTAGCGATGGACTCAGGTACGCTTCCGCTAAATCAGAGTATGCAACAATTTAAGATTCCGCATGTTATATATCTAGACTATTATTTGCATGGTCTTGCTTAATGATTAATCTAGATCTTCAGTTTCTACAATTGGTATCAGAGCCCACATGATGTGGATCTTAAATTTTTTTTGTCTGCTCGTAGTAGATCTGATAAAAATCAGATTTTTAATCTGTTTTAAGTTTCGGATCTGTGAAAAATTTGGTTTTTGATTAATTTTTTCCAAAAAAAAATTTTGGTTTTTTCACAAACCCTAGATCGGGGGCGGCCCTCCGGCCGCCGCCCGACACGGCAATAGAGGGGGTGGCTCAGCCGCCCCCGTCAGGAGATCGGCGCCGGCAACGCCGACGCAGAACCGCAATGGTCTGTCAAAAAAAAATGGGTTTGGGGGGGGGGGGGGGCACTGCCGGCCCCCCGTTAGGTTTCTGGCAAGGGGGCGGCGCCGCCGCCCCCATAAGGTCTCAGAAAGGGGGCGGCCTCGCGCCCCCCCTCCTGGATTCCGGCGACGGGGGTGCCCTCCCCCGTCCGCCGGGAAGAACAGACCCCCACCGAAGGTGGGGGTTCTGTTGCGATAGCAAAAGAGGGGGCGGCTTCCAGCCGCCCCCCTCCGGCGGATTGCGGCAAAAGGGGGCGGCTCACGCCGCCCCCATTAGGTTACAGAGGGGGCGGCGTGACCCCCCCGGGGTTTTCCGGCAACAACTCCCCCCCACTCTCGTGGGGGGTCTGGCGAAGTCGTAGAGAGGGGGGGGCCTCGGCAACCCCCCCGGTCGGGATTCATAAGGGGAAGGGGCGGCGGTGCGCCGCCCCATCAAGACACCGTCGGAAAAAGGGGCGGCGCTCCGCCGCCCCTAGAAGAACGCCGGAGATTGGGGGGGCGACGGCCGCCGCCACCGCCCCCATCGGACAACCCTAACCCCCCCTTGCCTGTTTTGGGCCGGCCCACAATGTTTAAAAAAAAATTTTTAAAAAATTTGAAAAGGGGAGGTCTGGGCTTAAAGTGGGCCTGTTTTTGGGCTCTTTGGGTTATTTGGTTGTTTGTTGGGCCTCTTGTAAGGATTATTGCAAACCAGTTTTGGCCTTCTTTTGGGCTTATTGCAAAACAGTTTTGGGCACCTTCATGGCTAATTTTGGACCCAATTTTTGGGTCATTTGGACACAAATTTGGGGTTGTTTTGGATTTATTTTAACACTAATGGAAGGGGAAATAAGTGGACATATATATATATATATATTTCCCTAAAGTATAAATTTTTGTTAAAATTCAGTTTGAATTTTAAATTCAATTTTTGGCACGCTTCATCATATATATATATCGAAATGATTGTAATTAAATCAAATCCCCACCAAAGTGGGCTTTATCGTGACGATTACTCTTATTTCGATATATAAAAAGTTACGGACATACTTTGTATGTAAATTTGGTGCCTAAAAATCTTGAATTTAAATTCATTAAAAAGGAGGAAATAACTGGTTGTGTATATATAATTCCTTTAGGCCCAATTTTGTGTGTTAAATTAAGTTCATTCCGTTTTTTTAATTCTTTAGGCAAAGTTTCAGTTAAATATACATTTCGAAATAACTCTAATTTTTTGTGAAATTCCACCAAAGTGGGTTCCACTATTAAAATTTTTATTATCTCGGAATGTAAACGGATTAAAAATACATACTTAGTATGATCAGTTGCCTGGATGAATTTTAAACGGATCGAAGGAGTAAATAAAAGGCTTTCCTGTATATTTACATTTAAGTTCAGTTTCATTTAAATTCAATTTTCGGGCGCATTAGATTATATGTTTCAAAATAATTTTAATTATTACGGGATCCCACCAAAGTGGGCTTTACTGTTAAATTATTATTATTTCGTAACATAAACGGTTAAATACATACTTTTGTATATTGGTTGACCAATATTGAATTTAATTTGGGTTGAAGGAGGAAATAAGAAGCTTAAATGTATATTTCTCCTCAAAGATAAATTTTGTGTTAATTGTGCAAAATAAATTTAAATTCTAAGTTTAAGGCTTAAAACCATATATATATATATACTTCGGTATATAACAAGTTGACTTCATACGTTGGTATGAAAATTCAGTTTGCCTAAATTTAGATTTAAATTAAAACACAAAATTCAGGTGTTTTCTTCGGGAGCAAATAAAAGGTTTTAACATATATTTCTCCTTAATAATAAGTTTAAAAGGCCTTAAAGGATTTTCGTGCACTAACCATCAAGCAAATGGCCTTAAGGAAATTTGACACATTTTAAAGTTATATATGAAATGGGGTAGGGTGTGTATTTATATATATAACTTTATATGTATATTCATATACACATTAGTACACCTAATATACCCTATTTTAAGAAGAAAATTTGTGTTGAATCTATGGATTTTATTTAACTCAAAATAAATGATTAGAAAGGTGGAATAAAAGGTTCTTATATATATTTCCACTTGTTGTAATCATTTTTTTTGTTAAATAAAATCCATAGATTCAACACAAATTTTCTTCTTAAAATAGGGTATATTAGGTGTACTAATGTGTATATGAACATACATATAAAGTTATATATATAAATACACACCCTACCCCATTTCATATATAACTTTAAAATGTGTCAAATTTCCTTAAGGCCATTTGCTTGATGGTTAGTGCACGAAAATCCTTTAAGGCCTTTTAAACTTATTATTAAGGAGAAATATATGTTAAAACCTTTTATTTGCTCCCGAAGAAAACACCTGAATTTTGTGTTTTAATTTAAATCTAAATTTAGGCAAACTGAATTTTCATACCAACGTATGAAGTCAACTTGTTATATACCGAAGTATATATATATGGTTTTAAGCCTTAAACTTAGAATTTAAATTTATTTTGCACAATTAACACAAAATTTATCTTTGAGAAGAAATATACATTTAAGCTTCTTATTTCCTCCTTCAACCCAAATTAAATTCAATATTGGTCAACCAATCATACAAAAGTATGTATTTAACCGTTTATGTTACGAAATAATAATAATTTAACAGTAAAGCCCACTTTGGTGGGATCCCTTGTAGAAACTAAAGATCTAGATGTGTACAAACCGAATAACACAGATCTAGATATATAACATGCGGAATCTTAAATCATTAACCTACTCTGTTTAGCGGAAGCGTACCTGAGTCCATCGCTAATAATCTGAAAGATCCTGACGATAGCGCAGCGGACGATCTTCCAGAATAGCACGAATCAACCGTTTGGAGAATCCCTTTAGCCTTCTCCCGGTTTCTCTCCTAGCGACGGGACGTAGAAAAGACGGCTCAACTTTGTTCGTGTATTTCGGGGACCATGACCGCTAATATTTATAGGCTAGCCTCCATAGCCCTAGGGTTTCCAACTCGGCCTATCAACGAGTTGAAGCCTAATAGTCTCTACACATAAAGGCCCCACAACCTGTTTAACTCATTTAGCCCATTTAATTAATTAAAACCAGATCACTAATATATTGGGCTTAATACGACAGCGTAGCACTTATATAATTATTCACCGCATATTAGCCCAATGTTGGATTAAGATCCAACTTAGTTGGATAAGTTCCAACAATCTCCCACTTGGGCTATATGCTTAAACTTTATAATTATATTTCATAGTGCATACAACCAAATAAGATCTTAACATGCTGTCATTTCTTTAATGAGTAAAAAAACAATCCGGTCCATCAATTATATTAGCAAGGGATCAAAGAGATCTTCGCCGCAGCAATTGCAGCTCGACCCATCAGTGGTCACCGTGCTAATACAAAAAAATGACATGAATTATGAAGTGGATGTGTAGCATGGAAATTACATGTAATGTGATCTAACATGTCTATTTCCAACTGATCCTCCTTAACCTTAGTGAGATCATAAACAAAACAAAATCGGAGTGAAGCCGAACTGAAACCAAAAACTTTATTTCTGATCAGAAAATAACATCAAGCTTAAGCTGGAGACTTAATTTTGTCTATCATATGAGCACCCAAAAGAACAAACTCCCACAAAACTGAATGTTCTTAATGAAATGACATCCATATGAGTAGCTAGCTCATAAAACCTTTTGGATGACATTTCCTTACTATAACGGATCCGTAATTACATGGTTTGTTCCGATGTGCTCATTAGACAATTATACACTCCTATTAATCAACAATCTAGGAACTTGATCTCTGAATATCTAAACTTTGTCGAGTTCCTGTTGTTGCTGGAATATAAAACTGCAGACTTCATTGTCACTAAATAAACTGTGTGGTGTTTCAACACCATCCCTAATTTGCAGCATAGTGACAAAATATGCAGATATATTTCATGATTTGGATGTCACATAATGTGATATGAAATCTAAAGCCATGTCAGAAGAGACTATATAAAGGGACCATTTAGATCTCTTCTAGTAGATGACGCCTAACATAGATTTTCATACATTCTTTGCATCCAATAAATGATCAGAGTCAGTATACCAAAATGATCTCAAACTCTTTTGACTACTGATCCTTGAACATGTAACCCATTTGTTCTCCATAAATACCGTAAGACACATTTGGCTGCTATCAAATGGTCAACTCCTGAACTTAACAATCTGCCCAACACACCTGTAATATATGCAATAACCAAATGCATATAAAATATACATCTAGATTAGAAAGGTGGAATAAAAGGGGCTTATATATATTTCCACTTGTTGTAATCATTTTTTTGTTAAATTCGGTTTAGTTTCAATTTTAATTTTTTGGCACAATTATTATATATTTCGAATATAGAATGATTGGATCAAAATAAATTTAAAGTGGGCTTTACACATCTAGATTAGAAAGGTGGAATAAAAGGTTCTTATATATATTTCCACTTGTTGTAATCATTTTTTTGTTAAATTTGGTTTAGTTTCAATTTTAATTTTTTGGCACAATTATTATATATTTCGAATATAGAATGATTGGATCATCAACTCACCAAAGTGGGTTTTCTTGTGAAGATCAATTCTAATCTCGAAATATAACAAGTTGAATACATACTTTTGTATGAAAATTTTGGTTGCCTTAAATTTGATTTTGAAGAAAAGTGGACTTGAATATCTCCACTTAAAGTATATTCATGTATTAAATTGCGACATAGATTCAAATTTTGCAAAGGTATATATATTTGAAATGATTTCGTGCAATCATCACCTCGCCAAAGTGGGCTCTGTTGATTTGCATTATTTCATTTCATGAATATAAAAAGAATCTAATGTGACCGTGATTTGCGTAAGAATGCTAAATCGGCCCAAAGGAAGATTACCGTTCTATACCATTTCATGCGCACCTGTGGCAATAGACAAGGTGATGATTAGTGAGTTCAATGCATGCAAATTTAATTCGGCCCAAAGGAAGTTTTATTTTTGGCATGTTATTATTGTCATTGTCTGATTGCTACAACAAGATGTCAGTGACTAGTCAATAGATTATCCAAAGATAAATATTGGATTAGTGGGGGGATGTTTTGAGATGGGAAAATAGCATTAATTTGAATTTGGTGTTGTTTTGTTTAATACTCATATGAACATGTTAAAATTGTTTTCTTGTTCTCTTTTCAGCTATTATTCCTGAAAATTTCTTCTGCCATTCCAGAATATCTCAGGGGCACTATTTCAGATAAAATTAACACAACTAAAGGATTCCTTTCTGACATTGAAAACAGATTTGTCAAGAGTGAAAGGGGTGAAATTGGTACACTCTTGACAATTCTAAATTCAATGAGGTATAAGGGTACGGGAAACATTAGGGAGCACATACTGAAGGTGTCTAATATTGCTTCAAGGTTGAAAGCACTTCAGCCAGACCTCTCTGAGGCTCTGCTAGTGCATTTTGTTTTGATATCTCTTCCATCACAGTTCAACCAGTTTAAGATGAGCTACAATCTGAAGGATGAGACTTGGTCTCTGGATGAGCTCATCTCGCACTGTGTCCAGGAAGAGAACATGCTTGAGCAAGGAAGACAGAAAGTGCTCATATGATCTCTACCACTAAAATATAAGAAAGGTATGCTGCGAAATTTGGTTTAATTCTAAGTTAATTTCTTTTCATGCAACCTTCGGTACGTATAGACACGTGATGGAAAGATTTTGGTATAACCATTCACATCATTGTGTCTATGCAGGATTGCCTAAGATGCCAAGAGCCAAATGATGGTGAAAGATACATCGATATGGGCAATGGCAAGATGGTTCAAGTAGAAGCAAATTAAATTTAGATTACTTCTTTTAAAGGCTAGAATGTTTGAATTTGATGAGACTATTATGTACCGTTTTTTACGGAATTTGGGTTTCTATCTCTATTTTGAACAAATTCGGTTATCATTGTTCAATTGAGAATGAGAAAATTTGGTTGTCTCATGGTTCAAAATTAGTTTATTCTAGTTCCTTAAAAGATCATTTTAATCTTCATTTATTTGGAAATGTTGCTTCATTTACAGAATTCCTGCATTTAAGTACATGTGTTGTAATGAAAGAATTAACAGTTTAGAACTCAGTTATATTTTGATTGCAGCTTATATCCTTAATAAACTTTCAACAAATGAATCACTTGCATGTTTGGAGATGTCCAACTAAGGTAAGGCTTTATAAGCCTAATAAAGTAATAGGACATAATGCTGTTGATTTTCTAGTTTTGTTGAATAGTTTAAAAGTTGATATTATTTCGGATAATTTTACATAATCTCACTGTTAAGTTAGTTTACGAATTAGGAAATGCACACCTATTTGAGGATGCTGAGTTTGAGGGGGGAAATTTAGTTAGTAACAATATTCTTAAAGAGGATTATATCCCTACAGGTGTGGTTGGCATTGCTCAGGATGGTATTCCTGACATTGTTCAAGACACAATAAATTCAAGATAATGTTGCAATTCCTCCCATTCGGGAAATTGTTCATAAGGAAAAACTCTAGCACCTCAAGTAACTAATTGCCATTCAGGAAAATCCATTAAAGAGATGACAAGTTTACTGTTGACATTAGGATGATGGAAGTTTGACTTACATCAAGTCATAAAAGGTTTTACATCTCTAAATGGATTAATGCATTAATTAAGAAAGTCCTTGAATGATACTTAAAATCTTTTCTCATCGCCATAAGGTTTGAAACCTATTGATTGTAAATAGTTTTTTTATGATCAAAAGGAATTCAAAAGGGTATTAAGAAAAGATTTAAAGTGTATCACTCAGAGACTTTATACGGAAAAGAATGCATTAATTGTAAAGAGTCTTTTATTCAGTTTTCATGAAAGACTCTATAAGGTTTATAATGGCATTAGTAGAGCATTTCAATATCGTTACTGATATATTAAATCTCATTAAGTGATCACCTCGTTCAGTTTTGAGATGATATTTAATGATGTTATCTAAGTTCTGTGGGAGCATGTAATTTTTATAATAACTATGTGGTAATGAATGCTAAGTTCTGTGGGAGACAAGTTTAGTCTCAAAATTGCCCTGAGAATAATCTTAAGAAGATTTCCTATATCTCACCAATTGGGAGTCTAAAGTATGCTCATTTTTATATGCATTTGGTTGTTGCATATATTACAGGTGTGTTGGGCAGATTGTTAAGTTCAGGAGTTGACCATTTGACAGCAGCCAAATGTGTCTTACGGTATTTATGGAAAACAAAAGGGTTACATGTTCAAGGATTAGTAGTCAAAAAGGTTTGAGATCATTTTGGTATACTGACTCTGATCATTTATTGGATGCAAAGAATATATGAAAATCTATGTTAGGCGCCATCTACTAGAAGAGATCTAAATGGTCCCTTTTATATAGTCTCTTCTGACATGGCTTTAGATTTCATATTATATTATGTGACATCCAAATCATGAAATATATCTGCATATTTTGTCACTATGCTGCGAATTAGGGATGGTGTTGAAACACCACACAGTTTATTTAGTGACAATGAAGTCTGCAGTTTTATATTCCAGCAACAACAGGAACTCGACAAAGTTTAGATATTCAGAGATCAAGTTTCTAGATTGTTGATTAATAGGAGTATAATTGTCTAATGAGCACATCGGAACAAACCATGTAATTACGGATCCGTTATAGTAAGGAAATGTCATCCAAAAGGTTTTATGAGCTAGCTACTCATATGGATGTCATTTCATTAAGAACATTCAGTTTTGTGGGAGTTTGTTCTTTTGGGTGCTCATATGATAGACAAAATTAAGTCTCCAGCTTAAGCTTGAGGATATTTTCTGATCAGAAATAAAGTTTTTGGTTTCAGTTCGGCTTCACTCCGATTTTGGTTTGTTTATGATCTCACTAAGGTTAAGGAGGATCAGTTGGAAATAGACATGTTAGATCACATTACATGTAATTTCCATGCTACACATCCACTTCATAATCCATGTCATTCTTTTGTATTAGCACGGTGACCACTGATGGGTCGAGCTGTAATTGCTGCGTCGAAGATCTCTTTGATCTCTTGCTAATATAATTGATGGACCGGATTGTTTTTGACTCATTAAAGAAATGGCAGCAGGTTAAGATCTTATTTGGTTGTATGCACTATGAAATATAATTATAAAGTTTAAGCATATAGCCCAAGTGGGAGATTGTTGGAACTTATCCAACTAAGTTGGATCTTAATCCAACATTGGGCTAATATGCGGTGAATAATTATATAAGTGCTATGCTGTCGTATTAAGCCCAATATATTAGTGATCTGGTTTTAATTAATTAAATGGGCTAAATGAGTTAAACAGGTTGTGGGGCCTTTATGTGTAGAGACTATTGGGCTTCAACTCGTTGATGGGCCGAGTTGGAAACCCTAGGGCTATGGAGGCTAGCCTATAAATATTAGCGGTCATGATCCCCGGAATACACGAACAAAGTTGAGCCGTCTTTTCTACGTCCCGTCGCTAGGAGAGAAACCGGGAGAAAGCTAAAGGGATTCTCCAAACGGTTGATTCGTGCTATTCTGGAAGATCATCCGTTGTGGTATCGTCAGGATCTCTTTCAGATTATTAGCGATGGACTCAGGTACGCTTCCGCTAAATCAGAGTATGCAACAATTTAAGATTCTGCATGTTATATATCTAGACTATTATTTGCATGGTCTTGCTTAATGATTAATCTAGATCTTCAGTTTCTACAAGTCGACCACGTCCATGGTGAACTCGAGGACGTTGACGCGGGCGGGGATGGAGTGGCCGGAGTCGAGGAGGCGCCGCTCGAGGGAGGAGAGGGAGCCGTGGTGCTTGACGGATCCGTTGGAGAGGAGGAGGACCCGGTCGAAGAGGTCGAGGATCCGGAACCCGGGCTGGTGGACGGTGAGGACGACGGTCTTGCCGTTGTGGGCCGCCATGGATTTGAGCAGGGCTATGACGTGGAGCGCCGACGCGGAGTCGAGGCCGGAGGTGGGCTCGTCGAGGAGGAGCACCTGCGGGTTGTGGACGACTTCCGACCCGATGGAGACGCGGCGCCGCTCGCCGCCGGACAACGAGGCCATGCGGGAGTCGGCGACGTGGTCGAGGGAGAGGTCTCTGAGGACGGCGGCGACGCGGGGGCTTGTTGCGGTGGGAGAGCAGTGGAGGCGGGCGGAGAAGGAGATGGATTCGCAGACGGTGAGGAGAGGGAAGAGGGAGTCGTCGTCCTGGGTGACGAAGGCGGAGAGGCGGCGTAACCGGGAGAAGGAGAGGAGGGGGACGGAGTTGAGGAGGATGCGGCCGGAGGTGAGGGGGATGGGGCCGGCGAGGATGGAGAGGAGGGTGGTCTTGCCGGTGCCGCTGGGGTCGACGATGGCGAGGAGTTCGGAGGAGAGGGCGGAGCATGTGACGTCGGAGAGGACTGGGCGGGGGGAGGAGGGGAGGTGGTAGGAGAGCGAGACGGTGTCGAGTCGGTACCGGGGCCTCCGGCTCACCAGAAGGGACGACGACATGATATGCTGTGATTGGGGGCCGGGTAAGAGAGAGGGAGAGATGATAGACAGAGGAGAGGGGACGGAGAGGGGATTCAAGAAGAGAGGAGGGAGGAGGTGAGAAAATTGGGGAAGAGCAGAAGAGAGAGATGAGCTAACGTTACCAAACTTGTAACACTAAGAGCATCTCTTCATGCAAGATGGTATGATATGTTGTACTTGTTTGGGTGTGAGGCTCTTTGTACAGCGCCGGCTAGGGATGTGGGGGAGTTGGTAGTGGATTTATCCAAATTGGATCCGTATTTTTCTTATCTAACTTAAACATACACATGTCAAGATATGCTGTCCGATATGATATATATACTGATCCGAATACTAAGCTTTTTCTGGATATGTATTACAGTATATGGTGGAGGGCTCTCTGCATGTGCTTATTCCAGACCGTCTGGGTGAGCACCGCTATGACGATCATGTCCGCTATCTCCTCTACATCAAGCATTTCGTCGTTGAATCTCTGAACGAAGGCTCAGATCGACTCATTCTCGTTATGTTTGAGCGAGAAGAGATGTGAGGACTTCTTCTTAGGACGTCATCCTGCAACGAATTGTTTGTAGAATATTTCTGCTAATTCGTCGAACAAGCCGATACAGCCGCGGGGTAGCCCTTCGTACCAGCTTTCTGCCTTCTTGAACATGGTAGCATGGAAATCTCTACAAAGGTACGGCTCGTCGGCCCCGTGGAGCAGCATGACATTTAGATACTTATTGATATGTGACCATGGGTCGCCTCTGCCATCATAAGCTTGTAGGGCCGGGAGCTTGGACTTGGGAAGAGGAGGAGCAGAGAGGATATTCTCTTTTAGCAGGGTCCTTCGAATTGCGGATAGGACCAGCATGGATCCTCCTTCTCCGGGTTGCACGTAGTTGGCTCCCGAGGATCGGTTCGGGATCTCGTCCCTCCTTCCAAATCCACCTGCATGGTTCAGATGGTTATAACCTGGGGGAGCCCCGTACATTACCTGATATAGGATATTGTGGGTTGCTGCACAGTAATTGGAGGGGGGTGTTCCCCCTGGAGAACGAAGGCTCGATTGTCGACCCCAGCTCCGTCGTATTGGTGGGTCGGGGGGGAGGGGGGGTCGCGTTGTGGGGGTGAATCTCCAGTTGATTTGCCCTTAGGTTCTCCAGATCTCGGAGGAAAGCCGAGCACTTGGTTGGCGTCAGGTTCGGATTTGGAGGCGGCAACGGCTCATTCAAGGGCGATGGGCCTCCCATGTTTTGGCGTATTAAAGTCACCAATGCGCCTAGACTCCTGTCGACCTGCTCGGTGAACTGGGTGAATTCCTTCTGGGTCACCCCAGGCTCCTTTGTGGTTTCTGCCGGTCGTTGTGATGGCGACGTGGAGTCCGCAACATCTTCCAACAGGACGTTGTTCGCTTTCTGTTTTTCCTTCGGACCTTCGGTCGATCCGACTTTGCTGGATCCAGCTGTCATGGCTTTCGATTGCTTTGAGATGTCGAGCTGGTTAACGTTTCCCATAGACGGTGCCAAGTTGTTAAGGCCAAAATTGACCGAGACAGTTGTCGAGCTGACGTGGACTCTTGGTGCATAGTCGGAGTCTCGTCAGCAGTTGGGATGAGACCCTAAGTTGGTAGAACCTGGGTCAGATGATGATAGTTGATGATGATGCGGTACTCGATCGACCTTCGAGCGACAGATGCGTCGATTGTTTTAGGTTGGGGAGCTCGATAACGACCCTCGACGCTGGATGCTGACCGTTGAGCTGCACCACATGGACATGTTAGGAGGGTCAGATCTGAGTTTTGATCCAAATCCCCTCTGATGCTTAAGTTAGTGTGTGAACTTAAGGAAGAGAGTGAGCTTGATGCAGCTGAGATCGACCCACGTAGGTTCGTCCCAGGACTGGCGACGCAATCTCGAATATATAAGAAATATCGACTGAGAAAGTAGAGTTCTATGTCTTAGACCCTATCCCTTGGAAATGGGACTCATTCCTTTATTTATAGGCGTTTAGGGTCCCTCTGGAGACGTTGAGGTGATAACAGCCACCCATAATGTGGCAACATCTTCCCCCTTTAATATGAATAAATGTTGTGCATGTCTTCGCGATTTACGAGCCCGCCTTTAATCCCACGTTCGAGTGAGGTAGACTCAACGGTCGACTAGCCGTTGGGCGTTGACTAAGTCGATATCAGGCTTCCCTTGTGGGCTTCGTGGGCTTTAGCCGTCTGTCGGTCGAGTTAACTCAAATGCCGGCCCATGACTCAACATAGGGCATACCACATGCATCAGAAATATACATCTAACTCCATCGTGAACCCTCTTCCAACTATTAAACCCTTCAGTGATAAATATAGCTTGGCAAGGCGCCTTTTTCTTGAAAAACAAAGCATGGAAAACAAAATACTGCATCCTTTGATGGAGAGTACTCTAACCAAGGAAAGATCTCAAACCAAGAATATTGAAATTTACGACGTTATGATCCTGATTCAGTTCTCGGGTACTCTGCCAACTTAGGTTGATATGGACCCATTTTAATGTAAGCTCTCCGTATTTCATCTCGTTGATTCACAGAATGTTGCCATATAGGGATTCGAATCCCAGGATCCCGCTCAAGAGTACCAAGATCAATTTCAATTTTTCAAGATTTAGACAGCGGTTGCTCATTAACATTTGACAAGTCAACATTAGATGGGGTCCCTTCACTAGTCGATGAATGCTCTTTTGGTTTAAAGAATGAAAACAAAGTTTTTCCTCTCTTGTTTCCAGCAGTTTCCATTATAATTAATAACCTATTAGAGTGATACATGAGTTAATATGTGTATCATTCAATTAAAAGCCCCTAGATTATAAGAGTCTGAGACCCAAAAAGGAAACATAAAAATACCTTGATTTTCCATTATAACAAAGAATAAAAACAAATTTTTTTCTCTCCATTGTTTCCTTGATTTTCCATTATAATTAAGAACCCATTAAAGTGATACATGAGTTAATATGTGTATCATCCAATTCAAAGCCCTAAATTATAAGAGTCTAACACAAAAAAGGAATAATAGAAGAAGAAGATAATAAGGAATTATGATTATACTAAGATCAAGGCGATGCTCAGATGGTGAGAGATAGTTGCGGTCTGCGTACAAAGGCGATGGTCGCGGATGAACGCGATGTGATTGTCGCAGATCTGCAGTAATCGGAAACATAACCATTCATTAACAATGCGTTAATATATTGCATCCGAGTTTTAATGGAAAATTTAGCACGCCATAAATTTATACTAGAATTTATAACCAGCAAACATAAAAACCCCAAAAGAGTTCCATTTTAATACCTAAAACAGTCCTACACAAATTCAAGTAATTTGGGTAAATGAACTTCGTTCAGTACAATAAAAAGACAAGAAAATCTCAATTAAACTCCACCCAGAAAACAAGAAACCAATGACCAATCTCTTGCCGTGGAATTATGACATATGAGCTTTTCCAAGCTATGCCTCAACTCCAGCAACCGCTGCAACCCCCTGGCCCCCGACGAGGACAACTCGCAACCCCTCAACCTCAACTCCAGAACATTCAGCCTCCCAAACGGCAGCAGGCTAGCAGTGACACCGGAGTCGTCGCCGTCGGCGGAGGCATGACCAAGATGGCCTTCAGCGAGGTCAGCAGACACGCTGCCCCAGGAACATCCTCAATTGCTCCTAGGCCAGGTGATCCCCGAGGTCGGAGAGTCGAAGACGTTGGCCCGAAGGTAATCGACGGCTCGTTCAGTAATCGAAGGTAATCGACGGGTCACGGGTGCACCGTTGAGTAAACCCTAGAGCTCCTGGAGGGCCTCGAAGGCTCGACTTGTATATGAAGCCTGGGGTTGGGCCTAGGCTCGACAGTTTCAGCCTGGGCTATTTGGTTGGTCTGGGTTTATTTTACACACACACACGGTTTTACCCAAAACTGACCCGGGCTGTAGCCTGGGTCAGCCCAAGAGTGGCTCCGCCCTTGTACAGTATTGAGGGGTTTTCTTCTATTTATCAAAAAATATGCAAACTTAAAATCCTTTATGTCCATTTAATTTCATCATATGAGCTAAAGGCGGCAAAGAGGTCTGGTCGGGCCAGGTACAAAATTTAAAACCCGTATCCGACCCGACGGGTTGTCGGGTAACCCAAATCTGACCCGTGTGTGTTAAAGAATTGTCGTCTTCAAGTATCAAACCGGCGGCCTCCTTAACGAGTGAACACGTGTAACCAACTGAGCTAAAGAAGTTAGTGATGCTTAAGAACAATTTATTTATTTAAGTAAACTAAGAGTTAAGACTTCAAATTAAGGAGAAACGATTTCAAATACGGAAATAGAACACAAGATCAACACAGAAACAACATGAACAAAAAAGCCCTCACTAAAAATCCCATTGTAACATGTGGTGTAATGTTTCTATATAAATATAAACATATGTATAAATTAAAACGGGCTGGAATATCGGCCGGGTTGATCAGGGTTGACAGGACAATCCCGCACGGATCCGGATGTTTATCCGGGTCAGCCCGAATTTGACCTGACCCGGTTTTGCCTCTAGCCATACCTAGCTATTGAGGCCGAGTTCGGTTCCGGTTGGGTTGATTTTGCCACTCCTCATTCAAAGAAAGTGGCCGACGGTGAATTTTAGGACCGTTAATGTACAGAGGTTTTCATATATATGCTCCTTTATATCCATTAATTTTTCAAAAAAGAATGAAAATGAAAAGAAGAGACATTTTCCTCCCAGTTTGTCCACCAAGGGAGACAATGATAGCCTAGGGCGCCATGGATGGGATGCGTGTTCTTCTGCTCTCCAACAGTTGTCGCGCATTGGCAACCTGGCATGATATGTACATGCAGTTTATTAGGGTTTCGATTTCCCAGATGTGCTCAATAACTACACACCCAACCTTTAAGGGGCACAGGCACTCAATAACCTGGCATGATATGTACAAGCAGTCACAAATGCATGGCTCTGTGCATGCACCACGTTGCAGTAGCTGCTGCCGCTGGGTGCTTGATTGCAGGGGTTGGTTACCGCCCTCCTTATAGTTTGCTTGATTTTTGGAGAATGCTAGGTGGTGCCAATTTGAAAGGCTTCGTGTTTCTTTGTATTTCAACTTTGAGTTTTGCATTGTCCGGGCCTAAATAGGCCTACGTAGGGCCCAGAAACGGAAGCCCAAGTGCGCCTTATTTTATTAATACCAAAACTGCATCTACCCTGATAATTAAAAACACTAGACAAATTAGCAAACAAAACAAAATAGAAGGTATTTGTTATGAATAGGACCCAATGTGCCTATTGGGTATCCATCCACATTGAATAATATATACATATATATGAGGCTAGGGAGTTCCTAGCCCTCAACCCTTCACAACACGTTGTCTGCACGACAGCTCGTGGAAAAGGCGACGGCTCGTTAGAGGGAGACAGCCCGCGGAAGCTCCGACGATTTTTTCGCGACGCTACGCTTTGCGAGACGACGCGGATTTTTTCAGGCATCCTTCATCGAACGTCGCTAGATCTGGAGGATGGATCTAGAAGTAATCACACAAAAACTAGATCTAACCTATTTTTTCGTAGTATATGTTTAGCTCTTCTAAATTTTGGACCAAAATCGAGGTTTTAAACAATAAAAATAAAATTTTTATGATGAAAATGTTGATTTTAATAAAAACCCAATTTCTTTTACAAAAAATTAGTTTTTTTTATGGAAAAGGGTGGTTTTATATTGGATATGTATTTTCCCCCATCACCGCCATCAAAATCCCCATCGTCGCCGTCGTTATGCTAAACGGCGAGCAAAGGGACGGGGGCGGCACCCCCGCCCCCAACGGTAGATTGAGGGGGGCCGGCACACACACACACCCCCCCACAATGGATCGGGGGGGCTGGCAGCCCCCCTCTCTCCCCGCGGTGATTGCATACCCCCTCTCTCCCCACGGCGACTGCAGACCGAAGGGGGGCCGGCAGCCCCCTATCTCCCAGCGACGACTGTAGACCGAAGGGGGGGCCGGCAGCCCCCTCCTCCCCGCGGTGACTGCAGACCGAAGGGGGGCCGGCACCCCCCCTCCGGCGACTTCATGGTTGGCCGGCAGCCCCCACCCCCCAAACCCCCAAACTGTTTCTACTTACGTGGAAAACAGACGTTTTTCGTGGAAAATGGCCCCGAAGGTCAAAACCCTAAACAGTAATTTTCGTAACCCCGCAGGACGAAAACGTGCACTTGCGCAATTTTCGCAGCCCTGACAGCCGACGACACACGAAAAACATAACAAACCCTAATTATGATTTTTGGGACAAATTGTTGAACGCCGAAATTTTTGGGATACAAAATAAATTTTTTAATCCAGTATTCACCTTTATTTTGGTCCATACATGTCCTTAATTTGGATTGTCTGAAGCATGTTAATTTTATATGATATATTTTAAATGCCTGTAGCATATTATATATCTGTGATTAAATCTTTTAAATGTCTATTGCATAATTACATCCCTGCGATGAAACTATATATGCCTGATGCATATCATATAATCTATGATGCACATTTTATTTAGCATGCTAAAATCTATATGCTATATTTTTAATGTCTGTAGCATAACTATATGTCTGCGATGAAATTATTTATATATCTGCAGCATATAAATAACATGTGTATACATCATATATGTTTCAATTCATGTTAACTAAGCATACATTTTTAGCTCACATGCTTGATATTATTTGCATGGATATTTTAGTTCCTTTTAACTATTTGAGCATACCTTTTTAGCTTACAAGCTTTATATTATGTGCATGATAAATCATTAAATGTTACATAATGCACACTTATATGTTGAGTATTGATTCCCCGGATTTGGTTTTGGATGAGGAGCAAACATAAATATAGTGAACTAACTCTTTGCGAGCGCAGTTATGGAGATCGTCGTCAAAACACTACGTACATCAAAAGCGACGTCTCAAGACTTCTTAATACGCGTGATCGTGTGCCTGAAGCTTCGTTGAAGCTCAAGGAGTTTTATTGAAGTCAAGAGTGAAGATTGAAGCTTTGAAGACGGTTCGTCATGTTTAATTTAATATCTTCTAGTTTCATAGAATAGAATGTTAAGCCTTGAGTAAGACTTACATTATTATCTTCATTTTGCTCATATCTTAGAGCTAGGATTATCTTAGAAGCCATTAGAAACTTTCCCGAAGCCTATCGCTTCTTCCTTCGGCTTCTAGTGCATGTTAGTTGGTTCAAGTAGAAGAACCAACCGACTAGATGACGATCTAGTCGGTCGACAATTCCTCTTGAACCGACTAGATGTCCTTGCTCAATTCAGCCTGGCATTGTTGATCAATTAGTCAGTCAAAGAAGGTTCACCGACCGACTAGATGACGATCTAGTCGGTTAGGAATCCTTCGCAGACCGACTAGTTATCATTGTCTCTGTACAGCCTATCTTACTGTTTACAGTTAGTCGGTCAAAGCACATCAACCGACCGACTAGTTGAGAAACTAGTCGGTTGGAAGTTGTTCTTAAACCGACTAGCTGCACTTGAATTCAGCCTATTCGATTTCAACTCTTAGTCGGTCAAAGAACACTCACCGACCGACTAGTTGTGAAACTAGTCGGTTGGCAAGTCTTCTTAGACCGACTAGTTCCTTATTGTCTGAACTTTCTCTTTTGGCTGTCGAGCTGTTAGTCGGTTCATGTTGATTCACCGACCGACTAGTTGATGAACTAGTCGGTCAGTGATCCTTCTTTGACCGACTAGTCTGCTTCAGAATAGAGCCGTTGGGAACTTTTTCAACACGATTTTTCTTGCCTCTATAAATACAAACCTGATTCGTTTGAGGCAAGACAAGAGGTCCATTATCAAAGTTATTTCAGACCTAAGAGCAGAGTTTTCTCAAGCTATTTCCAAGCTCTCTCTTCTCACCAAGAATCCCTCCCTCACTTCTTGAGCCCTAATTCCTCAAGAGAGATGCTCTCTATTGTGAGCCTCTCAAGCTAAGAGCTTGATCCAAGGTCACCAACTCCACCCTAGGCTTCCATTGCTGGTCAACTTCTTGGAGCTAGTGTTTGGTGACATCTTCTTCCTCAAAATCCCTCTTTGCCCTAATTTGGTAAGTATACTCAAGGCATAGGATTTTGTGGTAAGTGTTTCATTATTTCATCGCATTTGATATTTGAATTGTTCTCTCGGTTGTGAGAGAAGTGTGTGATCCCGGGTTGTGGGAGTCACATGTTCATTGTGTATGATTTGGTCGTGTAGAGGTTTTTCTACAAGAATTTAATAGTGCAAAATCTTGGGTTAGTGGTTTCTAACTCAAGTATCCGGAGGGGATCCGGGTGGTTGGGACGTAGGATCACCGAGAACAAGTCGGGGAGACTTGGGTGGATCCGAACCCGTTACATACTTAGTTTGCATTGTCTATTCTTATTGTTTGTAGTCTAATTCCGCATTGTTGTTTGTATGTTTGCACAATAATTAGGAATAACTCTCTTGACTATTTTAAAGTACTATTCACCCCCCCTCTAGTACTTGTGCAGCAGCTACCCAGGGCATTACAATTGGTATTAGAGCCAGAGTTCAAAGCTATGACAAACAACGACTACAACGTCTTCAAGGATCATCAAGGATCTTCTTCAGCTATGGAAGGACAATCTTCTGTCAGGCCTCCTCACTTCAACTATACCAACTATGCGGACTGGAAATGTCGGATGGAAACCTTCCTCCGGAGCGCTTCACTTTGGAGAGCTACATTGACGGAGTATGTCGAGCCCGCCGAACAAGAATTCACGAAGTGGACTACCACGGAGGTTGTCGCGGAGGTAAACAATGCCAAGGCAATGAATGCCTTGCAATGTGCATTGGAGCCCGAAGACTTCAACAAGATATGCACATGTAAGAGTGCATATCAAGTATGGAACCAACTCCTCATCTTGCACGAAGGAACGAGTACGGTAAAAGATTCTAAACTCGTTGTCGCTAACAAAGAATTCGAGTTGTTTCACATGGAACAGGGTGAAACTATGAAGGACTACTATGCTCGCTTCGTGGACATATCCAACGAATTGGAAGCTCTTGGGAAGATCTACACCCAAAAGGAGAAAGTCGCGAAGATTATTGACGGACTTCCTTCTTGTTGGGAAAAGCGTACCTTCGCCATCGAGGAAGGTAACAATATGAATACGTACACTGTTGTACAACTAATGGGTACCTTGTTGTCTTACGAGGTACGCAAGGAAAGTAAGATCAAGATGAAGGCGTACTTGAAGCAAGACGAGCCAAAGAAAAAGGCGATTGCGTACAAGGCCGCTCCATCTACCGATGATGAAGAATCGGAAGACGAGTTGGACATAGAATCCATTGCACGTATGGCAAAGGAGTTCGACCGATTCTTCTGAAACGATAACTTTAGAAATAAATCTAAAGTTAGTTCGACTAATGCTTCTACTCCTGTGTGTTATAAATGCAACAAGACAGGACACATCAAGCCGGATTGTCCTCTCAACAAACACAAAGAGAAGTGGAAGGCATCCAAATACGACAAGTCGAGGAAGTACAAGAAAGGGTACAAGAAAGGACTTGTCGGCACATTCACCGACTCCGAAGAGGACTCCTCAAGTGGAGAGTCGGATGATGAACAAGTGGAGAAAGCACACATGTGCTTCATGGGAAAAGAGGAACGTGATCAAGAGACCTCCTCCGATGAAAGCGAGGTTGAAGGCGAAGAGGTAACTATGGATGAACTTAGATTAGCCAACGAACAACTTTGGAATAAGTTTTCTAATTTGGCTACTAGATTTATTAAGACTAAAAATGAGCTAAATAGTCTTCAAACCTCGCCTAAGCCTATCATCGTCAACAACGACACCGTTGTTGTAACGCCCCGCTTCCCAAAACACGACGGAAGCGATAGCGTTACCGGGTCCGCTTGAACCGGAGCGGAGAAACTCAGGTTCATTAAGCGTCTATGGTAAAACGCAAGGGCGGGTCCTTTGCATGCTTTTCAGAACAACCAGAATTATTCATACATTACAAGCCACATCCAAAATAATAAGCGTCCGTACACGAAATACAACAACAAGCCACAACCGAGCCAAAGTAAAAACTTACACGCAACAACAAATGAAAGCAAACTATAGATAAGCAGCAACGACAAAGTCCACTAGTCCTCTGCAGGGAGAGACCCAGCGTCTACAGCTAACTCCTGACTCTCCAAGTCAGGTGTCTCGTAAGGAACCTCCTGGAACTCAGGCTCGAGATCTGACATACATCCAAAAACATGAATGTATGTCAGCAAGGGTCTGCAAAAAGATGTTAGAACCCAAGGCAAGATGTACAAATTTATACTGAATTTTAAGAGGCAATTATAAATTAAACGAGATAACAATAGAAGTATAAACATGCTGATTTTAAAGTAGATACATCCTATCATGCAGTTCTAAACAATCTAATGGGTGAAGTAAGCATGTCAATTTCACTTTGCAAGTTTCAAATTAGTGTCACACGTCTATAATAGGGTTCTCGCCTTTAGGACGTGATGATTGGGTCGTTCTTCACACGGGGGCTTACCGTGCTTGGCGCTAACCCACCGTATACGGGTGGTGCCCTTGAAGAGAGTACCCGGTCATACGCCTAGTAGCCGCTCAACCCTTACCCCACCCAAGATTTGTGCTGGAACACGAGCCAGCCTAATACACGAATTACAAGCACGAATTTGTCAATTTAATGACATCACGAAAGTCACGATTTCGCCTTCGAGGCGCACGATCTCACGATGTCACATGCTAATTAATTATTTCAAGGCATGCAGCAATTAAATAATATGACCAGTTATCTTTAAACAACAATTTCCGTGGTTACGAGAGTAACGAGCAACATTTACATACAAGAGACTAATTTAACATCCAATTCGTAAATTCATTATAAATCGTATACTTGCCTGATTTTGGTGATTTTGGTGTCGTTGGGTCCGTCCTGATGGGTACTACGTAACGGTACTTCCGGTTCTCTGTTTTTGGTTAAAGAATTCACAGAGTTAGATATATTGCGAGATAATCAAAATATCGAGTCAATCCCCGAATTGGGTGTTATTGGGTTCTCTGGTTGGGGTGATGTTTATATTGTATTAAACTAATCTGATGCACTTAATATTATTACCTTAACATTATTAAACAGGTAATAACATGTTGAATTAAAGCTAACTAACAGATATTAGACCAATCACTTATAACCTATTAACTATCCTAACACCAACTAATGGTAGGGTTATTATCATGTTAACATTACATTCAATACCACTACCCACTCTACACCTACCCAACACATTTTAATACAATTGCCTTTCAAAATTATGTTCATGTTAACACCTACCTAAATATGTTAACTTTACTATCTCTCTCCTTTATCTACTGCCAAATCTTAACTCTTTTTTTAACAACCTGTGTCTTTGTCATTTAAACCTCACATGGGGCTATCTCCTCTAAACTTTAGTTCTCTCTTCCCTTTATCAATTTCCCTTTCTTTATTGATTTCATACCCTTCTATCTCCCTGTCACTCTCTTTCTCTCAGTTATCTACTTTTGTTTTGTTTTTTTTTCATTGTTTCATTTGCAGGCAGCCAGGACGCAAAGACCCAAGCGAAAACAAAGGGGGATATTCACCTGTGCACGGAAGAGGGGGGTCCGGAGCTCCGGCGTTCGGTGGGTCCGGCCAGGCGGCGCTCCGGCGCTCCCAGACGGCGTGCGCCCGATCAGCAGCGGCGACGCGCTCCTGGAGATCGACAGCCGGCGGCGCACAGCTCGCAGTCGGCGGCGACGGCGGTTCCAATGGCGGTGCACGGCTGTGGGCTGATGGCGAGGGTGTTGGGATGGTCGGCCAAGAGGAGGAGGAGAGGAAGAAGAAGATGATGAAGGGTTTTGATTGGGTTTGTAGATCTGAAGTTGTTTTGTTGATTTTCGAATCTGAAGTTGAGAGCTTTCAGATCTGATTTGTTTCCTCCAAACTTCAGTTTTCAGATTTGAATATGTTTTGGGAAGAATTTGTTGGTAGGACAGTTTGATTTCGAATTTGGGTTATAATTTGGTGGTTCGCTTACTGAAGTTTGAGGGCAAAATTTGATGGGAGGTTTGTGTTTGAGGGGCTTGAGAAATTGGGTTTGATTTGGTGGTGGATTGTTGGGAAGAATTGATGAACAGATTGTTTTGTTTTGTTTTTTTTTTGCAGAATAATTTTGTTTGAGGGGAGAAGACAGATTTGGGTTGATTTGGGCTCAAGGTTGAGGAGAGAAAGATCTAAATTGAAATGGAGTTTTGCTGATTTGTGTTTCTGATTTTTGATTTGGGTTTGTAGGTTTCTGATTAGCAGGGGGAGAGGTGTCTGGTTTAGGAAGACGAGCAGAGAAAACATCCTTTTGCATTTGTCAAAGTAGTATTAATTCGAATAAGATAGAAGTTATTACAACTTAGACTAATTAGGCATGGAGAGACGTGTTGTTTTGCTCAAATGAAAAGAGAAGCCAACTTTGACAAATTTTAGGAGGAATCTGATTTCCGAACGTGTAGGTTGTCGTTTTAGGTAGGGTTAAGTTAATCACGTAATTAAGTAAGTTGTAATAGTAAAGTAAAAAGTAATTTGTGAACGTAATTAAAGCAATTTAGTAATTTGTAATTAGTGAATTTAAGATGTAATTAACAAGGTAATTAGTGAAAGTAATTAGCAGGATAATTTATTTAAACTTGACGGTAAATATTGACGACACGGTAAAAATGAAAGCAGTGACGCGCTTGCGTCAACTCGTACGGACGAAAAGTTAACCCGATGACTGAAGAAAAATACCGGTACGAAAAATTGAAAACACGCCTAAAAATACTAGTTGTTACAGTTGTTGAAGGGTTGAGAAATGAGATTGTAAATCTCAAATCTCAACTTGAGCATGTCCATATCGAGGATTCGGATGAACATGTGATAGCGGATTTGACGTCTCAAAAACTCAACTTTGAGTATTGAGAATAAAAATCTCAAATCACGTGTTTGTGCACTCACATCGTAAGTGTCCACCTTGCATGCTTCTATGCATTCTCTCACCGAGAAGTATGAGTGCACATTAGGCCGAATCAATGAATTCAATAAAGGTAAGGGACATTTGGATAATATCCTAAATGACTTACTTCCAGCCAATCATCACATTGGCTTGGGGTATAAGATGGGAAATTCATCCAAATCGTCCTCCACCTTTGTTAGGCCAACTTCCGATGCCTCTACTAGTGGGAGTAAACACTTCATGGGTAGTTCTTCTACCAATGGTGCTTCCGCTAGGTACACACCCCCATTTGAAAAGAAACCCACTTTGGGTGGACCTCCAAAGAAGGGTCATGCTTTCATGTATACCATGCCACGTAGGAACACACATCCTACTCCATATGTTAGCACGTATGATGATTTTTATGCTCCGATCCACGAGCACGTGCACACCATGTGAGACACACTCATGCTCGTATTCCACCACATGCATATGTTTATCCACATTCTCATATGAACAATTATCATCATGCACCATTTCATCATATGTCATATGCTTATCCACGACATGCATCACATAGTCATCAACAACGTATGCATGCTCCCAATAGGATTAGGACTCCCAAGACATACACTATTTGGGGTCCGAAGAACACAAGCATGCATGCTAAGGATATGTATGTGCAATCGTATATTAATGATATTATTTTGAATGATGATTATGTTGGGAAATCACGGTCCTCGTGGACTTGGTTTCCGAAGGGTTAGTTTCCTTTGACCCTTCATTGCTTGGTACCATAAGTTTAATTTCATTTTATGGGTACCAAAGCAATTGTGGTAAGAATTGGTTTATTTTTTATTTGCATATTGGTCTTGGATGTGCATGTTTGTTTGAAACTTAAATTCATATTGAATTTGAATTTAGTTTGTTAAAATTGTTGCCTAACCCATAGGATCCAAAAGGGTTTTTGGATACCAAGGATTGTGTCTTCTAGGTTCAATCCACCATGGGATACCAAACCTACCAACTCATTGATTTGCAAAGGATTTTTCATTCAAATGGAGTTGATGGTGCTTAAGTGATGCACCAAAGTAGGGGGAGCTTAATGTTGTAAGTATATTCATACATTTGATTTACATTGGTATCCATGTGTGTTGAATGCATCCATTGGTAGACTATATTACAATTGATGTCATTTTGTGCTAGAATTGTGTATGCCATAGTTTTATGATGTTCTACCTATTTTTGGCATCACACTTTTGCATATTACTTTTGGTATCAATTCGCTACATTTGGTATTCTCATTGGATTTATGTCTCTGATATTGATTTCGTCGCTCGACGATTATTTTGGTTAAATAGATTTACTTTTATGAAAACATAGAATTATTTTCTATGCACTAAATTAACCAAGAATGTTGATATTGGAGAGTATGTTCCATAACTCAATAAGTGAAATTGATTTGAGTTTTGATGATTTCGTTTTTCGATTTTCGACTATGGTCACGTTGGCACGCTTTGATTTTCTTCGGTATTTTACATTTGGTATTTTACATTGGTGTCATTTGGATCATGGTCGTATTCTTAGACTCTCATGCTTTTATTTTTTAGCCATTGTAATCTTGTTGTTAATCTCCTCCTGCTCTTTTTGCTAATGCCAAAGGGGGAGAGAATTAATAATGACAATGTGCTAATTGATAATTCAAAGCAATTTACCATGAATCTAATTGGATATGTTAGATTCAGGGGGAGTTAAGATATAAAATGGATTTAGATCCTAAATTGCAATAATAGGATTCATATTTTATATTTTCCCTCGTCTGCTTGATGCGTATGAATATTATTGAATACGGAACTAACGTGTCATCAATGCAGGGGGAGTAAATAAATTTCATTTGAATCATTATTATTGATTATTATTTATGTTGGTTTGTCATCACCAAAAAGGGGGAGAATGTTGAGTATTGATTCCCCGGATTTGGTTTTGGATGATGAGTAAACATAAATATAGTGAACTAACTCTTTGTGAGCATAGTTATGGAGATCGTCGTCAAAACACTACGTACATCAAAAGCGACGTCTCAAGACTTCTCAATACGCGTGATCGTGTGCCTGAAGCTTCGTTGAAGCTCAAGGAGTTTTATTGAAGTCAAGAGTGAAGATTGAAGCTTTGAAGACGGTTCGTCATGTTTAATTTAATGTCTTCTAGCTTCATAGAATAGAATGTTAAGCCTTGAGTAGGACTTACATTATAATCTTCATTTCGCTCATATCTTAGAGCTAGGATTATCTTAGAAGCCATTAGAAACTTTCCTGAAGCCTATCACTTCTTCCCTCGGCTTCTAGTGCATGTTAGTTGGTTCAAGTAGAAGAACCAATTGACTAGATGACGATCTAGTCGGTCGGCAATTCCTCTTGAACCGACTAGATGTCCTTGCTCAATTCAGCCTGGCACTGTTGATCAATTAGTCGGTCAAAGAAGGTTCACCGACCGACTAGATGACGATCTAGTCGGTTAGGAATCCTTCGCAGACCGACTAGTTATCATTGCCTCTGTACAGCCTATCTTACTGTTTACAGTTAGTCGGTCAAAGCACATCGACCGACCGACTAGTTGAGAAACTAGTCATTTGGAAGTTGTTCTTAAACCGACTAGCTGTACTTGAATTCAGCCTATTCGATTTCAACTCTTAGTCGGTCAAAGAACACTCACCGACCGACTAGTTGTGAAACTAGTCGGTTGGCAAGTCTTCTTAGACCGACTAGTTCCTTATTGTCTGAACTTTCTCTTTTGGCTGTCGAGCTGTTAGTCGGTTCATGTTGATTCACCGACCGACTAGTTGATGAACTAGTCGGTCAGTGATCCTTCTTTGACCGACTAGTCTGCTTCAGAATAGAGCCGTTGGGAACTTTTTCAACACGATTTTTCTTGCCTCTATAAATACAAACCTGATTCGTTTGAGGCAAGACAAGAGGTCCATTATCAAAGTTATTTCAGACCTAAGAGCAGAGTTTTCTCAAGCTATTTCCAAGCTCTCTCTTCTCACCAAGAATCCCTCCCTCACTTCTTGAGCCCTAATTCCTCAAGAGAGATGCTCTCTATTGTGAGCCTCTCAAGCTAAGAGCTTGATCCAAGGTCACCAACTCCACCCTAGGCTTCCATTGCTGGTCAACTTCTTGGAGCTAGTGTTTGGTGACATCTTCTTCCTCAAAATCCCTCTTTGCCCTAATTTGGTAAGTATACTCAAGGCATAGGATTTTGTGGTAAGTGTTTCATTATTTCATCGCATTTGATATTTGAATTGTTCTCTCGGTTGTGAGAGAAGTGTGTGATCCCGGGTTGTGGGAGTCACATGTTCATTGTGTATGCTTTGGTCTTGTAGAGGTTTTTCTACAAGAATTTCATAGTGCAAAATCTTGGGTTAGTGGTTTCTAACTCAAGTATCCGGAGGGGATCCGGGTGGTTGGGACGTAGGATCACCGGGAACAAGTCGGGGAGACTTGGGTGGATCCGAACCCGTTACATACTTTGTTTGCGTTGTCTATTCTTGTCGTTTGTAGTCTAATTCCGCATTGTTGTTTGTATGTTTGCACAATAATTAGGAATAACTCTCTTGACTATTTTAAAGTACTATTCACCCCCCTCTAGTACTTTTGCAGTAGCTACCCAGGGCATTACATTATATGCTCATCCCATGCTTATGCTCATGCCCATGATATGATAATGTTTTATGACAACAAACTAATTGATTCGGGATATAAATTGTATGTTTTTATTCCCTAACTATCCTCATTTTGTGCCAAAGATTAGGCTTAATTGTGCTCTTTTTGGGTATATTTTCACTTTATGTCGATTTTAGGGCTTATTCTCATTCTTGGCACAAAATACGGATTTTATCGTCGTTATTGGCTTCCTATTATTTTTCATATGCTCCTGCTATTATTTCTATCATATCTCCATTTTTTGGGAATTATTTGAGCATGTGGGTATTTTATATGGATTATTGGAGGTCAATATTGTTTTCCTTAATAGTCATTATATTTATTTTTACATCAAATGGGCTAATTTTTGCTTCTCATATTTTTCAGGTACTTCTGGGAGTCTTGGAGATTTTCCAGAATTTTCGGAGATTTTTCGGAGATTTCTGGGTATTTTTCGTGAATTAAATGGAGGAGAAAAGCAATTAAAATGGGGAAAAGTGGATTTATCATGGGGCGCCACGTGGCGCATCCACACAGCGCCACGTGGCGCCATTAAAACCGCCGATTGCGTCCGCTCATTTAGAGAGCTGCGGGGGCACGTGCCGCTCACGTGCCCCCATGTCTTTGCCAACCCGTGATCGGGCTAAAGGGCCCGCGGGCTTGGGAAAAATCCCAAGCCCGCCCGCAATTTGAAATCGGGCTTTGCCCAGCTCACGCAGGCCGGGGTCCGACCCGGCCCGCTCTTCTGTTTTCAGCGGGGATAAGCCCCGCCCGCTCTTCGAGCGGGCGGATGTCGAGCGGGCCGCTGGCCCGCATCTTTGAGCGGGCTCGCAAGCGGCCCGTCTCGTTTATTCCAAGAGCAAGCGGCCCGTCTCATTGTTACAGGCCCAAGAGCGCCCGCACACGGAGCAGCCACTCCGTTTCAAAAGCCCAAGCGCGCGCCTTGAGTCCACGGCGGAAATTTGGAAGCGGGGAGCGGGTTTCGGGCGACAAAACTCAAGCCCGAAAGCCCGATAACTTGAATTTGGGGGGTTATTTGTGGCCGGTGGCGATTTCCAGTAGAGGCACTTCGGCCAAGGGGATTTCTACTGTTCTATTGGGGGTTTGAGACCCCCATCTTCTTCCCCAAGGGTTAGGGCAAGGGTTGGAGGCCATTGGAGCTTGGGAAAAGCTTGGTGGAGGAGCAAATTGGAGGAAGCTAGGGTTCATTTGAGGAGAGCTTGGGTGATATCTTTCTCCCCCACTTTTGTAATTTGATATCTCATTTTTGTATTGAACTTGGATGAAGATTCTGTATAAGATTTTCATCTTATTTAGTATGATCGTGTAGTGTTAATTTGCTTGGGTTGTGATTAATTGAGTTGGTTGTTAATATTTGTTCAATTTCACTCTTGCCCTAATTTTGAATGTTGATGTTGGATATGTAATTAGGGCACAAATTTAATTGGTTAAGTCCCGAGAGGGCACAATTTGAGAAAATACCATGATCTTAATTTGATTAGTGACCCGATCATACGTCCATCCCTATTGCAAAATTTCATGTTCATGAAAGCTAAATTTCCCGATTGGGCTTCCTTAGCCGGATGACCGATTGAGTTATACGCGGGTAATTAGAGCTTAATTGACACCAATTCCAACGAACCCACAACCCATGCTCTCTCGCCTAGCTATCCTAAACTCCACCTTTGGCTCTCCACCCCTACCCATTTAGGTTAGAATTTTTAGTTTCTTCACGTTTTCACCACGCTTTTACCACTCATCCACCGTTAGCGAGTTAGTTGTAAAACACTTTAATTTTCTTTATCGATCAGATTTTGTGAAAGTAGAACGAATTGTCCCTGTGATCCGACCCGGTACTCACCGGTTATTTTTATATTGCATTGACGCTCCTACGCTTGGGAGCGAAGGCGTGCACTTGCGCGTTTTCCGAGTCAACCAATTGGCGCCGTTGCCAAGGACAACGGTTTCTAGTAGTAGCATTTTTTGATTGATTTTGAAACTTTTAGTGTGATACTCCTATCTCTTAGTGTGTGTCTTTTTATTTGTTTATTTTCCACTTTTTGAGTCGTTTGGTTGTTTATTTTCATTTGTTTTGTGAAAATTTTTTTTAACAACATGGCATCACCTTCAAATTTTTCGGACGTTGATTTGGAGGATATCCCACTTCCGCCATATTTTCATGGCACGGAGTGGGAGAACCCTCACTTACATATTAAAAATTTTGAAGATTGGATGCATTCATGTCTTGGTGGGAATATCGATGATGATTGCATATATTTTAGATTCTTTCCCGATTCTTTACATGATGATGCTAGACTTTGGTTTGATTCATTGTCTCTGGACTCACATTTTACTTGGTTGTCATTTCAGGCTGAATTTCTCCGAGTGTTTTTGCCTATCTTTTTGGAGCAGGTACATGGGCGGCAGGCCATGGAGCATGTAGCGAGCTTTATCCAGGCTGAGTGGGAGGCCTACCATCAGGCTTGGCAGAGGTTCACTGATTTGGTGCTTGCGTGCCCACACCAGAGCTTTCACGAGGATCATCTTCTGCAGATCTTCTACACAGGGTTATCGCCATCTGGGCGAGATTTGGTGCAGATGAGTTGCGGTGGGGAGTTCTTTGAGTATTCGACCGAGGATTCTTGGTTGTACCTGAGAGACCTTGCAGAGTGGGAGCAGACTGAGCCATTTGGAGAGCCGTCACTTGGATATGAGGATGATGGCCAGTTCCAGTTTCCATTTCAGGATGTAGAGCTGCAGGCCCAGTGTCAGCTTGAGGAGCCACCTTTAGGCTCTTTTTCTTGCGACCCCATGGGATATAGAGCAGAGCAGGAGGATGGGTTGCATGAGAGCCAGGTAGATGATATTGACAGAATATATTTTGATGAGTCGGAGGAGACAGATGATGGAGTGCGTGTCGACCACGACGGTGACACGATGCATTTTCACTTTGAGGTTGAGGATGAAGCGGATGTGCATGATGACCGAGAGCAGATTGAGGACACCATGGGGCCTGAGCCACAGCCCACTTCAGAGTTAGCTTCACAGGTCGAGGCGGTTGAGTATTTTGGGAGGACGACTGAGATGAGCTATTTCTGGGATGGCGAGGATGATGCGTGCTTGGATTTGCCCGAGACGTGTCTACCTCCAGTCTTATCACATATGTCACTTCCCTCGCCTCAGGATGCGCACTTGCCAGTCATCGAGGAGGTTTGTGAGGAGCAGTTATCAGATGTGGGGAGTGTCGCAGAGATCGTTGATGTTGATATGGATATCGAGGAGGATGATAGCGACGGGGATTGCGAGATGGTATATATTGAGCCCGAGCTCCCTCTTACTCCAGTTCTCCCTCTGCAGCCACTTCCACCTCCTCCTGAGGCCGTGCATCATCCCGAGCCTAGCATCATATTTCAGGGAAGTTCCCATCTTACTTTTTCCTCCACCCCCGAATCCAATTATTTAATTCCATATCATAGTGATTCGGATTGTCGTCATTTGATTGTAAATTCCTTTATTCATTTCGACGACCCATTTTGGCAAGCTTTTCAGTTGAATGGGCGCTCTCGCCCAATTATTTTTGACACGACCTATCTCCCCCATTTTGCAGGATTCCATCACAAGGAGATGCTTGGGGTTGTGTCGCTTGCCATTGATGCCCGCATTGGAGGTAGGGCATTGGACGTGGCGACGCTCGCGGAGGAGCGTAAGGATATGATCGAGCAGTTGCCACCACAGTTATACATTTGAGATCCGCCATTTGCCACGGTGTGTTCTTTCCATGTAGTGTAAATAAATAAAATTAAAAGTTAGTTTGCTTTTGCATGTTTGTTTTCGTTTGTTTTTCTTTTCTTTTCTAGGATCTTTTGCCGAGATCTAGTGCTCTCCCAACATTGAGGACAATGCTTATTTTAAGTTGGGGGGAGAGTGTTAGAATCTTTAGGTTTGTTAGGATTTTGACCTAAATTTTTTTTTTGAGATACATCCATCTTGCCTAATTCCATGGATTTCATTGCATATCATATTTGGCCTTCTCGTCCCTACGCCATTAGCTTTGTTTAGTCCATACTTGCTTAATGCCATGCGATTTTTCGGATTATCATTTTGGTATCGATTTCTCGATGTTTGATTGGCACGTTTTCATTTCTTTTCCAATTTGGAGTCGAATGTTAATATATCATGTATGAAACTATTTAGATGTTGTGATACTCTCTTTGAGATAGTTTGGGAAAAGTTTGGTGTAAGCGATTTCATGTTTGGGATGAATGGTGTAGTTTTTAATTGGATTGGGAGTGGCCAAATTGTGTTTGCTTTGTTTTCCTCTTAGGAGTGGGTGGATGCGTTGCTAATTTGTGTTGGAATGAGAAATAGAGTAGTATAAAGTGAATGTTTCTTTCTAATCGAATCGAGTAGCCGATGCCCCACGAAACATTGGGGAGGACGCCAAAGATGAGATTTAGGAAATCATTCCATCCATTTGCATATATAGCGTCATCGCGTGTATGTAAATGTGGCCGTGTTTGCATTTATAGCGTTATCGCGTGAATGCAAAACATAAACATCAAAAACAAAAAAAAAGAAAAAAAAAGAAAAGAAAAGAAAAATGAATGAAAAAATGATAGAATAAGCCACATGAGTGATGCAATCTCATCTCCCACAACTTAGATGAAATTTCTTTTGTTTTGGCCATTTTCATGAAAATTGGAGATTTTGACATCGTGATAATTTCCCGATACGTGTGATACGGGGCTTATTTCTTCACTTTTCTTTGAATTGGATTGAGGGGAGTATCATTTATTGTTTGCTTTCATATATTTGGTATATTGGCTTTGAAATCAATTGGAAATCTCATTTTTGGAGTATGTCATGATGATATCGAGGATTTGGTGCATGTTTTTCAATTTAATCCGAATTTTTCGCATATTTTGCTAGGGACTAGCAAAAAGCTAGTTGGGGGGTGTGATTCGGGATATAAATTGTATGTTTTTACCCCCTAACTATCCCCATTTTGTGCCAAAGATTAGGCTTAATTGTGCTCTTTTTGGGTATATTTTCACTTTATGTCGATTTTAGGGCTTATTCTCATTCTTGGCACAAAATACGGATTTTATCGTCGTTATTGGCTTCCTATTATTTTTCATATGCTCCTGCTATTATTTCTATCATATCTCCATTTTTTGGGAATTATTTGAGCATGTGGGTATTTTATATGGATTATTGGAGGTCAATATTGTTTTCCTTAATAGTCATTATATTTATTTTCACATCAAATGGGCTAATTTTTGCTTCTCATATTTTTCAGGTACTTCTGGGAGTCTTGGAGATTTTCCAGAATTTTCGGAGATTTTTCTGAGATTTCTGGGTATTTTTCGTGAATTAAATGGAGGAGAAAAGCAATTAAAATGGGGAAAAGTGGATTTATCATGGGGCTCCACGTGGCGCATCCACACAGCGCCACGTGGCGCCATTAAAACCGCCGATCGCGTCCGCTCATTTAGAGAGCTGCGGGGGCACGTGCCGCTCACGTGCCCCCATGTCTTTGCCAACCCGTGATCGGGCTAAAGGGCCCGCGGGCTTGGGAAAAATCCCAAGCCCGCCCGCAATTTGAAATCGGGCTTTGCCCAGCTCACGCAGGCCGGGGTCCGACCCGGCCTGCTCTTCTGTTTTCAGCGGGGATAAGCCCCGCCCGCTCTTCGAGCGGGCGGATGTCGAGCGGGCCGCTGGCCCGCATCTTTGAGCGGGCTCGCAAGCGGCCCGTCTCGTTTATTCCAAGAGCAGGCGGCCCGTCTCATTGTTACAGGCCCAAGAGCGCCCGCACACGGAGCAGCCACTCCGTTTCAAAAGCCCAAGCGCGCGCCTTGAGTCCACGGCGGAAATTTGGAAGCGGGGAGCGGGTTTCGGGCGACAAAACTCAAGCCCGAAAGCCCGATAACTTGAATTTGGGGGGTTATTTGTGGCCGGTGGCGATTTCCAGTAGAGGCACTTCGGCCAAGGGGATTTCTACTGTTCTATTGGGGGTTTGAGACCCCCATCTTCTTCCCCAAGGGTTAGGGCAAGGGTTGGAGGCCATTGGAGCTTGGGAAAAGCTTGGTGGAGGAGCAAATTGGAGGAAGCTAGGGTTCATTTGAGGAGAGCTTGGGTGATATCTTTCTCCCCCACTTTTGTAATTTGATATCTCATTTTTGTATTGAACTTGGATGAAGATTCTGTATAAGATTTTCATCTTATTTAGTATGATCGTGTAGTGTTAATTTGCTTGGGTTGTGATTAATTGAGTTGGTTGTTAATATTTGTTCAATTTCACTCTTGCCCTAATTTTGAATGTTGATGTTGGATGTGTAATTAGGGCACAAATTTAATTGGTTAAGTCCCGAGAGGGCACAATTTGAGAAAATACCATGATCTTAATTTGATTAGTGACCCGATCATACGTCCATCCCTATTGCAAAATTTCATGTTCATGAAAGCTAAATTTCCCGATTGGGCTTCCTTAGCCGGATGACCGATTGAGTTATACGCGGGTAATTAGAGCTTAATTGACACCAATTCCAACGAACCCACAACCCATGCTCTCTCGCCTAGCTATCCTAAACTCCACCTTTGGCTCTCCACCCCTACCCATTTAGGTTAGAATTTTTAGTTTCTTCACGTTTTCACCACGCTTTTACCACTCATCCACCGTTAGCGAGTTAGTTGTAAAACACTTTAATTTTCTTTATCGATCAGATTTTGTGAAAGTAGAACGAATTGTCCCTGTGATCCGACCCGGTACTCACCGGTTATTTTTATATTGCATTGACGCTCCTACGCTTGGGAGCGGAAGGCGTGCACTTGCGCGTTTTCCGAGTCAACCACTAATCATAATTTTAAAAAGTCTAAACAACATATTCACTTTGACAAATTGAACCTGAAGTTCAAATCAAATCAAAAGTCAACACATCTTTTACTCAAATAAAATAAAAATTACCAAATACGATGGATTATGCAAAAACCATTTATGCGATCTTTTTAGAGATACGCATTTTGCGGTAAATAGATCTCTCAGACCTATTGTCTATATAAACCAATATTGACACCCGCAGTTGTCATAACACCGCTTATCTCTTTTAGAGTAATCTCACTTTACAAGGTATGATTCTTTAATTTAGCCTTAATTTTAAGCGTACGTCCGAAGTCGTGACTTAATAGATAAGTAAGAAATTATAAATTTTGTAACCACGTATTTGTTTCACCTTAAGCATGATTCTCTATCCACATAATACTTGAATGACTCAATAAAAATGGCCTGGAGACCATACTTGAGCATTCAAATAGACTTTTAAGCTCTCATAAATTAGAAAAGTGGAAATATAGATACTAACTCATTTCCTTTGTATATGTCTACTTAGTAAGACTAATACTCATTCTTCCTTATAAATAACAATAAGGAAGACTGAAAAGCAGGAGAAGTCCTGACATAAAATAAGAAAGGGAAGATATGATATACCTCGATATGGAGTAAGTAATGGTAAATTAATATCAGACCAGAAGTTCCGATTGGACCCATAATGATTTTGTAATATGTATGAGAATTAACTTATGCCATATAAAAATATATACATATCTAGTCTAAACGACGAAAGTCAATTGACCTTATGTATATTTAGCTACTCCCCGAGGACAAATAAACTTTGAAAACAAATTTAATCTGCTGTCATAATATAAGTCTTAATGAGCATAATTGTAAACGTATGCTTTCAAAAGCATTTAACCCTAATGATAATCAAAAAGAACTATTTGGGATGTCTGAAATTGAGGATCAGGAATAGCAAACCTGAATACTCCTAAAAATAAAACGAGGATGCCATGAACGCTCAAAAATCAATAAAAGAAACTTACCAAGTTTCGATGGATATTCGTCAAAACGAAATCCCTAATGACTCAAGAAATCAATGAAGCCCGAAGCTTTGTCCCACTATGATCCGCGTAATAGTCAATGTGAAGATGAGATCCTTCACATTTAAGCACAGTTCACCTATTACCGGACAAAATTACCTTGAGCATTTTAATGGACTTTCAAAAGTCCCACATAAATTCGAAAAGATGAATTAATTTGGAACACCAGAAGTGTCTACAATCGTCCAGCGATTAATTTTGGAACGATATAATGCCACCCTAGATTGATGATGCACGACATCATTAACCAATCTTATAAATCTGAAGAACCCGAAGATTCTTCAAAAGGGTGAATCTTTCATTGTCCCATCCAAGAGAGAAAAATGATTACGAGATCATATCCATTCACGTGGACACTGACTCTCATGACTTCCTCAAAAGAATTTAAGATGATATATTTGCTATCATCATTAAAATAATAAGACCTTAGGTCTCTTGAGGGTATTTGACGGATAAAAGTGGACTTATCCACTCCATACATAGGGCTGATGATGTACTTAAGAGTACTCGCCATTTATCCTCTAAAAATGGTCATTATCAAACATATTATCCAACCGCAGTCCAGCTTTTAACAGCATATAGGACACATTAATAAATGGCGGGAACATTGGATAACACTGGGAAATCAAATAATATTTACAATTGGATAAATGTCGAACACCCTGAAGTTTGTGTTCAAACCCAAAAATGGGTTATATAAATAAATCATTAAAATGTTTTAAACGGATTACTTATCCATTAAAAATACAGTTGTAGGTGAATACATGGAGACATGCAATTACAATGCAAATCATTAAAACGCCTCCTTAGAAAATATTTATATGAGCCTGATCACCTCATATAAACAATTTCCAAGGACCCCTAATGGGGGAAGCGTTTAGAGCACATATCACAGATTGTGCCATGATGTGTACACATCCCCATATCACCACTAAAACCCATCAAAATGCACTCCAAACAGGGAAAGCATTTAAAATCACTTCTGTAAGGATCGCCTTACCCTTGCAATACTAACAACACACACTAGAGGGGGGTGAATAGTGTAATGGCAATAAAATTGTCCAATTAAAATTAAACTTGCAAATGCGGAATTATAAATGCAAGAGGAAATAATTGACACAATCAATCCAAACGCAAACACAAGGAATTACCCTGGTTCCCCAAACTTGGGTACATCCAGCCACACCAAATATTCACTATAATCCCACACAGAGAAGTGAATACAAATCTCACAAGGAGATTCCCCATAAAGAGGATTTTGCCCTACACAAAGACCCAACCAACCCTACACGAGGGTCAAGACTCCCACCAAGAGAATCACTAACTCCCACTCAGAGAATTAGGGTTAGTCCTACACTAGGACACTAAACTCCCACAAAGAGAGCTACTCCCATAAAGAGAGATATTTCCACTAAGAGAATATCCTAGTCCCACAAAGAGATAAACTCCCACAAAGAAGTAAGACTAATTCCCACAAAGAGAATTAGAAAAACAAATTCACCAAGTAAAATAAATACTCTTACCTATGCCTTGAGATGCTTACTCATAAATGGATGCAAGGCATAGAAGAGGATCTCCAAGTGTTGAGATATGCTTGAAAGTCGGATGAATTCCCTTGAGCCGGACGTCAATGCATGAAGAGGAATGAGAGCTCAAAAGAGGGAATTGAGGGAGTTTGAGAGTTGCTTATAGATCTCTTGTGATTTTCAATAGCATCAAGAAGTATAAGAGATGGCAGCACTCCCATATATATAGGAACCCTATATCAAACCCCAAAACCCAAGAAAATAGCCAAAGGATCAATTCTGCAACGACTGAAATTGGGTGAAAACGACAGGATCAGTCGACTGATGATCAAAAGACAGTCGATTAATCAACGGCTAGAAAATATCCAATGGCTATAATCTGAGCCAGGACAGTCGACTGACGACGACAACACAGTCGACTGAAAACAGGACATGCGCCTGTAAAACCTTCAGCAGGCGACTGCTGCATGGGATGGAATAAAACAGAGAGCTGCACTCTTTCTCCAGATAAGCATACAGGCGACTGATGTCAAAAAAACAGTCGAATGTTATATAGTCAGGCGACTGTAATTCCTTTATCAGTCGTCTGCTGAATAAGATGGAGAAAAGACAGAGAGATGTAGATATTGCACTTACGCTACTCAGACGACTGTTGGCCAATTCCCAGGCGACTGTAAATCTACAGGCGACTGTAAACTGAGCAGTAGTCGACTGTGCGTAAAGCTCAAGTTTGAGTCAATTGAAATGTTGACTTGAGCTGTGCATATCAGTCGACTGTAGAAGGATCGACAGGCGACTAGAAATCACACAGTCGACTGTAAACCATTCAGCAGGCGACTGATGGAAAGCCAGAGACTCCAAATGAGTCTTTGGACAAAGTGAACCTATTGAGTTGGATTCTATGATAATACTAAGGCTCACTAAGATGGCTAAATGCTTATGCATGAATGAGTGAACCATCTATCAAGGCATTACATTAATTCTAGACTCAAAAGAGAGAGAAAGCAATAAAGTAAATATTACATGTATTACATTACTTTCCTTGGAGTTTAAGTCTTCAATCTTGATGCCTTGATTGCTCTCCATCATCTCCAAGCTTTGGCACTTCTTGAGTCCAAGCTTTGGCCCTTCTCCACTTGATGTCCATCCTTGCACCAAGTGATTACTCTCCAAGAAAGATATTCTTGAAATGAAACTGTGAGACTAAAACATGAAAGTCATTAGCAACAATATAATGTTGTGATCATCATCAAAATAAGATTAGTATGAAACACCAATACTCAACAATCTCCCCCTTTTTGATGATGACACACATTATGTAAAATACAAAGAATTAAAGCACAATGCTAATGAGCTCCCCCTACTTATATGCACCAATTAAACAATGAGCTACACAATAGTAAATACTCATTCTACCAAATAAGATCATGGTGACATATAATAAGCATGGATTACATAATCCAATTGTAATAGACAAAATCATGCAAACATGAATGGTTTATACAATCCCATATAAATCTCCCCATATGCATAAATATATAACTCTCCCATATAAGGTTACATAATGCATATAACTCTCCCCATTGACATCGTCAAAAAGGTGGACATCAAATATATCCCCCCTTGTCATCTTAATCAAGATGTGACAATATGCAAGAAAAGGAGATGTACGATACCAAATTGAAAATTTTTAGTGGGTATCAATTCACTATCCCATGCTCCCCCTAGAGCATAGAAATGGTCAACTTTTGACTTCTAGGATCTAATACCAATTATAAAGAAGAAGATTAACAATCTCTAACTATTGAGGTAAATTCCAATTGTAGAAAAAGAATCTAGGAAATAATCCTCTTTACTAATTGATATACAAATAATAGAGCCATGTGCATTAAGTGTATCAAAGCAATAGATATGGAAAAATCAAGCTTCAAAGATACACAAGGATATTGCCAAAACAAATATAACATGAACATGTTGGCAATATACAAGAGGTTTGGTTTGAGACCAAAAATAACCAATTGTAAATAATGATCTCAAACATCCCCCGAAATGAGAGTTAAAATATGTTTTAAAAATATTTTAAACATACAACATATTAACTCCCCCATTGACATACACATGGATCAAAAATGCATGCATGTCAATAAACCTCCAAGGTCCCATTTTCATGAAAAGAATAAATTTGAAAAATATTTTCAAAATCATGAAACACACATAAACAATGGGTATGCTAAACATAAATATTCAAGCACAATACCCATGCAATATGCATATGTGTGAGGAACCTAAACATTAGGCAACCAAACCCAAGAGGAGTTTGATTTCCTAATGTAATCACATGAGGTGATCACATCCCTAACTGGAGAGTTGATGTAACTATCCCTCTCTTACACACTAACCTTATTGTGAATCCATAATCTCAAGGATTTCCTAGGTAAGGGTTTTGTCTTTGCAAGAGGGGTGGATATGACATGCTTAGGTGTAGAAACTAATTTCTTGGCATGCATAGAATGAGGATTTTGCTTCTTAGCAAAAAATGAAAGATTTTCATTCTTCCTCATCACCTTGTGATCTACGTGCTTCTTGCTGATATTATTGTTGTACAAGAAAGCATGTTGATTCTTCTTAGGTGCTTTAGCAATATTTCTTGTATTTGCACCGTAAGAGGAATTAGAGGTGGGTTTGGGTACCACATTTTGAATATAACCCAAACCTCCTCTATGATTTGCCGGATGTTGTTTTTCCAATAAATCGTGGAGTGAATCCCTAGAATACACAAAGCTTTTGAGCTTCCGGGATTCCTCTTCACATTTCAACGTAAGTTGTTGAATGTGAGTTTCTAAGTTAAGGTTTTGAGCAACAAGATTTTCATTAGTTAAGCTCAATTCATTAACTTGAGAAAGAAGTGTGTCTCTCTCAAAAGTGTCACAATCATGCATTTCATCATGAATATTTACACTAGACGATTCTAAATCATGCACCATACTCATAGCATTTAAAGTTTAGCTTTCATTTTATCATATGAGTCGATGCACTTACTTGCCAAAATGGAGGCCACATTTAGGCGGTATTCGAGCTCCTTATAGGATGGCTTTTCCTCCTCAGCTTCCTCATCGCTTTCCTCCTTGACTTCCTCATCGCTTTCCTCCTCGCTTGAGCTTGACGAAGACTCTTCCCCCATTAGCCATGAAGCAACTTTCATCTTTGGAGTTGAGCCATGCCTCTATCTCTTCATCACTTGAGTTAGATGCAGTTGATGAAGAATCATCAAAAGCAACGAAACAGATGTGATCGTGCTCCTTGTCATCCTCTTCTTCATCATTTAATGTGTCCACATCGGAATCATCAAATGTGCCAATAAGTCCCTTCTTTTGATTCTTGACTTCGGACTTGGCTTTCCAATATTTCTTCCCTTTATCCTTATAGGTATCTTTGGTGGGTTTGGACGGACATTCAGTAGCAAGATGACCTTTTCCTCCACAATTGAAACAGATAAACTTGTTAGATTGGGAGGCAAACTTTGACGAAGATATACCTTGTTTGTCCTTAAGGAATGCCTCGAAATTCTTGAATTACTTGGCAAGCTCGATATAGTAATCATCGTTGTCATCTCCTTCTACATTTTCTTCACTCAGAGCTTCCCGTTGGAAGTTCATTCTCCACTTGAATGACTCCTTCTCGACATGGAGTGCAACCCCCTTTTTCTTCTCGGGCTTAATTGGTTGAACCTCTTCCTTATGTTGAAGTAACACTTCATGAGAAATCTCCAATGTATGCCAAATTCTGTTGGCCGATTTGCACATGGAGATACGGTCGAACTCATCCGGAGTGAGGGCGTAATGGAGTACACACATATCCCTAGCATTGACTCTGATCAAGTCCCTCTCCGCTTTAGTTCTCGAGGCCACGGGTGAAGTAGGCTCCTCGAATGGCGACGCCGTGATGTCCCAAAGGTCGTGACCCTTCAAGTAGACCATCCTCCTGATCTTCCAACTAGGATAGTTGGTTCCGTTGAAGAGCGGGGGTCGGACGGTTGAATGACCTTCTTCATGCGACGTAGATGAGGCGTTAAATGCCATTGTTGCAGTATGCTATAACATTGCTCTGATACCAATTGTAAGGATCGCATTACCCTTGCAATACTAACAACACACACTAAGGGTGTGAATAGTGTAATGGCAATAGAATTGTCCAATTAAAATTAAACTTGCAAATGCGGAATTATAAATGCAAGAGGAAATAATTGACACAATCAATCCAAACACAAACATAAGGAATTACCCTGGTTCCCCAAATTTGGGTACATACAGCCATAACAAATATTCACTATAATCCCACACAGAGAAGTGAATACAAATCTCACAAGGAGATACCCCACAAAGAGGATTTTGCCCTACACAAGGACCCAACCAACCCTACACGAGGGTCAAGACTCCCACCAAGAGAATCACTAACTCCCACTCAGAGAATTAGGGTTAGCCTTACACTAGGACACTAAACTCCCACAAAGAGAGTTACTCCCACAAAGAGAGTTATTCCCACAAAGAGAATATCCTAATCCCACAAAGAGATAAACTCCCACAAAGAGAGTAAAACTAATTCCCACAAAGAGAATTAGAGAAAAAATTCACCAAGTAAAATAAATACTCTTATCTATGCCTTTAGTGTTGAGTATTGGACTCCCCGGATTTGGTTTTGGATGATGAGCAAACATAAATAAATCGTGAACTAACACTTTGTGAGCGCAGTTATGGAGATCGTCGCCAAATTCACGTGAACATCCAAAGCGACGACTCAAGACTTCTCAAAACACGTATTCGTATGCTTAAAGCTTCGTTGAAGCTTTTGGACCAACTTTGAAGTCATGAAGATTCGATCGAAGCTTTTGAAGACGGTTTGTCTAGATTTATATTTAGTCTTCTAGCTTTGTTATTTAGAATGTTAAGCCTTGAGTATGTATTATCATTTGATCCTCATATCGCTCCTATCTTAGAGCTAGGATCTTAGTTGAAGTCCATTCAAACTTTCCCGAAGCATCGCGCTTCGAATCGGGACTTCTTGTGCATGTTAGTTGGTTCAAGAAGAAGAACCAACCGACTAGATGGTGATCTAGTCGGTCGGAAAAGCTTCTTGAACCGACTAGTTTGTCTCCCAAATTCTAAGCTCTTTACTGTTTACAGTTAGTCGGTCTTAGTTGACTCACCGACCGACTAGTTGGTGAACTAGTCGGTCAGTGATGCTTCTTAGACCGACTAGTTGAGCTTTACTGTACATGCCAATTTTTCACCTAAGTTACTGTTTATCGTTAGTCGGTCTAAGAACGTTTGGTGACCGACTAGTTGATGATCTAGTCGGTCAACATTTGTTCTTGGACCGACTAAATCAAGTTGTATTCAGACTAATAGTTTTTTACTCTTAGTCGGTCTAAGTTAACTGACCGACCGACTAGTTGAGAAACTAGTCGGTCGGAAAGTCTTCTTGGACCGACTAGTTATCTAGGTCTGAAATTTCATCTGTTCACTGTTCATCCTTTAGTCGGTTCATGTTGTTTGACCGACCGATTAGTTGATGAACTAGTCGGTCAGTGGTTGTTCTTTGACTGACTAATTGCCCCAGATTTCCAACCGTTGGGAGATGACCTAGCTCGATTTTGTGGGACCCTATAAATACGAAGCTTGGTCATTTCTCTCAAGGTTAGAGCTGCTATTGAGAGACTTATTCAGATTGAAAGAGTTAGAGTTTAAAACTCATTTCCAAAGCTCTCTTCCTCACAAGAAATCATTCTCTCCCTCATTTGAGATCTAGAATCCATCTTGAGAGAACCTTGTTCTTGTTGATCCATCCAAGCTATTGCTTGATTCAAGTCTCCTATTCATTCCTAGGCACCCATTGCTGCTCATATTGGTGGTGCTAGGTCTTGGTGACTTCTCCTTCCTCAAATCCCTCCTTGCCCTAATTTGGTAAGAATACTCAAGGTATATGGTTTGTGGTAAGTTGTTGTTTATTTCATATAAACTCTTTTATTGCTATTGATTCTCTCGGTTGTGAGAGAAGGTTGTGATCCCGGGTTGTGGGATTCACTATTGCTATTGATTGTATGATTTGACCTTGTGAAGGTTTTTCACAAGGTATTCATAGTGGAAATCTTGGGTTAGGGTTTCTAACCTAAGTATCCGGAGGGGATCCAGGTGTTCTGGGACGTAGGATCACCGGGAACAAGTCGGGGAGACTTGAGTAGATCCGAACCCATCATATCAATTGTTAGCATTGAATATTTGTTGTTGTCTATTTTAGTTACCGCATTTGTTGGTAGTAGTTTGCACGATAATTAGGAATTTAATTAGGAATTATACTCCTTGTTATTTTTAAAGTATTATTCACCCCCCTCTAGTACTTGTGCAGTAGCTTTCAGGGCATTACATTTGGTATCAGAGCCAGATACTAAGCTATGTCTGCCAACGACAACAAGACCGTGCGTCCACTTTCGGATTATAGCACCTTCAAGAACCGTGAAGGAGCTTCTTCGGTAATGGAAGGACATTCCTCAACGAGGCCTCCATTCTTCAACGGTACCAACTACGGGTATTGGAAATGCCGGATGAAAACTTTCCTCTGGAGTGCTTCACTATGGAGGACCACGATGAAGGAGTACGTCAAGCCCGCCGAAGAAGATTTCGAGAAGTGGACTCCCACGGAGGTCGCCGCGGAGGTAAGCAATTCCAAGGCAATGAACGCCTTGCAATGCGCATTGGAGCCCGAGGACTTCAATAAGATATGCACATGTAAGAGTGCATATCAAATTTGGAACTCCCTCCTCATCTTACATGAAGGGACGAGTAGGGTAAGAGACTCTAAACTCGTTGTAGTTAATAAAGATTACGAGATGTTTCATATGCTACAGGGTGAGAAGATGAAGGAGTATTATGTTCGCTTCGTCGACATCATAAACGAGTTAGAGGCTCTCGGCAAATCCTACACCCAAAAGGAGAAATGTTCGAAGCTTATCGAAGGACTTCCTTCTAGTTGGGAAAAGCGTACCTTCGCCATCGAGGAAGGTAACGATATGAACAAGTATACCGTAGTTGAATTAATGGGTACTTTAATGTCATACGAGGTATGCAAGGATAGCAAGGTGAAGTTACAAGAGAAGATGAAGTCTTATTTGAACCAAGACGTGTCTAAGAAAAAGGCGATTGCGTTCAAGGCGGCTCCATCCACCTCTACCGATGACGAGGACTCGGAAGACGAAATGGACATGGAATCCATTGCCCTCATGGCAAAGAAGTTCAATTGCTTCTTCCGAAAAGGTAACTTCAAAGGCAAATATAAATTTACTTCTACTAACGCCTCTCCTCCTTTGTGCTTTAAATGCAATAAGCCAGGACACATCAAAGCGGATTGTCCACAAAACAAGCAAAAGGAAAAGTGGAAGGCGCCGAAGTACGACAAATCGAAGAAGTATAAGAAAGGCTACAAGAAATGATTTGTCGGTTTCACCGATTCCGAAGATGACTCTTCAAGCGGGGAGTCGGATGATGTGAAAGTGGAGCAAGCGCACGTATGTTTCATGGCTAACGAGGAAAATGTTCAAGAACCCGCCTCCGATGATAGCGAGGATGAAAACGATGAGGTAACTATGGATGACCTTAGACTAGCTAATGAGCAAATATGGAATAGATATGCTAAATTAGTTGAACGATATAATAAGACTAAAGATGAGCTAGTTAGCATCCAAACCTCACCTAAAACTATCATCACCAACAACGACACCGTTGTTGAAAGGTTGAAGAATGAGATTGTTAATCTCAAGACTCAACTTGAACATGTTATCATTGAGGATCCGGAGGAACACAAGATAGCGGATTTGACTTCTCAAAACTCGACTTTGAGTATTGAGAATGAGAATCTTAAATCTCGTGTTTATGTGCTCATATCGCAAGTATCCACTTTGGATGCTTCTATGCGTTCTCTCACCGAGAAATATGAGAACACATTAGGCCGAATTAATAAATTCAATAAAGGTAAGGACCATTTGGATAAAATCCTAAGTGACTTACTACCGGCCAATCACCACATTGGCTTGGGGTATACGATGGGAACTTCATCCAAATCGGCCACTACTTTTGTTAGGCCAACTTCCGGTGATTCGACGAGTGGTAGCAAACACTCTATTGGTAGTTCATCTACCAATGGTGCTTCCACCTCGTCCACACCCTCTTTCGGAAAGAAACCCACTTTGGGTGGACCTCCAAAGAAGGGCCATGCCTACATGTACACCAATACAATGCCACGTAGGAACACACGTCCTACTCCACCGGCTCACTCATATGATGATTTCTATGCTACACATTCACGGGCACGTGCACAAAATGTGAGACACCCTCACGCACGTGTTCCCTCATATGCATATGTTCACCCACATCGTCATATGAATAATTATCCACATGCACCATTTCATCATGTTCCTTTTACCTATCCACGACATGCATCACGTAGAAATCAATAAAGCATGCATGCTTCCAATAGGATTAAGGCTCCCAAAATATTCTCAATTTGGAGCCCAAAGGACACAAGTATGGATGAAAAACAAATCTACATGAATGATTATTTTTGGAATGTAGTAGATAATATTAATTATATTGGGAAGTCTAAGTCCAATTGGACTTGGCTTCCAAAGGTCTAACCTTTGAGGACCCAATGATCTTGGGTACCATGAAATGATATAATCCACGACATGCATCACGTAGAAATCAACAAAGCATGCATGCTCCCAATAGGATTAAGGCTCCCAAAATATTCTCAATTTGGAGCCCAAAGGACACAAGTATGGATGAAAAACAAATCTACATGAATGATTATTTTTTGAATGTAGTAGATAATATTAATTATATTGGGAAGTCTAAGTCCAATTGGACTTGGCTTCCAAAGGTCTAACCTTTGAGGACCCAATGATCTTGGGTACCATGAAATGATATAATCATCTTTAGGTACTCAAGGATGGGTGGATACTCGATAGCGGGTGTTCAAAACACATGACGGGCGATGCTCAATTGCTTTCCGGAGTGGTGCCCATTGCTAACGGGAACCGGGTAATCTTTGGAAGCAACGAGAGCGGAACCATCGTCGGTGTTGGTAAAGTGGGTAACCCATCTAAACCCTTAATTAGTGATGTCTATCTTGTTAATGGTTTAAACCACAATCTTATTTCAATAAGCCCACTTTGTGACAAAGGTTACAAAGTTAGCTTTGCGAAAGGATTGTGTCACATTTTTAATAATGTTAATAATGATTTATTATTTTCTGGCACACGCCATAAAGATATTTATATTTTGGATTTTCCTAAGTCATATGAACAATGTCTCGTTGCCAACACAAGTGAACAACACTTATGGCATCGACGCTTTGGTCATGTGAACTTTGGAACACTTTTTAAGCTTTCAAAATTAAATTCCATTAAAGGTTTTCCTAAGCTTGTTTTTGAAAAGAAAAGTTTTTGTGACTCATGTCAATGAGGCAAGCTTCCTAAATCTTCATTTAAACCTAAGAAAAGCATTTCTACTAAACGGCCTCTAGAGCTATTACATCTAGATTTATTTGGGCCAACTAGAGTTGCTTCTTTAGGAAATGTTAGATATGGGCTTGTCATCGTAGATGATTTTTCGAGATTTACATGGGTATTTTTCTTATGTAATAAAAATGAAGCTTTTGAAAACTTCACAACATTTGTGAAGAAAGTACAAAATCTCATCGGAACCACCATTGTCACTATTCGTAGTGATCATGGAGGTGAATTTGAGAATGAGCCTTTCTCAAATTTTTGTGATGATCTTGGAATTACACACACGTTTTCCTTCCCTCGCGCACCCCCTCAAAATGGTGTTGTTGAGAGAAAGAATAGAACGCTTGTGGAGTGTGCTCGCACAATGCTCGATGATAGCCAACTTGGCCATCAATTTTGGGCGGAAGCGGTACACACCGCTTGCTATGTGTTTAATAGAATACTTTTGAGGCCCGGCACCAAACAAACTTGTTATGAGTTGTTGTTTGGTAGATTGCCTCAAGTTAAACATTTTAGTGTTTTTGGTGCGAAATATTTTATTAAAAATACTTATGAAAATTTGGACAAGTTTGATCCGAGATCGGATGCGGGGATATTTGTTGGGTATTCCTCACGTAGCAAAGCCTACCAGATATACAACAAAAGATCATCGACGATCGAGGAATCACTACATGTCTCTTTTAATGAAAATTTTATTCCTTCTAGAATTTCAAATGATGATGATTCAATGAATGTTCTATGTGATTCTTTTGATAATTCTAAGCCTATTGATTCTATTGATTCTATTGATACTAACCCGACTAATGAGGTTGTTGAGAATGTTCCTAGTGATCAGGGAATTCCCAAACGGCTTCATACGGTCCGTGACCATCCCCATGAGCAAGTCATTGGCAATATTCATGATAGAGTCAAGACGAGATCGCAAGTCCACCACTTCGACAATTGTGCCTTTGTCTCCTCGATTGAGCCAAAGAATATAAATGAAGCGTGCGAAGATAGTGCTTGGATCCTTGCCATGGAGGAGGAACTCATTAAATTCGAGAGGAATGAGGTATGTGAGCTTGTTCCATTGCCTTCGAATAACCACACCGTTATAGGAACGAAGTGGATCTTCAAGAACAAAACCGACGAGAACCAAATCGTCGTCCGGAACAAGGCTCGGTTAGTAGCTCAAGGCTATCGACAAGAGGAAGGTATCGATTTCGAAGAATCCTTCGCTCCGGTAGATAGATTAGAATCTATTAGATTATTGTTATCTTTTGCATGCCATAAAAATTTCAAACTATTTCAAATGGATGTAAAAAGTGCATTTTTAAACGGAGATGTTATTGAGGAAGTTTATGTTTCTCAACCTCCGGGCTTTATTAATGAAAAATTTCCAAATCATGTTTTTAAACTAAAGAAAGCACTTTACGGTTTGAGACAAGCTCCTCGAGCTTGGTATGATCGCCTAAAGAATTTTCTTTTGGATTTGAATTTTAAAATGGGAGGAGCCGATTCTACACTTTCTGTTAAGCATGCGAATAATGATATTCTTTTAGTTCAAATTTATGTAGATGATATCATTTTCGGTGCTACTAACTTCGCTCTTTGCGAAGAGTTTTCTAATGTTATGAAGGAACAATTTGAGATGAGCCACATGGGTGAGCTCAAATATTTCTTAGGTCTCCAAATTCGCCAAATGAACGATGGAATCTTCATCCACCAAACGAAGTACACGGTGGAGTTGCTAAAGCGATTTGGAATGGAGAGTGCCTCCGGGAAAAAGACTCCAATGAGCACTACTACGCATCTTGATAAAGATACGAGCTGAAAAGATGTAGACATTCGTCTGTATCGAGGTATGATAGGTAGTTTACTTTATCTTACTGCTAGTAGGCCCGATATTATGTTTGCCGTATGTATTTGTGCTCGTTATCAGTCTCAACCTAAGGATTCTCACTTAGTAGCGGTAAAACGTATTTTTCGCTATTTAAGTTACACATTAGACTTTGGATTACTTTATCCAAAATCTAGCACGTATGAGTTAGTCTCATATAGTGATGCAGATTATGCGGGATGCAAATCCGACAGGAAGAGTACTGGTGGCACTTGCCATTTTATAGGAAATTCTCTTGTCTCTTGGTTTTCCAAGAAGCAAAATTCTGTATCACTTTCAACCACCGAGGCGGAATACATTACCGCCGGTGCTGCATGTGCCCAGGTTCTTTGGATGAGACACACACTTAAGGATTTTGGTATACATTGTGATACTAGCCCTATCATGGTGGACAACCAAAGTGCCATTTGTCTTTCAAAGAATCCGGTGCACCATTCCCGTTCTAAACACATAGATGTCCGACACCATTTCTTAGATGATCATGTTGCTAAAAAGGACATCATATTAGTGTACGTTGAAACCCAGAAGCAAATCGCCGATATTTTCACAAAACCCCTAAAGGATGACTCCTTTGTGCGGTTGCATCGAGAATTGGGGATTATGGGTGAATCCGAGATATAGGATTCATTTTTATTCAATAATCTTGCATGCTATTCTATTTCGCTATATTTGTTCATGCTAGACTTATCGGATTCTTTCGGGATTTATTTTTGTGAATTTTTGGAATTTATGCTCGAATTTACTCTTGAACGTCGTATTTAAGTTTTTCAATGATTAATGGGGTAGTATGATGATTTTTGAGAGTTGAACGATGTTTCGTCCAAGTACATTTAGGAGAGAACTCATTTATCTATTTTTGGACTCATCTAGTCGGTCTCAGTTCATCAACCAACCGACTAGATGCACATCTAGTCGGTCTGCTAATGAACTCAAACCGACTAGTTCAAGCTTATTATTTTCCTTTGCTACTGACTTCATTTAGTCGGTCCACGTTCACTTACCGACCGACTAGAATAAAAACTAGTCGGTCAGTACTTGAACTTAGACCGACTAACTCTAGCCCTAAATTTTTTTGTCTGTCGGCTGTTTCGACTTAGTCGGTTCAAGCTCATTGACCGACCGACTAGATCGTCATCTAGTCGGTCAGTGCTTGAACTGTGACCGACTAAGTGCTCAGGGAAAGTCGTGTCTTTTCGCATTCCGACCGACTTATACCTATTCTAATCGGTTGTTTTTCATTTTAATCGATCGATTCTCTTTTCTCTCCAGCTAAAACCCCCGACCCCCGATCAGTCTCTTCATCTTCCACCGTCAATTCCGCCGATGTTCGTCGATCTCCGACCAACTTCGGCCGTGGATCTCCGTCGATCTTCCTCCTAGGGTATCCCTCCTATCCTCTCTTGCCTCTAGGGCTTCGTTCTAGGTCGATTTCACTTCCTAGGGTTTCGGTTTAAGCTTATTTCGAATCTAGGGTTGCTTGATTTCGTTTTCTTGCATTGCTTGATCTCGTTTTGTCACACTTATGGCAAGAACGAGAATTCCGATCACTCCCTCAGGTGCATCTCCTATGAACATAGAGCCACACCCTAGGGATCCTTCGAAACCCAAACGCCGAACTAAACCAACCCAACCTTCATCATCTTCGCCTCCTCTGAAGAAGCAGAGGACGGCGACCGCCAAACCCAGTAGACGTTCTCAGTCTAGGAAGCCTATACTCCATACCCCCACTACACCATCTGATTTCGACACTGAGTTTAGACCCGAGGATGAGCCTAGACGTCAGGAACCCACTTCTCCACCTCATCCTAGGACTCGACAGCCTAAGGGAAAGGCCCTGATGCCAGCAGGTGGTGTCGATATATCGTTGTGTTGCGACGAACCTTTGTGTCTCGCGGCCTACAACCGTATCAAACATTGCCCGCTGTTATTGGAGCATTTCGTTAAGTTCTCCGATTTCCTTGGCTTAGCAGATCTCCTTTCCTATAGTGGACTCCTAGACTACCTTCACTTTGACCCTAAGGCGAACCATCGACCCTATCCTCGCCTGGTCAAACTTTTCTATGCAAACCGTACCCGAGGACAGTACGGTGAGACTCGCTCCATCGAGACTTCTGTTTTGGGGACTCCTATAGTCCTCACGGCAGAAATCTTGGTGGAGTTGCTTGGTTGTTCGTCGTCTGGTCTCCTCCCGTCTTGTATTTCTGTTGATGATATCTCTTCGTTGGATCAGTCCGTTCTCGCCGATATCTTCCATGTGATCCCTCCTGCTTTCATTGGTGTCCCATCGAAGTCATTTAAACCAAATGCCTGGGTGCTCAATCTTATCCTGAAGTCGTGCTTGCTTCCCAAGTACGGCTCCTCTTCTCTGCCATCCTAAAGTTGATTTACGCTCTTTTCTTGGGTTGCGAGATTAATTGGGCTCGCATTATACTCGATAAGATGGACTCTTTCGAGTGTATTCGCAAGTCCACTAAATCTGCGCATATCCCTTATCCTTGTCTGCTGACTTTGGTGTTTCGTCATTTCCACGTGCCTTTGCCTCCTGACGATGAGCGTCCACTTGGTCCTCCCCTGAACGCGACGGCCGTCAAGAAATCTCTTGCGGCACTCCGTCACGTGCAGAGGACGACTCCTTCAGCTTCTCAGGGCACATGTTCTGCAGCTGCTGCTCATATACCTCCCACCACACTTGATGATCTCGCTCGTTCTGTTCGTCGTCTCGAGTCTCGGTATGCTCGTACCGAGGAGATTCTGTGTCGTATTGCTCGTGTTATTGGTGTTGAGGTCCCTCCTCCTGTTTCTGAGGATGAGGAGATGGATGATGTGGACATCGATGAGCTCGTTCATTCTCTTGCTCGTGGCGCTGAGGCCACTCCTGCTGCTGCTACCACATCCGTTGCTGGAGCTGCCACTTCTTCAGGTGCTCCAGAGTCTTCTGCTCCAGTGGATGAGTCTACTGCTGCTCCAGAGACGTCTGCTCCAGTTGACGTTCCTGTTGATGCCTCTGCCGTTGAGCCTGCTGTTGATGTTTCCACTCCTGCCCCGACGATTCCTTCTGTTGACACACTACTCCTCCCAGCAGAGCCTGAGTCCACTCCTTCGACTGGACCTACGGAGACTGCTGATCCTACCACTACTTCTTGAGAGTCTGTTTGGAGGACTCTCCGATGCTCCTTGGATGATTCATCTTTCAGAGAGAGTTTGGGTTAGGACAGGGTTGGTGTTGTTTTTGATGTTTTTGGATGTTTTGATGCTTGATGTCGATGTTGTATCATTTTTGGATGTATGTTGATACTGTTGATGTCGATGATGGATTGTGACTTTTTGATGTTGATATACTATGTGACATTTTGCTGTAGTCGATGTACTTTGTGCCTTTGATGTTATGGAATCGATGTATCTTTTGGTTGTACTCATGTTGCTTCATATATATATATATATACACACACACACACACATATACATATACATACACACATCGTTGTTCTCTTTTACTTCGTTGTGCACATTTTATATTCGTTTTAATGTCTATGATGTTTGAATTCGTCGCTCGACGATAATGACTTCGTTAAATAGAATTAATTTCTATGAAAACATAGAATTGTTTTCCATGCACTAATTTAACCAAAATGTTGAGATTGGAGAGCACGTTCCTTTACTCAATAAGTAAATTATATTTGGTATTTTGATGATTACATTTTTCGCTTTTGGATAATGGTCAATTTGGCACACCTTGATTTTCTTCGTGTATTTTTGTTTCTTGGTGTCTTTTGGACCATCGTCGTATCCTTCGACTCCCGATGTTGGATTTTCTTTAGCCTTGTTGTTGTCGTTGTATGCCCCCCACTCTTTTTGGATAATGCCAAAGGGGGAGAGATAGTAATAATGACAAGGTCAAAATGAAAATTTAACTCTATTGTCCATGAATCTAATTTATTATGTTAGATTCAGGGTGAGTGAAGATATAAAAATGGAATACGATCCTAAATTTCAATACTTGGATCATGTTTTATATTTCTCACTTCTGCTTGATGCGTATTATGTTTACTCAATTTGGGATTAACGTGTCATCAATGCAGGGGGAGTAAGTATTTTACATTTGAATCATTATTTTTTATTATTATTTATGTTGGTTTGTCATCACCAAAAAGGGGGAGAATGTTGAGTATTGGACTTCCCGGATTTGGTTTTGGATGATGAGCAAACATAAATAAATCGTGAACTAACACTTTGTGAGCGCAGTTATGGAGATCGTCGCCAAATTCACGTGAACATCCAAAGCGACGTCTCAAGACTTCTCAAAACACGTATTCATATGCCTAAAGCTTCGTTGAAGCTTTTGGACCAACTTTGAAGTCATGAAGATTCGATCGAAGCTTTTGAAGACGGTTTGTCTAGATTTATATTTAGTCTTCTAGCTTTGTTATTTAGAATGTTAAGCATTGAGTAGGTATTATCATTTGATCTTCATATCGCTCCTATCTTAGAGCTAGGATCTTAGTTGAAGTCCATTCAAACTTTCCCGAAGCATCGCGCTTCGAATCAGGACTTCTTGTGCATGTTAGTTGGTTCAAGAAGAAGAACCAACCGACTAGATGGTGATCTAGTCGGTCGAAAAAGCTTCTTGGACCGACTAGTTTGTCTCCCAAATTCTAAGCTCTTTACTGTTTACAGTTAGTCGGTCTTATTTGACTCACCGACCGACTAGTTGGTGAACTAGTCGGTCAGTGATGCTTCTTAGACCGACTAGTTGAGCTTTACTGTACATGCCAATTTTTCACCTGAGTTACTGTTTATCGTTAGTCGGTCTAAGAACGTTTGGTGACCGACTAGTTGATGATCTAGTCGGTCAACATTTGTTCTTGGACTGACTAAATCAAGTTGTATTCAGACTAATAGTTTTTGACTCTTAGTCAGTCTAAGTTAACTGACCGACCGACTAGTTGAGAAACTAGTCGGTCGGAAAGTCTTCTTGGACCGACTAGTTATCTAGGTCTGAAATTTCATCTGTTCACTGTTCATCCTTTAGTCGGTTCATGTTGTTTCACCGACCGATTAGTTGATGAACTAGTCGGTCAGTGGTTGTTCTTTGACTGACTAATTGCCCCAGATTTCCAACCGTTGGGAGATGATCTAGCTCGATTTTGTGGGACCCTATAAATACGAAGCTTGGTCATTTCTCTCAAGGTTAGAGCTGCTATTGAAAGACTTATTCAGATTGAAGAGTTAGAGTTTAAAACTCATTTCCAAAGCTCTCTTCCTCACAAGAAATTATTCTCTCCCTCATTTGAGATCTAGAATCCATCTTGAGAGAACCTTGTTCTTGTTGATCCATCCAAGCTATTACTTGATTCAAGTCTCCTATTCATTCCTAGGCACCCATTGCTGCTCATATTGGTGGTGCTAGGTCTTGGTGACTTCTTCTTCCTCAAATCCCTCCTTGCCCTAATTTGGTAAGAATACTCAAGGTATAGGGTTTGTGATAAGTTGTTGTTTATTTCATATAAACTCTTTTATTGCTATTGATTCTCTCGGTTGTGAGAGAAGGTTGTGATCCCGGGTTGTGGGATTCACTATTGCTATTGATTGTATGATTTGACCTTGTGAAGGTTTTTCCAAGGTATTCATAGTGGAAATCTTGGGTTAGAGTTTCTAACCTAAGTATCCGGAGGGGATCCGGGTGTTCTGGTACGTAGGATCACCGGGAACAAGTCGGGGAGACTTGGGTGGATCCGAACCCATCATATCTATTGTTAGCATTGAATATTTGTTATTGTTTATTTTAGCTTCCGCATTTGTTGGTAGTAGTTTGCACGATAATTAGGAATTATACTCCTTGTTATTTTTAAAGTACTATTCACCCCCCCCCCCCCCTCTAGTACTTGTGCAGTAGCTTTCAGGGCATTACATTTAGATGCTTACTCATAAATGGATTCAAGGCATAGAAGAGGATCTCCAAGTGTTGAGATATGCTTGAAAGCACTTGGATGAATTTCCTTGAGCTGGACTTCAATGCATGAAGAGGAATGAGAGCTCAAAAGAGGGAATTGAGGGAGTTTGAGAGTTGCTTATAGATCTCTTGTGATTTTCAATAGCATCAAGAAGTATAAGAGATGGCAGCACACCCATATATACAGGGACGGACCCACCTTGGGTCCGGGGGGGGCACATGCCCCCCTGAAAATCGGGAATAAAATAACGTACATATGCTTCTATTAAAATCGTGAGAACATAATATGTATATATAATTTCCAAAAGGAACACCAGTCCGCATGATGCCTTGGCGGTAAGACTACTACAAGTCTCCATTGGCGTCATGGGTTCGAATCACAGGCCCTGCAATTACCTTTTTTTCAGCCCTATTAATGTGAGAACGTGTTATTTATTTACAATTTTGAAACTCAAGGAGTGGCAGCAAGTTGGCTTCATGTTATCGCTGGAGTCCTAAGATTGCATCCTGGGTTCAATTCCCCGTTTCATAATTGGCAAATTTTTTTGCCCCCCATAAATATAAACGGTTCGAAACACACGCCTACAAATTTATACATGGTTTCTATTTTTTTCCTTTTGGTTTTGCGACGGAACGGTGGTTCAAAATTTTACACTGTTTGTATTTTATGCCCATTGGGTTTTGTAAAGTAACGGTGGTTCGTCCTTGGATTTCGAATTTTAGGACTGTATCAAAATTAAACACGATTTGTATTTTTTCCGCTTAGGTTTTGCAAAGGAACGATGGTTCGCCTTTGGATTTTGCATCTGCCATTAGGGTTTGTAAAAAAACGGGTTGTATTGCAGTAACTAATTTTATCCCCTTTAAAACACGGTTCGTATTTTTTACCCCTAGTTTTTACATAGGAACGACGGTTCCTCAAAAAATCTGCCTTTGGATTTTGAATCAGCCATTAGTCAAACAGAACAGGGCGGCGTTCTTCGAATCTCGAGGTTGTTAGATAGTTATTATTGTTATTTGATGGTGTTCTTAGGATCTCAAAATATTTAAATTTTTCCTCCTAAAATATGGTTTGTATTTTTTTCCTTGGTTTTGCAAAGATACGACGGTTCATCAAAACTTTCAATCTGCCCTTGGGTTTCGCAGTTGTTATTAGGCGAACATGTCGACATTCTCAAGGTAGTAATTTTTTGTTAGTACTCTCGAGATAGTTATAGTATATAAAACGTTATGCGAATCTTTTTAACTTATAGGGTGTTAAATTTTTTTCCAAAATTTATGTGAATATCTTTCCAAAAAATTTGAGCATTCTAAAAAAATTGTGCCCCCCCTAATGTCAATTCCTGGATCCGTCACTGCATATATATATGAACCCTTTATCAAACCCCAAATCCCAAGAAAACAGCCAAAGGATCAATTCTGCAACGGCTAGAAACTGGGCGAAAACGACAGGATCAGTCGACTGATGATCAAAAGACAGATCGGTAGACATTATTGTTTTAGGTATAGCGTAAAGCATAGCGATATGAATCCAATACTTGGCTAGTTTTTTCTCCATGTCTTTTAGTATACTATAAAGTTAAGGATCAATCTCCAAATTTTCTCTTATCTTGCAAAGACATCATATATTGCGATATTGCTTTCTTCTACTTCCAGAAGTTGCTATTAGTAACTTTAGGCCTTTTGCTTTGTTAAGAAATTAAGTGGCAGTTTTAAGGCCGTCTTGAACAATTAAGTTTATGACACGACAAACCCAACGTTGATGAAATAACAACACTTCTAGATCATGGTTCAATTGTATTTTCAAATATGTAATTGCAACATTATTGTTTGAAGTATTGTCAATCGTAAATGTGAAATTTTTTCTGAAATATCATAGTCACGAATAAGGGACATAAGCACAGAAACGATTAAACCAACTGTATGAGCATGATCTAACAGTTTAAATCCTATGATTCTTTGCTGAACAATAAATTCATGATCAAATGCATAGTAAGGCATATATATGATGCGCCTCATTTCGTTGTCCATATGTCAGAAGTAAAAGAGATTTTTGAGGTTAAGTTGAGAAAAGTTTGGTGCATAACTTCTTTTCCCTTATGGAAAATTGCCATAGCATCTCTTCTAAGAGTATTTCTGTGCACTCTTCGAAATGCAGGGTTTATAGCCATTTGGTTAAACCTCTCTAATTCGGGGCTATCCCCATAGCTAAATGGCAATTCATGGCTTAAAAGTAATCTTGACATCTCTTTTCTCATTGTCTAAGAAGAATATGAGAAACTTGTTAGAGATGTCGATGCTGAAGAAAGGTTTAAAGTGGTCTGCCTAGCATCGTTTTTTGGGGGGATTTTATGTGTCTCAGTAGATGTGATGTGCCGACAGTATGTTTGGCATTAAATTCTGTTCTACAAATATTGCATGTTGTCTGCTGGCTTTCGTTGCCATCTTTGTCAGTTTTAGTGATTTTGGTAAAGTGCGACCAAACAGAAGAGGTGTGTCCTCTAGTTTGGGGTTCATGTGGTGCAATGTTTTCAGCAGGTGTAGAAATTTGTGCGGAAGAACTAGAGTAATTGTGTGCAGAAGCAACATGTGTAGAAGTCCCAAATACAATCAGGCTGAGATTATTACTACCTATGATCTCCAGATTATCTTGTATTTCAGCTTCTGACATGTTAGGAAAGTACGGTGTTTCAGGTGGACCATTTTGTAGCAGACGCATATAATGACCAATATCCTCGATGTTCTCAAAATTCAAGTTCACGTTAAAGTTTCTAAAGGATCCTGCCATTATGCTAATTTAAAGTTAAATGAACCTGATTGTAAGCAGAGTTTGTGAGAGATCGGAGCTTGAAGAGCCCGGTTGACGCTTGCCGCGAGAAGCGGGAGCGATCGGAGCCTGAAGAGCCCGGTCGATGCTTGCCGCGAGAAGTTGGAGCGATCAGAACTTGAAGAGAGTTTATGAGAGTAATATGAGAGTGAGAGTGTTGTGAAGAAAATTTGGGGGCTGAATTTATAGGATTTTTTGGGCCTAAAAAACCAAAATACCTCTCCAAAATGGCCGTTTATAGCTGTTGAGAGAGGCTTTTAGGTCGTTTTTATGCAAAAAGACCAAATAACACCCTCCTCAAACAGCTCCATGGCTAGGAAAAAAAGAAAATACAGCCAACGGTCAAATGACAGTTAGATGCAGCTTAGCAGCCGGGCTGGCTCGACCTAGGACCAGCCGGATTGCGGACCGACCCAAGCCGGTGCATGAGCCGGCCCGACGTGCTGGTACATATGTACGAGTCTATCCCAATCCCTGGGGTCGGGCCGGTCAACGAGGACCGGATCCGGACCGGACCCGCCTGCAACCCGAGCCGGGCCAGACGGCCTTTTAGCCATCCTTGATATAAACGTACCAATCTACACACACCAAACACAAGGTTCCCCCTGAACAGACGGTTTTACTGTGGGCCCACGTGAAAGAGGACAGTGAGAATTTGGGGGAACGACTTTGAGTGCATGAAGATTTCTATTTTTAGCCGGCTAGATGCCATCGCACGACCAACCAACCATCAAGACGTGGAAGCATCAAAACCACACGACTTAGGACCGCCTAATTTCGTCCGTCGACCTTATTCCGCGTGTCAATAAATTGAGCCTTCTCGTCTGTTCTTCCCATCCATCGTCTAGGGTTTTCACAGATGGTGGTGAGCCCCTTCTTAATTATTTCTTGTTATTATTATTATTTTAAAAATACTAGATCCTTCTTTTCTCTTCGAAATCTTCTTTAAATATTTTTCTTTTTTTTTAAATTTCGTTGTTAGATCTGTAGATTGAATTTCTTGTGGATCCCTTTAACTTTTTTTTGGTTAGATCTGTAGGATCTCATCAGGTTTTTTTCTTATTGAATTCTTTTTATTGATTGCGCGATCTTTTGAGGTTTTTTTTTGGAGGATTGTCAGATCTATTAAACCTATTTGATCGATCCGAGAAATTTTTAATTTTTTCGATCGATCTCTAAATTTTCTTTTATCTGCCATCAATATCTAAATTTTTATCATCTTATTTTATTAGATTACTTTCGGTGTCCTTCTTAAAGATTTTTGCAGGTAATTTAACGGAATCATATTGCAGACAAAGAGATCCGTATTGTTCTTCACGTTTATATTGATTCGGTTACATCTGGGGATAGATTGATTTTATAACAAATTTGTGCCCGAAGGAGAGCTCTGTTTCGTTGTTGAAATTGACGAGGAGGCGACGGGACGAGGAGGATTTTGTTGTATTACGATGGTTCAAGATCAGATGGGAAGACGCTTTTCTTGTATTACGATGATCGGTTCAAGATCAAATGAGAACCGCGAGAGAGACAAAGGGAGATCATGGTATGCTCGGTATGTACTTTGTGTTGCTCAGACCTTTGCCATGTCGGGTGCGCTCGCATGGCAGGTCACCGATCCTTAATAAAAATTTGTTTTCTGTGGTGTCTGTTGGGGGAGATCGCACGGGGATTTATTAATTTTTCCGACCCCGGGTTCTCCCCCAATTGTCGCTGTCTGCTTCCTCGTCCCGTTTACGCTCGAGTTCCTTGTAATTCGTTACCACGATGACAGATCGGCAGACCTTGGTTATCTTCTTCATGCCACCGCAATCAAGAGGTACTTGGCGCTTCACGCCTAGCTTTGAATAGTGTTCTTACATCTGATCTCATATGATTTTCATGACCATATGCCTATAACTTCTGGCTATCTTCACGCCTGACCTTAAAGAATTTCACATGTGATATCCTCATGTCTAATCTTCGAAGAATATCATTAAATCTAGGTGCATTAACCTTCACCTATTTTGCTAGCTATTTACCTATATAAAATTACAGTAATCCGTATGCGTTCAGTTTAATTGTAGTGAATTCAATGCAGGATAACTCGAGTGAAATATTTCTATTGTGCAATATGCAACGTTCATTTTATAATCCGAAATCTAGGGGTTTTGAAATTGCGGGTTACCTTGATACTTGAATTTTTTGCCATTGCATTAAAAAAATTTAGTTGTGATAAATTTTTTTGACCATTAATTTGATCCATGGATCTTCTTATGACTCTATCCCGATTGCCATTAGATGATAAAATTCTCCTGGTAAAACATTCAATATTCGGTTTTCTGTCAAATTTCAAAGTAGCTCTGATACTACCCTCCGAGTTTGTGCTTATGGTTTGCATGTTTCTTCTACTACTATCCGAGTTTGTGATTGGTTGTCTTGTTTTTTTGCATTTATATGATATTTGGTTATGCAATGGCCATTATGTAGCTTGAAAAACTATTTTAGCCCGTTTATGGTGTATGTGTTCGAGGGAGGAGGGGGATTATGTATTATTAAAAATTATGTAACAATTTAGCTTGAACTATTGCTTTTGGGGGTGGGTGAAATATATATTTTGTTTTTGTACACATAGAAAGGAAGCTCGAGCATGGAGTGGTATGTTGCCATTCTTTGACGTTGCCTGGACCGAACTTGGGGCTCTGCTCTTTGGTGATCCTGCTTTTAGAGCTGTAATCCTGGAGCCGATCCTAATCTGCAGGGGAGTGTGTGGAAGGCTGAGTTCAGATTGATATCCAACAATTCTACTTGGGGACTACTTGGAAGCTACAATGTATGGTGTGTGGGGGGGGGGGGGGGGGGGGGGGGGGGGGGGGGGGGACTGACGATGGACCAGCAGGATTTTGTTAATTTGGTAAATGCGGGAAAGCTTTGTTTGTGGAGATGTTGCGAGATCATATGGGAAGGTCTTCAGATTATGAGACGATTCTCTTGTACTACTATGATCTGCTGAAAACCCTTTGAAGTGATGAACTGCGCACGATGTAAAGGGAGACCATGGGTATGTACTTTTTGTTGCTAAGACCTTTGCCATGTCGGGTGCGCTTGAATGGCAGGTCACTGATCCTTAATAAATTTTTTTGGGGTGTTTGTTGGGGGAGATCGCACGGGGATTCATTATTATTTTTGACCCCGGGTTCTCCCCCAATTGACGGTGTCTGCTTCCTCTTCCCTTTTGTGCTCATAATTTCCTTGTTATTCGTTACCACGATATAACAGATTGGTAGACCTTGGGGATCTTCTTCCTGCTGCCACAATTGAGAGGTACTCAGCGCTTCACAACTAGCTTTGAATAATTATCTTACATCTAATCTCATCTTGTCGACAATTTTCGTGACTATGTTTAATATATCTTGCTATCTTCATGCCTAACCTTAAAGAATCACACATGAAGTTATTGTCATGTCTAAATATTCATTCGATGAATATCATTAAATCTAGTTCATGCCTAACCTTAAAGAATCACACATGAGGTTATTGTCATGTCTAAATATTCATTCCATGAATATCATTAAATCTAGTTAATGTTGGTGATAATTTTTACGAAATTGGGTTTAATTTTTATCTATTTTGCGACATATTGACATGCATAAAATTCATGTAATTCGTATGAGTTCAGTTCAATTGAAGTGAAGTTCAATTGAAGAGAATTCCTTACAGGAGAATAAAATAATTTTATTGTCCAACAGCGACTGTTCATTTTATAAGCCAAAATCCAGGGTTTTTGAAACTGGGATGCTTTGATACTTGATTTTTTTTACCATTACATTAAACTTTTTAAGTTGTGATAATTTTTTAACCATTAACTTGATCTATGTATATTTGATTATATCGATTGCCATTAGATCATAAATTTTTCCGTTGAGTATCTTAATGTCGCCTAACAGCCACTTGGTAAAACATTTGATATTTGCTTTTCTGGCAAATTTCAAAATAGCACTTACCTAATGCGCGCATATTCGTCCCTACTTTCTGCACAGGGATAACTCTCTCTTTATCGTTACAGAAAGTCATGTTTTGTACGATGCTTCTATGAGTCTCCGAGTTTGTGCTTGGTGGTTGTTTTTCGCATCTATGAAATTTGGTTATGATACAGTATTCTAAGTGGTTGTTTATGAGCTATGTACAATTTTAGCTTTAAACTATTGCCTTGGGGTGGATGAAATATATATTCTGTTATGTACGCTAAGTGGTACATTGTCTGTTCACTTGACCAAATTGGGTCTCTCTGCTCTTCAATGATCCTCTCGACTCCCAGAGCTGTTGATCCTGGAGCTGGCGCTAATCCATCAGGGAGGTCGTTGCTGGAATGGAAGGCCGAGTTCTGATCGATATTCTACAATTCTTCTCGGCGATCACTTCAAAGATTGAGTTGAAGGCGGAGATGTTGAAGGCAGAATTCTACTCTGGGATTACTTTGAAGCTGTCGTACGAACTGGCAAAACTGGCGAAATGCATTTTTGAATTATTCAACATGAAGGTTTTACCGTTTTTCCTGGGTTTAGCGTGGAGTCAGCTGCAGCATTATTTGATAAGTTCAACCATGGTATGTTTCTACAAGTTGTCTTATTTGGTTTTGATTTCTGCTTTTTTCAGTGAGGCCTGTAAATATTTGTTTCTGTCGTGATTTTTGATTTCCCTTCAATTAGTTTGAATTGTGCTGGTTGAAATAATTTGGCAAAAAAAACTCGGCTGAAAGCAGGGCTGAGCAGGCATCTGTTCATTGTTAGCGAGTGATGAAATGAAGATTAATGTTTGTGCTCTTCCGATAATTGGTTATTGTCGTCTTTTTGATTAGTACGATCTTTGAGTGGATCTTTAAACTGCAGTCTGTTATTTTTCCGATGGAAATATCATCTCCTTTACCCAATTTTTTGAAAACTGAATTTTGGTTTTAATATACGCCAAACCTTTCCTGGTTGCATTCAAATAAAATTTTATGGGTCTGTTTTTAACCTCTTAAAAAAACCTTTGTTCGGGTGCTATTGATGGTTTGGGTTTTTCTGTATGGTTTTAAAATTTTGGTTCCAATTTTGTTATGGTCGACGGTAGTTTTGAAAAATTATTCCTTATTTTCGATATTATACGTTTTTCTGTAAAACATGTCTCACGCAGCTCGGATGTTCGACAACTCGTCCTTGCGACTTTTAAAATTATTCCTTATTTTTCTCTTAGTGGATCTTTAAGCTCAAAATGGGAAGAGCGCTCAAGGTTCGTTGTACTACGCCCTTGAGAGGTTGGTGGTTCGAATCCACTCGGATCCTCTTGTGTTGTGTTGTGGTGTTGAAATTGTCAATAGTTATCATTCAAATATTAGTTGGCAATAATAGTTGGTGTTGAGAATCATATGAGGTCATAAAATATATTATATATGTTAGATAAATTGTTACAGCATATGAATACTAAGGCATATGAATACTAAGGGGTATACAATCATGCTGGATACCAAGAGTCTTTCACACCAAAGGTCTCATTCAAAATCATTCATAACATTTTTCCTTATCCATCCATCTCATCCATCTTTGTATCATATGAATAATATAGAATTCATAATGTTATGAGTATCACAAGGGGTGGATACTTCTAGATTCTGATATAATGAGGTTGCCTTGTTAAAACATTTGGATCTGGAAAACCCAATGAGAAAAACAATAGTTAAGGGGGAAATAGTACAACTCTACATTTAACCCCTCTGATCTGTACAAGCTTCAGGCTTGCAGATCTCATAGGCATTTATACATCAATCTTATCTACAGCATTTCGAGAGAGAAAAATATAAAATACAAGTATCGCTTATTTATAAAAGTATCACTAATATATATGATAGTTGATGAATCCAAGTGAGCTCTTCTGAAGAGGTGTGCTTTGTCTCATCGCCTTTGATGTAGCCTTTTCAAGGATGAGCTAGGAAAGTGGCATGGTTTGCAAACTCGTTAGATAGTTACATATCTCTAGTCTCCGACCTAGTCGTCACTATGTCTGCGATGTACTTCAGGGCGTAGTTATACATACTCTCGATTTGCTTCTTGGATGATGAGCTACTCGGAATGGTAGGATGATGTTGCCTTAGTCGCGTGCTTTGCAGATTTTCAGGAAGTGGCCTATCCTACGAGGTGGTCATCGCGATGAATTATTATCTGCGTATGCAAATACATTTAACATGGAGAATGATCCTTTATAATAATGAACCTGGGAGGTAGCTCAGAAGATGCGTAGCTCCGGTCTAGTGGCACGCTGCAGGTGCTGCACTGTATCTGGCTAACATATTTACTGTCAACACTATATAGAGAAGCATGCAGTTGGCCAGAAAAAGAAGTGTACCAAAGACACTTAGGTACTTCAGGATGATGTGTTCATCTTCTGGATGAGAGTTTCATCTTCTGGATGAGAGTTTCATCTTCTAGATGATTAGTCTGTAAGCCAAGATTTGTGCCTAGGTCTTTGATATCATATTTGATAGGTAGGCTTAAACAGATATTTTGGTTTTCTGATAAGGAGATCCGATGAGATTTGAGTCATTTTCTTTGCTCTTTTAAAGATGCAAAGACAACCTTTAGAAATAGTCTTTATTTTCATAAGGAATTTTCTTGGTTGTATTTCATATTTTTCATAGAAGAGACGTTTCAGAGTCTATTCAGTCAAGTAAGGAAATTATTAATAAATCCATAAAGGTATGATGTCACAACATCCATAGCAGCAAAAACCTAAAATTTTCCTTTGCCAATCGCAGAATTTTCGCAAACATAACCAGGGAACCTGATGCATCATTTTTATTTGTAAGTGAATCAAGCTCATCTTACTTGATTACTTCCTGGTTTAAGCGAAATGAACCTCTAAACTATAACATGTTGTTTGTAACATATGATTTTATTAATTTATATATGTGTTTATTCAATACTCATTATGCCCACATGTTTGATATCTTTTGATATCAGGACTTCTGGTCCTAACACTTTCACGTTTCAAAAATAAGTCCAGCTTAACTTATTATTGCCTTGTTCCACATTTTTGGCCAATCTTTACGTTTGCTTCAGAGGAAACGATATTTATAATTATCATTTAAACGGCAAAATGAAATGTGAGTAATTGTTGATAAGTGTGTTTGTTATCCAATCACCTCCTCGTTCATCTGGCAGGATCGACTCGCAAGAGCTTAAACTCCTGATCGTATAGTCGATTCCCCCGTGAGGACTCATAAAATCATCTTCGGCGTCAAGCTTCCTCGGCCCACGAGAGCTTAAACTCCCGATCGTATAACCGAGGAGCTCGCGAAGGTTTCACCCGTTCATCTGTTAGGATCGGCTCGCAAGAGCTTAAATTTCCTATCGTATAGCCGATTTCCCCCGCGAGGACTCATAAAATCATCTTCGGCGTTAAGCTTCCTTAGCCCGTGAGAGCTTAAACTCCCGATCGTATAACCGAGAAGATCACGAAGGTTGCTCTCGTTCATCTGGCAGGATAGGCCCGCAAGAGCTTAAATACCTGATCCTATAACCGAGGAGCTCGCAAAGGTTTGTAGATAATTTGAAAAAAGTCGAGGTACTCTGTAGAAGACAAAACTTGGAGAATCTGCCCTGGTCGTTTGGAGAATAGTCCAATAAGTCAAGCTTAGATAGAGGGAAGCGCTATGTTATGTCCTTGGACGTGTTTCGTAAGCTCGGATTGAAATTGAGCTTAGCCGGAATGTCATTGGTTAGCTCATTTTGCCCCAAGTATAGCATCCAAGTTTGAGAGTATGCTGTTGAGCATGTTTTGAAGTCTGCTCGGCATACGCGACGTTGTCGTGGCATTAAAACCCAAGGAAGAAGAAGCAGGTGATATGCAACTCTACAAGATCCATGCTCGTACAAAAAACAAGTCCGCACGTTTGCTCAATGTTGGGCAGTTTAGTAAGCCTGGATGAAGAATGGATGAGTCCTTGAGCTTGGACAAAAACCTTGAGCTCAGAAGTACTCTTGATGGAGGCCCAAGCTTGGTAGGCTCAGGAAGGTAGGCAGGGAGCTTTGGCAAGGTTGCTGGAAGCCCAAGTTTAGCATGGAGACCCAGTTGTTCGTCAAATTACTTGGTAAGTCCCGTATTGAGGATGACGAGCATGACATGGTCTTCGACCTTACTCCGAGCATTCGAGAGCTCGGTAGTTCGGTGAAGGCTCCTGTAAGGCTGTCGAGAGCTTCAGCAAGCTCGGTAAGAGCTTTTGCAAGGCCTCCGAAGGTTTTCTGCAAGCTCGATGAGAAATTCTGCAACACCACTGATAGCTTCAGTGAGAACTTCTGCAAGGCCGCCTATAACTTTTGCAAGCTCGATGAGAGCTTCTGTAAGGCCACCAATAGTTTTGCACGCTTTATGAGAACTTTGGCAAGGCTATCGTTGGCTTTATAATCTCGACGAACGTTTCTTCAAGGTCGGTAACCCCTATATCATTGGGTCCACTGTGCCCTTTGAGATCAAATCGAGGCTCCTTTCGAGATCTGACCCAGGCAGCTTCTTCAAAATCGGATCGAGGTCGGTAACCTCTATATCATTGGGTCTGCAATGCCCTTCGAGATCGTATCGAGGCTCTATTGATTTCTTCTTCTTCCTTTATCGCTAAACATTGGTTCATAACCTGTAGAGAGAGAGATTTCAAGTTAGATGATGGGAGAGGTGTTGGGTTTCCTATCATCTCCGTCCCACGACACCCCAGCGAAGCCCCGAATCGACGATCTTTCATGTTCATTCTCTAGCTCCTTCAATTGTTACGATCCAAGTCTAGTTTCAATCTTCAATGGCCCGATATTGTACGGTGGATCGTCAGTGAGCTCGCCTTCGATGATAATTCCTGATGGATTAGAAGAAAGATTGAAACTTTAACATATTGGTTCGATTTGAGTTTGGGAGGAGGAATTGCCGGTTGATTTGGATGAGAGCTTTGTTGAGCTCAACTAAGAACTCAGCAAGCTCGGCAAGGGCCTCGGCAAGCTCAGCATCGTCGTCGATGAGCTTGGAAAGTCAGGCAGGAAGTTTTGGCAAGCTCGGTGAGGGCGAGATCTGATAGATCTCATCCCGATCTTGAAGAAGTTCGGCATGAAATCTGCCCCATCACCAAGGTTGGATCGGCTTAAAGGAATGAAATCAACTTGATTGCCAAGGTCAGATGTTGCTGATGTACTGGATGGTGGTGCCGTAGGCGATGCGGACGTTGTGGTCATGACTGTTGATGGTTTTGTGATCCATCATGATTATCTTCCTCTTCAACCTTATGGCCATGTCCAAAAATTGGGGGCTAGGCTTGATGCTCTCATTAGTATTGTAACATGTAGATCTCTTCCTTATCTTGGTTTCCCCTCAAGATTGGCTTGGATCTTTAAGCTCGGCGCCTTCTTTAGAATGATGAACAGTTGGTGTGGTTGACGTCATGGGTGTAACCTCATTCCCACAGACGGCACCAATTGTTGATGGGAAAATCCACCGAACAATAGATTTATATTAATGAGATCAAGGTTATGATGATCTTAGGTGATGACGATGATTAAAGGAAGACTTGTTGAGCTATCTCCTCCACGATGAGGATGATGATCCGAGTTATAGAAGCGCTGCCTAAGCTATCTCCTGGATGACAATCTTTGATCCGAGCAATGAAGGCACTATGGAAGCCGAACCGAGCTATCACCGATCTGATGAAGTGTTCACCGACGATATGAACGACGTGGATGAAGCCAAGCCAAACTTGAGCCGAGCTCTCGTATCGTCGTCCGAGCTATCGTTGATGGTGACGAGCTATTTGCTTATCTGTAGCATGAACAACTCGTCAGGGAGGTCGGGCTTGGGTCCGACCCAAGCCCCTCCGATGATCAAGTTAGTTCTTGGATCAAATTATAGAGGAGAATTGAGTGTTAACTTACCCCGTTCTCTTTAGAATGTAGCTCCTTTTATAGGAGTATGATGGCTATGGCCTCGTGATGATGTCTCTTGATGGTGCGGTTTCACCTTCCGCATGATGACCTTAATGTCGAAGACCTTTGGCATGCTTCATTAAAGATGATATTCATGTAGAATATGAATGGTTATCATGATGTAGTGGTTTACGGCCAATTAGAAGTTGTATTTATGTAGCATGATGCAACTTTCACCTCTTGGTTTTCTCATCTCTAGGTCTTCTTGCCTCTATGTCTTCTTAAATTCATGGGTAAAGCCCAATAGCCCATGTATGAATAATATATAATTTATTCCCGTAACAAGTTAACCCATTGATTTTTATTTTAGAAATTGTGTGATGCTTGAGAAATTTTTATTTTAATCAATTCTCAAGCTTCAAAAGTATATTTGAGAAAATTTTCAATCTTTAAGGGTTACTTCTCAATTTTAAGAAATTATTATCAAATTAAGAATGTTTGAGAAATCTTTTAGCTTTAACTTTTGATAAAGAAAAGAGAGCAGAGAGGAGAGTTTGACGTGCTTTAGGTTTATTCAACGTTTTTTAATCTTCATATGTTGTTCCTCTAAATTTTTTTGCTTTCTTCTTACTGAAATAAAACCCATTCATGATCAAATTGGATTTCCATTTGAAATTAATGATTTTAATGGAAATGAAGATTGATAGCGTTAATGCAGGAAGAGTGTAATTTGATATTTTTTTAATTAATGCAAGTGGTTTTCATCCAGCAAAAAAAAAATGACGCATGTCATCTTTATTAGTCAACACATAACTCAGTTAGCAATTGAAAGTTCTGAAACATTATGTATTTTAGTAAAAGAATTTAATGTAGAAAAGCTGTCATCTGATGGATCAGATGGCAAGACACAAAAAATGTGAAGAATACAAGTCTACACATGAACTTGTACTCGTTCGGGCCACCCCTTTGTCCGGTGTGAAGTGTGCTGTGTGCACGGCAATTTGATCCGCGTGTAGAATTACCCGCAATATGGGCCGGCCAGTTGCATCAGGCTGGCTCTTGAGTTAACCAAGGGCCAAGCACCTCGACCCGACTCACGTGACCTACGGAAGACAAAACAAATTAAAAACAGAAAAAACAAAAGTAAAATTCAATACCGATCACGTGCATTTGTATGCCCCCATTCTACCTATATGCAATCGCACACGATCTATGACAAGTGGGCCCAACTGAGTTAACAAAATTCAGCTGTAAATTAATCTTTAAAATCTTAGATAAAATCTAATCACGGCCTTTTCTCTCGACCCTCTCGCTCTCGAACGTCGTAAGCCAACTCTCCGCTCACTCACTCTCTCAATCGCTCAACAATGGCGGCGGCCACCAACGCATCCGTCTCCCCTTCGATTGCCGCCCCTTCTCGCAGCAAAACGCTAAAATCCATCCCCAAATCCCTAGGCTTCAGCGTCGGATCCAAAACCCTAACCCGCCTCTTCCCTCAGATCCGATCCAATGGCTGCGGCGGCGCCGTCGGTGCTCGTATGGTCTCGTCGGCCCCATCGATCGGCAGCCAGTTCCCTAATCTCGACTTTGAGACCTCCGTCTTCAAGAAGGAGAAGGTCACTCTCGCTGGCCACGACGAGGTCCGCCCTCTTTTCTAAACTTTTCCTTCAATCTCTCCATTTTTTTGATGGGGTTTAAGGTTTAATATCTTTTTTTTCTTATCAGTATATCGTGAGAGGAGGAAGGGATTTGTTTCAATTGTTGCCGGATGCGTTCAAGGGGATCAAGCAGATTGGCGTTATCGGCTGGGGATCGCAGGTGAAAACTCCTCTCCTTTTATCAATTTAAAGTAGTCATTTTTCGTCTATTTTTTTGTATAAATGTAAAAGATTGTGTTTTCTAATTGGATTTTGCCTAACAGTGAAGGATAGGATATTATAATAGGAAAGTCAATTTGTTAATTTCCTTTTCTCTGAAGGGTAAAAAGATCAAATCTTACATTCATGAAAATAAAGATAATATGTAATTGCATATCGGCATTTTATCGAGTCTAATAGGAAGGTCTCGAACTTGTTTGTTTGATGTTTCATCTTTGTATGCTTGTTGGAGCAGATGTTCTCTTACAGGAAACAATGAAGATCTTGTTTAGCAGTTTGCAGTTAACCTACGATGAACATTCATTTTTTTTTCAGGATAAACCTGTTAATAATGTGGGTTGTTTTTGGTAGGGAGTTGGTGGCTGATTATAGTATAATCAGATTATGGAAATAAAAATATCATAGAAAATTGTGGTTACTTGAATTTTAATGTGTATGAGCCCTCTAAGCATGCATTTGTTAGTTTAATGGATCATGCTTCTGATCTTTCAATTAATCCATATGTATGATCCGCAATCATTTTTTTCGTGAAAAAGTAATTGTCTATTAAGGATGATCTTCTCAAATAATGTTGTTGAAGTCGCATCTCTTGATTTATGTAAGTTCCATGGTGGTTGAATTGGTTTCCACAAGTTAATCTATGTTCATGTTGGCATATGTGATCTATATGTTAAAGCTCAAACATATCTTTTTCCTCCTCATCTATCTATCAGTTATGTTTTGTACCACTATTAAATTTGTCTGAAGCCGGAGCATGTGCCTGAACAATATTTTACTTGATTTTGAAATGCAACTTTCTATCTTTATGGTTACAATCGGATGAATTTTCTATTGTCAAAAACCGATCCGACCTGAACATGGCCTCCTTAACCAGGTATGGGTAGAGGGCTAACCGGGTCAGGTCACATCCGGGTCGACCCAGCCGATCCAAATGAAATCAGGGTCGGGTATGGATTTGACCCGTCAATCTTGATCCACCCTGTTTCTAACCGTTTTACTTTATATTAATATTAATATTATAATATAGAAGCATGAGACGCATTGGAAGTTTTGGTGATGTTTCAATTGTTTCACTTACTTGATGCAGTCTTGGGTTCGATTCCCGTCATTGTAATTTTTTAGTTAATTTCTAATCTTAATTCTTAATTTACATAAATAATTTGAGATTCTTTCAATAACGTCATGTCATTTAGCTTAGCTGGTGGGAATGTGTTCATGCATCAAAGAGGTCAGTGGATCGATTCCTGCGCTCGGCCATTTACTTAACACATTTTTTCATAGAAAAAAATTTGATTCATGCAGGTCGGGTTCAGGTAACCTGACAACTCGTCGGGTTGGGAATGGGTTTTATGTTTCTGACCCAGGTTTGATCCGGGTGGGGGTTGGGTATACCCTAAACTGGTCGGGTTGATCCCCACCCGACCTGACCCGACCCGTTTGCCACCCCTTGGTTTTCACAAGTTAATCTATGTTCATGTTGGCATATGTGATCTATATGTATAAGCTTAAACATATCTTTTTTCTTCTCATTATCTGACTATTAGTTATGTTTTGTACCGCTATTAAATTTGTCTTGGAAGTTGGAGCATGGGCCTGAACAATATTTAACTTGGATTGAAATGCAACTTTCTATCTTTATGATTACCATCGGATGAATTTTCTGTTGTCCAAGAAAAAGAATTTGCATCTGGTAACTGTCACATTATTACTTTGCCACTTGTTGAGATTTGATCGGCGTAATGAACTACATGTATTCTCTGTTTGATTATGCAGGGTCCTGCTCAAGCACAAAATTTGAGGGATTCACTTGCTGTGGCCAAGTCAGACATTGTTGTCAAGGTCAGCATTCTATTATCAAATCAGCTTACTTTGTTATCTGTAGCTTTGAACATGAATTTATGTTCCTTCGGAACATGGCAATTTAGGTGCTTCGTTGCGTTCCTTTTTTTCTGTCCACCTTGCAGTCAAATATGCATCTTCAGAGACGCCTAAAGTTTAAGAAAATCTCGCTGTTTCTTTCACTGTTGTTTTCTCTTTCAGTGAAATAGCTTTTCTGAAACAAACTCCCATTGGTTTTTATTAGAAATTGGCATTCGGCTGCATAAGCCCATCATACAGGCCCTTTCTGCATTATATCGTTTGTTTTGTCTTTCTACTTTGGCACCAAATAACCTATTAAATATTTTTGCAGATTGGATTGAGGAAGGGTTCTCGTTCTTTCACTGAAGCACGTGCTGCTGGTTTTACAGAAGATAGTGGAACCTTGGGTGATATCTGGGAAACTGTTTCAGGCAGTGATCTTGTGTTGTTATTGATTTCAGATGCAGCACAGGTTAGTAGATACTAAATATAAACTTGTATGCATTTTGAAGTTTATATGTGTCTTCTGGATATGATTAATCGTCTGTTTATTTTCTTTTCTTACCATCTTAATTCTTCTCTTTAACCCATAAGTTTTGTACTTGGTTCTTGTAAGAAGCAGCCAGTTTCATTTTACGTGTTGTGAATCAGGAAATTAGTGCTAGCATGTTTTTCTGTCACGTCCTGTCTATATAGCAATGATCTCAAGTTTATCAAGTTAGCAACTATTTCATTCTTCCAGCTCTGAGATCTTCTGTTCTGTGAATTTCTGATATTTGATTTTTCGCAAATTTTATCTAAAAAGTCAGCAATTCTTGATGTGCATAATTTGCATTTCCTTGATAGCTGCTGTTTTTAGTCTTTTGCACCTTTATTTGTTGCATAAATGATTTTGGAAAATTATAGAACTTTGTGGTACCCTTTTAGAAAAAGGCAGAAAACTGTATTTCTGCTGTTGGGATTTACAAGTGAAATTGTGTAGTAATTTCTCATCGTAGGCCTGTGGGATCCTGAATTGATATTGTTACGCCTATTTGACCGAGACCCCAAAAGACACGAGCCCAGGAGCCCGACTACTGGTCGAAGGCCCACCTGCAACCTCAAGCCCATTCAACAAAGGCCCTGCAAGGGATCTTCTCGAATGTCGATCCGACCCGGCCCCGATAACCCGCTGGACACTCACCCACTCCTGCGAAAACCGTTCCCCGGAACGCGCGACCACTAAATGGCGGTAATGGGGAGGTGCTGGAATGGCGAAGAGAGCGGCGGCGAGGGGGCGGATTGATGGGGCACGATCGAGGGCGGGTGTGGGACGTGGGCCAGAGGCAATCACGCAGGGAGCTCTACAAAAGGGCTCGGAGGACGACGAAGAAGGGGACCGCATCTCAGGTAACAAAACCTAAGGTACTCCATCAACGACCCCGTTCCCCCAATTCATCTCCTTCCTCCCCCGCTCGCGCCGAGAGACGCCGTTACGATCTCCTCACGAGTCGAACCGTCTCCGCCGGGCCTCCTTTCTCAGATCACTATCTGACTTAGGCATCGGAGGGGATTTGGCCGGAACCAAGGTCCGGCCCCCTGACGAGCGTTCTCGTCTACGCAGGTGGACAGCTGATCAACGGGCCGTGGCTACCCCTCGCCCCTCTCCGACCACTCGTCCGACTGGATAGTGAGGCTTCCCCTCACCGTCAGCCTGCCGAGGCCGAGCACGCCCTACCGAGGCCGAGCGTCTTAGTCAGGTCCGAGATTCCCCCTCGCCTCCCGTCGGCCGTGCATCTACCCGGGCGACTGAGGCTACCCCTCGTCCCCCTTTCAGCCGAGGCCGAGCACGTCTATCCGAGGCCGAGCGTCTCAACCAGGGCCGAGGCTTCCCCTCGACCCTTCTGCACCAATTCGAAGCCCCCCAAGGGACCCAAAGCAGGCCCCTTGACCACGTTGACCGGGTTCTCCACGGTCAACGCTTTGTAGTGAGAAAACACTCTGAAACATCTGGCGCCGTCTGTGGGAAACGAAAACCGTCCCACGAAGAAGCAAACCACACCAACAATGACACGAGCCAGCAATGGAAGGAAGCACATGCCCCCCATCCCGGAGGAGGGGAATGGCACATCAAACGGCAATCCCGAGGACACGCCCGTCAGTGGCCACCCCGCCCTCTCCACCGAAGAAACCGGTGGCTCAGAACTGGCCACGCAGGGACAGCTCCGCGCCCTGGCTCAGGAGACCAACGCGAGCCTCCAGACGTTGGTCGCGACGGTGCAGCAGCTCGTCGGCCCTGCACCACCCAACGGAGGCACGTTGGACGACAGCCATCGATGGGCGGGGGGTCCCCCACACTTGCGGTCCGCCGTGGTCGACGACCACGGGACCCGGAAACCGAACACGGAGCGTCGGTTCACGCTGTCCGGCTCTCGTCAGGCGAGGTCACGCGCCTCCTCACCCTATCGTGAAAGGAGCCGAAGAGAGACCGAAGGGACGGACGGCGAATCGAGGACGGCATCGTCTCGTCGATCGCGGTCGTCCCGCCGCAGGAGAAGCGAACGACACCACTCGAGAGACCGATCGCGGCGGAGCAGGAGCTCCCGCAGGAGGAGTCGGGAACGTCGGGACAGCCCGGCCCCCAGCGTGGCGAAGGCTGCGGAGCCAGCCCCGCTGGCGCCGGTGTTACCTCCACCCCCGGTCGATCCAGAGGCAGGCGAGTACCGCATCTCCGGAGGCATCCACGGAGACCGGTGTCCCTTGTCACGGAGAATAACCGACGCACGGGTCCCCTCCCGATTCCGGATCCCGGTGCTGGGAAAGTACGATGGAATAGGAGACCCGGCACACCACGTGATGGACTACGAGGGGGACATGGCCTTCCAGGGAGCTGACGATGACCTGCTTTGCCGGGGCTTCTATTCTACTCTCAGGGGAGCGGCGAGGATCTGGTACCACAGCCTACCCGGCCGCTCCATCGACAGTTTCGAACAACTCGCCCAGTTGTTCTGCAAACAGTTCATGGCGGGGAGGCTGATCAAACCTGGTGCTGAACATCTGTTCAACATAGTGCAAGGCCCGGCCGAGCCACTCCGACAGTTCATGCGCCGCTTCAATGCGGAAAGGCTGAACGTGAACAACCCACCCGACCTGGTGGTCCAGACGGCCCTTAAGAAAGGACTTCGCCACAGGGGCCTCAAGAAGTCCCTACACAACGACCCCCCGAAGGACCTCCCCGGGATCATGGCAAGGGCCGAACGCTTCATGCTGACCGAGGAGGCCTTGGCCGAGGATGCAGGAAAAGCCGCTCGAGGGACCAAGCGCGGCGACGGCGGACGAGTTAGCCCCGAAGGGTACCGGACCGAGAAGAGGCAGAGGAACAGGCAGCGGGGAGAAAGCGCGAGGGACATCACCCCGGACGCCATTCTCGCCCAAGTACAGAAGGAAGAGCGAGCTGATTGCCCCCCACCGAAGGCTAAAAGAGGCGGGAAGAACAGGGAGAAGTACTGCAAGTACCACAAGGACGATGGTCATGACACAGAAGATTGCTGGCATTTGAAAAAGGACATTGAGAAGCTGATGAGCCGAGGGCACGCCAGGAATCAGGCCGACGAGCCGGCCCACGGAGAAGGGACCTCCACACAGCCAGACAAGGGGAAGAAGATCAACACCATCCAAGGCCCCCTCCGCATCATAGAGTGAGCGGGCGACGTCTCTCCCCCGGAAGCGGCCTAGTATGAGGGAGTTATCTAAGTTTACATCCCTCTGTCTAGCTTCATTTCTTTTTTTTCCATTCCCTCCAAATGTACCGGTCCGGCAGGACTCTTGAGAGTACAAATGCATCCCTTTTTGTTATCTTCATTTAAAACCCCGATGGAGTTGACATGACACCAATAGCATGAAAGGTTGGGGACCGCCGCCTCACTGGAGGAGGAAGAGGAGCTTTGCCCTCGCCGACCGACTCCAGCGCCCATAAGACTGGGGGCAATTCCCCCAGCAGGCACGGACGCCGACCGGTCCTAAGCCGAGGAGCTTAGCCCTCGCCGACCGACACCAGCGCTCATAAGTCTGGGGGCAATTCCCCCAGCAGACACGGACGCCGACCGGTCCTAAGCCGAAGAGCTTTGCCCTCGCTGACCGACTCCTGCGCCCCTAAGTCTGGGGAGAATCCCCCCAAGACCGGTCCTAAGCCGAGGAGCTTAGCCCTCGCCGACCGACACCAGCGCTCATAAGTCTGGGGGCAATTCCCCCAGCAGACACGGACGCCGACCGGTCCTAAGCCGAGGAGCTTTGCCCTCGCTGACCGACTCCTGCGCCCCTAAGTCTGGGGAGAATCCCCCCAGCCAACGCCAGCTTCGTCCATTCCTAGGCCAAGAACAAGGCGACAACGCAAAGTACACAAGAAGTCCAAGTAAGTCGATTTCGTTTATAATAGCTAACCAGAATACAAAAATGCGTCTTATTTACAGGGGAGCAAGGCGAAGGAAACACCCTACAAACAATCTACTCGCGACGAATGACAGAGTTCTTCGCCTACAGAAGCTAGATCGACACCGACAGAGCAAAATTGGTTGACAAAAGACCCGAAGTAGGTAGCCCAAGCTAGCAGCCATGCAACCAGCAATTATTGGCCATGGAGCCGATAACGAAGCCGAAGGAGATAGCGGGGGCCAGGGATCCATTTCAAGTAGACTGGCCCAAAGCGAAGCGAATGCTTAAAAATTTGAGGATAAGGCCGGGAGGGACGGCTTAGGGAGATCGAGCTCGGGAGGACACATCCTCAGGCACTTCGCCCTGCTCGGAGCGAGGGGGATCGACCGGCGGTGGGGCTTGCCGAACACGCTCCGCACATTCCCGGAAAGAAGACTGGACGACTTCGACGATCCGAGGGGCGATGAGGTCTTCATACTTACCGAAAGCCCCCCTGAGAACCTCGAAGATCCTCTTCCCCAGGGTCTCGACGACGCCCTTCTCCACCTCCTCTGCAAGCCGCACCACCTGGCGCCGATCCGACAGTTCCCTCTGAAGCTCCTCCCTCTCCAGGCGGAACGACTCCGCCGCTTCCTCAGCCGACTGATGAGCATCCTCCAGCTTTCCCTGGAGGTCACCCACTCGTCCCTCCAACTCGGCCACACGGAGGTTGAGACGCCGAGACTCCATCTGGGCCTCCGTCATAGCCACCTCAGCCGCCCCGGCCCGCTCCTGAGCCCTCATGGAGGACTCCTCCAGCTCCCTCAAGCGGACGGCTCGACACTGCAACTCTACAGCGAGCGCTGAACCTTGAAAAGACGAGACCTGGGCTAAGAAGAGAATAAAGAGAAAGAGAGGATAGCAAGATAACCGAACCTGTTGAAGGATCCAGACCAAGGAATCCGACATCTTGTCGGCCGGGATCTTCTTGAGGAGGCTGCGGTCCCGGGGAGGGACGGAGACCTCGGCAACCTGCTGGGCCAGGGCTCGGTCAACAAACATCGAACTCCCAGGGACGACGATCAAAGCCAAGTCGCTCGCCAACAAGGCCCCGACCCCTGGTGATACGGGCGAAGACGCTGCGAGGGGGGTGGCTGGCAAAGCTATCGAAGGATCCCCGGCGGACGCCACGGGAAGCGCGGAACCTGCCGGACCGGAGGGATCCACGTCCTCCTTCCTCTTCTTTCCACCGTGAGGCTCCGAAGGCGCCGGAGGGGAACGCTTCCGCCTCGCACCATCCTCACCCCCCGGAAGGGGATCGCCAGAAGAAGAGGCGGGAGGCGCGGCCACCACCTTACCCACGGAAGGCTCGGCTCGGCGCACTTCCTCCTCAACGGTCCTCCGAGGCGCCCTTCCAAAGGTACTACCTCGGCTCCGAGCGGCTCCACGACGGATCATCTCATCGACGTCACGGACGAATTCGCGGCCTGCCATCCCTGCAAAGGAGACCGAAATCAGGATGAGTCATAGGGCGATCCGGGGATGAAAAAGCGACCTACCCGGAGACCACAAGACGGCCTTCAGGAGTAGGTCGTTCAACAAAGACCAGATGGACTTCGTTTCCAAAGGAAGAGCCAACAGAAGCGCAGCGGCTGCCCGGTCGGCGTCTGAGAGAACTAACGACGGGCGAGGATGGACAGAACTGCCCCAGCTTGTTAGAATCTGGGCCTCACCCAAGAAGACCACGAAAACATAATCCGAGTTCCAATCCCCTGACCAGCGGGGTAACCCGATCAGGCATTCCCTCCTCGAACGAGCTCGGAGTAGCAGCCATGACCCCGGACCGACCGTCTGGACCTGGTAAAAGTGGAAGAGAAGGGGGAGAGTTGGCTCCAGACCACGGGAACAGCAGAGCGTTACGAAGCCCGTCAGTACCGCGATCGAACACGGGGTGAACTGACACATGGACACTGTGAAATGTTCCATGACCTGGATGAAGAAGGGATGGAGCGGGAAGCGAAGACCCAGGCGGAACATCTCGACGTAGAAGCCGACCTCATTGCTCCTCGGAAGGCAAATCCGCTCGTCGACAAATGGAACCCGAACCTCGTATGGGAAGCAGAGATATCTCTCCCGGATCTCCGCGGCCACCGAAGGAGGGGTCCTCGACGGCGTACGGAGGACAACCGGGGGCACATTAAGCCGTACGGCAGCCGACGCCACGTCATCACGGGCGTAGTCTGGAAAAAGTTTCTCCTTCCCCTTATCCTGAAGAGAACGACTCCCGGCGGGGGAACCTGATCCCCCTAGCCGGGGCTCACCCCGCCTGGACTCCGAAGGATCCCTTGCCCTTTGACCAGAACCGCCTATCCTAAGGGCAGCCATGAGATGAAAGCGAGAGAGGAATTACCTTTTTTCGACTGGTCTGGAGAAGGCAAGGAAGCGAAGGCGACGGGAAACTCCGAGTTGTGGAAAGCTTTGAATACCGGGAGAAGCAAAAGAGAAGTGGAGATCAACGCGGCTGAGGATTTTATATACCGGGCGCAGGGGTGAATTCGAAGCGGCTGACAAGAACGCGCGGCAGGCTTCGAAGAACTGGCGGCGTTTCGAAACCGGCGCCAGGGGAGTCCAATCGATCCGCCTCATCACGACCTACATTTATGACCACGCCTCGGCTGAAGCGCCACTCGGAACCCCAGGAGGCGAAGCGGTTATACCAAGCTAGCCGAGGCCGATCGATCCCACCGATGGCGGCGCCCGAACCCCTCAGCTTCTCAACTGAAGACAGCCCCGCGAACGGAGGGGGTAAGTTTGCAGCCACACGTGGCGGCATCAGAGGACCGACGGCGCTTCGGAGCCCGCGCCTTAAAAATATCGAACGGGCCCACCCATGATGACGACTAATAAATGAGTCGGCATCGACTGGCGAGCTTGTCAAAATCGGCAGAGGTCACATCGGCCGAGCCGAACAGGCCGAAGCCAATCAACTCGACCGATGGTGGCAATTGTTACGCCTATTTGACCGAGACCCCAAAAGACACGAGCCCAGGAGCCCGACTACTGGTCGAAGGCCCACCTGCAACCTCAAGCCCATTCAACAAAGGCTCTGCAAGGGATCTTCTCGAATGTCGATCCGACCCGGCCCCGATAACCCGCTGGACACTCACCCACTCCTGCGAAAACCGTTCCCCGGAACGCGCGACCACTAAATGGCGGTAATGGGGAGGTGCTGGAATGGCGAAGAGAGCGGCGGCGAGGGGGCGGATTGATGTGGCACGATCGAGGGCGGGTGTGGGACGTGGGCCAGAGGCAATCACGCAGGGAGCTCTACAAAAGGGCTCGGAGGACGAAGAAGAAGGGGACCGCATCTCAGGTAACAAAACCTAAGGTACTCCATCAACGACCCCGTTCCCCCAATTCATCTCCTTCCTCCCCCGCTCGCGTCGAGAGACGCCGTTACGATCTCCTCACGAGTCGAACCGTCTCCGCCGGGCCTCCTTTCTCAGATCACTATCTGACTTAGGCATCGGAGGGGATTTGGCCGGAACCAAGGTCCGACCCCCTGACGAGCGTTCTCGTCTACGCAGGTGGACAGCTGATCAACGGGCCGTGGCTACCCCTCGCCCCTCTCCGACCACTCGTCCGACTGGATAGTGAGGCTTCCCCTCACCGTCAGCCTGCCGAGGCCGAGCACGCCCTACCGAGGCCGAGCGTCTTAGTCAGGTCCGAGATTCCCCCTCGCCTCCCGTCGGCCGTGCATCTACCCGGGCGACTGAGGCTACCCCTCGTCCCCCTTTCAGCCGAGGCCGAGCACGTCTATCCGAGGCCGAGCGTCTCAACCAGGGCCGAGGCTTCCCCTCGACCCTTCTGCACCAATTCGAAGCCCCCCAAGGGACCCAAAGCGGGCCCCTTGACCACGTTGACCGGGTTCTCCACGGTCAACGCTTTGTAGTGAGAAAACACTCTGAAACAGATATGAATACTAATCATCTTGTCAGCCCATGGAAAAAGTTGTCAGATGCAGTGTTTGTAATCTTCTTCCGAAGAAAGATTCTCTGTAAAATTTATTTTGCACACCCACGCTCATTTATTGCAAGATATACACCCCAGTCAAATTGTTGCATTGTCTCTCAATATAGTTTCATGTGTTATTGGTGTTTTTGCAAAGATGTGATTCTAAGATCAGTTAAATTGAGTTCTTCTGGCAGTGCAATATCTCTTCAGTAGATTGGCTGATTGAAGACTTTGAAGTCACGTTGTAACTCTTTCTTGCTAATGATACAGGCGGACAATTATGAGAAAATATTTGCTCACATGAAACCAAACAGCATTCTGGGGCTCTCCCATGGTTTTCTTCTGGGTCACTTGCAGTCCCTTGGCCTTGATTTCCCCAAGAACATTAGTGTGATTGCTGTATGCCCTAAGGGCATGGGTCCATCAGTGAGGAGGCTATATGTGCAGGGCAAAGAAATCAATGGTGCTGGTATCAACTCCAGTTTCGCAGTTCACCAGGTATGCTAATTCTTACCTGTTTTTTCAATTTCTTAATTCTTTTTAAATACATAGATAACTTAAGGGTGTGAATGAGTATGGGTAGGACTAGGTTGATTTCATTAAGTCCGGTAAATAAAATCATGATTGTTTTTAATGTTTTGAGCTGCTTGAGCTTGGATGGAGTTTGGCAAGGTAGCTCAGCTTTATAATTAACTGAGATAACAGAACTTTTGGTAGACTAAGCTTGTTCATAATAAGATTTCCCCGTTCTAAGAATGAAATGCCACAAGTGAATGTTGTGTAGGTTAAAATTTACCATGGTTTTTCTTTGTCAATAGCTAATGCTTGCCATCTTACTTTTATTATTATTATTATTTCCATATAGGATGTCGATGGCAGGGCTACAGACATTGCTTTAGGGTGGTCAGTGGCATTAGGATCACCATTTACATTTGCAACTACCTTAGAGCAGGAGTACAAGAGCGACATCTTCGGCGAGCGGGGTAAGTGATCTTTCATTATACTATTCTTTCAGAGTTCTGGTATGCTTATTACTTTCTTTTAGGTATTTTGCTTGGTGCTGTTCATGGAATTGTGGAGGCTTTATTCAGAAGGTACACAGAGAATGGGATGGATGAGGATCTGGCTTACAAAAACACTGTTGAGAGTATTACAGGAATCATATCGAGGACCATTTCAACAAAGGTAACAAAAAGTTCCTAGTTATGCTGTAGTATTGGCTTTTGGAGGATTGGACTCATGTAACTGACCTATTATTTCAGGGTATGCTCTCTGTGTATGATTCTCTGTCTGAGGAGGGGAAGGAGGAGTTCAATGCTGCGTATAGTGCATCATACTATCCTTGCATGGACATTCTGTATGAGTGCTATGAGGATGTTGCAAGTGGAAGTGAGATTCGAAGCGTTGTATTGGCAGGGCGGCGATTCCATGTAAGCTCATAAATTTGATATGTGATTATCTACAAATAAGTTTTTGGCATGGATTGTCCAAAGCACTTTAATCTTTTCCTGTAGAGTTTTAAGAGATTAGTTTGAAGCGAGTTAGCAAGTTTGGTTTAAGTAATGTCCTTTCGAATACAGGAAAAAGATGGGCTGCCAGCTTTCCCGATGGGCAAAATTGATCAGACACGCATGTGGAAAGTTGGTGAGCGAGTCCGTGCTGTCCGGCCTGAAGGTGACTTGGGCCCGTTGCATCCCTTTACGGCTGGGGTTTTTGTAGCTCTGATGATGGCTCAGGTATTTCCCCCCCTTCACATTCTTTGGAGACGTTTTGGGGCTATGTTTGATTGCCTAGAAGTGATGGAAAGCAACCAAACTGATATTATATAACGTGATCCTTCAGTTCCACTTCCACATGGGGGATTTCTTTAGTCACCTGGAACATTATATAAAAGATCTATTTTTTTCTTCTTCATCACTTCCACTAGTTAGAAAGGAGAAAATTTCTCTTTATATTCCATTCTTTACGGAACATAGGGACTGGGAAAGGGATGCAATGAGGGATCGGGATAAAAATGGAATGCAATGCATTTGTTATTTTGCATACTATCTGGGTGAGGGTAATTAACCTTTGGGAAGAACTTTATCCATGCTTAACGTTTAGCTTGCCTTACTCGCATTTTCATCTTTGCTTTAACATTCCTTGCTAACCCTAGCAATGGAAACAAATTCTTCACCTGTCTTGAATTTTCGCATTGCTTTTGAAGCGAGCACAGTAGAACTTCTTTACAAAAGGATATGTTGAAAGTACTCACTTTTATCAAACCAATGTGCAGATTGAGGTTCTAAGGAAGAAGGGGCATTCTTACTCTGAGATCATCAATGAGAGTGTGATCGAGGCTGTTGATTCCTTGAACCCCTTCATGCATGCTCGTGGCGTTTCCTTCATGGTGGACAACTGCTCCACGACTGCTCGGTTGGGATCTCGGAAGTGGGCCCCTCGGTTCGATTACATCCTCATGCAGCAGGCTTTTGTGGCTGTCGACATCAACACTCCTATCAACCAGGACCTCATCGGCAACTTCCTGTCGGACCCTGTTCATGGCGCCATCGAAGTTTGTGCACAGCTGAGGCCGACTGTGGATATATCAGTGCCGGCAGATGCCGATTTCGTGCGCCCGGAGCTGCGGCAGGCTTAGTTATCGAGGTTTGGATTGAGATTTTCATAGATGGTAACTTTCCTGCTTGTTTGGGAGGGATTGTCAGGGTAAATCGTTCGGACTTTCTTCAGTTTAGGATTTTAGCATTTATGTATGTGGATCCGAACATTGTCGAGTCTTGTGAGGTTTTGACCTTCGTTTAAGTTATTTCATGTGTTATTGGTTGTGCTAGCTTCCAGAGGTCTCGAGTTCGAGTCCTCATAGATGTTGCTGTGTTAAAAATTGGTGAGTAAGAGCTTTGGCTGTCCTTCACGGGTCTTATCCGGCTCGCGCCGGATTAGTCGGCGTCTAACGTGGTGTTCGAAAACCGGTGGTTAAAAACCAAAAAAAAAAAGTATACCCTCTTAGTTTTTTTCCGACCGGTTGCATATTTTAAAATATCAAATTAGTAGATCTAAAAGGCTTTGTTTGTTCATCAACTGAATTTTTTTTGCAATTGTTAGAAGAACGAGTAAAATGATCACAGCTTTGTGGTTTTAGAACTTAAGATCAAAATGAACATACGTGATCGTCAAAAGGAACAACGTGGGTGTGTTTTTGACACTAGGCAACGAAAATTTTTTATCCTTTACCAGCAGATGCACTCATTCCTCAGCTGAGAACGAGGGAAAGCAATTGAAGTGTGATTGGGAGATGACATGAAACTATTACGTTGTTGATTTGCTGTTCGTAGGGGTGGCAATTCGGGCCGGCCCGGTCTTATCGGGCCGTGCCGGCCCGGTCCGGTTTTCTTAAAGGACTGGGCCGGCCCGACCCGATAAGACTTCGGGCCATTCCGGAGAGGCCCAGTCACAGTCCGATAAAAATTCGGGCCGCCCGACCCGGTCTGATAAGGTTGAATGAATTATGTATTGTGACAATATTTTATCATATTTTTAAATACAAACTTGTCTCATATGCTTAAAGATGCATCGAAATGGAGCACGAAAGAAGAGGATTAAGTGTGTTGCATAAGGTGATGTGTCCTACATTGTTTTCATTTATTTGGCAACATGAAGTAACATGTTTGGAGCTTCTTTGTCTCTTCTCGGAAACCGAGATCGACCCACAAGATCTAAAGACATCAAAGTTGGCGCTGGCGGGAAGTTGTTAAAATTTATGATATTTGGACCTTGATCTGATAAGATTCATAGCATTGGACTCAACACCATAAATGAATGCACATTACTGAAATCCTCTTTAGATCAATGTGTGGTCAAATTGAAGTGGGGCGATCAAATGCTTTTCGTACCGTGCCGTGCCGCCCATGGGCTGAAAAGCTTGGCCCGGGTCCGGCCCGAAAATGAACTGGGCCGGGCCGGCCCGGTCCGATAAGGATTTCGGGCCAAAATTGTTGGCCCAGGCACGGTCTTATCGTGCCAGGCTATCGTGCCGGGCCGAAAATTGCCACCCCTAGCTGTTCGGTTGTCCGGTTTCCGCAGGAGATGAGTGTATATCACCCGTTGGAATGACTGCTTGAATCCCTTACAAGAACTTGTGTTCTGTTATCCCACGTCACACCCTATAAAAGGGCGTGGCTTCTAGTATGGAAGTTGAGATGAAGAGTTTCTAAGGAAGAGTGATGGCTAGAAGGTTGCCTAGCCTCACCAATATATTAATACATAGAGCTTAGAATCTCAAGTGGTGGATATATGAAAGGTCACACAACCTATTCATAACACTTTCCCTTATCTATCCATCATTGTAAACTCGACATATGAATACTTCAGGATTCATAGTGCTTATGAGTATCACAAAGGGATGGATACTTCTGGATCCTGGTTTAGAGACTACAAGTCTCTTTAACTTCCCATGTTATGTGGATATCACTAGGGGTGGATACTTCTGGATCCAGAGTTAATGTGGTTGCCTCGTTAAAACCTTTGGCTATGGAAAACCCAGTGGGAAAAACCATAGCTAAGGAAAAAGAGTACAACTCTACATTTAACCCACATGATCTGTACAAGCTTTATGCTTGTAGATCTCCTAGTCATATATACATCAATCTCATCTACGACATTCCGAGAAAAAAAATACAAAATACAAAATCCGCTCATCTATACAAGTATCGCTGATATATGGCAGCTACTGAATCCAAGGGAGCTCCTCTGAAGATGTGTGCTCTGTCTCATCGCCTTTTGTTAAGGCAAAAATGACCAAAACAATTTTCTTGCTGACATGGACCCTTCGTGCTGAGTCGGAGCCTCGTCAGCGAGTTGAGTGGGACCCTAGGTTGAAAGAACCATGGTTGGTTGATGGATGATGAATGGCTTGCGATGCTCAATCGACCTTCGAGCGGCCTATATGTTGACGGATCAAGGCTGTGATGCTCCAGAATGACCCTCACGGAAGATTAAGACTCGACGATCTGCACCACAAGGAAGCGCCAGGGGGGTCGGATCTGGGTTCTGATCCAAATCACATCCGATGCTTAAGTTAATGGGAACTTAAGGAAGAGAGTGAGCTTGGAGCCGCTGAGATCGACCCACGGAGGTTCGTCTCAGATCTGACGTCACAAGCTCTTTAGTGGAAGAATTATAAGCTGAAAGAGTAGAGTCTACGTATTAGATCTCGTACCTTGGAAATTAGAAACACTTTTGGTATTTATAGGCCTTCCGGGTCCCTTCAATGGCGTTGGGGGATAACGATCACTCATTATGATGCCATGATCTCCCCCCTTTAATAGGAATAAACGTTGCCCATGTTTTCGCTATTTATGAGGCCGCCTTCAATCCCACGTTTGAGTGATGGGAGTGCAACTGGCGACTGGCCGGTGGACTTTGACCGGGTCGATATCTGGCTTCTCTTGTGGGCTTTGTGGGCAGTGACGGATCCAGGAATTAAATTCAGAGGGGTCACAATTTTTTTGCACAGAAATAATTTTTGTTTATTTTATTTATTGCAAAATTGTAGCCAAAATGAAAAATTAGATCAATTCAAGCGCACCCCTAGACAAGCTAGTTGTAACGACTTACAAACAATTAAAAGAATATAAAAAGAATTATTACGACACAAACCAGATATACAAAGGAGTAGTGAAATGATCATTTAAGTTCTGACGTAACATATAAATAATTGGATGGATAATGCTTGCTTTGAATCAAGGAGATTTAAGGATTGATATATTATAAAAATTAAATTAAAACAATAAAACCCAAGAAGACATTGTTATTAAAATTAATTAAGTAAAAAAGAACGAAGGTGTTTTTATGGTTGTATACGGCATAATCGTTCAAACTTGTAAATAATAATTATAGAAGGGATTTCGCAAACAAGATAATAAATAGTTGGAAGATCTATGAAATTTTTCTTTCTTTGATTCCTCTAAATATTAACAATAAAAAGAGTGGAAAAAAATCGTAAATAGTTGATTCCTCTAAATATCAACAATAAAGGAAAAAATCACCAAAAAGAGGAGTTGAAAGACTCGAAACCAGTTATTCGAATGATTACGAGATTTCAAATTGATTAATGCACGACAACAAATCCAGCAAGACTTGCAGGCGTGGGAAATTCTATGGCATATCATTTTATCTTTTATCTAAAGATTAACAATAAAAGGCATGCGGGAAAAACGGTGGTTAGGATTCGAACCTGCGTTAGCAATTGACAGCTTGAATCCCAGCCCTTGGCCTAACCACTCAAGCAATGCGCGCGGCTGTTACGATCCTAATAAAGTAGACATATATATTTATGCTTTCATGGCAATTTTAAGGACATAAAAAAATTTCGTTCTCAATTTTCGGGGGGGGGGGGGGGGGGGGGGGGCATGTGCCCCCCTGGCCCCAAGGTAGATCTGTCCATGTTCGTGGGTCTACGTCATCTGTTGGTCGAGTCATCTCGAGTGCTGACCCAATGATTCAACAATGGCCCTCATTGCACGACCTCAGAGGGTCTGCCTGTTGGGGTCAAGCGACATTACATCGCATTAATGCGGCATGGCAGTCGAGAATTAACACTCAAAATGCTTAGAGCCTTGGATCTTTGACGCGTGTTCTATCAAGCGGTTGTCGTCTTGTAGATATAAGACGGTTCCAATGTAGGAATTTGAAGCTACCGTCTTCGTCTTTCTTGATTTTGCTATCCCCTTCTGAAAAAATGGCTTTGTCCTTCGTTCCCGTTTCTGAGAGGAGTCTGGTTACCGTCATGCAGAAGAACAAGGAGGGGGCTATGGAGCTTGGTCTGATCGCAAATCTGATGTCCAAGTTGGAGCCGATCAGATTCTTGAGTTTTCAGAGAAACTACGTCGTTCAGTGGAGAAGTGGTGGCCCCTTTGACTTACGGCTGACGCCGTGGAAGGGTCGTTCAGTGGCGAGGGGGTGGCCCCTTCGACTTACGGCTGACGCCCGCTAAAGTGCATAAGTCAATTTTCATCAATATGATTGTTAAATGAATGTGGCCCATCTAGATTTTCCTAAGGATCGGATCCTTGTAACGAGGAGCTTGATGGGGTAATTCCCACAAAATTCATTAAAGCTCTATCGAAGAAAGTTGTTTCGAAAAGGAAGCAGACTTGTATTGATGAAAGACAAAACATGTTTAATAAAGGAAGAAAAAAGCGTACATGCATTTTCGAATTTCACCCAGGATCATTTTCTTTTCATGCCTTTATTTGATCTTGGACTTAGAAGCTCGCTAATTGACCACCTTGGTAACAGGTGACCCTGTTATCTTGCCTTTTTACTTTGAGGCCCCTTCTTTGCTTGGCTGGTCGCCGATTGGGTTGTTGGGGTGCATATGCTTGACCAGCGTGTCGATTTCTTTTTTTAAATGTCCAAAAATCATTGGTATCATGCCCATAATCATTGTGGTACTTGCAGAATTTGAGGTCATCCCCTTTTTCATATTTACCCTTCTTGGCGGACTCTTGAACAAGTTCCTCTCGCTACGCATAAGCTAGGACCTCTGCCTTAGGAGCGTTTGGTCTTGCATAAGCTGGGCACTCCTTACTTCGAGGGCTTCTTTCCCTCTGTCTCTTATCCCGAGTGTTGAATACAACATGTAGTTGGATACAACAATCGATGAGTTCGTGTTTGATGATAACAAAAGTGTGTAAACGATTTGATGTGTGTGCTAAGTGTTTTTCAGGAGTGGCACTCTCGCAAATACTCAAAGAGCGAGTAGGTCAAAGTGATGGAGAATTTGTCATTCTAATGCAAAGTGGACTTGGTCAAAGATGGAGATAAATGGCTACACATATTGGACTAAGTCAAAGATGGGGAGATAAGGAGAAAATCATTTCAAATCCATATTTGAATTGATTCAAATCAATTGGTGCATGAATCAAATCCTAAAGCCATACAAATTGAAGATTTGGTCAAAGATGTAGAGATATGGAGAATCTCATGCAAATCAATAGTGATTAATGAGATCCAATCCTATAGCCATACAAATTCAAACTCCATATCCAATGTGACTAGAAGAGATCTTCTATTTGAATTGGTCCAATCCTATTCATGTTAGGATTCCATCAAATCTCCTTCATGTATGGGGTTCTATTTGAATCTATTTGATCCCATCTTCATCTATATAAACCAACATCCAAAATGAGAGAAAAAGAGAATGGGGAACAAAGAGAAAATTCGGCCAACACATCCTATTGTGTAAGCCTCAAATTCCAAGCAACCTATATTGCGCAAGTTTGCGTCTAGAAACCTCTCCATTGCCGAACCAAAGAGAACCCTCCTCCTTGCGCAACATACCACAAGCAAAGAAGGCCATCTTCCTCCTTGCGCAAGCTCCAAGCAACCAAGACCAAAGTATCATGTCCTTGCTACACGCTTCAACTTCCCATTGCACATACTTTTAGCCGCAAGCAAGTAACATAGCCAAGCCATCAACCTTGCCAAGGCTGCAATATTGACAAGTCCATTCATCTCCATTGCCGCAACATCCCATAAAGCCTATACTTCCTCCTTACGCAAAACATTGAAAGCCAAGCTCCATTGCATATCACCTCCTTGTCGTAACTCTCCAAGGCCAAATCACCCTATTCCATATCCCCTTGCCTTTGCTGCAAGTCTCAAGTTCAAGACTTCATCTCCTAGGCCAAATAAGCTTGCCATCATAATCTTGTAACCAAGCCAAAGCTTCAAACTTCAACATCTTATCATTGTCGCAAGCCAACAAGGAACAGCTCACGCACTGCTGCTTGCTGATCCACGCACTACTGCTGTCGATCCACGCACTGCTGCTGCCGACCCATGCACTGCTGCTGCTGGCTGTGCACTGCTGCACCACCAAGCCAATGGGAGTGCCAAGGCTGTAATATCCAAGAAGAGGGGCCAAAGCCGCAACTTGAGTTGCTCCAGAGTTCGAGACGATGACTACTTGTCAGATTCAGATCTGGCCTGAGCTGATTGACAGAGACGACTACACCATCACTGAGCTATTCTAAACTCATTTTTATTTATCTTTGTGTATTGGTGTATATATCTCTGCAGTGGAAACTTTTACCATACTTGTGTTACTTTTGGGGTCTTGTCTGGTGTGGTACTAGAGAAGAGGGACTTGACTAGTTGGGACTAGTCAAGTGAGAGCTTATACTAGGATTAGTTTTGTTTAGCACTGGTGGAGTGCATGTACTGAGAGCTAGGTGAGTGTAGAGATGTGTGTGCTCTAGCTACAAGTCATACCAGCAACATTATTAATCTAGTATTTACTTTTGGGGCTGGACGTAGGTCATGGAGACGACCGAATCAGGGTAAATCTGCTGCGTACTCTGTGATTGATTATATTTACTCTGCATCTGCTATAACTGCCTGTGATTGCTCGTGGATTGCACGAGAATTTTTATTAGCCTATTCACCCCCCTGTAGGCTTAGATCCAGATCCAATACCAAGGTTCCTGGCGAGGGGTTTCCTGGGATTGCTTTTCTCGTTTGGTGTCTCCACGGCGAGCAGGAGTGCCTTTTTCAGTAGTTTTAGTTGTCTACTCTGCTTCTTTAGAGACGGTGAATTGATCTTTCATATTGAACATCTCCATGAGGTTGTTAGGTGGAAACTGGTAGAGGGCCCTCTGCAAATGCTTGTTTCAAACTGCTTGAGTAAAAGCCGTAATGACAGTCACATCTGGCGTGTCCTCTACCTTGAGCCTTTCGTCGTTGAACCGCTGGACGAGGGCTCGGATTGAATCTTTTTCCTTCTGCTTAAAAGTGAAGAAGTGGGAGGACTTTCTCTTAGGGCACCAACCTGTGACAAATTGCATGTAAAATAGATCAGACAATTCATCGAATGACCCGACACAGTCATCGAGTAATCCGTTATTCCACCCTTCTACCATCTTAATTAAAGTAATGTGGAAAGCTCGGCAGATGTATGACTCGTCTTCTCCAGGAAGCAGCATCACGTTTAGGTATTTACGGACGTATGCACATGGGTCGCCTTTGCCGTCATACGTCGGCAAGGAGGGGAGCTTGAACGTTGGGTTGAAAGGAGCAGATGTGATGTTATCCTTCAACAGGATCCGTCGAATTGTAGGATGGGTTAGTTGGAATTGCCCATCACCGCCGTGTAGGTAAGTAGCTCCTTAGGATCGGTTAGGAATTTCTTCCGCCTCACTCATCTCATTTCCACCTGCAAAATCGAGAGGATTGTGGCCTTGAGTGACCTTATTTATTACCTGGTCCATAATGCTGCGAGTTGCACGTCTATAGTTGGAGGGACTGGGTCCTCCCTGGAAGCTGAAAGCATGTTATCATTCTCCATTTCGCCATTATAGTGAGATGTATATGTTGTATTGAGTGGTACATTCTCATGTCGATCCGCTCTTGGATATCTTGGATCCTGACCGGCCGCCCGTTTGACACGCAAACCGGTACGGGGATACTAGAATTAGAATTTATAAACCGCAAGTGCACGGTGTCGAAGTGTGACTTGGAGGTCGATCACGGGGAGGCGTGTGTTGTACTTACAAACATCTAGGAACCGGATCACCGAGTGGATGAGCCAGCCTATTCTCGATTGGTTGTCACGATTGTAAACTAATAGAATAAATGTAAAAGGTAAGAATGTAACCTAGGACTTTGGCTTCCGCCCTAATCATGGATTCTCACAATTACGGTCGAAGGATAGGAATATGACCGAATGCTAGGGTTTGGCGGTGAGACGTTGCCTCTAAAAGTGGTACCTAGCGTCCCATGGGCCCGATATTCCGGTCGATGCCCAGGATGATACGCTAGGTCTACCCGGCTTCGGACGATGGGCATTTCCATGTCCAACACCATCCGACTCCTGGAGCACTAAGATCGCAACGATCGCTCCCAACATTTCGTCCAAAACGTTCCCACGTACAAGGACTCAATGTCAACGCTACGGGTGAGCTATGGCTAGAGAATCAGACTCCCGTTTTATTTCCTCTTGGCCCAACGGTCAAAGGCGGTCTTTTTTCCGCCGATGACAATGAAATGCTCCCGCGTAACCATCAAAATCTCTAGATTCAATCGGATCCCTAGACCTATGGCCGCTCTAGGAAGAACCCACGAAGGGGCTTCCACCAATGTCCTAGATTGAAGAACTACTCACTAAACATGGTAGCAAAAGCAATAACAGAAGATATAGTCATAAGAATTGAAATCAAGCAATTGTTCACCGTACCAAATAGAAGCATAAACACAATATCAAAATATGGAAACGATCAAAGAACTTACACTAAGTGTTTAATTGAAGAAGCTGAAAAATCCCTAAAAACAGCTTAAAAAGTGGGGATCCCGTTTTTGGGAAAACCTAGCACTATTTATACAAGTGGGCAAGATGCCAGGGAATATTCCCACAAAAAGACAAAAACAGACACTCACCCGATCGGGTAAGACTTCACCCGATCGGGTGAAACGACGGAAAAATATGTCTTCAGCTCTGATAAATCTCACCCGATCACTGAACCGATCGGGTGAGTCTTGGATTTCTTGATCTTTGAAAGCAGCAGCAGCTGACTCGATCGGGTGAAAGTGCCGACCCGATCGGTTCATAATAGATGACCCGATCGGTTGACAAGTCAACCGACCGGGTGAGCTTTAGCCTTCAAAACTGCACTCTGTCATACATCCACCCGATCACCGAACCGATCAGGTGGTACAGTCTCTTCTTCAGCATTGACATAGAATGCATGACTCGATCGGGTGGCTGTTCCATCCGATACATAGTCATCTTTGACGAATGGCTCTCGGGATCTCGTGCGACACTTTCTGTTGCTCCAGAAACTCATGATGTTGGCCATATATGTCCCCTGCACTAGCAATGTCCTGCAAATGCACAAAAACTCAACGAAAGTAAAAAAGAAACTAAAAACACAAAGAAACAGATACGAAATAACGAAAGCGACGGAAAGCGACGAAGAAGACGTGCGTGAATATATAAAATATAAACGCACGTCAAAATCCTTCAAGCTGAACTCTTCCTCGTCCTCGAGAAAGAAGAGTGAGAATAGAAGTCCGGTGGGAGAAAATAGAAAGAGAGAAAAAGAAAAAGAAAAAGAAATCCTAGATTACCCGTCAGATCCAACGGAAACAAACACAACACACTAAGCAAGCACGCGAGAAGCATAACACTAAGCCCAGGAATACGAGTTCTTACTAGTGTCGTGGGTTTACGCAGTGAAGCCACGAGTGAGTGCAGTTTGAGCTAGCCAACAGTGTAACTATCTGAATCATGCGATGAAGCTCCATATACACATATCCATGTAATGACCCAAATATCTAATCAATTCGAGTTTGTGGTGAATAATAGTTCAAGCATGCATGAGAATAGAGTAAGAATAGAAACATGTCATATGTTCGGGACTCTACCGCTAGAAACTAAGAAATCACCGCACGATTGCCGAGATGATTGCTAGAAAGATCCTATGCCAAGTGTGTTCGAAAACAAAAGGGGTTGAGTAGGTTGGAGGAGAGTACTTGGTACAAATTCTCGCCTTTCCTTTATTCACGGCAGCAGGAGTGATATTTACAACAGAATTTTTTTGGGTTTTGGATTTTTGGACTCTTTTTGATTTTTTTGGATTTTTAGTAGAAGTAGGAAAATGTGCATTCTCCAAAAGCGGGAGAATGATGTGCTAGTAAGTGACAAAATTGTGTACTCTCCCAAGTGGAAGTGAAGTAGACGACGAGGGGATTCGCATCAAGCAAAAAAAAAAAGAATTCGAATTCTAAACACTTGGTAAAAGACGTTTTTCGCGGATCAGAGCGTAAGCAACATGGGTTATCCTAGTCCTATTGGTAGAGTCCTGACACATGCGATTTGAAGCATACATATATAGTATGATTCATGCATAATGAAGCAGAAAGTAGAAGCAATATACCGCATATTCAAAATTGAATCATGATAGTCTAGGGGTCATCCATGGATAGGCATATAAAACAAAATCACGACCTAGAAACACACCAACTAGCTAGTCACAACACACAACTCAACACAAAAGGTAAAGTGAACCCACAGTGCATAAAATGTAACAGAACTCAGCTTCCTAGGATTAGTGAAGATAGTCATTGTTGCTTAGCTAAGTGTGTGTGTGTGTGTGTGTGTGGTTTAGTGGCAGTTTCATCATGCATGGTCATCTCTAGGGGAGGGATAATAAAAGGATGGAAAAAAAGAAAAACACGACGAAAACGACTCAAAACGGCGAAAAAGACATGAATGACGCACATAGTTCGACTCCCACAAGCTGAACGTTACATTGCCCTCAATGCAATAGAATGAAGTGCGAGAGGGAAACGAACGATGGAAGGGAAGTACACATGGACAAAGAAACAGAAAACATGAAAACACAGAAAACGAGACGAAGAAAAATAAAGAAATAAAGACCGACACGGAGTAGACAAAAGACACACACAAGGACACAAGACGAGCACACGGCAAACACACATGACACGACCACAAACACAAAATATAGCTCTCCCCAAGCTGATCTCAACATTGCCTGAAAAAGATATGATCATGATGAATCAGAAAAACGGGATAGGGGAAAATCAAAAAAGAAGGAAATCAAGATGCAGGAGCAGAAGGCTCCTCATCCTCCTCGGAAGAGAGTGGAGGAGTGCGGTCGGGAGAATGTGTAGGAGAGGTGACGGGTGTGCGCAGAACTGGAGAAAGAGATCGAGATCGTGCACAAGTGGGCTCGATGGGGATGTGAACGATGGGTGGGGGTCGGTGGTAACGGAGGGTGGTAGGGGTACGACAACTGATGAAGAGGGCAGGGGTAATGAATTCACTCGCACAACGACTTGTTTCTTGCGACGTGAGTATGCGGTGGTGGTAGAGGTGATAGGTGGTGGAAGATCATCAATAGGAGATGGAGGTGGTGGGTCAATGGTAGTGGTAGGTAAGGAAGTAGTTGTGGTGGTGGGTAAAGAAGTGGTGGGATCAGACACTAGAGGAATAGGTGGAGGGGACGATCGTCTAGGAGGCGACGGAGGAGGTGATGGGAGTGGTGATGGTGGTGGAGTGCCGTAGATATGGGTCAGAAAACGGAGAATGGTGGCTACATTTTGATCGAGAGCGAGGAAATGAGGATGTGATAGAAAAGAGGTAGATGGATCCGAGGGGGCAGAGGAGGATGCGCCAGCATGCAAAGCAGCAATCTCGACCTCGAGAGCGAGGCGAGCAGAAGTGGCATGGCACACAGCAGAGTGTGTACCGACGGCAGCAGAACGGGTGCCGGCGGTAGTGGTCGTACCGACACGAGAGGCTAGGCCACGCATGGCCGTAGTCAGGGCCTCGGAAGAAACATCAGTAGTAGTCAGGGTGGTGGTACTTGTTGGATCCTGTGGATGGCAAACAACACTAGAAGTGGGGGGGGTTGAATAGTGTTGTGCAAATAGTAAACTTTTTCGATCGTTAATAAACGTCCTTCTAATGTTGCCTAAGAAACCAAGTAGAGCGATCTACGGTTGGTTCTTAATCAACAAAGTAATCAAGAAAATCACAGAGTAATTTCACAGCAGGTAGTCGACTCCCTATGAACAGTAGTCGACTCCCAGAGTATTTAGAAGCACAGATAAGATTGCAAGAAATACAAATATTATATTCACATCGAATAAAAGTAAGTTGATCTTTGCAATAGATGATTAACAATTAGCAAATAATAAAGTAAGAGCAAAGATAACAAACACAGATAAGCAATCGCAGACACAAGGATTTTTATCCTGGTTCCCCACAACTTTTGGGTACGTCCAGTCCCCGACCAATCCGGTACGAGATTTTTCACTATCTGCCTTGGCAAATACAAGTACCTAACTCCACTCGTTAGGATTTCCAACGACCTAGTCTTGACCAGGATTTCCAACTGGCAACACCTAGACTTGTCTAGTGTTCCAACAATAACACAATAAAATTGATATCCAATTCACTACAATAAATTGCTGGAGATTGGTTTTACACCCGATTCTATAGCCAAACAATGATAGACAAAATTGCGTGTAGTGGCTTGATAGAATAAGATTCTAGATCACACAAAGATATGAATGAATTCTTTGTGATCTAGATCTAATGTTTTTCAAAAATCCTTTAAACAAAAAAATCAAGAGAAAAGTAATACGGATTTGAAAAACAGTTAGCCAATAAAACGAGAATATGATCTTTAAAAATAATAACAGAATTTTGCAAGATCACAAATAAAATAGAATTGGCTAAAGAAAGAATGCGAGCTTAGAACTTTAGAGCGTTTGCACGAGAGATTTTGAATTCAATAGTTGTTATTTTTTCTCAATGAAAACGGTCCTCTATTTATAGGACAAAACTGAGAATTCGAATTTCAAAAATACTTTGACTTTTGTCCCAAAAATTATGGAGAAAATCGCTCAAAGATATTTCAAAATTCAAGTCAAAAACGTCAAACTTTGACAGCTGGTAGTCGACTCCCTAGGAGTGGTAGTCGACTCCCAGTGTGTTTCAGGAAATCTTGATTCTCAGCTGGTAGTCGACTCCCTACCTTTGGTAGTCGACTCTCAGAGGAGTTTTTCCTGCAACACAGCTAGTCAGACAAGTAGCTAACTCCAGGATGTGTGGAGTTTCACTACGAAATTTATAAGATGACTAGAGAAAGCTCTCAAAAACATTTTTGAAGATGTTTTAAAAGATATTCAAAAAACATTTTCAAATTGTTTGTTTGTGTGTGTTTGTCTATATGATTTGGCTTTAACAATACCCTAAAAGACACAACACACTCACTATAGACTTAGGACTCGTCTTCGAAAGCTTGATCAATTTGATGGGGTAGATGTGAGCTTCACTTGAGCTTCTTGTTCTATTTGAGCTTTGAACTTCATCATTTGATCTTAGCCATGTTCGTCCTTGTCTTTGAGCGTAGATTGCGCTTCTTTGAGTATGAGTAAAGCTTCGCATATTCTGCACACTTAATTGTAGTGTAGTTAGTACACTAAGCTTCATTTGGTGTGCTCATCATCAAAATCACTTGGGGTAGAATTCAATTCCCATCACTCTCCCCCTTTTTGATGATGACACCCAAATATAAAAAAATGAAGTAATATGAACTTTGAAAATACAAAGTATACTTACTCCCCCTGCTTTGATGCGGTTCTCCCCCTGCATCGAAGCTGTTAGCAAAATAATATAATACATATGATTTCATTTTTGCATTTCATAAATTTTCTCCCCCTTGTCATCAACAAAAAATAGTTCAATGACAAAGTATTAAAACATATGAATCATAATATGATTAGGAGGGGAATTCAATTTCCTATTCCTGCAAGAGAGATGTTAGTTTATAAGAGCAACTAATATATTGCATAGAGGATAAGTTCAAGGTAGCAAGCATCACATAATTAAAGTTATTACAAACCATAAGTTTTAAAGACATGGTTTTTGAGAACCATTGTTTGAAAAAAAACATTGTTTTTAAGAAAAGCTAAGAATGACCGCCGTCTTCTTTAGTTCCTTGATCTCATCAAGGATCATGACAAGCGTGTCCTCCGTCATTTTGTTGCTTTTCACGACGAGCTCCTTAAGGTTGTCCACCTTTTGGTTAAGGTCTTCAAAGCCTTTCTCTTGTGATATCTTCAATTTCCCAATCTTCTTTAGAAGCATTTCTTGAAGCTCAAGAATATACACCGGTGCTTCTTCTTCTTCCTCTTCGCTTCCTCTTTCTTCTTCTCCTTGTTCTTCCTCCTCAGAATCTGAAACAACAATTTTCTTACCTCTCCTGGAGGATGATGATCCTCCTTCAGCTGCAAGTTTTTCTTCGGGAATGTTCTCATCAAGATCATGGTGTAGATTCATTCTTCCAAGTGCATGAACATCAAAAACTCGAGCCGGTTCTAGAATTGAGGTTTCATGATCCAAATGCACATTATAGCTAATAAACAGGATTGTGAGATAGTGCCCATGAGCTAAGGTGGATGAGGGTCTATCAGAAGAAGCTGAAGCAAGAATAGAATCCATGATAACTTTGGCCCAATTGATTCGGATGTTACCTAGTATAGCATAGATACATTTGGCCTGCTTCTCAGATAGGATAGAATGACTTCCAGATTTTTGAGTAATATTATAGGATAATATATTTGCCAAAATTCTTGCCGGATAGCGAAGATCGCTACATGGAAGTTTAGTCTGAAAATGTATCCCTGGCAAATACATTCTCTCTAGAATACTTCCTTCAGTCATTTCTATTTTATCAAGCAGCATGCCAGAATATGGAATTCCTAGGGCTTCTCCTAGGGATTTAATAGTAATGGCAAGCTTAGTATCAAGGACTTTGGTTATAAAACGGCTTTTAGCAAGATCGTAATCCATATTAGCATAGAACAAGTGCACAAGCCTGGGATAGCAAAGATAAGTGTTTTCAGAAGAAAATAGGTTGGCTAAGTTCTGAAAATCTAGTAAGCTATCAATGCCATAGTTTATAACAGCATCAAGCTTAACAAAACGTTCATGGAGGATGGGTTTCTTAGAGATTTTAATGTGTAGTGGTCTTGAATAGCTAGGGTAAAATGGTTTCTCTCTCAGAGTCAATTTCAGATGATGTTTTTCTCTTCTTGGTAAATATTCCTTTGAGAGGCATCTAGATAGAGTAAAAACAATATTTTTACAATACTAGATAAGCAAGAGAAAAAAAATAATGAAGTAAAGATCATGAAGTAAAAAGGTTTTACCTTGAGTAGTTTGAGAAAAAGATGGAGTTGAAAGAGCTTCAAGCAACCAAGCACCAAGATGAAATTTCAAGAGAGAGAGAGAGAGAGAGAGAGAGAGAGAGAGAGAGAGAGAGATGAAAGGGGGTAGTCGGCTACCCTAGGGTTTCTCTTGGGGGGTTTTTAACATAGGATGAAGAATGAGGGCCTTAGGATCAAGTGTTGGATGGTTAGGATAGAGTTTTAGCTTATTGGTTATAAGTTGCCTTTGTAGATATGAACCCATTAACTCTATAGAACCCAATAGGAGTTAGTCAAAAAAAAACAAACTCAGAAATTCGCATACACGCTGGTAGTCGACTCCCTCATGTAGGTAGTCGACTCCCTACTGGGTTGAGTCGTTTTCTCATCCCGAGGGGTTTTTGATCCAGGTCGAGTGCGTTTTCTGAACACGAAATGTTTTAGGAGTATAACACAAATATATAAGATCATATAAAGAGGAAAAATATTTATTTAAGTAAATTTAATCATATTTACTTAGCAAAGATAAATTGAGTCGTGCAAGAAAGCTTTTGATGTTGATCCTTTACAAAGCGTTGGATCTCGTTTTCTTCCTTTCATTTCTTTGGAGTACCTAAAAAAATAAATGTTTATGGTACTCTTTTGCTTTTGAGTCCAAGGAGTTAGTCTTTAGGAAGCCAAACCTAGTATGGTTTAGTTCCTTCATGGACAACATATTTATAATTTTTGTTTAAATGAATTTGTTGAACAAAGTCAGTAGCGTACCTTTTCCTTCGTTGATCAGATAATTTCTTTGGTATCCAGATGCTCAAAACATTATCGTTAGAATGATGCATCTTAGTATGCTTAACTCGTTTCTTGGTATGATGTGAATCATAACCGAGTCCGGTTTTGCTAGATGAGGCTTTTTGATCTTTTATTATACTATCTAGCTTCCCTTTTCCTTTGTTGAAATTCTAAATAATTTTCATCGTAGCGTCGTGTTTATCTTTGACAGATACGAGAAGATTATTCAGATTCTCAACCTTTTCATTTACCAATGAAATATCTTTTTGCATAGAATCATTCTTTTCTTTAAGGAGACTATTTTCTTTAATGATTTCTTATTTTTCTTTAGTATCCTTTTTAATATTTCTAAGTGTTCTTCTATGTTCTTTTATGAGCTTTTCATGCATTTTGCATAGCTCCTTATATGCTCCCCTATAATCCATGTCTTCATCATCATTTGGTGATGAATCATTGTCGCTAGATGAATCATGATGCGAGCTTACCTTGGAGGATGTGGATACCATGAAGCACATGTGTGCTGTTTTCTTCTTTCATCGTTATCTTCTTCTGAGGTTTCATCGGATGAGGAATCGTCGCTCTGGTCGAAGGCTGCGTAAGCTTCCTTCTTTGGTCGTCGGAATTTGTTTCTTCTATTGTTTTGCTTTTCATTATTGTCTTTGTTCTTCCCACGATCTTTGGAATCACGATTGTTTCTTTCCAATGGACAGTCTCTCTTGACATGTCCTAGTTTATTGCAACCAAAACAAATAATACCGTTAGTGGGTCTAAAAGATCGTTTTCCATACTTACTTGTGATGAACTCTTTAAAGTTCTTTGAGATGAACGCGATATGGTCTTCTTTGTCCGTGTAATCGGAATCTTCCTCTTGAGCTTTGAACGCGAGATTCTTCTTCTTTGGTTTTTCTTCGTTCTTCTTGTCTTCTTCAAGCTCAATCTCATATGCCATGAGATTTCCCATTATTTCTTCGATGGTGAGGTCTTTTACATTATGAGCTTCTCGAATAGCAGTTGTCTTTTCCTTCCATTCGGGTCAGAGGGATCTTAGTATTTTCATTACCTGCTCATATTCGGAAAGTTTCTTTCCTAATCCTGCAAGCTCATTTGTAATATTAGTAAAACGAGTATTCACATCGGTGATACTCTCTCCTTCTTCCATTTTAAAAGATTCAAATTTTGAATGTAAAACATTTATGCGGGATTCTTTTACCTTTTCGGTTCCTTCGTGACTTACCTGAAGAGTATGCCATATTTGGTGTGCTGTCTCACATTGGGAGACTCGATTGAACTCATTCCCTGTAACGACGCAAAATAGTGCATTTATTGCTTTTGCATTGAGATTAGCTCTCTTCTTGTCGTCGACAGACCATTTCCCAAACTCAACATCGGTAGGTGCGATGTACGGGACTTTAGTAACGGTCCAAGCTTCAATGTCTAATGACTCTAGGTGAGTCTTCATTTGGATCTTCCAGCTAGCGTAGTTGGTTCCATTGAATAGTGGTGGTCGCATGGTATTCAGTCCTTCAAAGTGAAAAGATGTTGACGCCATCACCTTTGTAGCCTTGCTCTGATACCAAGTGTTGGATCCTGTGGATGGCAAACAACACTAGAAGGGGGGTTGAATAGTGTTGTGCAAATAGTAAACTTTTTCGATTGTTAATAAACGTCCTTCTAATGTTGCCTAAGAAACCAAGTAGAGCGATCTACGCTTGGTTCTTAATCAACAAAGTAATCAAGAAAATCACAGAGTAATTTCACAGCAGGTAGTCGACTCCCTATGAAAAGTAGTCGACTCCCAGAGTATTTAGAAGCACAGATAAGATTCCAAGAAATACAGATATTATATTCACAGCGAATAAAAGTAAGTTGATCTTTGCAATAGATGAATAACAATTAGCAAATAATAAAGTAAGAGCAAAGATAACAAACACAGATAAGCAATCGCAGACACAAGGATTTTTATCCTGGTTCCCCACAACTTTTGGGTACGTCCAGTCCCTGACCAATCCGGTACGAGATTTTCCACTATCTGCCTTGGCAAATATAAGTACCTAACTCCACTCGTTAGGATTTCCAACGACCTAGTCTTGACCAGGATTTCCAACTGGCAACACCTAGACTTGTCTAGTGTTCCAACAACAACACAATAAAATTGATATCCAATTCACCACAATAAATTGGTGGAGATTGGTTTTACACCCGATTCTATAGCCAAACAATGATAGACAAAATTGCGTGTAGTGGCTTGATAGAATAAGATTCTAGATCACACAAAGATACGAATGAATTCTTTGTGATCTAGATCTAATGTTTTTCAAAAATCCTTTAAACAAAAAAATCAAGAGAAAAGTAATACGGATTTGAAAAACAGTTAGCCAATAAAACGAGAATATGATCTTTAAAAATAATAACAGAATTTTGCAAGATCACAAATAAAATAGAATTGGCTAAAGAAAGAATGAGAGCTTAGAACTTTAGAGCGTTTGCACGAGAGATTTTGAATTCAATAGTTGTTTTTTTTCTCAATGAAAACGGTCCTCTATTTATAGGACAAAACTGAGAATTCGAATTTCAAAAATACTGACTTTTGTCCCAAAAATTATGGAGAAAATCGCTCAACGATATTTCAAAATTCAAGTCAAAACGTCAAACTTTGACAGCTGGTAGTCGACTCCCTAGGAGTGGTAGTTGACTCCCAGTGTGTTTCAGGAAATCTTGATTCTCAGCTGGTAGTCGACTCCCTACCCTTGGTAGTCGACTCTCAGAGGAGTTTTTCTTGTGACACAGCTAGTCAGACAAGTAGCTAACTCCAGGGTGTGTGGAGTTTCACTACGGAATTTATAAGATGACTAAAGAAAGCTCTCAAAAACATTTTTGAAGATGTTTTAAAAGATATTCAAAAAACATTTTCAAATTGTGTGTGTGTGTGTGTGTGTGTGTGTGTGTGTGTGTGTGTGTTTGTCTATATGATTTGGCTTTAACAATACCCTAAAAGAGACAACACACTCACTATAGACTTAGGCCTCATCTTCGGAAGCTTGATCAATTTGATGGAGTAGATGTGAGCTACACTTGAGCTTCTTGTTCTATTTGAGCTTTGAACTTCATCATTTGATCTTAGCCACGTTCGTCCTTGTCTTTGAGCGTAGATTGCGCTTCTTTGAGTATGAGTAAAGCTTCACATATTCTGCACACTTAATTGTAGTGTAGTTAGTACACTAAGCTTCATTTGGTGTGCTCATCATCAAAATCACTTGGGGTGGAATTCAATTCCCATCAGTACTGGGTTCAGCCACAGGGTCTCCTCGGAACTCAGGAATTTCCTGCTCGCCAAAGTGGGCGGCAGGAGAAGGTGATTGCAGAGGGTCAAGAAGATCGAACTGAAGGTGCATTCCCCCACAAAGTCGGAGTCAGGTGGGAATGACCAATCTGCCGGAAGCTCAATAGTGACGCGATCAGGGTTCGGCAGAATGGTATAAGGTGCAGGGGGATGGCCATAGTGAAAAATGAATCGACCGCCGCCGAGCAGCTTGATCATGTGAGTGTGCCGCAGGACATCAATGTCAATATGGGTAGATCCTGTGGCACGGACCAAATCGGATGGGATCTCGATGTTGAGAGGTGGATGTTGGGCAATGAGTGTGATGAGGCCACAGCAGCAATATTTGTCCTTATTCACGCGGCTAATGTCGACTAGTTTTTGAATTAGCTATGAGGCGGCATTGATGCGAACGCGCGGTGCCTCAAAAAAAATCCCGTCAACACCAGGAATGATGGGAAAAGTCATCGCCCATAACATGAAAAGATCCGAGATGGTCACGGTGCCGGACTATCCCATGGAAAGAAAGTGCTGGAAATAATGCGATGGGCGAGGCGGAAGACTGGGTGAATAATCGAAGAGGCCTTAGCCTTGGCCCTAGGATATTGATCGTGCAGGGTGAGACGTTTCCAAAAGAAGTCGACGTCAAAGTCTGCATGAAATTCGTTGGCAAGGAAGCTGCCTTCAAGATTAGGGAACCCGAAGATATCATTGATAGTGGTCAAAGAAGCACGGAAATTTCGGTTCCAAATGCAAAAAACGATGTTCGACCCCGGCTCGATTTTGATCGTGGAAAGGAATTATAGTGTGAACATGGAGTAGGAATGAGCATGGGCGTGGAGGAAGCTAAGCCATCCCAAGTTCGCGAACAAGGATTCGACTTCGAAGAAAAATCCGAGATCGAATAAGCTTTGGTCGTGCGTGAACTTGGTAGCGATGTGAGGACGTTGGTCGAGGCGAGAGAAAAAATCTTTGTGGACTTGGCTCATATAGCAAATACCCTGTGGTCCAAGTAGTGGGTCTCTCGGTGGGGGTGGTGGTTGGGTAGGCGGTGTTTGAGGAGCGTGTTCACATGTAGGACGCGTGGATCGTTGTCTCTTGTGAGACGGCTCCTCATCCACCATAGGTCTCTTTCCCTTATCTTTGTCCTTAGCCATGATATTGTGCCAATCGGATTTGATATGCAAGATGATAGATGAGTGCACACAAAAAATGACAAAGCGACAAAATGAAATTTCTGGGCAATATAATAACTAAGATATGGAACGAGTTTACCCAGCAATTGATGCGGCTCCTAGCTCCAAAAGCTTCCACAATGCGCGAGGAAGTGATCCGGAGAACCGCCGCACACCAATCCGAAGAAAATAAAGTTTTTGAAAATTAGGGAAAAGGTGGTTAGGGCTAGGATTTGATGGGATTTGCAGCTTGAATGGGGTTAATGGAGCGGCTTTGATGGTGGGGAAGTAGTGAAGGAAGTGGAGGAGAATGATTAGTAACAGTAAGGAGTGATGGAGAAGATCGTGTGGAAAGAAATCCAAACGATATGGTGAAAATAGGTTTTGAAGTCGGGTGAAATGGCAGTCGGGTTGGGGGTGGGGTTATATAGGGTTTTGGTGACCCGATCGGGTAGATCAATTTTCAAAAATTATCTTGGATTAGCAGCTACAGGTCACCCGATTGGGAGAACTCACCCGATCGGTTGATCACTCTCTAAAAAACTTCCGAAGTCTCTGTTTTAATTCACCAGATCCGTCACTCGATGGCCGACTGTATCACTTGTTCGGTTGGTTCTTCGACTGAAGTATGACCACATACTGAAACAATTCACCCGATCGGGTGGTGTATGACCCGATCGGGTGAGGCAATTCCTGCACAAAAAATTCAAATTCTCTAAGTTTCCCAATAAATGATCTCCACAACAGCACATATACACTAAAATTAATAGACTGATCTTATTAAAAGCCAGTAAAAGTTTAGGACATGTGTTGCCTCCCATAAAGCGCTCTTTTTTTTGTCGTTCGCTCGACTCCCGATACGATGTTCAAGGTGGCTTGAATGGGTGACGCTCGACGTTTGGCGTCTTCTCAACAGTTCAGACAAATGTTCCGGTTGTTGATGGTATCGATAAGTGGATGGTCTCAATCACTCCTCCATTGGTAATATCTGGGGGCTTCTCCTTAGTGTTGGCGACACACGCCACTCTCTTCAAGATTCGCACTTTGTCGGTGGTGAGCACCACAGGCTCCTTGCCCTTGCTCTTCATCTGAGCATTCTTTTCAAATCCAAGGGGAGTTGATTGGGAGACACATTTTGGCTCAGAAATTTCCTCTTCGTCTAGCCTAGAGTGCTCCTCAACACTATCCAAGTCTTCAAGAGTGTCTCTAGAAAGAATTTCCAATGCTCCAGCTTCATAGACTTTCTCTTCTTCAATCTCCAGAAGATTGCAATTAGATTCCTCGGGTGGTAGCTTCATGGATAGCGCTAAGTCGAATTCCACCGTTTGATCACCGACGTTCAAAGACAACTTTTCCTTCTTCACGTCGATAAGCACACCGGTGGTCGCCATAAAAGGTCTTTCGAGAATAATCGGAGTGTGATTATCCTCGGGCATATCCATCACTACAAAGTCCACCGGTACACGTACGCCGCGGACATTAACTGGTAGGTCGTCGACGACTCCCACGGGATATTTGACGGACCGATCTTCTAGCTGCAAAGTCATCCCAGTAGGTTCCAGTTCTCCCATGTTGATTCTTCTGTAGAGTGAAAGGGGCATCAGACTCACACTTGCTCCTAAATCAACAAGTGCTCTATTGATAGAGACTTCCCATATAGAGCATGGAATCGAAAAACTTCCCGGGTCCTTAAGATTTGGCGGTTCGGCTTGTTGAATCAAAGCGCTACACTCTGCCGTAAGAACCACCTTCTTTTCTTGTTTCCTTCGTCATTAGATCTTTGAGAAATTTTGTGTATGAAGGTATAGTTTCAATTACTTTAAGGAACGGGATCTGAAGTCTTAGATCTTTCACCATTTCAAAGAACCTGCCATATTTTTCGTCGATCTTGGCCTTGACAAGTGACGTGCCCCGGTTTGCAAGCCGCAAATGGCCGGGGACCCGGTGGAGGTTTAGATATTTGTAACCGCAAGCGCACGGTGTTGTAGTGTGGCTTGGGGGTCGAACACAGAGAGGCGAGGATGTGCTTGTGTCAAAGAGGATCAAAATCACCCCGTGGGCGAGCTAGCCCAGATCGGATGATGGGTTGTCATGGTAAAGGAATGCAAGGTATAGACAATATGAAGGAAAAACACGGGACTTTGGTTTCGACCCCAACGAGCGACTCTCACCGATACGGCCTACGGGTAGGATGGCGATCGGAATTAGGGTCTAATGGTGAGACGTTGCCTCTAAAAGTGGTACCGGCATCCCATGGGCCCGATATTCCGGTCGGTGCCCAGGATGATACGCCAGGCTTCCCGGGTTCGATCAGTGGGCACTCCCGTGTCCATTAACACTGATCGACTCTGGGAGCACTAAGCTCGCAACGATAACTCCCAACGTCTCATCATGCCGCTCCCGCGCGCTAGGATTCGGCGTCTACGCTAAGGGCGTGAGCTATGGCTAGGGAGTCAACCGCCAAGTTTATTCCCCCTTGGCCCAACGGTCAAAGGCGGTATTTTTCCCGCCAATGACAATAAAACACCCCGCGTAATCGTTAGATTCCTAATCCCTATCGATTTCCTAACCCTATGGACGCATCGGGAAGAGCCCCCGAAGGGGTTTCTGCCAAAATCCTCGATTTGGAAACTACTCACAAATATTCATTAAAAAGCGATCTAAATGAAAATGGACCGTCAAAATCATAATCAGACAACAGAAATGCAATGGTAGTAAAGCAATTAAGATAATACTAAAGTTTTATAAAGATCCGAAAACTTACAAAAACTGGAAAATTACAGCCGTCACAAAATGAAGAAAACAGTAAAAAATAACCAACTCCCGAATCTGGGAAACCTTGGGTTCTATTTATAGAAAACGACATCACCCGATCGGTTGACAAGTCAACCGGTCGGGTGAGCCGCTTCACAAAATCACAGCGCAAAGCGGGGTTTCACCCGGTCAGGATGAACCGATCGGTTGGAACTCGGTGCGGTCGGTTGGATCTTGGTGCGGACCGGGTGAAGAGACCGGTTGGATCTTCGAGTTTGGGCTGTTGAAATTCGGCTATAGGTGAACCGATCGGGTGAAGGTCACCCGATCGGTTGGCAATCAGCTTCGAATTTCCAGAGACTTTGAGCTTTTGACCCGGTCACTGAACCGACCGGGTGACTTCTCGTGAGCTCCAAGCTGCGCCCGGGTGGTGCACGCATGCATCATCCGATCGGTTGGTGATGACCAACCGACCGGGTGAGGGGCTGAAAGATGCAATCTTCGTCGTTTGACCCCCTGGATCACGCGTGACTCCTCCCGTTGCTCCGGGGACACATGATATCATCGTTTTATACCCCAAATGCCAGTAATTTCCTGCAAAACACGGAAAACACGGAGAAGTGAAAGAAAACAAGAAAACACAAGAAAACACGAGAAAACGAATAAAAGACGGCGGTAAAATACGGAAAAACACGGAAGAAAACGTGCGTAAATATATGAAATATAAACGCACGTCAAAATCCCCCAAGCTGAACTCTTCCTCGTCATCGAGGAAGACGAGTGAGAGTAGGAGCTCGGAGGGGAAAAATAGAGAGAAAGAGAGAAAAAGAAAACTCTATATCCTAGATCGCCCGTCAGGGCCAACAAAATCAAAAACGACGCACCAAGCAAGCAAACGCCAAATCACATCACTAAACCAAGGAGTACGAGTCCAAACAAGTGCCGTGGGTCCACGCGGTGAAGCGCGAGTGAGTGTGGTCGTGCGCTAGCAGACTGTGTCACTATCTACGATGTGCAATAAAGCTCGATATACACAAATCCAGGAAACGACCCAAATATCGATTCGAATTGAATAAAGCGGTGAATATATAGTTCAAGCATGCATGAGAATAGAGAGAATCGAAACATATCATGCGTCGGGGACTCCACAACTAGGGTTAGGGAAATCACGCCACTATAGCCTAGATACTAGCTAAAAAGTTCCTAAGCCAAGTGTTTTCGAAACCGATGGGAGTTGAGATGATGTGGAGAAGAACACTCGGTGCAAATTCTCGCCTTCCCTTTATTCTCGGCAAGTAGGAAAAATATTCACACGGAATTTTTTTGGGTTTTGGGTATTTGTGAATTTTTTTTGGATTTTTGGCTATACACTATTTTTTTCTTTTCATTTCTCTTCTTTTTTGGGTTTTTCTTTTCTTTTCTCCCTTTTTTTTTGATTTTTTGGGAATTTCTTAGGCTATACACATGTGTACTCTCCCAAGTGGGAGAACGGTACACGGCGAGGGGATTTGCACCAAGTAAAACAAAAAAGAAGAATCGGAATCTAAACACTTGGGCAAAGGAAACTATTCTCGCTAAATAGAGCATGGGCTAAATGGGTTATCCGAGTCCTTAATTATGGAATCCCGACACATGCGAAATGAAGCGTACGATATATATAGCATGCACACAGAAACAAGCAAGAGAATCAAATACCGCATTATTCATATTGACTCGTGATAATCTAGGGGTCATTCCTGGACAGGTATATAAAGTAAATCACAAAGTAGAAGCACACCACACGGCTAGGCACGACACACGACTCACAAAAAGCTAAGTGGACCAACGATGCGTGAAATGCAAGAGAACTCGAAATCCTAGGGTTAGTGAGTGTGATTGTCGATGCTATGCCAGGTGTGTGTGATTTTGTGGCAATTCATCATAGGGTTCATCTCTAGGAGAAAGAGATAAAAAAGAAGAAAAGAAAAATTAAAAACACGATGAAAACGACACAAAAACGAAAAAGAAAGACTCAAATGACGCACAAAGTGCACCTCCCCCAAGCTGAAGCTTGAATTGCCCTCAATGCAATAAGAGTGAGTACGGGAGGTCAATGAAAATGAGGGGGAATACGCACTGACACGAAAAGAAATGAAAAACACAGATACGAAAATGAAAATAAAGAAAAAACAAAATCAAACCACACGACACGAAAATAGAAAAAGAGAGAAGGAAAATGAACAAACAACACGACACGACACGACCAAAGCACACGACACGACCAAAGCACACGACACGACACGACAAAGAGTAAAACAAGCACACACACACACACACAAAGAAAATAAAACACGACAACACAGCAAAACAGACTTCCCCCAAGCTAGACACGACAATGCTAGCAATGAAATATGAGCGTGAAAGTGCAGAAATGTGCAAGGGGGATGTCAAAAAAAAACAAAGTGAAATCAAAAATCAGGAGAAGGTGAATCCTCGCCCTCCTCAGAAGAGGGTGTGGATGGGTGGGTGAGGGAAACAGGGGGTGTGCGGAGAAGCGGGGAAAGAGGTGGAGGAATAGGTGCAGTGGTGGTGTGAACGATGGGAGGAGTGTCGGTGGAGGTGGGTGGTGGTGGAAGGACGGCGATCAAGGCGGTGGTGAAAGGAATAGAAATAGGGGGAGAAGATGTGATGGTGACGGTAGTGGGTGGGGGTGGGAGAGATTTGGAGCGCACCGGCAATTTCCTGCGATGCACATATGATGTGACGGTGGAGGAGGTAGAAGGTGGTGTGGGCACGACGGAGGTGGTCGTGAGAGGAGAAGTGGATACAGGGATGGGAATGGATGTGGGTGGGGGAGATGATCACCTAGGTGGGGGTGGGGGAGGTGGGGATGGGTGGGATGGTGGAGGAGAAGAATGTGATGGGGGAGGTGATGTGTGGGAGGGTGGAGGAGAAGATCGTTGAGGTGGTGAAGGTGGAGGTGGTCCGTGGATGTGAGTGAGAAGGCGAAGAATGGCGGCCACGTTCCTCTCAAGTGCGAGGAACCGTGGGTGAGTGAGAAAGGAGGACGGTGATGGGTCCGAGGGGGCAGAGGACATGGCAAGATCACGGAGGGCAGCGACCTCCCTCTCAAGAGCAAGACGGGCAGAGACCTGGCGGCGACCGAAGGAAGTGGACTGACGTGAGGCAGAAGTGGTGCCGGCAGGTGATGTGGAAGTAGTGCCGGCGGCAGTGGTCATGCCGGCACTGGACACAAGGCCAGAGATGGCCGCAAAGAGAGGCTCAGAAGTGATGGGGCCAGGAGCAGAAACAGGGTGACTCGGGCCAGCCCCAATATCTCCCCGGGACGCAGGAATATCCTGCTCGCCTAAGTGGGAGACAGGGGAAGGTGGTCTGCGTGCGTCCGGAGGAAAAAAGGGAAGGTGCAACCCCGCAAAGAACTCGGGATCGGGCGGAAAAGTCCAATCCGCCACGATAGTAACAGTCATGCGAGCGGGGTTGGGGAGAATGGTGTAGGGACGAGGGGGGTGGCCGTAATTGAATTCGAAGCGACCGTCGGGGCGGGGCTTAATCATATGAATGTGCCGCAGGACGTCAAGATCTAGACGTGAGGGTCCTGCGGCGATAGGAAGACCACGGGGGATATGGATATTAAACGGGGGGTAAGAAGCAATAATAGTGATAATGCCCCCACAGCAGATCTTGCCCTTCCCGGCCCTGCTAATTTTGAGAAGCTTGTAAACAAGCCAATCGCCAGCATGAACAGGGACAGTATGGGACCTAAAGCTAACTCCATCATCGTCACGAACAAATGGGAAAGTCATGGCCCAGAGGACAAAAAGATCGGGGATAGTCACGGTGCCTGACTCATCCCGTGGGAAAAATGCAGAGGATATGATCCTATGGGCCAGACGAAATATGGGATGGATGATGGAGGAGGCCTTGGCCTTACCACGGGGATATCGACGGAGTATGGTGAGGCGGAACCAAAAGTTATCGACGTCAAATTCTGGGGGGTATCCGTAGTGCCGGATAGCATCATTCCCTAGAATAGGGAAACCAAATATACGATTGATGGTATCCAGGTTGGTGTGTATGGTTTGGTTACGCACCCGGAAAGTGACAGTCGACCCCGACTCACAAACGAGGGAGGAAAGGAATTCTAGGGTGAGTGATGGGTAGGATACCGCAGAGGCATTCAGGAAGGCCAACCAACCAAGGTTAGCGAAAAGAGTCTCGACCTCGGTGAAGACACCGAGGTCGACGAGTGATTGGGTGTGGGCAAATTTGGTTGATAAATGCCCCTGAGCATCTAGTCTGTGGTATAAGTCTTTCTGCTCTTAGTTCCTAAATAGGTACCCATGCAGGCCCAACATGGGGTCCACAGGGGGAATGATAGGTGCGGGAGGGGCAAGTGTCAGTTCGCGTGTGTGGGGGGGAGGACGTGTTTGTCTACGTCTCTTGCGAGACGGTTCTTCCTCCCGCATGATACTCTTCCCCTTATCTCTCTCCCGGGCCATGTGTGTGTGTGAGTGGTGCAAATGGGTGCAAAGTACTATCAAAGTGCACACACACGAAAACCAAGCAAATCAAATATCTAGGGTAAAAATTGAAATTCGAGAGGTGGAGCGAAGTTACCCCGTAGAAATCTGAGCTCCTCGCTTGTAGATGACCCCAATGCCGTGCGATGGGAGAAGTGTGGAGCCGCGACACTCTTCTTCAGCAAAAATTTCGAAAGTGGGGGTTGGTATTGGGAGTTAGGGCTAGAGAAATGTGAAATAGGAGAGGGAGAGAGAGAAATGGACGGAGAGATGCAAGGGGGAGGTGGAGAGAGAGGTTAATGGAGGATTTGAGGTTGTGGGAGAGGTGTAGTCGGCAGTCAGGTGCTTGGAGGAAACGAAACGACGGTGAAACGGCGAGATCGGGCGAGGGTTTGTGAACGGGTGGGTCGGCGGTATTTATAGGTTTTAAGTCGAACCGGTCGGGTGAGTTATCACCCGATCGGTTGACTTTTAGGTCGAAATTTGATGCTGAAGAAACGCTACAGGCGACCCGATCGGTTGAGAACTCAACCGATCGGTTCGCCGCTCCACACATTTTCTCGAGAACTCAGATTTTCTCACCCGGTCCCTCAACCGGTCTCGCATTTTTGTCACCCGGTCGGTTGACAAATCTCTGAAATTTTTCCGAGAGTTTCCCCAGGTCACCCGGTCTGTTCACCCGGTCTGTTCCTTCTCCACCCGGTCGGTTCGTTTGGTGACAGACACGGCTGTTAGCTGATACATTCCAACAAATCGGGTGATTTATCACCCGGTCGGTTGGGGCCTTGTTTTCTGCAAAAACCCAAAAATCGCCTAAGTTCCACGACGGAAGTTGTTGCGGCTGGATTTATTTATAAAAATAGATAAAATAAAGTTAAGAAAAAGTCCTAAAAACGGAGGTAAAAGTTTAGAACATGGGTTGCCTCCCATGAAGCGCTTTTGTTTAACGTCGTTTAGCTCAACGCCCGTTGATGATGTTCATGGTGGGCGATACGGGTGATGCCCAAAATCCGGCATCTCTTCAGCTCCAGAGGTTGTGGCTATTGGTGTAGTCGGCGGCTGTAAAAAGATTTGCTCGACTACCCTCCCTTTGTCGACAGGATCCGGGGGCTTCTCCCTCAAATTGGCGTCCACCGCCATCTTTTTCAGGATCCGGACCTCATTGCCGGTGAGGTCCATGGGTTCTTTCCCTTTTCTCCTCGTAGGAGGAGACTTAGGAAATCCGGGAGGGATCACATGTCGTGCGACCGCCTCATTAGCAACTTCAATCTTTGGGGAGCCAACTTGCTCTCCAAGGTCCCCCAAGCTATCGGGGGATTCCTCGAGAGCACTTCCGAGGCACTTGTTTCAACAGCTCTATCTTCTTCATTCTCCAGCATATTGATAATAGGATCATCCGGGGGATTTGGATGCTTCATCGACAAGCCTAAGTCAAATTCGACTCTTTCTTGGCCCACATTGAGGGAAAGCTTCCCATTCTTCACGTCTATCAACACTCCGGTTGTTGCCATAAAGGGTCGTCCAAGAATAATTGGTGTATGCTTGTATTCCGGCATGTCCATCACCACAAAATCAACCAGTACATGTACTCCTTTCACATCAACGGGGAGGTCGTCCACTACTCCCACTGGATACTTGACCGAACGGTCAGCAAGTTGCAATGTCATGCCGGTGGGCTCCAAGTCTCACATCCCTATTCTCTTGTACAACGATAGGGGCATCAAGCTGACGCTCGCGCCAAGATCGACGAGCGCCCTCTGGATTTGCACTTTCCCAATAGAGCAAGGGATGGAGAAACTTCCTGGGTCCTTGAGCTTGGGCGGATTTACGCGCTGAATGAGTGCGCTGCATTCCGCTGTTAACACGACCTTTTCTTTTCTAGATCCTCGTGTCACCAAGTCTTTCAAGAATTTTGCATAGGAGGGGATCGTCTCTATAGCTTCCAGGAAGGGGATTTGAAGGCTTAAATCCTTGACCATGGCAAAAAATTTGCCATACTTCTCGTCGATTTTCGCTTGGGCCAAACGTTGTGGAAAGGGCACAACGGGCTTGAAAACCTTCAAATTCCCTTCTTCTTTCTTCTTCTCTTCTTCGGGGGTTCCCTCCGGAGCCACAATTTTTGGCGACGGGGGTACCATCGTCATTAGCTTTTTCACTTGGCCGCTCAACGGCCAGTGGTGCTTCCGGTTCCCTGGGTGGCACTCTAGTAGGAATTTGTGTCCCGCTCCTCAAGACTATGGCGGACACGTTCTCATGCTCATGTGTGAGTGCCAAGGTCCGATTTACCCCCCTAGGGTTCACCTCAGGCTGTGGCGGTAATAAATTCTGTGGTCTTTGCAGGTTCGCCACTTGTAACCCCAGCTGGGTCACCTGATCAGTGAGCACTCTTTGTCCCATCTCCAGCTTCAGATTGATCTTCTCCTAGTTGGCTATGTATTGAGTCAAGAGGGACTCAACCGGAGAAATGGCCCTCTGCTGGCCGTATTGCTGCTGGGTGGGCTGCTGATTCCTAGGAGCATACTGTTGATACTGTGGTGGTGGCTGTTGCTGCTGAAATTACTGCTGCTGGAACTGCTGCTGGGGCCTAGCCAGCTGATATGTCTGCTGTTGTTGCTGAGCCGGCTGTTGGTAAGGTGCCCGGTAACTAAGGTTCGGATGATTCCGGTTGTTGGGAGAGTAGGCCGGGTTTGAGTTGGTTCGTGGTGGAAACGGCGCATTCCCTATAGGATTGTAAAACAATGCGCTCGCCTGATCCAATGGTGGTGAGATGTCACCTCCGTCGAACTCTCCAAATACTTCGGATTCTACCGCAGCAATCTGTTGCGAACTGGCGCCACCGGCGCCTACCATCAATGCGGAGATCTGGGTTGACAGCAAGTCAAACTTGCTTGACAATTTGTCGACGTCTTCCACTCTATGGATTCCCCCAGATCTTGGTGTGGCTCTCTCGTCACACCACCGTTCATTGTTGGATGCCATATTTTCAAGAATCTGTCCGGCATCTTCTTCGCTTCTCGACATGAAGGACCCTCCAGCCGCGGCGTCCATGGAAGATTTTAAATCGTCCCTTAAACCATTATAAAATAGATTTATGATCTGCCACTTGGGGAGCTCATGGTGGGGACATCTTCTCTGCATCTCCTTGTATCTTGTCCAAGCCTCATGCAAGGACTCGTGGCTGGCCTGGGAGAAGGAGGAGATCTCACTCCTCAGCTTCATGGTCTTCCCCGGGGGAAAGAACTTCGTCAGGAAAGCATTTGAGAGCTTCTCCCAGGTGTTGAACGTATTCGGGTCTTTCCCCCTAAGCCACAGCTTGGCTTTATCTCGCAAGGAGAAGGGGAACAGCTTCAGTCGGATCGCCTCAGTTGTGACACCGTTAATCCGGAAGGTGTCACATTTCTCCAAGAAGGAGTCTAGATGCTCGATCGGGCTCTCCATGGGTGCACCCGAAAACTGATCCTGTTGGATCCACGTCACCAAAGATGGCTTAAGCTCGAAGCTTTGGGCCGTAATAGCTGGAGGACGGATGGCAGAGGTGGACTCGATGGAAGGCATCGAGTACTCCAACAGTGACTTGTGAGGCGGGGTGTTCTCCCCCATGGCTTCAGGATCCTCTCTTCTTCGCTTCTCGGCGGCCAAACGCCTAAGGGTGGCGTTTATCTCTGGATCAACGGGGATCAAGTCGTCGAGACTTCTTGAACTTCTGCGCATGAAAAACAACAAACACCAGTGAAGCGACAAGTGGGAAAGAAACAGATAAGATAAGAAATAAAAATAAAAAATAAAAATAAAAATAAGAAAATGAAAAGGAAAAAGAAGAATACGAAAATTATCGCGAGGTAGGGATAGGAGCTAGACACTAGGGTTCATGAGATCAAAAAATAACAAGCACGTTGCCTCCCCGGCAACGGCGCCATAAACTTGACGTGCCCCCGGTTTGCAAGCCGCAAATGGCCGGGGGACCCGGTGGAGGTTTAGATATTTGTAACCGCAAGTGCACGGTGTTGTAGTGTGGCTTGGGGGTCGAACACAGGGAGGTGAGGATGTGCTTGTGTCAAAGAGGATCAAAATCACCTCGTGGGCGAGCTAGCCCAGATCGGATGATGGGTTGTCACGGTAAAGGAATGCAAGGTATAGACAATATGAAGGAAAAACCCGGGACTATGGTTTCGACCCCAATGAGCGACTCTCGCCGATACGGCCTACGGGTAGGATGGCGATCAGAATTAGGGTCTAATGGTGAGACGTTGCCTCTAAAAGTGGTACCGGCATCCCATGGGCCCGATATTCCGGTCGGTGCCCAGGATGATATGCCGGACTTCCCGGGTTCGATCAGTGGGCACTCCCGTGTCCATTAACACTGATTGACTCCGGGAGCACTAAGCTCGCAACGATAACTCCCAACGTCTCATCCTGTCGCTCCCGCGCGCTAGGATTCGGCGTTTACACTAAGGGCATGAGCTATGGCTAGAGAGTCAACCGCCAAGTTTATTCCCCCTTGGCCCAACGGTCAAAGGCGGTCTTTTTCCCGCCGATGACAATAAAACACCCCGCGTAACCGTTAGATTCCTAATCCCTATCGATTTCCTAACCCTATGGACGCATCGGGAAGAGCCCCCGAAGGGGTTTCCGCCAAAATCCCGGATTTGGGAACTACTCACAAATATTCATTAAAAAGCGATCTAAATGAAAATGGACCGTCAAAATCATAATCAGACAATAGAAATGCAATGGTAGTAAAGCAATTAAGATAATACTAAAGTTTTACAAAGATCCGAAAACTTACAAAAACTGGAAAATTACAGCCGTCACAAAATGAAGAAAACAGTAAAAAATAACCAACTCCCAAATCTGGGAAACCTAGGGTTCTATTTATAGAAAACGACATCACCCGATCGGTTGACAAGTCAACCGGTCGGGTGAGCCGCTTCACAAAATCACAGCGCAAAGCGGGGTTTCACCCGGTCAGGATGAACCGATCGGTTGGAACTCGGTGCGGTCGGTTGGATCTTGGTGCGGACCGGGTGAAGAGACCGGTTGGATCTTCGAGTTTGGGCTATTGAAATTCGGCTGCAGGTGAACCGATCGGGTGAAGGTCACCCGATCGGTTGGCAATCATCTTCGAATTTCCAGAGACTTTGAGCTTTTGACCCGGTCACTGAACCGACCGGGTGACTTCTCGTAAGCTCCAAGCTGCACCCGGGTGGTGCACGCGTGCATCATCCGATCGGTTGGTGATGACCAACCGACCGGGTGAGGGGCTGAAAGATGCAATCTTCGTCGTTTGACCCCCTGGATCACGCGTGACTCCTCCCGTTGCTCCGGGGACACATGATATCATCGTTTTATGCCCCAAATACCAGTAATTTCCTGCAAAACACGGAAAACACGGAAAAGTGAAAGAAAACAAGAAAACACAAGAAAACACGAGAAAACGAATAAAAGACGGCGGTAAAATACGGAAAAACACGGAAGAAAACGTGCATAAATATATGAAATATAAACGCACGTCAACAAGCCTTTGCAGAAATAGGACCGAAGGCTTGAAAACTCTCAAGTCTTCACCTTCATTCTTCTTTCTTTTCTCAGAATCTTCCTCCGGAGTCACGGGACTTGATGTTGAAGATCTGTTGTCGTTCATCTCCATCTTCGGTTGCATAATGACAATGGGCGCTTCCTTAAATTTCTCGGCCTCCCGTGCCGAAATCTCTTTTCCACTCCTCAAAACAATAGCGGAAACATTTCCCTTGACTAGATGCCAAGGCTAAGGGGTGGCTCGATGCTCTAGGATTCACCTCCAGGTTGACCCGGCAATTGTCATTGCGCCTTTTGGAGGTTGGCTACTTGTAACCCCAATTGGGTTACTTGGTCGACCAAGGATTTCTGCCCAAGTTGTAATTGTTGAGTGATCTTCTCCTGATTTGAAATGTATTGAGCTAGAAGGTTCTCAATCGGAGAGATCACTCGTTGTTGTTGATTGTACTGTTGTTGTTGTTGGGACGGAGGTTGTTGTTGTTGAGGAGGAAGTTGTTGATACATTTGTTGAGGTAGAGGATGTTGGTATTGTTGTTGTTGAGGAGGTTGCAGAAATTGTTGGTAAGGTGCCTTATAGCTAAAATTCAGATGATTCCGATTGTTGGGAGAATATCCAGGGTTAGAACTTGTTCTTGGCAGATAAGGCGCATTTCCCGTAGGATTATAGAATAAGGCACTTGCTTGATCCACGGGCGCCGAAATCTCTCCAACACCGAAGTCTCCAATCACTTCATTTTCCACGGTCGCTATTTGCTGTGGGCTAGCGACACCGGCTCCAATCATAAACGCTAAAATTTGAGTGGAAAGCAAATCGAATTTGCTTGATAGCTTGTCCACTTCCTCAATGTGATTCATGCCACCGGCTTTTGGTGTCACACGCTCATCACTCCACCTCTCATTGTTGGATGCCATGTTCTCCAGGATAGTTTTGGCATCCACTTCTTTCTCGACATGAAAGATCCACCCGCTGCGGCATCCATAGAGGACTTCAAATCGTCCCTTAGTCCATTATAGAATGGGTTGATGATTTGCCAACGGGGGAGCTCGTGGTGAGGACACTTCCTTTGCACTTCTTTGTACCTCACCCACGCTTCATGTAACGACTCATGGCTAGTTTGGGAGAAAGAGGAGATATCACTCCTCAGCTTCGTCGTCTTCCTCGGAGGAAAGAACTTGTTCAAGAATGCGTTCGAAAGCCGCTTCCAAGTAGTGAATGTGTTGGGGTCCTTGCCCCTTAGCCATTGCTTCGCTTTATCCCGTAGAGAGAACGAGAATAACCTTAATCGAATAGCCTCGGTTGGTACACCATTGATCTTAAATGTCTCACACTTCTCCAAGAAAGAGTCTAAGTGCTCAATGGGATTCTCCATGGGAGCTCCAGAAAATTGTTCTTGTTGGATCCAAACCACAAGTGATGGCTTCAACTCAAAGTTTTCGGTCGTAATGGCCGGAGGTTGAATGCTGGTGTAGACCCAATAGACGACATCGAATATTTGAGCAAAGACTTTGGAGGAGTGACGGTTGCTGCCATGGCGGCAAATTCTTCTCTTCTTCTTCTTTCTACGTTCAAACGCCTCATGGTAGCGTTGATCTCAAGATCCAAAGGAACTAAATCATCGAGACTTCTTGAATTCCTGTGCATGTAAAATTAAGATATATCGTGAAGCACGTATGGTATGATACGAAATAAAAACAAATAAAATAAAAATATAGATTGTGAAAATGATCACAGGGTGAGGATGTGAGCTATTCTCTAGGATAACAAGGTCTTAAGTGTAACAAGCACATTGCCTCCCCGACGACGGTGCCATAAAGCTTGATCGGCCATCCGTTTGACACGTAAACCGGGACTGGGTTAGTAGAATTAGAATGTATAAACCGCAAGCGCATGGTGTCGAAATGTGGCTTGGGGGTCGATCACGTGTAGGCGTGTGTTGTACTTGCAAACAATCAGGAACCGGATCACCCTGTGGATGAGCCAGCCTATTCTCGATTGATTGTCACGATTCTAAACTAATAGAACAGATGTAAAAGGGAAAAAGGTTACCTAGGACTTTAGCTTCCGTCCTAATCATAGATTCTCACAATTACGGTCGAAGGATAGGAATATGACCGAATGCTAGGGTTTGGCAGTGAGACGTTGCCTCTAAAAGTGGTACATAGCGTCATATAGGCCCGATATTCCGGTCGATGCCTAGGATGATACGCTAGGTCTACCCGGCTTTGGACGGTGGGCATTTCCATGTCCAACACTATCCGACTCCGGGAGCACTAATGTAACGACCCGCTCTCAGGGGCTCGTTACTTATTTGGTTTATGTGCAGGTCTACAGTTTACCAGTGAAATCAACATAGCCATGATGCAGAGATGTACAATAATACTCAAGCCAGCGTACATTATTACAGTCCACAAATTAAAAATACAACAACAAATAGTTCTCTTACACCAAATACATGAATAGTAAAGCGGAAAGGAAATACATCAAAAGTACATCACACATACACTCTGAATATAAAAGTTGGCAGTCCCAGGATCGTGCTATAGCTCTGCGAACTCAAGAGTGCCTAAGTCAACCTGTACGGCGTCTGCGGTGCCACAGAGATGGAACCATAGGTAAGTCACAGCAATTTTAGCGATAGAAAAAGAGTAGTGCAAAGTATGGAACATGCTCTAGTAAACAAAAGATTATCATACTAGTGCAAAAGTAAAGTACGAGCAGACATGTGTGTAAGAGTGATAAGTAAAGTACTGGTGGCTACTTTGGTGTGGTAAGTGAAGTACATGTGATGCGTAAAGTAAATGTGACTGTGTAAGTGCAAAAGTAAAGTATAAGAGCAACAACTGTGACATGGCATATGGTAGCAACAATATTCTAACCAACAGGCTATGTAATGACAATAGTAGGACAACCAAGCAGATGTAGTAACACTAAAAGGAAAAGCAGGCAATAGTAAAACTAGAAACTACGTGACTTATATAGGAAAGTACAGTGTGCAACCATTGAGCTCATCTCCTGTCACGGGGGCGCTCACCTGGGCAGATCTCAAATCACTTTAGTCGGTACATTTCATTTAGACGGTCGGTACGGTGCAATGTGTAGATGGTTCGCGGTCGCTCCCACACTTTCACTAATATAAGTTACCCCAAAAATCCAGTGCAGTGCCAACTACTTTTAAGCATTCATTTCAATAGAATGTTCCAGCAGTAAGATGTCAATGCAGTATATCAGTCACTTATTATGTTGCAATACGGTATGTCAATCCGGTGTTCCAAAGGTAAAGGTATTCAGATGCATTAACAACACTCCAAAGAGCTTCATTTGTTGAAAAGTCAAGGCAGAAACCTCAACAAAGAATGTCAATCTTAAGAAATGCTCTGAAGTCCAACAACTATGATACCGGTCCATGCTTCGAGCATGCTGTATTTCCATTACGTACACTATCTTCCATTACGTACACTATCTAATTCTCTGCAATTAGAATTCATTGTGACTTACACTATCATGCTCGTCATAGCAAGACGAGGTTGGAGCTAGAGCGCGAGGATTGGTACCTGTAAACACAAGAAATTATTAGTTAAGGAACACTCTACTTTCTATCTGATTAATTGATCGTTTTGATTTTCAAAACTGATTGAAACAGTGTCGAAAAACGTTCTAAATTTTTATATAGGCTAAAAATGAAGAATACAATTTTACTGTAAGAGGAAAATATTTTTAGAAGCCTCTGTTATTTTTTATAATTTTCAGAAGCTCAAGAATCACATAAAACCCCAATTTCACTTAAGCAACGTAAACCTTCAATGATTTATTCTGGATGCAATACTAGTCGGAATTGTTCAAGTGAGCAGTCAAAACGACCGTCTCGAAGATTACTATAACATATATTTTTCTCACGTATTAGTTTCGTGAAAATAACAAGTTACGGATTTTAAAAAGAATTTTACGTATTTTATGTTTTTGAGTTAAAAATTTATTCTGGAAAAACTAAGTATCTGATTGAGATGAAACCAGTGCCATTAGATCCAGAATATTATTTCTGATTTTCTGGAGCTTGCCTCACATTTTTCTGGCGCATGTATGATTTATTATGAATTTAAAACAGAAAACCCATATTTTCTAATTATCAAAAATTCGTTTATACGCGTATTAAATGAAAATACATTGTAAAATACGTTTTGTAAACAACGTACTCTCCTTCGCTCGAACGCTGCACGCGGGGGTAGGGGCTCTTGACGTCGCCGGCGACGTGGAGCGGGTCGGACGGTGGTCAGTGGCGGTGGCGATGCTTGGCGACGGAGGCGAGCGACGGCGAGGATGGCGGTGGGCTCCTGTCGACGGCAAGGCGAGCGAAGCAGGGGAGAGTGTGGGGGCGGAGCTCGGCGTATCGGGGGCTTTGTGGTAGCGGGGAGGCGACGTAAGCGGACGGGAGGGCGAGCTTCGACGTCAAGGTGGGGCTGCAGAGCTCGGAGTGGCAGGGGTAGCGCCGGTTGAGGGCTTCGGACTGCTGCTGTGGGCACTCGGAGAGGAGCTGTGGTGGAGGGAGAGGGAGGTCGAGAAGCGGCGCGCGAGGCGCTGCGGCGTGCGTCGCTAGGGAGACGCGGAGGCGAGGCGGACGACGACGACTTTGGGGTGGGCTCTCGAGCAGAGGCGGATCAGGCGTTGGGCTTCATTAGGGCAACAACAGATGTAGGAGAGTGGAGCTCACCGGCCGCGATGGGCTCAGCTTCGAACCAGCGGCGCACGGCGCTCTTGGCAGTGGCGGGGCGAGTTGGGTCGCCGTGGGTTCATCAGGGAAGAAGAGAGCGGGACGACTGTGCAGCGCTCAGAGCTCGGGGAACTCGAGCGACGGAGGGGATCGGTGCAGCCTGCCGGGCGGTGTTTGAGGCCGAAAGGAGGGCGGTGCTCCGGCGATAAGCGACGGGGAGCGGACGAGCGTGGGTCGGGCTCTGGGGTTCGAACGCAACAAAGAGAGGGAGAGAGAACAGTGTGTGTGATGGGTTGAGCCTGGGGATGGGTTGAGCTGAGTAAGAAGCGGGAGGGGGGTTGGGTTTGTGTGTGTTCAGACGAGGGAAGGGAACGAGAGAAAGAGGCCTGGGTTTTGAACAGCTGTGGCAAGAGAGGAAGAAGGGGGAAGATATATATAGGGTAGAAAAATAAAACTTAGGTAATAATACAATAATAATGATAGTATTAAATGAATGTATAGTTGTTAGGGGGTTAGATCCGAAACCATTGGATCTCACCCAACTAAATGGAGGTGGTTAATGGGGTAGGGTTAGGGTATGATTAGGGGTAGATCTAGGGTATTAATTAAGGGTAAAAATAACTAGTTAAAAGTAGTTAGTAATAGTAAAAATGTCATTAGTGAAAGTAATTAGCAAAGCGGAGGAATACAACCCCGTTTTTGCATACGACTCCGAAAAATTACTAAAACATACCTACGGGATCGTATCATCGCGAGAATCGCGAATACAAGATCCATTTTGGGGTTTGAGCTACGGAGATACTAGTTTTTGGCCAAAACGTTTAGAAAGCGGGTTTGCGGGTTCTAGGTCGATTTGATAACAGAAAATTACGAAATTAATGTGGGGAGCCCTAAATGATCATATGATATTACCGTAGAATTTTGAAAATGTTTTGATGATGTTTGTATAGAAAATTAATTCATTAAGCCAAGACAGTAACAATTGAAAAATGAATTTTTATCAAAATGTTTAGAGGTATTTGATGAAATCCAAACTTACTGAAATACACCATAACTAATTTAATGCTTCAAAATATTTTCATAAGAAACGTTTGAAATCATTTTGATATAAAACTCATGGCTAACAATTATAAAGAAATTTTTAAAATGTTAAAAATACGTTAAGTACGTAAATTGATGTGTTGAAAAATACAAGCCTTACATCTAAGATCGCAACGATCACTCCCAACATTTCGTCCAAGCCGTTCCCACATGCAAGGACTCAATGTCAACGCTAGGGGGTAAGCTATGGCTAGAGAATCAAACTCCCGTTTTATTTTCTCTTGGCCCAACGGTCAAAGGCGGTCTTTTTCCCACAGATGACACTGAAACTCCCCCGTGTAACCATCGAAATCCCTAGATCTAATCGGATCCCTAGACCTATGGCCGCTCTAGGAAGAACTCACGAAGGGGCTTCCACCAATGTCCTAGATTAAAGAACTACTCCCTAAACATGGTAGCAAATGCAATAACAGAAGATATAGCCATAAGAATTGAAATCAAGCAATTGTTCACCGTAGCAAATAGAATCATAAACACAATATCAAAATATGGAAACGATCAAAGAACTTACACTAAGTGTTTAATTAAAGCAGCTGAAAATCCCTAAAACAGCTTAAAAAGTGGGAATCATGTTTTTGGGAAAACATAGCACTATTTATACAATTGGGCAAGATGCCAGGGAATATTCCCACAAAAAGACAAAAACAGACACTCACCCGATCGGGTGAGACTTCACCCGATCGGGTGAAACGACGGAAAAATATGTCTTCAGCTCTGATAAATCTCACCCGATCACTGAACCGATCGGGTGAGTCTTCTTGAGCTTGGGAAGCAGCAGCAGCTGACCCGATCGGGTGAAAGTGCCGACCTGATCGATTCACAATACATGACCCGATTGGTTGACAAGTCAATCGATCGGGTGAGCTTTGGCCTTTAAAACTGCACTCTGTCATACATCCACCCGATCACTAAACCGATCGGGTGGTACAGTCTCTTCTTCAGCACTGACATAGACTGCAGGACCCGATCGGGTGGCTGTTCCACCCAATCGAGTGAGAGCTGATACATAGTCATCTTTGACGAAAGGCTATTGGGATCTCGTGTGACACTTCCCGTTACTTTGAAGACTCATGATGTTGGCCATATATGTCCCATGCGCAAGCAATGTCCTACAAATGCACATAAACTCAACGAAAGTAAAAAGAAACTAAAAACACAAAGAAACAGATCGAAATAACGAAAAGCGACGGAAAACGACGGAGAAGATGTGCGTGAATATATAAAAGATAAACGCACGTCAGATCCCTAGGCATGTCAGTATCCCTCATTAATGCCAGAGTTTGATTTGGAGGCGGTGGTTGCTCATTTGCAAGTGGCGGGCCTCCCATGCTTTGAAGCACCAGAGCTGCCAACACGTTGATGCTCTTGTCGACCTGCTCTGCAAATCGGTTGAATTGCTCCTAGGACACCTTAGGTATCTTGGTTTCCCTTCTGGGTCCTTTTGATGAGGATGCGGAGTCTGTGGCATCCTCCACATGGATGTTGTTTGTGTTTTGATTCTCGTTTGGACCAAGGTTTGGTCAGACGTTACTGGGTCTAGCCGACATAGCTTGTTGATTGCTCTGGGATGTCGAACTGATGAACTTTTCCATAGACGGCACCAATTGTTAAGGCCAAAAATGGCCGAAACAAAAATGATGTTGACATGGACCCTTTCTTGCTGAGTTGGAGCCTCGTCAGCCGATTCATTGGGACCATAGGTTTGTATAACCGGGGTTATTGATAGTTGGTGATCGACTTGTAATGCTTATTCGACCTTTGAATGGATCGAGCCTCGGTTGATTTATATTGAGAAGCACATGTACGACCTTCCCGCTGGATCGGGCCTCGATGATCTGCACCACAGGGTAGCAACAGGGGGATCGGATCTGGGTTCCAACCCATATCCCCTCCGATGCTTAAGTTAGAACGGGACTTAAGGGAGGAAGCTTAGAGCAGCTGAGATCGACCTACAGAGGCTCCTCTCAAGTCTAGCGTCGCAGGCTCTTTTGAGGAAGAAGTATCAGTTGGAATATATAAATGTCAGAGTATCGGATCTCGTACCTCCCTATATTTTGTTCATCTCCCGTATATTTAGAGACCTCCGAGGTCTCTTCAGTGAAGTTGAGAGGATAACTGTCACCAATTATGGTGCCAAGATCTTTCCCCTTTAATAGGGGTAACTGTCGCTCACGTCCCCGCTATTTATGAGCCCACCTTAAATCCTAAGTTCAATTGGTGGGAATGCAACGGGCAAATGGTACGTGGGATTTGACTGAGTTAGCTTCAGGCTTCTTTCGTGGGCTTTGTGGGCTTTAGTCGCTCGTCGAACAAGCCACCTCGAGTGCCGACCCGATGACGCAACAATATACGATCACAACTTTATGCAATTAATACGCCGAACCCTAATAGGCATGCGCCGCATCCTAGTGGGCCCCCTCCACACGACCGAGCTTCCTTCTGAAGACCGAATGATCGAAGTGCTGGGCCAAGCATCTGCCATAGCTCGAACCGTAGACCTGCTGATCCAATGAGCCGTCGACCCTCACGACCGAGAGTCCAATGCGATGCTGAAGTCTCATAGGTCGGCATTCGACCTATCTGACCTGTGCAAGGTCAGATGGGTTGGATCCGAGCGTAGACGAGCTATTTCTGCACAAGATAGCTCAACTGATGAACCAATGACTTGTCAGCACCTCAATCGCGCCAACTTTTACAAAAAGTTATATCATATATGTTGATGCTTAAATTGTAGGGGTTTTAGCATATTTGTCACTTAAATTTTGGGTATTTTGATATCTGTCCCTTAAAAATTCGTATTTGCTCTCAAGTCCCTCAAATATTAAGTGTTAACCTTAATAGTCCATCCATCCTGTATTCTGTTTAAAAGTTAACTGAAATTATATTAATTAACGATTAAGTAATGATAACAGCTAATTAATTAAGAAATAAACTATAATTAACCATTAACCTCCGAAAGCCCAAAGAAGGAGGCGGCGCCTCCTCCCCCTCCTCCTCAGTCAGGGGGGATGGGGATGGGGAGCCGCCTCCACCCCCCTCCCCCCAAATCCCAGGGGAGGAGGTGCCCCCCGCCGAAATCACAGGGGAGGAGGAGCCGCCTCGTCCTCCCCCCTCCTCAGACGAGGAGGACTCCCCAGAAATCCAGACCCCCCACTACGAAAAGCTCGTTAAGCCCTAACCCTAACGGAATATTCCTATTTCCGCTAGATTTTAACAATTTCCGTTAGATTTTTAACAGAAAGTTAGTGAGAAAGACTATTAAGGTTAAAAGTTTAAGATTTGAGGGACTTGGGATAAAATATGAATTTTTAATGGACAGATATCAAAATACGTAAGATTTAAGGGACGGATATGCGAAAAACCGTAAATTGTATTGATCAGGATACACAATAAATCTAGAAGAATGATGATTATCACAGTTGTTATGACAAAAAGGTTCAACTTCATAATTCTCGTGTAACAACCCGGTTTCATCAACACATCAATTTACGTATTTAACGTATTTTCAACATTTCAAATTTTCTTTATAATGGTTAGTCGGGAGTTTTATATTAAAACTGATTTCAAAAATTTCTAATAAAAATATTTTAAAGAATTAGACTAATTATAATGTATTTCAGTAAGTTCGGATTTCATCGAATACATCTAAATAATTTGATAAAAATTCATTTTCAATTATTATTGTTTTGGCTTAATGAATTAATTTTCTATACAAACATCATCAAAACGGTTTCAAACTTCTACAGTAATTTTCTATGATCATTTAGGGCTCCCCACATTAATTTCGTAATTTTCTGAAGTCAAATCAATAGAGAACCCGCAAACCCGCTTTCTAAACGTTTTGGTTAAAAACTAGTATCTCAGTATCTCAAACCCCAAAATGGATCTCGTATTCGCGATCCTCACGACGATACGATCACGTGGCTATGTTTTCGTAATTTTTCGGAGTCATATGTGAAAACAGAATTGTATTCCTCCGTTTTTACTAATTACATCCATTAATCACTTTTAAATCTTACTAATTACTAATTACCTTAACCCCCCATGCTTAACATGTTTAAAAGTTTCACAAATTTTTCTAAATTTAGTCAAAAAGGCTAACAACCGTATTAATATTATCTATGTTAGTCAACAAAGCTAACCACCCTATTAATTGCTCTTTAACACTATAAATAACCCCTTAACCCCCCTCCTCTCTCTAATTAACACACACACACACACACAGTAATCTCTCCCTCTTTCTCATTTTCCTACGAAACCTGGGCTTTCAAAAACACTCCCTCTCTCTAACTCTTGCTCTCACTCTCTCCCCGCTCACTCGACTCTCACCCTCCGGCGGCCTTAACTGCCGCCCTCCGCCCGTCCGCCAAGCTCCCCGTTGCCGTCTTCCGATGTCCCGCAGCCCGTCAGCCCACAATCACCCCACCGACGTAGCCCCAGCCCGCCTCCGCTTCCGTCGCATTCCCACGCCCCACCGCTGTCGCTTCGCCGTCCAACACCGCTCGCCTTTGCAGTAGCACCCGCCGTCACCTCTGAGCGCCGACGACAGCCCCCCCGCTCCGCCACGGTGACCCCGATCCCCGACAGCCCCATGGCGAGTGCCCACCGCCATCCACCGAAACTCGCCACCTCTCGTCCTCGCCTGCACCGCCTCCAGCTCTGCCCCTTCGTCAGCGCCGCCTTCCGACCACCCACCGCCGTGACCCCACTCGCCGTCCTCTGACGTCGAACGCCAACTCCCCAGGCACAGTCGACGGTGTGTGCGTAAGTTTTTAAAACGAATACGTAATATATGTATTCGTATATTGCTAAATACGGTTTTTTCTAAATTATTATATAAGACTTAATGGTTTTAAATCCATAACTAAAATTATAAGCCTCAGAAAAATACAAAGCCAGCTCCAGAAAATCAGAAATGACATTCTGGATCCAATGGCACTGGTTTCATCTCAATCAGATGCTTAGTTTTTCCAAAATAAATCTTTAACCTAAAAACATAAATACAACTTTTTCACTTAAACATATGTAACTTGTTATTTTCACATACACTGATACGTGAGAAAAAAATATGTTGTAGTACTCTTCAAGAGGTCATTTTGACAGCTCACTTGAGCCATTCCGATATGTATTGCATCCAGAATAAATTATTGAAGGATTAGGTTACTTAAGTAAAATTGGGGGTTTAAAGTGATTTTTGAGCTTCTGAAATTATAAAAATTAAAGAGGCTCCTGAAAATATTTTTCTCTTGCAGTAAAATTATGTTCTTCATTTTCAGCCTATATAAAAATTTAGAATGTTTTCTGGCACCGTTTCATCAGTTTTAAAAATCAGAACGATCAAATTATTTAAATAGGAACGTCGTGTTCTTTAATCAATTATTTTTGTGTAAATTGTGTGCTAAACCACACTACTACATTCTCGGAGCATGGAATCGACACCCCAATGTTGGACTTGTCTTTATCCCTTATTTTCTTAGTATCCACTGTGCTTTGGCACAGTCTGTTTTGGAATGAGATTTCTACTTTCTGGTTTTCAATAAGAAAGTCAACCAGTTGTCTTGGTTTGACTAGGAACATGTGGAACATCATATGGAACATCTTGTGGAACATCTCGTATAACACTTGACACTTCGCTGGGGATCTTGGGGTAACTCATAGTTTGAGAGAGTGCGGGAGTGACTGGAGTTCATCTTCCCGTCCCGTCGCCTGAGTTTCGGCATCTCGTCCTGCTGCCTGAGTTTCGGAAAAATACATCTACTGCTGCCTGTGTTTTGGCATTCATCTAGGTAAGCACACCCGGGCAAGAGATGAACTCGATGGTCACATATTGTACTCTCTGACTTGAGTCACGTAGTTCTAGTGTAGCTTGCACGATCACCTCTTTGTAGTACATGCACTTTACCTACTACACTTGTACAGTCAACATACTTTACTTGTCGTACTTTTAGCCACAGCAGTATCCTGTTACACTTGCACTCCCATGTACAGTTGTTCTCTCCTTTCAGTGTTGTTTACTTTTGCCACTAAGTTGTGTACAGTTACTTTACTTTTCACTCTGCTCTGCTTGTACGTAGTTACTTTTGTCATACTTGTACACTGCTTCTTTTCTATATTTAGAATTGTTGTGACTTACCTATGGTTCTATTTATGGCACTGGCAGACGACGACCTGATCGAGGAGGTTGCCCCTGAGTTTGAGGAGCCTGAGTTTGACCCAGAGGCTGCAAAGTTTTAGCAGCTTGTGTTGGTGTATGTGTTATACTATGTATTTCCTTTTCGCATTTCCTTTCAGTATTTCCTTTTTATGTATTTTGGGTGAGAGAGTGATGCTTGCTGTGTACTTTAATTTGGACTGTAATAATGTATGTACGTTGGTTTGAGTATTTGGTACATCTCTGGATTGTAACTATATCGATTTCACTGGTAAACTACAAGACCTGCAAATAAATCAAATAAGTAACGGGCCCCGAGAGCGGGACGTACAAGTTTGGTAGCCCATGTAGGTCCGCGTAAAATACCACGTGAACAGTATAGTAAAAATCGGGATGTACGTATACAATACTCAACTTCGCTGACATTTTCCTATGTATGCAGGTGTGACACTCAAAACAATAGACGGAGACACCTTTGAGAGTCCCAACATAGCTGACCTATCTGGAGCTAGCAACCGGACCACCAACGGACCTCCTCCCACAGTGCATCAGATCTCTGATCTCGCATTGCGAGAGATGGTTCAAGCTATCAGAGGAGAACAGAAGCCCGGAGGAGGCATACAACAATTCCAGTCACCCACCCAAAGACTTGGAATGGTGTGGATGGCCCTCTGAAAGCCGAAGAATGGTTGCAAAGCACTGAGGATAATTTGAAAGCCGCTCAGATCGGAGAACATGCTTGGGTGGACACTGCCAAGTCCCAACTAACTGATGGAGCCAGAATCTGGTGGAGCTTCGCTGAAAGTCGTCTGCAACGACCAATCGACTGGACGACATTCACTGACCACTTCCACACCCAATACTTCTCACCCGAAGCTCAAATGGAACTATAAGCTCAGTTCGTCGGGTTGAAGTAAGGTTCCATGTCTGTGGAACAATATGATGCCCAATTCACCATGCTGAGCCGTTTTGCTCCTGGGATGGTTGTCACTCCTCTGACCCGAGCCAACCCTTCAAGCAAGGGCTAAACATAAAGATCCGACAGAATTTGGTCGGACGTCAACTCTGCACTCATACCGAGGTCCTGGCTGCAGCTCGTGAAAAAGAGTCATTGAGAGAGAAGAAAGGCGTGAGATGGCTGCCCCTCCCAGAAGGCCACCACCTCCAACCCCTATTGCTGGACCTAACCGACGACCCCCGCCCAACCAGATGTACCGGACCACTCAGCAGACGTAATTCAATAGGCAGGCCCCACCACCGCATCAAGTATGTCATCATTGCGGGAAGCCAGGACACTTCCGGTCCGAATGTCGGTCCTTTCTGAACCTTTGCCTGATTTGTTGGTCGAAGGACCACAGTGCAAGGGATTGTCCTGAGAGGAAGCTCTAGTCTTCTACCCCTGCTCTAGCCAGTGCCCCTGCCAGAAATTCTCCACAGCGACCACCACCACCTGCTCAGCAACGACCACCATTCCCTCCTCAGTGACGAGTGTTCTAGCAGACTCGACAACATACGCCACCCCTGAGACGCCAAGCTTATACGATGACGTTGGAAGAAGCCGAGGCTACAGATCAAGTAATCACAGGTACGAGATACCCCACTCAGCAACATACTCTATTATTTAGAAATCGTAAGCTTAGACATAATTCTCATAACCGTAGGTACCATCTTAGTAGCTGGTAAACCTGCCCTCACATTATTCGACTCGTGAGCTACACGTTTCTTCTTGGCGAGTCGATTCGTCCACACACATGCCATCCCTGTTGAACATCTGACTTCCCGTTGGAAGGTCGACATCGCTGGCAGTTCCCTACCGATAACCAGTGGATGCCTTCACTGCTCTGTAGTGATTTGTGGACGAGACCTTTTCGCCGTCTTCATGGTGATAGAGATGCCAAGCTTCGATGCTTTCCTTGGAATGGATTGGTTAGGGACATTTCATGCCACCATTGACTGTCGTCAAAGGAGGGTAGAATTCGAAATACCCAACCATCCTAAGTTCAAATTCCTCAACAGAAGCCGATCGAAAGGACCAATGAAGTATCGAGCCAGACTTTCAGAAGCAGTGGCGACTGCAACAGAAGACGAGCAAGAGAAGCCTGAGATAGTATGAGAATTCCTGGACGTATTTTCGGGCGACCTCTCAGGTTTGCCTCCGGATCGTGGACGTGAATTTACCATCGATTTTATGCCAGGTGCACAACCGGTATCCAAGGGACCTTATCGCATGGCACCGCCTGAGCTTGAAGAGATTCGGGCTCAGTTGGACGATCTTATACAGAAGGGATGGGTACGACCCAATGTATCTGCATGGGGTGCCCCTGTGCTACTCATAAAGAAGAAGGACGAATCCCAGCGCATGTGCATCGACTACTGTGAGCTAAACAAGATGACGGTGAAGAACAAGTTTCCTCTGCCACGTATCGATGACCTTTTCGACCAGCTTGGAAGATCAAGTGTGTATTCGAAGTTGGACCTGAAGACCGGATATCATCAAGTGAAGGTGAAGAAGGAGGATGTCCACAAGACTGCTTTTCGGACCAGATATGGATACCACGAATTCTTGGTGATGCCATTGGGTGTGACTAATGCACCTGCTGTATTCATAAGTCTCATGAACCAGGTTCTGTACAACCATCTGGACAAGTTCGTAGTCGTCTACATCGACGACATCCTCATCTACTCAAAGGATGCCCAGGAGCACAGAGTACACCTGAGGAAGGTCTTGGAGACGCTGAGACAACACCAACTGTATGCCAAGGACAGTAAGTGTGAGTTCTGACTCGACAAGGTGGCTTTCCTGGGCCACATCATATCAGGAGAAGGGATTATCTGTCGACCCTGAGAAGGTAGCTGTTGTTCAGAACTGGCCGGTCCCTAAGACTGTGACTGAGATTCGAAGTTTCCTGGGACTGGCTCGTTACTATAGACGATTCATCCAAGACTTCTCGAAGATCGCGGGATCCATGACGCGATTGATGAGAAAGGACGTGGTATTCGTCTGGTCGAAGGCTTGTGAGGATGCATTCCAGGAGCTGAAGAGAAGATTGACTTCGGCCCCGATTCTGGTCATCCCAGACAGAACCGGAGAGTTTGAAGTATTTTGTGACGTTTTTGGCAAAGGACTTGGGTGTATACTACATCAGCGTGGTCGATTCGTTGCTTATGCATCCAGACAACTGAAGATCCATGAGAAGAACTACCCCCACTCATGACTTTGAGTTGGCGGCAGTTATCTTTGCTCTGAAGATATGGAGGCACTTCTTGCTAGGCGAACATGTGAAGATATTCTCAGATCACAAGAGTCTCAAGTACATGTTCACCCAGAAGGAGCTCAACATGCGACAACGACGATGGATTGAGCTGATGGCAGACTATGATATTGACCTTCAGTACCATCCTGGGAAGGTCAATGTCATACCGGATGCATTGAGTCGTCTCCCTACAGTGATGACTCTCATATCGCAATGGAGGCTATGACATGAGATACGAGCCATGAAGATGGATGTCATACTACATGGGGTAACGTCTTCATTACTCAACCTTCAGATCTGTCGAACCTGGTGGACAAGATCAAGGCTGCCCAAGCAGGAGATGAGAAGCTGCAGAAGATCAGAGACATGGTGATAGCAGGTCAGAGGCCTGAATTCAAGATCCATGAGGACAGATCTTTGAGATTTAGCAACCGCATCTGTGTACCATCTGGAGACGTCAGAGAAGCTCTATTGGAGGAAGCTCACAGCTCTCCATATTCCATTCATGCAGGCGGTACCAAGATGTATCAGGACTTGCGACAACACTACTAGTGGCATGGTATGAAGAGAAGCATCACACGGAGTGTGGCAAAGTGTATAGTGTGCCAGCAGGTGAAGGCTGAACATCACTGGTCTGCCGGTTTGTTGCGGCCATTGCCCATCTCAGAGTGAAAGTGGCAACACATCACGATGGATTTTGTGACGGGACTACCCAAGAGCACGAAGCACAGCGATGTTGTCTGGGTGATCGTTGATCGATTGACCAAGTGAGCACACTTCATCCCTTTCAGAGCGGGCCAGTCAACCGAGGTGCTTACCAAGAAGTACATGGAGGAGATCGTGAAGTTGCATGGTGTCTCTGTCAGTATTGTTTCAAACAGAAACACTCGATTCACGTCTCACTTTTGAAAGAGTTTGCAGGAGCGTCTGGGGACTCACTTAAGCTTCAGTACAACTTATCAGCCTCGGATAGATGGCCAATCAGAATGCACCATACAGATCCTGGAGGACATGTTGCGTGCATGTATGCTGGACTTCAAGGGATCTTAGGAAGACCATCTTCATCTCGTGGAGTTTGCTTACAACAACAGTTATCAGGCCAGTATTGGTATGGCATCCTTTGCAGCGCTATATGGTAGGAAGTGTCGATCTCCCTTAAGTTGGGATGACATTGGTGATCGAGAGCTCGTCGGTCCAGACTTGATTGTTGAAGCATTAGAAGTAGTCTGGACCATCAGATAGAAGTTACAGTTGGCTCAGGATCGATACAAGCATTAGGCAGATGCAAAGCCCCGACATTTGGAGTTCTAGCCTGGCGACCATGTGTTTTTGAAGATCTCTTTGAATCGTGGGATGATTCGTTTTGGACGAAGAGGGAAGCTTAGACCTCGATACATTGGTCCATTTGATATCTTGGAGCGAGTAGGCGAGGTGGCCTATCGCATTGCCTTGCCGTCTGCATTGGAAGTGGTACATAAAGTCTTTCATGTCTCACAACTTCGACGCTACGTGAGTGATCCTAGTCATGTTGTGAATTACTCCGAGATTGCTGTTCGTCCAGATCTATCTTATGAACAGCAACCAGTCAAGATCCTGGATCGGCGGCAGAAGACCCTCAAGAACAGAGTGATCAACCTTGTCAGGATATTGTGGCGTCATGATTCGCCTGGAGAATCTACTTGGGAGCGAGAAGACGATATGCGAGAACGCTACCCATAACCTATTTACCGAGTCGAATAATCTTACTAGTCTTGAGACTAGTTACGGAAGATATGGTGATGTCAATAGTATGTATTCATAAACAACATCTCTTGTTTTCTAGATGTTGTGATACCACATTATATTTCATATTATTTACAACCTAATTTACTAGATTACTATCTTTTCTATCATTTATTTGCTTGAGCTTCTTCATAGCCTCAATTATTTGTTTTAATAATTTCGAGAAATTCCGAGGACGGAAATATTTTAAGGAGGGTAGGATGTAACAACCCGTTTTCATCAACACATCAATTTACGTATTTAACGTATTTTCAACTTTTCAAATTTTCTTTATAATGGTTAGTTAGGAGTTTTATATTAAAACTGATTTCAAAAATTTCTTATAAAAATATTTTGAAGCATTAGACTAATTATAGTGTATTTCAGTAAGTTCGGATTTCATCGAATACCTCTAAACATTTTGATAAAAATTCATTTTCAATTATTACTGTTTTGGCTTAATGAATTAATTTTCTATACAAACATCATCAAAACGTTTTCAAACTTCTACAGTAACATTCTATGATCATTTTGGGCTCCCCACATTAATTTCGTAATTTTCTGAAGTCAAATCAATAGAGAACCCGCAAACCCGCTTTCTAAACGTTTTGGTTAAAAACTAGTATCTCAGTATCTCAAACCCCAAAATGGATCTCGTATTTGCGATCCTCACGACGATACGATCCCGTGGCTATGTTTTCGTAATTTTTCGGAGTCATATGCGAAAACGGGATTGTATTCCTCCGTTTTTACTAATTACATCCATTAATCACTTTAATCTTACTAATTACTAATTGCCTTAACCCCCCATGCTTAACACGTTTAAACGTTTTACAAATTTTTCTAAATTTAGTCAAAAAGATTAACAACCGTATTAATATTTTCTAGGTTAGTCAACAAAGCTAACCACCATATTAATTGCTCTTTAACACTATAAATAACCCCTTAACCCGCCTCCTCTCTCTAATTAACACACACGCAGTAATCTCTCCCTCTTTCTCATTTTGGTATGAAACCTGGGCTTTCGAAAACACTCCCTCTCTCTAACTCTCGTTCTTACTCTCTCCCCTGCTCACTCGACTATCACTCTCCGGCGACCTCGACCGCCGCCCTCCGCCCGTCCGCCGAGCTCCCTAACGCCGTCTTCCGACGTCCCGCAGCCCGTTAGCCCCTGATCACCCTACTTCAACGCAGCCCCAGCCCGCCTCTGCTTCCGCTGCATTCCTACACCCCGTCATCGTCGCTTCACCGTCCGACACCGCTCGCCTTCGCAGCAGCGCACGCCGTCACCTCCGAGCGCCGTCGACAGCCCCCCCCGCTCTGCCACGGTAACCCCGACACCCGAAAGCCCCACGGCGAGCACCTATCTCCGTCCACCGAAACTCGCCGCCTCTCGTCCCCGCCTGCACCGCCTCCAGCTCTGCCCCCTCGTCAGCGCCGCCTTCCGACCACCCACCGCCGTGACCCCACTCACCGTCCTCCGGCGTCGAACGCCAACTCCCCAAGCACAGTCGACGGTGTGTGCGTGAGTTTTTAAAACGAATACATAATATAAGTATTCGTATATTGCTAAATACGGTTTATTCTAAATTATTATATAAGAATTATTGGTTTTAAATTCATAACTAAAATTATAAGCCCCAGAAAAATACAAGGCTAACTCCAGAAAATCAGAAATAACATTCTGGATCCAATGGTACTAGTTTCATCTCAATCAGATGCTTAGTTTTTCTAGAATAAATTTTTAACCCAAAAACTTATATACGTCTTTTTCACTTAAACATACGTAACTTGTTATTTTCACGTACACTGATATGTGAGAAAAATATATGTTGTAGTACTCTTCGCGAGAGTCATTTTGACAGCTCATTTGAGCCATTTCTATATGTATTGCATCCAGAATAAATTATTGAAGGATTACATTACTTAAGTAAAATTGGAGGTTTAAAGTGATTTTTGAGCTTCTAAAAATTATAAAAATTAACAGAGGTTCCTGAAAATATTTTTCTCTTGCAGTAAAATTATATTCTTTTTTCTCAGCCTATATAAAAATTTAGAATGTTTTCCGACACCTTTTCATCAGTTTTAAAAATCAGAACGATCAAATTATTTAGATAGGAACGCCATGTTCTCTAATCAATTATTTTTGTGTTGCAGGTACAAATTCTTGTGCACCAGCTTCCCTGGAAGCCTTAGATCCAATTCAGGCTTGCTACGACAGCCTCGAATTTGGTAAGTCACGACGAATTCTTGGTTTAGAAAATTAGTTAAATATACTCGTACGAACTCGTAGAATGCCACATATAGCCTCAGAACGGCTATTCGCCTTGAACCAAACTAGAGACCTAATCTAATAGGAAAGTAATCAACAACAGATTACTTTGCCAACTTTCAACTTTGGTGGTTGTAGCACACAACCATCAATTTGGGTAAATTGTGTGCTAAACCACACTACTATATGCTCGAAGCATGGAATCGACACCCCAATGTTGGACTTGTCTTTATCCTTTATTTTCTTTGTATCCATTGTGCTTTGGCACAGTCTGTTTTGGAATAAGATTCCTACTTTCTGGTTTTCAATAAGAAAGTCAACCAGTTGTCTTGGTTTGACTAGTGATCATATGGAACATCTTGTGGAACATCTCGTATAACACTTGACACTTCGTTAGGGATTTTGGGGTAACTCATAGTTTGAGAGAGTGCAGAGTGACTGGAGTTCATCTTGCAGTCCCGTCGCCTGAGTTTCGGCATCCCATCCCGCTGCCTGAGTTTCAAAAAAATACATGTACCGCTGCCTGTGTTTCGGCATTCGTCCGGGTAAGCGCACCGGGCAAGAGATGAACTCGATGGTCACATATTGTACTCTCCGACTTGAGTCACGTAGTTCTAGTGTAGCTTGCACGATCACCTCTTTACAGTACATGCACTTTACCTACAACACTTGTACAGTCAACGTACTTTACTTGTCGTACTTTTAGCCACAGCAGTATCCTGTTACGCTTGCACTCCCACGTACAGTTGTTCTCTCCTTTCAGTGTTGTTTACTTTTTCCACTCAGTTGTGTACAATTACTTTACTTTTCACTCTGCTCTGCTTGTACGTAGTTACTTTTGTCATACTTGTACACTGCTTCTTTTCTATATTTAGAATTGTTGTGACTTATCTACGGTTCCATTTATGGCACTAGTAGACGATGACCTGATCGAGGATGTTGTCCCCGAGTTTGAGGATCCTGAGTTTGACCCGGATGCTGCAGAGTTTTAGCTGCTTGTGTTGGTGTATGTGTTATACTATGTATTTCCTATTCGCATTTCCTTTTAGTACTTCCTTTTTATGTATTTTGGGTGAGAGAGTGATGCTTGCTGTGTACTTTAATTTGGACTGTAATAATGTGTGTACGCTGGTTTGAGTATTTGGTACATCTCTGGATTGTAACTATATTGATTTCACTGGTAAACTGCAAGACCTGCAAATAAATCAAATAAGTTACGAGCACCCGAGAGCAGGACGTTACATCTCGATTCTTCTTTTAACATGTAGGAAGCCACTTCTGTTTTTGTCATCATCAATCTCTACATCTCTTTCGTCCACGACTACTCTCTTAGCATGAGCCCAAGCAAAGAAGTTGCATTCCCTATTTGGATACTTGGCACACCCGCAGAGATAGTTCATTCGACTCTTCTCATGTTTACAAAGCTTCAGTGGTGTAGGCACACCCCAATAGCGCTGTGTTATCCTGTTAGTGCAATTAGATCCATAACTCATTGCTGTTCGGATTGTTTTTCTTTCTCATTTGATAACAAAACTCTAAGTTCAAGTTGGGACTGAATATGAATTTTAGTTTGCTTTCACGTTTGGAGACCCAACCATGCCCCACATCTTCTCAAAATTTTAGGTTTAAATAAGCGTAAACTCCCCGGTTCTCAGATGATTACCATCTTAATTAGATTAAAAATTTTTATCACAATTCCAAATCAAGGGAATTGTTATGAAGGGATATGAACCAGAGTTGGTTGGGATTCTGGGTATCTTAGAGATACGCTCATATCTATGTATCATATCATTTAACTCTCCTATCCTGTCTATAAATAAAGGTCCGATGGTTCCTCCCCTAGTTGTTGATTCATAACACGTTATCAGCACGAGCCTCTAAAATTCCACAAATATCGATCGTTGCGAAGGCGAAGCGAGACGGGAGATCCACGCGCGCGGTGCAAGGCTTCCTCAAATGAGCGTCATCATCCGCGTAGGCTTTGTTCAACCGTCGCTATATCCGGAGGACGGATATAGAGGTAAAACCCGCTAAAAACACTATTTTTATCATACTTATGATTGATCTACCCATATATCTTGCAAGATCGATATGAAATTGCTAATCGCCTAAAAACGACGAACTTGATCGTCCAAAATCATGTTTTTAACATGGTTTAATCTGAAAATTATTTGGGTAATAAAATTTTTGTTAAAAACCTCTACCCAGCCGGCGCCCTTGCCGCCGGCCGCTCCCACGCCCGTCCACTTGCGCGTGCCCCTCGTAGGGGCGTCACCGATCCCCCCCGAAGGGGGGCTGGCGTCTCCTGCGCCTGCGTGCCCGCGCCCCCCCCCCCCCCCCCCCCCCCCCGCTTGCAGCGGAGGGCTGTCCGGCGCTGCGAGCCCCAGCACCACCCGCCTGCAGCGGGGGGCTGTCCGGCGCCTCGCTCCCCTGCCCCCTATTACAGGGGGGGCTGCTGTCTGCCGCCGCTTGGCGACAACCCCTCGAGGGCGGCGATGGCTAACCCTAGCCGCCGCCCCTCAACCTTGTTGGGCCCAAAAGCCCAATTCAAAAAAAAATTGAGACTGCGGGCTTCAGGCCCGTAGGCCAGAAATTCACAAAAAAAATTTTATACTGCGGGCCTCAGGCCCGCAGACCAGATTTTCAAAAAAAAACCAGGGAAGTGGCAAATTACAATTAAAGGGGCTAAAAATAAGCTTTGAAAGGCTTGTTGGGGGCTAAAAATTGATTAAAATGACATTTTGGAGACCTAATAATTCATGTAAATTATGGGCTATAAGGGGTAACTTTTGGGGATTGATTGTGGATGATTTAAAAAAGAAAACTCCTTCCTTTTACAAAGAACATGTCTAATTATTGGGCTCTTTTCCAATCTCTTTGGATAAACCGAACTAGCACAACCCCTGCATTAAATGATTTCCTCTGGAAAATCATTAATATATGCTTTGCATCATTTTGGCTTATTCTGCAGATAAACTGTGTATGGTTATGCATATTTTTAAAAGACTTAATAATTAGGAAGATCCTGCGACCGCTCTGCCGTTAGTCGGCTAACATAACGGTGTATGACGTTGCCCAGTGGTCCAATAATTATTAAGTAATTATATTGTTTATCTCTCTCTGTGAATATAAATGCATGTGATGTCTGTGATGAATATGTCTGCTGGAAATGTTTGATGAGCACAAATTTTTGCATGGATGGCTAATAGCGGTTTTTGGATCGGCTGTTTAAGTCCCACATTTTATTTTCCTGCACTTTTCTTTTATTTTTGAGAGAAATTGTAGTGAGGAATTTATGTAAATGTGCAAGACCGAAGACCATTTTCCATGGAGACGGAGGCCCACAATTGAAGCTGAAGACCTTTATGGGACCCACGGGGTTTCCAAAGTTGTAATTTCTTTTTAAAGCTTTCATTTGTGTAATATGGACTGTAATGGGACTTTGGACTCTTTATTTATGTGGGACTGGCCGATCCACGCAATTAGCCCTTCATATTAAAATTACCTCCGCATGAAAATGTTTACGTTTAAATTATTAATTCATGCATATTTGTGCTCTGCTAGATAAAATGGCTAAAATCGCAAGTGTCGATTTCGAAGTGCTGGATGCATCAGGGAGAAACTATCTGAGCTGCTGGCAGCTCGATGTAAAGTTCCATCTGCGGGCTAAGTCCCTTATTTCTACCGTGACAAAGAATGAAAATGTAAGCGAAATAGAAAAGGCGCAAGCCATTATCTATATTCGTCGCCATGTGGACAAGACCCTTAAGGCTGAATACCTTATGGTCGAAGATCCATTTGAGCTGTGGACTGCCCTTGAGGACATGTATAAAGATCAGAAAGATGTTATACTACCAAGGGCACGATACGAGTGGGAGAACTTGAGATAGCAGGACTTTAAGTCCATAACTGAGTACAACTCAGCTCTTTTTAGCATCACCTCATGCCTGAAGTTATGTGGTGAAAAAGTCTCAGAAGATCGCATGTTGGAAAAGACGTATACGTCTTCCCATAAGAAAGATGTGATACTTGTGCAGCAATACCGTGAATGAAAGTTCACCAAGTATTCTGAGCTGCTGTCTTGTTTACTCATGGCTGAACAAAACAGAGAGCTTCTCCTTACCACTCACAATATGCGCCCCCTGGCACTGCCCCCTCCCAGAAGCTCATAACGCATCTTTTTCTCGAAAGAAGAGAGACAACAAAAGAAAAGAAAGACCACAGGAAGGGGGACAGAAGAAAAGGGCTAGGGGCCCAGTCCAGCAACGAAGAAATGAAGGAAAGCGCAAATTCACTTGGCGCAGAAATGACAACAGAAAGAATGATGCACCCCCACCCAAAAGGGATTGGGAAGAACAGTGTCATAGCTGTGGCATGAAAGGCCACTGGTCCAAAGTGTGCCGAACTCTGTAGCATCTCCAGGAATTGTACAAAGAAAATAAGAAAAAGAAAGCTGAAACAAACCTGGTGACATCTGATACTCTAGTCAAGTTTTCAGCTGACGACTTCGAAACTGATGACCTGCTGGATTAGCCTTTTCTACTTTTATCTTAGCATGATGTTTAGAACATTTTTATGTTATGAGAGCTTTCATATTATGTAATTTGAATTCGAATAAATAAAGTTTTATGTTCATGAAATGCAAATTTTTATTCATCTTTTTAGATGGATCGCTCTCATGACTGCTCGGTAGACAGTGTTTTGACACATACGATCCTTCAGTATAAGTACTATTTTCATAGTATTATACCATACAAAAGCCCTGTAAATACAATTTCAAGGCTATCGAATATAATTGAAGGTTCTGAGAATGCAACCTTGTTGCTCCCTAATGGAACAGAAATTAAAATAAAAGATGCACTATTCTCTCCGAACTCCAAACGAAACTTACTAAGTTTCAAGGATATCCGCTTAAACGGATTCTATTTGGAAACATCAAATGTAAATGAAAAAGAATTATTGTATGTAACGTCTCAAAAAAATGGAGTAAAATCCATACTTGAACGCTTTGAGAGCCTCTCATCAGGCATCTACCATACAAAGATCCGAAGAGAGGAAGCTAACTTGACGGAGCACCTGAAGTGCCCGACAACAGCCAAGTTTTTACTTTGGCATGACAGACTTGGCCACCCTGGATCTGTGATGACGCATCGCATCCTAACACAATCCCATGGGCACAACTTGAAGAACCAGAAGATTATTCAGAAGGGAGAATTCCCTTGCATCCCCTGCTTCAAGGGGAAATTAATAACAAGGCCATCACCAATAAAAGTGCATATCGAATCTCCAAGCTTCCTCGAAATAATACATGGAGACATATGTGGACATATCTACCCCCTAGTGGGCCTTTTTGGTAATTCATGGTACTGATTGATGCATCTTCAAAATATTCGTATATGTGTCTATTTTCAACACGCAACTTAGATTTTCCAAATCTACTGGCACAAATTATAAAGTTGCGGGTGCATTTTTCAGACAACTATATAAAGAAAATACGTCTGGATAATGCTGGAGAATTTACCTTCCGGTCATTTCAAGAGTACTGCCAGGCAACGGGAATAGAAATTGAGCATCCAATGCCGCATGCCCATCCCCAAAATGGGTTGGCAGAGTCACTGATAAAAAGAATCCAATGGATTACACGTCCATTGCTAATGAAATCACAGTTGTCGGTGGATGCATGGGGACATGAAATTCTGCATGTTGCGTTGTTAATAAAAATTAGACCCTCTGGAGGTCAGAGTCTCTCTCCAATGAAACTTGCATATGGAAGGCCTCCGAACATTTCCCATCTGAGAATCTGCGGCTGCGCAGTCTACATCCCCATTGCACCACCACAGAGGACAAAGATATGGCCTCAACGTTGCCTAGATATCTATGTAGGGTTTGACTCGCCCTCAATTATAAGATACCTAGACTCCCAAACGGGGGACGCTTTTAAGGCACGCCTTGAAGACTGTGAATTTGATGAGACCGTCTTCCCCAAAATGGGCCCAGAAACTGAGAAATCTGGTGCGAAGCACATCATAACTTGGGATACAAAAAGCATGACCCACTATGATCCGGTAACAAAACAATGTGAAGATGAGATCCTGAAGATCCTCCACATTCAGGACACTGTCCATCGATTACCGGACTCATTTACTGACAACCAAAAGATTGTCAAATCACATATCCCTACTTGAAATACTTCAGCTAGGATTGACATCCCCGAGAATGGATGAAATCCACAAGCATCAGAAGTGGCTGCACCTTAACAGAAAAGAGGCAGACCACCAGGCTCCACGGATAAAAATCCAAGAAAAAGAAAAATATCCGGAGACATTGGGACGATACCCCCCATAGAGAAACGAGCTCATGTCCATACCCTCACCCCTCCCGAAATCCACTGCAGAGGAACTGCCGGGAGAAACTGAAATATCATTAAATTATGTACATACAGGGGAGGTGTTCGAGAGAAAGAGTACAGTCGACGACGATGACTTTGCATTTCACATTGCTATTCACGTCGCCGAAAGCGACGATGATCATGATCCACATTCCGTTGCTAAATGCAAACATAGAAATGATTGGCCAAAGTGGAATCAGGCAATAGAAGCCAAGCAGGACTCGTTTCAGAAACGCAAAGTCTTTGGGCAAATAGTCCAGACACCTACTGATGTCAAACCTGTGGGATACAAATGGGTATTCGTGAGAAAAAGAAATGAAAATAATGAGATCGCATGCTAAAAAGTAAGGCTTGTAGCGCAAGGATTTTTCCAAATACTGGGTATTGACTATGACGAAACATACTCCCCAGTCATGGATGCGATCATGTTCCGATTCCTGATAAGCTTAACAGTAAAGGAAGGTTTAGATATGCAGCTAATGGATGTTGTGACTGCATATCTATACGGTAATCTCGACAAGGAGATATACAACTTCCTGATGGCTTTTCTATGTCTGTTAAATTAAAAGATAGACCTCGGGACATCTACTCTGTTAAGCTCCAAAGATCATTGTATGGTCTTAAACAATCAGGACGGATGTGGTATAACAGACTAAGTGAATTCCTTGTACAACAAGGATTTAACAATAATGAAGTTTGCCCTTGCATCTTCATAAGAGCAAAATGAAAAGGATTCGTCATAATAGCAGTCTACGTAGACGATCTGAATCTCATTGGATCTCCTGAAGAGATCGCTGACATATCTGTAAGCCTGACAAAAGAATTCGAAATGAAAGACCTAGGCAAAACAAAATTCTGCCTTGGCTTACATATTAAACATCTAAAAGACGAAATCCTATTACACTAGACCACATACACGAAGAAAATGTTACAAAGATTTCATATGGACCAATGCCATCCACTTAGTATACCTATGGTAGTACGATCCCAGGATGAGCATAAAGACCCCTTCCGGCCGCTGGAAGAGGGAGAGGAGATACTTGGTCCAAAAGTCCCTTATCTGAGTGCTATCGGAGCACTTCTATATCTGGCCAATTGCACGCGTCCCGATATAGCTTTCGCAATAAATCTAATAGCTAGATACAGTGCAGCGCCTATACAGCGCCACTGGACAGTGGTAAAGCACCTTCTGCGCTACCTCCAAGGGTTTACATACTTGGGACTCTTTTACAAAAACGGATTATCCTCCGCACTTGTTGGTTATGCTGATGCAGGTTACAGGTCTGATCCCCACACTACAAAGTCATAGATTGGGTACGTGTTTACCCATGGTGGGACAGCCATTTCCTAGAGATCCGTTAAGCAAACCATGATGGTTACCTCATCCAATCACTCAGAGATCATCGCCATCCATGAAGCAGCAGAGAGTGTGTCTGGCTACGGTCAGTTGTAAATCACATCCTGGTGACGACCTGATTGAAGTCTGGGGATCTTGAACCTACTACTATGTTCGAGGATAACGCTGCTTGCATAGCTAAGCTACGAGGTGGCTACATCAAAGACGACAGAACGAAGAACATTTCCCCCAAATTCTTCTGGACGCACGAGCTATAGAGAGATGAAGTGATCGAAGTTAGACAAGTACAATCATGTGAAAACCTGGCAGACTTGTTCACTAAAGCTCTTCCTACTTCTACTGTTAGGAAGTTTGTACAGAAAATTGGGATGGGACGTCTAAGAGATCTGAAAGCCTGAGTGCTTATACAAATCAGGGGGAGTTGGGAGTATCTGCACTCTTTTTCCTTAACTATGGTTTTACCCACTGGGTTTTCCATAGCCAAAGGTTTTAACAAGGCAAATCACACCAAGTCTGGATACTGAAGTATCCACCCCATGTGAGACTCTTACTATGCTCAGAATCCTGAAGTATTCATGTCATGCCCTATTTTGAACTATACGGGTATTCTACTGAACGCACGTGGTATTTCTACTTACGATACATTGGTAGGCATGAAATAAACGTAGACATCGATGTATGTAGCATAGTACAAGGGAGATTAGGCCGTAATACGTGGCTAAGAGTCGAGAAAGCGAGAATGAGTGCTGGAGACATGCGAATGACGTCATGGGTGTAAAACAACAGGAATGTGTTGGGCATGTGTGTGGTGCATGTATACATGTGTAGGTACGCATGGATGTGCGTCGATGTGTATAGGGAGATTCATGCTAGTGTGAAAGGGGTTAGGGGTCAATGGCAACTCCCGTAAATTTTTAGATAGGTGATGGGCAAAACGGTCATTTGGACTAAAAGAACTGTGTGTACATACTAAAGTGGTGTGTGCATAAAGTAATGGCAAACTTGTAAATACCTAGAAGTTGAGGTATTCTTGGGAGGGTATTTTAGTCATTTTGATTTGTGCATGGCTTAGGGGATAGGTTAAAGCATGGTGTAGAAGTCTCTTTAAGTTTCTTTTTCTTTCTTTAATCTTCTTTCATTCTCTCTCTCTTTCCTCTCTCCATTCCTAGCCATGGCCGGCCACCCCCTTTTCTCCTCCTTCTTCTATTGAAAATCCTAATTACTTCCTCCTAAAACCATGAAACACAAGTGGTTGCAAGAGAGAAGAAGGTGGAGAAGAAAGAAGAGAAGGAGAAGAGGGAAAATCAAATTTTGAGGTATGAATTTACTTGGATTTGGAATTCCATGGAATTGTTATTTCTACCATGTTTTTCTATCATGATTATTCAATATTTTGTTGGGGTAATCAAATTAATGTGCCATGATTCAATTCCATGCATAACCCCTTGAAATTCCAAGCAAAATTATCTCTTTTGAAATCCTGAAATTCGGTTGCATGTTGTTGCTGTAATTACGGTTACTGTAGCTAGAATTAGGTTTCGAAAAAAATATACTTGTAGATCTTGAAGTTCTACCCCCAAAATCATATAAATTTTGATACATGTTCAATTCAGAAATTAGGAGTAAACATTCCATCTTTACAACATGTCTGTATGATCTTCAATCTGGACATAGATTAGTAAAATCGACCTCAGTACCTGCACACACAATAGAATTTTATGTTCTTGGTCGAGTTGGAAATTTAACAAGTTTATCTATAACTTCGTCTCAGTGCATAACTTACGAAATTCTGGCTAAAACATGCCCAAAAACAGCAATCTTTACAGACTCTGAAATCTGTCTGGAAAACAGATTTGACAGACTTCACCAAATAATTCCCCATAAATCACTTAATATTTTTGCCTGAAATTTTATCTGTGAATCCAAAACTACCATACCTACAACTTTCATTTAGGAAGTTTCTTTAAATTCTGATTATAATTGGGTGATATCAGTCAATTATTGGGACTGTTTGCAATTTTCCTGCAAGTTGAAACATTTGAGTAGTGATATAAATTGTGTATTATTGCTAAACTTTCCTCTATGGTTCATAATTATTGTTGTTACTTGGAAAATATCTTAGTTAAGCAAATGGTTATTGAATTTGCTGATGTGACAATGGTCATGTGTGTGCCACTTGCCAAGTGTTTGTGAAAATGCCTCAATGTTACAAAGTGGAGAAACCTGCAAAATGAGTTCGTATATACATGTATCATTAAGCATGTTATAAATTGGTGATGATGGAGTCATGGAAAGCATGGTTTCATATGTTATGAATAATGAATTGAAATGGCTATGATGGAGGGCATGACACTTCGGTGCATGACCCATTATGGTATGAATATGGGATGCGATGCCATGCAACATGACTCCTTCATTACTAAAATGTTAAAATGAAACTCTTGAATGTCTCAGTCCTCTCTAATGAGGGTGAGTTAGCAGAACCGGGGTTTAGTGAGATTTGAGTAAATTGTGGATATGAGGCCTGGACTGAGAAGTTGGGGGAAATGATTATGTGATATGTGATATTTATACCCACTCACCTTTACCGGGAGTGGAGGGGACATACGGAGGTTGTGTTATTGTGGGAGGCCTCACTCCTGCCAGGGACGGGGGAGCCCGGCGTACAGTGCCCGTGTCCACTGCGTCATGTACTATATTCACCCCAAATTTGGGGTGAGGTCATGGTCCTTGTATCACACAGTTTACACAAGTTTCCAATTAATTCAATAATAAAATAATAAAATAATAAAATAAGAATTTTGTATGTTACTCCTTCTGTTGGTAGTACGTCCCATTCACTTTGCCTGCTTCTTTGTGACTCTGTGTCATACCTCAGGCACTTGTACTTATCTTATTTGATAATGTTTACTCGAACACGTGTGTTATTATTATTATTATTCGTGCTAACCTTTTTCTTGCAGTAACTCGACATTGGGCCGCAGGTATGATCCCCTTGTTTAGCTATTTATTTTTCATTATATTACTTATTTACATGCCTTATTTCTCTTGCTTGCCTTGTGGTTTGATAACCGTAGAACGGTGTTCCAAATCCAAGTTGGTTCCTACTGGGGCACGCAATGACGTGCACCTCCCTATTTTTCAGGTAGCAGGGGTAGCATGGTTGGCGATGACTTGGAGTTGGGTTTCAGGGGTAGCACTTGGTGTGAGATGTAGTTTGTGTTGTGTCGTGGTTGTCCTTGGAGGGGAGAGTGGCTGTGTATATGTATTGATACACCTGGACTATGTATATAAATGGAACATGTTATATATAAAATGTTGGTGTTATGTTATGAGGCTGTTTGATATTATAGTGGAGCTTCACTTGTACTATCCCAGCATGTGCGCAGTGGCATACATATTCAATTTCTCTTTTCTCTCTCTTTTCCTCTCACATCACCCTTACTCTTCAAGATACTTGGAAAAAAAATTTTATGCCGGTTATTCTGGGGAACGGTGCGTGACAGTTTTTGGTGGCCCATGCAGGTCACCGCACTGCGATGTGCGTAAGGATAGTACAAGTAATGCTTCAGTAGGTGATTGGGATAGATTAGCCCTAAGGTGGGTAGTGACCTTAGAGTCTTGAGTGATCCACCCTCAAACTCCTAGCTTAGGAGGTCGGGGGATGAACTTCCTATAGTGGAGTATATTATAGATGTATATTTGTTGGACTCGGTATATACATATATAATACTGAGAATTCGTGTATATAAATGCAGTTGTTGTACTTGGAAATTTGAATTACATACGTCGCATGTATACTTGTACTCAGTGTGTGTATATATATGTATTAGAATAGCATGAAAGTTGCAAGTATGGATAGGTGTGGGCGTATATACTAGGTGTGCGAGTGCTTGAGTATATGTGTATGTTATGTCTCTATATAGATACACGATACAGAAATGTGTGTAGGTATGTGGCATACTTGTGTGACTCGGAGGTATAAGTGATATGTATATGTTTATTAGTGGATGGATACTGGTGGATACATATTAACTAATGGAGATATATGTATGTATGTATCTTGTAGAGGTGTGCGAGAGGAAGTGTACATATGTGATATGAGTGCATGTATGCGATTTACAATCAATTATATTATACTTGTGTTTCATGTGGGAAATGTACCAAAGTGTGTACATCTATCCTTATATGGATAGAGTAAGGGAATGTCTATATTGTCTTTGGACATGGTGGAAAGTGTATGTGAGTGAATATATGTGTATTTGTATGGGCAGGTGGTGTAGATATTGTCATGGAATACTGGTATATATATATTGCTAGTGTTACATTGCTGAGGTATGAATTCCGAATGTATTAAAATTTAAATAACTGTGAGTAAGTCTATGTATTGCCTATGTGTTTATATGAACTGGTATATTGTCTTAATTTGGTATATGGTTGTTGGTTGTATTATTGCGTGAAGATAGGTGTTGTGCTATGGCCATACATGGAGTGTATGTAGTGATATAGATAAGTAATGGACGCACGGGTAGTATGAGTAATGCCCCAGGGTGTTTGGAGTAGATGTATCCTAAGGTGGATAGGGGTGCTTTGGACCCGGCCACCCTAAGTTTAGGCCCTTAGCTCTATACCGTGCCTAGTATGGGATAGGGATATAAGTGTGACGTGTAACACCTATAGGATGTGATGGATATAAGAATTTGAGATTATAAAGTGCATGTATAAATGGGATGGTTATGGGTCTGCATAGTTAAGTGGAGTTATGGCTTATATGTGTGTGTGTATACGCTTACCCCGTAGAATGGTGTTTATAGGACCATTTGGATGTATATGTTGTGCATGTACCCTTCTATATACGGTGGCATAAAGGGGGATTGTGTATTGGTATGTGAGATGTTTGCATGTCGATAAGAGGTGTTATAACAAGCATGGTATAATTGTGTATATGTGCTATTAGTATTGAGCATTTATTGGTATATGCATTATGAGTAGCTATATATATGGGAATGATACTAGATGTGTATGAATATTGAAATACACTTATTTGTGTATGTACTAGTATGCTAGTAAAAGTATGGTTATATTGGATGTTATGTATATAGTGGTAGGGGTAGCTACCAACTACCTGCTAGTATAGTTGAGTAGCTTGACTAATAGATGTGTAATAGCAGGATATGTATGGTATATGTAAATGGATGTATGCCCATACATAGTAATGTATGTGCATGGTGCATGGGTCCTAGTACGTATATATATGCATGTTTGTGTGCATACCTACTATTAGCATAATAATTTGGTGTGTATGAGCGAACGTGTATTTGGCTATGTGTGGGCTTAGATATCTATATATGGAATTGATACGTATACATCTGTATGTACATAATGAGTATGTGCATATAAATTGGGTTACATAGAATATCCGTGTGGTGTATTTGTTGATGTGTATAAGTGAATATATATTATGATTGTATGGATTTCTATTATACGTGTCACAATGGAGTGTAGGTATGTGTTCATGCATGTGTAGTGTGCAGTAAGGGCATATATGGTTGTGTGTATATTGGGTGAATAAATATATACTTATATATATCCTTGTTTATTTATTTGTGAATCTTTCATACATGGTTGCCTATCTAGGTGTATCTTGGAGAAGCGTATTCCTGTGTGTATGCATGTATGTGTGGGTCTGTACCAGAGCATGTGTGTATGTATATACATATGCAGTGTGGATATAAATGTGATAAATATGATATATATGTGTGTGTGTGTGTGTATGTATGTATGTATGTGTGTGTGTGTGTGTGTGTATATATATATATATATATATGATGAATATAAGTGAATGAAACTGTTTGGTATGTAGGTATTGAGATGTATGTGGTTGTTTGTACATGTATACGCGTGTGTGGGGGTGTGTATGGATATTTATATTTATTTGTCTATTATGGCAATATGTGCGTAGCATATGCAAGGGTAGCTATATATATAGCATATGATAAAAACGTATTATGATTGTACACTCTTGTGTAAGTTGTGTGTGGTATATGTGCCTATCTGTGTGAGGCAGTAGGTGCATCGCTATGAATGTGAGATTACATGTATATTTATCTATAGTTATGATTGCGGACCTAAGTGACTTGATCATGCATGTGTTAGTGTGTGCTCGTCGATGTATGTTGGATGTGACTAAATATTATGTGTATGTAAATATTTATGTGCATATGATTGTGGGTGAACGTATATGATTAAGTATTGAGTGTATAGAGATCTGGTGTACATATGTTGTGACACCATGATGGTGACCCTGTTTGTCAAGTTACGTGTGTAGATTGATATGTAAAGTCGCATGTCTGTGCATGCATATAGACGTATATGTAATATATAAACAAGTAGAATATAAGTCGTTATACTTGAATGCATTGTGATATATATGAAAGCATGCCATGTATGAATGCCTTATGTATCGTGATATGGATATGATGTTATGTCGTATGCACATAGATATGAGTAATGATCTAAATACGTATAATAATACGTATAGAGACTTAATTGTGGTGTGTGATGTACATGTTAATGTGTGAATATGTGTGCCTAGATGTTTATGTGAAAGACATGTATGTATGTATATGTAGTAATACACATAGTGATGTGGGAGTGCTACTAGACGAATAGTAGGACGTATCCGTGATATGTATGTGACGCGGATACGTATGAATGACAATGAAGTATATAATGTATATATGTGTGGTGTAGGTATGTCTTCTTGTTTATACTTCATGGGTAGTAAGACCATCATACCTAGCTGACCTTGGACAGGGTTCACACCCTAAAAAGTCCGAGGACGGACTTTATTTTAAGGTGGTTAGGATGCCATGTCCTATTTTGAACTATACATATATTCTACTGAACGCACGTGGTATTTCCTCTTACGATACATGGGTAGGCATGACATAAATGTAGATATCGATGTATGTAGCATAGTACAAGGGAGATTAGGCCGTAATACATAGCTAAGAGACGAGAAAGAGAGAATGAGTGCGGGAGAAGTGCAATTGACGTCGTGGGTGTAAAACAACAGGAATGTGTTGAACATGTGTGTGGTGCATGTATACATGTGTAGGCATATATGGATGTGCGTGGATATGTGTAGGAAGAGCCATGCTAGTGTGAAAGGGGTTAGGAGTCAATGGCAACCCCCGTAAATTTTTAGAAAGGTGAGGGGAAAAACGATCATTTGGACTAAAAGAACCGTGTGTACATACTAAAGTGGTGTGTGTATAAAGTAATGGCAAACTTGTAAATACCTAGAAGTTGAGGGGTATTCTTGGGAGGGTATTTTAGTCATTTTGATTTGTGCATGGCTTAGGGGATGAACTAAAGCATGGTGTAGAAGTTTCTTTAAGTTTCTTTTTCTTTCTTTAATCTTCTTTCATTCTCTCTCTTTCCCCTCTCCATTCCTAGCCATGGCCGACGACCCCCTTTTCTCCTCCTTCTATTGAAAACCCTAAATACTTCCTCCTAAAACCATGAAACGCAAGTGGTTGCAAGAGAGAAGAATGTGGAGAAGAAAGAAGAGAAGGAGAAGATGAAAAATCAAATTTTGAGATAGGAATTTACTTGGATTTGGAATTCAATGGAATTGTTATTTCTATCATGTTTTTCTATCATGATTATTCAATATGTAGTTGGGGTAATCAAATCAATGTGTCATGATTCAATTCCATGCATAACCCCTTGAAATTCCAAGCAAAATTATCTCTTTTGAATTCCTGAAATTCTGTTGCAGGTTGTTGCTGTAATTACGGTTACTGTAGCTAGAATTAGGTTTCGAAAAATATATATATACTTGTAGATCATGAAGTTATACCACAAAATCATATAAATTTTGATACATGTTCAATTCAGAAATTAGGAGCAAAAATTACATCTTTACAACACGTCTGTATGATCTTCAATCTGGACAGAGAATAATAAAATCGACCCCAGTACTTGCACACACATTAGAATTTTATGTTCTTGGTTTCGTTGAAAATTTAACAAGTTTATATATAACTTCATCTCAGTGCATAATTTATGAAATTCTGGCTAAAACATGCCCAAAAACAGCAATCGTTACAGACTCTGAAATCTGTTTGGAAAACAGATTTGACAGACTTCACCAAATAATTCACCATAAATCACTTACTTAATATTTTTGCCTGAAATTTTATCTGTGAATCCAAAACTACCATACCTACAACTTTCATTTAGGAAGTTTCTTTAAAGTCTGATTATAATTGGGTGATATCAGTCAATTTTGGGACTGTTTGCAATTTTCCTGCAAGTTGAAACATTTGAGTAGTGATATAAATCGTGTATTATTGCTAAACTTCTCTCTATGGTTCATAATTATTGTTTACTTGGAAATAGCTTAGTTAAACAAATGGTTATTGAATTTGATGATCAATGGTCATGTGTGTGCCGCCTGCCAAGTGTTTGTGAAAATGCCTCAAATGTTACAAAGTGGAGAAACCTGCAAAATGAGTTCGTATATACATGTATCATTAAGCAGTTATAAATTGGTGATGATGGAGTCATGCAAAGCATGGTTTCATATATTATGAATAATGAATTGAAATGGCTATGATGGAGGGCATGACACTTCGGTGCATGACCCCTGTTGGTATGAATATGGGATGCGATGCCATGCAAAATGACTCCTTCATTACTAAAATGATAAAATGAAACTCTTGAATGTCTCAGTCCTCTCTAATGAGGGTGAGATAGCAAAACCCGGGTTTAGGTGGGGATTTGAGTAAATTGTGGATATGAGGCCTGGACTGAGAAGTTGGGGGAAATGATTATGTGATATGTGATATTTATACCCACTCGCCTTTACCGGGAGTGGAGGGGATATACGGAGGTTGTGTTATTGTGGGATGCCTCACTCCTGCCATAGATGGGGGAGCTGAGAGGCCCGGCGTACAGTGCCCGTGTTCATTGCGTCGTGTGCTATATTCACCCAAATTTGGGTGAGGTCCAGGTCTTGGTATCACACAGTTTACCCAAGTTTCCAATTAATTCAATTATAAAATAATAAAATAAGAATTTTGTATGTTACTCCTTCTGTTGGTAGCACTTTCCCTTCCCTTTGCCTGCTTCTTTGTGACTCTGTGTCATACCTCAAGCACTTGTACTTATCTTATTAGATAATGTTTGCTCGAACACGTGTGTGTTATTATTATTATTCGTGCTAACCCTTTTCTTGCAGTAACTCGACATTGGGCCGCATGTAAGATCCCCTTGTTGAGTATTGATTCCCCGGATTTGGTTTTGATGATGAGTAAACATAAATATCGTGAACTAACTCCTTATGAGCACAGTTATGGAGATCGTCGCCAAATTACTACGTACATCAAAAGCGACATCTCAAGACTTCTCAAAACACGTGATCGTGTGCCTGAAGTTTCGTTGAAGCTCAAGGAGCTTTATTGAAGTCTAAAGTGAAGAATGAAGCTTTGAAGACGGTTCGTCATGTTTAATTTTATGTCTTCTAGCTTCATAGAATAGAATGTTAAGCCTTGAGTAGGACTTACATTATAATCTTCTTTTCGCTCATATCTTAGAGCTAGGATTATCTTAGAAGCCATTAGAAACTTTCTCGAAGCCTATCGCTTCTTCCCTCGGCTTCTAGTGCATCTTAGTTGGTTCAAGTAGAAGAACCAACCGACTAGATGACGATCTAGTCGGTCGGTAATTCCTCTTGAACCGACTAGATGTCCTTGCTCAATTCAGCCTGGCACTGTTGATCAATTAGTCGGTCAAAGAAGGTTCACCGACCGACTAGATGACGATCTAGTCGGTTTGGAATCCTTCATGGACCGACTAGTTATATCTTTCATTTCACAGCCTGAGCTACTGTTTATCGTTAGTCGGTCAAAGAACAATCATCGACCGACTAGTTGAGAAACTAATCGGTTAGGATTTGTTCTTTGACCGACTAGTTCTTCTTGATTTCAGACTATACTATTTCAACTCTTAGTCGGTCAAAGAACACTCACCGACCGACTAGTTGTGAAACTAGTCGGTTGGCAAGTCTTCTTAGACCGACTAGTTCTTTATGTCTGAACTTTCTCTTTTGGCTGTTCTCCCGTTAGTCGGTTCATGTTGAATCACCGACCGACTAGTTAAGAAACTAGTCGGTCAGTGATCCTTCTTTGATCGACTAGTCTGCTTCAGAATAGAGCCGTTGGAGAATTTAATGCCACGATTTTTGCTCTCTTTCCTCTATCCTATATATACTTGGAGGGGTTCTTTCCTAGTATTCAAGGCTGATATTTTAGAGGTTTAGAGAAATCAAAGAGGAGCCATTCAACTCTATTCCAAAGCTCTCTCTTCTCACAAGAATCTCTCCCAACTTCTTGAGCCCTAATTCCTCAAGAGAGATTCTCTCCATTATGAGCCTCTCAAGCTAAGAGCTTGATTCTAAGTCACCAACTCCTCCCTAGCCATCTATTGTTGTCCATCTTGGTGGAGCTAGGGTTTGGTGCCTTCTTCTTCCTCAAAATCCATTCTTGCCCTAAATTGGTAAGTATACTCAAGGCATAGGATTTTGTGGTAAGTGTTTCATTATTTCATCTCATTTGTTATTTGAGTTTGTCTCTCGGTTGTGAGAGAGGGTGTGATCCCCGGTTGTGGGAGTCACATGTCATTTGTGTATGATTTGGTCTTGTAGAGGTTTTCTACAAGAATTTCATAGTGTAAAATCTTGGGTTAGTGGTTTCTAACTCAAGTATCCGGAGGGGATCCGGGTGGTTGGGACGTAGGATCACCCGGAACAAGTCGGGGAGACTTGGGTGGATCCGAACCCGTTACATACTTTGTTTGCGTTGTCTATTCTTGTTGTTTGTAGTCTATTCTGCATTGTTGTTTGTATGTTTGCACAATAATTAGGAATAACTCTCTTGATTATTTTAAAGTACTATTCACCCCCCCTCTAGTACGTGTGCAGTAGCTATACAGGGCATTACACCCCTTGTTTAACTATTTACTTTTCATTATATTACTTAGTTACATGCCTTATTTCTCTTGTCTTGCCTTGTGGGTTGATAACCTTTGAACGGTGTTCCAAATCCAATTTGGTTCCTACTGGGGCACGCAATGACGTGCTCCTCCCCATTTTTCAGGTAGCAGGGGTAGCATGGTTGGCGGTGACTTGGAGTTGGGTTTCAGGCGTAGCACTTGGTGTGAGATGTAGTTTGCGTTGTGCTATTGTTGTCCTTGGAGGTGGAGAGTGGTTGTGTATATGTATTGATACACCTGGACTATGTATATAAATGAAACATGTTATATATAAAATGTTGTTGTTATGTTATGAGGTTGTTTGATATTATAGTGGAGCTTCACTTGTACTATCCCAGCATGTGCGCAGTGGCCTGCATATTCAATTTCTCTTTTCTCTCTCTTTTCCTCTCACATCACCCTCACTCTTCAGTGTTGAGTATTGGACTTCTCCATACTTGGTGTTAATGATGAGCAAACATAAATACTTGTGACTAATCCCCTATTTTGCAGCTAATCCATTGCCTAAGCTAATTATGAGGATCTACTTGCAATGGATGACACTTAAAGTTGATTGAAGGCAAATAACATGGATTGGATGATCGTAGATGATGATTGAAGCTCCATAAAGTCTTCAAGCTCATACGATGGATAGAAGAGAGAATTCGTCAATGTAATTTTCTTTTATCTCTTCTAGTATGTAGCTTAGAAGTAGAACATTGATGGAGCACTCACACACATCATCGTTTCTGTCTTAGGACTTTATTAGATCATTTGTCCTTTGACCCCAATCCATTTCTTTTGTGATTGTGCTTGGATTGTTTATAACAGTCGACTGCTGAACGTTTTACAGTCGTCTGTCTCAAAAACAGTCGACTGTGTTTTGTTCTACAGTCGCATGTTATGCACAAGCTTTTAACAATCTAGTTTTGGGCCTTTCTGTTTATTTCGCACAGGCTACTGATGAACGATTCACAGGCGCCTGTCCTTGTGACAGTTGACTGTGTTTTGTAAATCAGTCGCATGTCTATCTTTTGCCCAAAACTTCGTTGATCTAACTTTTACGGCTAGTCGACTATTGTTGTATATACAGTCGACTGTACCTTGGATCAGTCGACTGTGTATACTACAACAGTCGTCTGTCTGTGAGCCAACTATTGACTCTGCTCTCTGGAAATTCTCAGGGTATTTGACAGTCGTCTGTATAAGGATTTATAGTCGCCTGTTCTGATTAACAGTCGACTGTATTATCTGCATCAGTCGTCTGTCTTGTATCTTACAGAATTTCCAGATTTCATTCTGCTTACCATCTCTCGGCCAGTCGCCTGTAGAAGGATTTACAGTCGCCTGTTGGTTTAACAGTCGACTGTGTTTGCTTCATCAGTCGACTGTCCATGTGGTAAGTTACCATTATGAATTCTTACCTACCCTTGCTGACTGTGCAACAGTCCACTGTGGTTTCTTCAACAGTCGACTGTCGCGAGTTCAGATTCTATCCATTGAGAATTTTCTCACGGATTCCAAAACAGTTTTTGCCAAAACTGTTTTGTGGATTTGAGAAACCTATAAATGGGGCTTCTACTGTTCCATTGGGAGGTTACCAATTCTTCCAAGTTTTCATCTCAAGCTTTCATTCTAAAGTTTAAAGCTCTCAAATCCAAAGCCCTAAGAATTCCAAATCTTTGATCTCTTGCTCTCCAACCTAGAACCAAAGAGTGATCCTCTAGGAAATTGGTGTAGTCAAGAGAAAGTGCTTTCTCCTCTCTTCCAAGAGAGTCTTCAACACACAACACACCACTCCTTCAATTTCTACTTCAAGGCATATGTGATTGTAAGTGTTGCTTTCATATTTCATTATTTTCGTATATTGAATTTGCTCTCGGGTTGTGAGAGCGGTTTGCTTGCTCCCAAGTTGTGGGAGTCAAGGACATCGATTGTATTCGATTTCACTTGTAGGGTTGCTACAAGTGGGTTTTTAAGGAAACCTCAAGTTAGGGTTCTAACTTGAGTATCCAGAGGTATCCGGGTGGAAGGGACGTAGGATTACCGGGAACAAGTTGGAAACTGACTTGGGTAATCCGAACCCTAGAAACATAATTGTGTTTGCATTTGTTTCTTATTTGGGTTCAAATCTAATTCCGCACTTTATTGTTGGTTACATTTTAATTTGGTGTAACAATCGTTTTAAATTTCTTAAACACTATTCAACCCCCGTTCTAGTGTTTTCTCCATAGACATGATCCTTATAATTGGTATCAGAGCGAAAGGTTATAGCTATGGCATCCAACAACAACAACGTTCCTCCGCCGACTTTGTACAACAATCACGATCGTGATGGAGCGTCCACACTTTTCGAAGGTCAATCTACGGTACGTCCTCCACGTTTCAATGGTACTAATTTTGGATATTGGAAGTGTAGGATGGAGACGTTCCTTAGGAGTGCTTCACTTTGGAGAACCCTCCACAAGGAGTACGTCGAACCCACCGAAGAGGATTTTAAGAAATGGACGACTTCCGAGAAGTCCGTCGAAGTCAACAACGCTAAAGCAATGAACGCTCTTCATTGTGCGTTGGACCCGAATGAGTTCAACAAGATATGCACATGTAAGAGTGCATATCAAATTTGGAACCATCTCATCGTTACCCATGAGGGAACGGATAAGGTAAAACTTTCGAAGTTATATGTTGTCATGCAAAACTTTGATTTGTTTTATATGCAGGAGAATGAGAGCATTGCATCGATGTACGAACGCTTTACCGACATCACAAATGAATTGGAAGCCCTTGGCCAAAAATACACCGAAGCTGAAAAGGTAAGGAAGATCATCATGGGAATGACCTCTAAATGGAAAATGAGAGCGATCGCCATCGAGGAGGTCAATAATCTGAAGAATTACACAGTTGTGAATCTTATCGGGACTCTCATGTCTTATGAGGTAAGACGAGAGAACCGATTAAAGATTCGGGCTATGATAAATCCTTCGGAGGCCAAGAAGAAGGCTTTGGCATTCAACGCCAATTCATCATCCTCCGATAGCGAAGATTCGGAAGATGAGATGGATTTGGGTGAAATGGCCCAAATGGCAAAGAAGTTCCAACGCTTCTTTTGCAAAGGTAAGTTTCCCTCCAACAAATGTTTTGAGTCTACTAATGCTACTTCCTCTCTTTGTTTTAAGTGTAATAAACCAGGACACATCAAGAGGGATTGCTCAATGTTAAAGAACAAAGAGAAGTGGAAGGCACCTAAGTACCACAAGTCCGACAAGAACAAGAGAGACAAGAAGAAAGGACTTGTAGGTACATTCGATGACTCAAGTGAGGACTCATCAAGTGATTCTGATGATGAGAAGGGTGAGAGCGCCCACATATGTTTCATGGTCCGAGAGGATCCACTCTCCGATGAGAGTGATTCCAACACGGATGAAACCGAGGTAACAATGGATGAACTTCGTATTGCTAATGAAGAATTATTTGCTAAATATCAATCTTTAATTCATAGATACACTAGCTTAAAGAAATCAAATGTGAGCAAGTCATCCATTCCATGCATTATCAACAATGACACCATTGTTGATACTTTAACTCTTGAGAAATCAAACTTAGCTTCTCAAAATGTCACCTTGAGAGATGAGGTGAAAACCTCAAATCTTAACTAGATCAAACACATCCAACAGAAAATAGTGATCTAGTCACACGTCACACATAATTGGGTTTAGAGAATGATTCTCTTAAAACCCAAGTGCACGAGCTCAAAGCACGGGTGTCCGCCTTGGATACCAATATTTCTTCTTTAAAGAAGAAATATGAGCTCATGTCCTCCCGTATTATGAGATTCAATAAGGGAAAAGGACAATTGAATGATTTGCTAGCAAACCAATTTCCGGCCACACATCGTGTTGGTCTTGGGTTTGTGAAAGCAAATGCATCCAATGATCGCACCTCCTATAGTGGTGTCACTATAGACATTATGAGGCCTTCCTCCGGTGCATCCACAAGTGGTGTCAAAGACACTATAGGTAGCAAACATACCAAGAAAGTCACCACTTCACATTCTCTTCCTTTTAGCAAGAAACCCACTAAGGGTGGAAACCAAAAGCAAGGCCATGCTTACATATACACTAACACTCATCCACGTAGGAAACCTCCTACTTCACAAGTGGATAATTAAGACACTTTTTATGCTCCACACCCACGGACACGTACACAACCACACATGAGAAATACTCATGTAAGTGCTCTTATACACCCGTATGCACATACGCATCATTTTTACATGTATGCACCTCCTTCGCATGTCATGCATAACCCATATGCTTCACACAACATGCATGTTTCCAAGCATACATATCATTCTCGTATGTACAATGCATATCCACCACCTCATATTTATGCTAGAAACCATGTTCCCAAGAAGCATGCACCACATAGAAATTTAACAAATATACATGCAACTAGGAAAAGTACTACCAAAAGATACACCATTTGGGGTCCTAAGAACACTATCCTAAATGATAGGAATGCTTATGTTGATTCCTATTTTAATGATGTTATCAATAATGGTAATTATGTTGGGAAGCGGAAGTCCACTTGGACTTGGCTTCCAAAGGGCTAATCCCCTTGGACCCAATAAACATTGGGTACCATGAGCTTATGGTATATTATATAGGTACCCAAGAGAAAGAAGAAGAGCAATAAAGGTCAAACTTGCTCTAAAGGTAAAGAATGGATTCTCGATAGTGGTTGCTCCAAACATATAACAGGAGATCCATCATTGCTCTCCGAAGTGATTAGCATCAAGGATGGTGCAACGGTCACTTTTGGAGGTAATCAAAAGGGAACCATCATAGGAGTAGGTATCGTTGGTAATCTTTCCAAACCCTTAATTACAAACGTTTATCTTGTTAGTGGTTTGTGTCACAATCTCATTTCCATTAGTCAACTTTGTGACTAAGGTTACACGGTTAACTTTGGAGAAGGATTGTGTACTATTGTTGATTGTGATTCAAATGTTTTATTTTCCGGTATTATGCGTAAAAATATTTACTATTTGAGCTTGCCTAAAACTGTAGAACATTACTTAGTTGCTAACATAAGTAAACAACTATTATGGCATCGCCGTTTTGGTCATGTTCACTTCAAGCACTTATATAAGTTAGCTAAGCATGATCTAGTCAAAGGTTTTTCTAAAATTGCTTTTAATAAGAAAAACTTTTGCGATTCATGTCAAAGAGGTAAACTTAGTAAATCATCCTTTAAGCTCAAAGAATGGATTACTTCTAAGAGGCCCCTAGAACTTCTTCATCTAGATTGTTTGGGCCAACTAGAACCGCTTCTTTAGGTAATGCTCATTATGGATTAGTTGTCGTTGACGACTTTTCTAGATTTACTTGGGTTTCATTCTTAACTAATAAGAATGAAGCTTATGAAGAGTTTACCAAATTTGCAAAGAAGATTCATAATTTCTTAGGATCCACCATTATCACTATCCGTAGTGATCATGGAGGAGAATTTGAGAATGAATCTTTTACTAAGTTTTGTGATGACACCGGGATAACTCATAACTTTTCCTTCCCTCGGGCACAACCACAAAATGGTGTTGTAGAGAGAAAGAATAGGACTCTTATTGAGTGTGCACGCACTATGCTCCATGATAGTCATCTTGGACTACAATTTTGGGCAGAGGCGGTGCACACGGCATGTTATGTGCTCAATAGGATCCTAGTGAGACCCCGAATGAACAAAACTTGTTTTGAGTTGTTTTATGACAAAAAGCCTCAAGTAAAATATTTTTGTGTTTTTGGTTCAAAATGTTTTATCAAGAACACTTTCGGTAATTTAGATAAATTTGAGCCAAGATCCGATGAGGGAATTTTTGTTGGATATTCCACACGTAGCAAAGCCTACCGGATATACAACAAAACTTCTTCAACGATTGAGGAGTCACTACACGTTTCATTTAATGAAGATTTTGATTTTCCTCATGTTGATGATGATAGTGTAGATGCTATTTGTGATACTCTTAGTAGTGTTAAGATCAATGATTCGGTTATTGAGACTGATACTACTAACGAAATTGTTGAAGATGTTCCTAGTGATGCAGGTATACCCAAAGCTTATCCGACCGTTCGCAATCATCCCCATAACCAAATTATTGGAGATATTGGTGTGGGTGTTCGAACGAGGTCGAGGACTGAAGAATTCTCTCATTGCGCATTCGTCTCTACCATTAAGCCAAAGAACATCCAAGAAGCTTGTGAGGATAGCTCTTGGATAGTGGCATTGGAAGAAGAATTAATGCAATTCGAGCAAAATGAAGTTTGGGAACTCGTTCCTCTTCCAAGTGGTCAACAAGTCATTGGGACCAAATGAATCTTCAAGAACAAGACGGATGAGAATGAGGTGATCACAGGGAACAAAGCAAGGTTAGTAGCTTAAGGCTACCGGCAAGATGAAGGTATTGATTTCGAAGAATCTTTTGCGCCCGTAGCTAGATTAGAAGCTATTAGATTGCTTTTATCTTTTGTATCCCATAAGAATTTTAAACTATTTCAAATGGATGTTAAAAGTGCATTTTTGAATGGGTTTGTCAATGAAGAAGTTTATGTTTTATAACCTCCCGGTTTTATTCATGAAAAATTTCCAAATCATGTTTTCAAACTTAAGAAAGCGTTGTATGGGTTGAGACAAGCTCATAGAGCTTGGTATGATCGATTCAAGACATTTCTTTTGAATTTAGGTTTTAAAATGGGAGAAGTTGATTCTACACTCTTCATTAACGATTATGAAAATGACATTCTCTTGATTCAAGTTTATGTAGACGATATAATTTTTGGTTCTACTAACTTTAATCTTTGTCAAGAATTTTCTAAGTCAATGAAGGATGAATTCGAGATGAGCCACATGGGAGAGCTCACCTATTTCCTTGGACTGCAAATTCGACAAATGGAGAATGACACCTTCATACAACAGACAAAGTACACAGGAGAGCTTATAATGCGATTCGGGATGGAATCGTCGTCAAGCAAACGGACTCCCAAGAGTACTACTACCCATCTTCACAAAGATGAAAACGGAAAAGATGTAGATGTTCGTCTATATCGAGGTATGATCGGTAGCTTACTTTACTTAACCGTTAGTAGGCCCGATATCATGTTTTCTGTATGCTTGTGTGCTAGATATCAAGCTAGACCTAAGGAGTCACACTTGATTGCGGTTAAACGAATATTTCGTTATCTCAATCAATCTCTAGACTATGGGTTACTTTACCCTAAATCTAGCACATATGAGTTAATCTCATATAGTGATGCCGACTTTGCCGGATGCAAGTCCGACAGGAAAAGTACTAGTGGCACTTGTCATTTTCTAGGAAATTCCTTAGTTTCTTGGTTTTCTAAGAAACAGAATTCGGTGTCATTGTCCACGACTGAAGCGGAATATATTGTCATGGGTTTTGCATATGCACAAGTTCTTTGGATGAGACACACTCTTATGGACTATGGTGTCAACTGTGATACTTGCTCGATCATGGTTGATAACCAAAGTGCCATATGTCTTTCCAAGAATCCGGTACACCACTCCCGTACCAAACACATAGACGTGAGACACCATTTTATAAATGATCATGTAGCTAAGAAGGACATCAGCTTAGAGTACATTGAAACCCAAAAACAAATTGCCGACATCTTCACAAAACCTCTTAAAGAAGATTCATTTGTGAGGTTGCGTTGAGAATTAGGAATTATGGGTGAATCTGAAATCTAGAAGCTCAATATACATGTTATAACACTCTTTGAGCTCATATCATCTTGTTGCTATCTTGATTTGATTTATTTCATTTGTGTTTAAGAAAGGCAATTGCGATTTATGTGATTTCATGATTTCTTTGAGATTGATCTTAGAGATTTGTGTTTCAATTGATTTATCATATTACATTGTTTTTATGATGAATTTGTGTTTAGAGTATAGGTCCTAGGGTGTGTGTTCTTATTCTCTGGATTTGTATCTCACTGTGCATTTTTAGACCAGGACAGACTACTGTCTTTCCTTCGACAGTCGACTGCCCTACTCTATCACATCTGTCTGAGAATTTGTATCTTTCGTACAGACGACTGATGATTGTTTTCCAGTCGACTGTTATTTTAACAGGTGACTGAACTTTAGTCATCAGGCAACTGTTCTCTTTGTCGAAACTCTACAGAGCTCTCTGTCTTTTTGATAAAGTTTATTGATTCTCGGTCAGTCGACCGATGTGTATAGTACAGTTGACTGTCCATCGAACAGACGACTGTATTTTACTCAACAGTCGACTGTCTGTCTTCCTGAGACTAATTCTTATTACTTCATCCAGTCGACTGACTTTTGTTCATCAGTCGACTGTCTACTGTTCGTGACGGTTCACTGCTTTGATCCGAGCCGTCGATTCTTTGATCCAACGGCCAAGATTTATTCCATCTTTCATATATACTTCGAGATGGTTCATTTCGACACTTGCGTTTCTCTCTCCTCCGATTGAACCGCTTCGACTTCCCGCTCTTTTCCTCTGTCGTCGCCGTCAATCTCCTCCTCCCCGCTTGTCGATTGCTTCGTCTTTGCATCTTTGTGTCCTCTCGACTTGGTTTTTCTTTCCTTCTTAAGTCTGTCGTTCGATTTTTGTCTTTCAATTTCATGGCTTGTCATTTCTACCTCGTTCGATTGACTGACTCCATGGCACCCAAGACCAAGAGTAAGGGGAAGATCATGGCTTCTAAGAAACCTAGGGCTCCTAGGAAACCTATAGCCAAGAACAAAAAGCCCTACAAAGCTCGTACCAAACAAGCCGATTCTCCCTCGCCTTCTGTTTCGCAGGGATATTCTCTTTCAGCGTCTTCTTCCGAAGCTCAGCCCATGATCAAGTGTCAGCGGAAGCCCATTGCTGTTACCATTATTGAGCCTACTGTTGCCGCTCCCCATCAGTCTTCTTCTGATTCGAGCTCTGGAGACGAGTCTCCCGTTGTGCCCCCTACTGATCCCCTTGTTCCCCTTTGCCGAGATGATCTTTGCTTGGCAAAATTCCACTCTCTCTTAGGGATCAAGCTTCTTAGGGAGCGGTACATCGTTTTCCCCGCATTTACTGCTGAGAGAATTTCAGACATTCTATCTGCTACCCACTTGGCCGATATGTTTCGCTTCTCTTAGAGCGAGTCCCCTCGAGCCTATCCATTTCTGGTGAAGCTCTTCTATGCTAATCGTGTTCGCTGTGAGTATTCTACCACCGGTGTTCTTGACACTGTTGTTCAGGGAACCCACATCCAGATTACTCTCACTCTATTAGGGACCATTCTTAGGATTCCCTCTACCGGTTCTCTTCCTTCAGATATTTCCATTTCTGAGATTGACAGAGCTTGACCAGTCTGTCCTTCGAGATATGTTTCGTGAGATACCTTTAGCCCTGGATTCTGGTGTCAGGTCATCTATGTTTTCGGCTAGATGTTGGGCAGTTCGCCTAGTGGTGAAGTCCAACATCCTGCTGAGGTATGGATCATCTGACCAGCCTTCTCAGGATATTCTGAAGTGTATGTATGCGATTTTCTCTGAGATGTCCGTGAATTGGGCCGGTGTCCTCCTTGACAGGATGGACAAGGTCGAGTTTACTTCTTCCTCCGCTCACATTCCATACGGTGGTCTTTTGACTCTTGTCTTCCGACATTTTGGTGTTGATTTGTCTCGCTACGAGCCCATGCCTTTTGCTCATCTCCTCGATGCATCTGCAAAGTCGAAGTCTTCTTCGGCTCTGCAGTCTGCCTCAAAGAAGAGGAAATCCACATCAGCTCCGTCCTCCTCCACTGTTCCTCCAGCTGACCAGCCTTCCACCTCAGCTCTACCATCTCATGATATTCTTCTTGAGATGGTCTCTGGACTTTACAGGTTGATGTCTCTTTCCTTCCTCCATCAGGGAATACCCTTCCCTGAGGATCTGAGACAGTTTGTTCCCCAGCCTCATGTGCCTCCTCAGCCCACTGATGTCGTTGAGCATCCTGGTGTAGCTTCTACTCAGGATGCTGCTGATGCTTCTGTTGTTGCTCGTTCTGACCCTCCTCCAGAGGATACACATGCTGTCACAGAGCCTGCTTCTTCTTCTGCAGCCCCTGGAGACGCTCACTCTTAGATAGGTGTTTGTGTGGTGTTAGCTTGTTGATGGTTGTACTTTGATGTTGTGATGGATATTTTGATACTGATGTATGCTGATGTTATGATAGATACTTGATGTGATATGTACTTTTGGCATCATGATATATTTTTTTTGTGATCGTGATGGATGTTTTTTTTGTTGGACATGTTGATGTCTGTATGCTATGTACTCACATCCTTTGTTATATATATATATATATATATATATATATATATATATATATATATATATATATATATATATATATATATATATATATATATATATATATATATATATATATATATATATATGATGTTGCTTGATTAATCATGTGTCACACCTCGTATAACTGATTGTCTTCTCTGTGTGATGTTTGCCATATTGTCTCCATGAATGCTTTATTCACTTATGATGTGCTTGTGAGACAATATAGGATTTGATATTGATTTATTCATGCTATCTCTGATGTGATGAATTTTTGAAACTATTTTCGTTTCGTCTATCTATAATGTTGATATTGGACTTCTATTCCTCTATTCACATAAGTATATGATGTGCTTTTATGAGATTTTTGATTCCATATATCTTTATACTCCTTGATTGTTGTTAGTTAGTATTTAGCACGATTATCGTTGTTGTTATTTACTCCCACCTTTTTGGATATTTCCATAGGAGGAGAGAAATAAACATACAAGATTCATAATGAATGTGATAAGTATGTTCTAACACTTTGAATCTAAGATTGAAGTTGCCTTAGATTCAGGGAGAGTAAGATTACATTGAATAGGGATTTTAATTCCTGGATTTCTTGATTTAAAATCATACGTATCTTACTCATTTGCTTCAATTGATATGTAGATGCCCTAATATTTGTTGACTAACTTGATTGGCATCTATGTAGGGGGAGTAAGTTTTCGTAAGCACAATTATTTATCTTTTTGTTTATGTTTGTTTGTCATCATCAAAAAGGGGGAGAATGTTGAGTATTGGACTTCTCCCTACTTGGTGTTAATGATGAGCAAACATAAATACTTGTGACTAATCCCCTATTTTGCAGTTAATCCATTGCCTAAGGTAATTATGGGGATCTACTTGCAATGGATGACACTCAAAGTTGATTGAAGGCAAATGACATGGATTGGATGATCGTAGATGATGATTGAAGCTACATGAAGTCTTCAAGCTCATATGATGGATAGAAGAGAGAATTCGTCAATGTAATTTTCTTTTATCTCTTCTAGTATGTAGCTTAGAAGTAGAACATTGATGGAGCACTCACACACATCACCATTTCTGTCTTAGGACTTTATTAGATAATTTGTCCTTTGACCCCAATCCATTTCTTTTGTGATTATGCTTGGATTGTTTATAACAGCCGTCTGCTGAACGTTTTACAGTCGTCTGTCTCAAAAACAGTCGACTGTGTTTTGTTCTACAATCGCTTGTTATGCACAAGCTTTTAACAATCTAGTTTTGGGCCTTTCTGTTTATTTCGCACAGGCTACTGATGAACGATTCACAGGCGCCTGTCCTTGTGACAGTCAACTGTGTTTTGTAAATCAGTCGTCTGTCTATCTTTTGCCCAAAACTTCGTTGATCTGACTTTTACGGCCAGTCGACTATTGTTGTATATACAGTCGACTGTACCTTGGATCAGTCGACTGTGTATGCTACAACAGTCGTCTGTCTGTGAGCCAACTTATTGACTCTGCTCTCTGGAAATTCTCGGGGTATTTGACAGTCGTCTGTATAAGGATTTACAGTCGCCTGTTCTGATTAACAGTCGACGGTATTATCTGCATCAGTCGTCTGTCCTGTTATCTTAAAGGATTTCCAGATTTTATTCTGCTTTCCATCTCTCGGCCAGTCGCCTGTAGAAGGATTTACAGTCACCTGTTGGTTTAACAGTCGACTGTCTTTGCTTCATCAGTCGACTGTCCACATGGTAAGTTACCGTTATGAATTCTTACCTACCCTTGCTGACTGTGCAACAGTCGACTGTGGTTTCTTCAACAGTCGACTGTCGCGAGTTCAGATTCTATCCGTTGAGAATTTTCTCACGGATTCCAAAAGAGTTTTTGCCAAAACTGTTTTGTGGATTTGAGAAACCTATAAATGGGGCTTCTACTGTTCCATTGGGAGGTTACCAATTCTTCCAAGTTTTCATCTCAAGCTTTCATTCTAAAGTTTAAAGCTCTCAAATCCAAAGCCCTAAGAATTCCAAATCTTTGATCTCTTGTTCTCCAACCTAGAACCAAAGAGTGATCCTCTAGGCAATTGGTGCAGTCAAGAGAAAGGGCTTTCTCCTCTCTTTCAAGAGAGTCTTCAATACACAACACACCACTCCTTCAAATTCTACTTCAAGGCATAAGTGATTGTAAGTGTTGCTTTCATATTTCATTATTTTCGTATATTGAATTTGCTCTCGGGTTGTGAGAGCGGTTTGCTTGCTCCCAAGTTGTGGGAGTCAAGGACATCGATTGTATTAGATTTCACTTGTAGGGTTGCTACAAATGGGTTTTTAAGGAAACCTCAAGTTAGGGTTCTAACTTGAGTATCCGGAGGTATCCAGGTGGAAGGGACGTAGGATTATCAGGAACAAGTCGGGAAGTGACTTGGGTAATCCGAACCCTAGAAACATAATTGTGTTTGCATTTGTTTCTTATTTGGGTTCAAATCTAATTCCACACTTTATTGTTGGTTAGTATTTTAATTTGGTGTAACAATCATTTTAAATTGCTTAAACACTATTCAACCCCCCTTCTAGTGTTTTCTCCATAGACAGGATCCCTACATTCAGGATACTTGGAAAAAAAATTTTTTAATGCCGGGTATTCTGGGGAACGGGGCGTGACAATTCATGAGCAGAGTCTAAACCTATGGCTGGATAAGGGGAGTGTTGTGAAGGGATATGAACCAGATTTGGTTGGGATTCTTGGTATCTTAGAGATACGTCCATATCTATGTATCTTATCTTTTAAATCTCCTATCCTGCCTATAAATAAAGGGCCGTGGGTTCCTCTCCCAGTAGTTGATTCATAACAGGAATGAATTCTATTGTCAATTATCTTTCGATTTTGTATTTTTTTATAACATCGACATCACACAGCAGGAGGGAGGGCATATAGGTCGTGGAAACATTCTGACTCTCGCACCGAAACGCTTAACTTCGATGTTCTCATGGACCGGAGGAAGAAGCCGGAAAATCATCCGTAATAGAATAAAAATTGTTGTGAGTGAGGGACGCCTTTGGCCTCCCACCACTTTATCCCTCCATTACTCCACCTTTGGTGTTCATGCTCTTTCACATTCCATATGAGATGAATAAATATAGAACCATGGCTCATGGTCATGGTTACTCTTTTTTCTCTAAGTTATAACACATTATCAGCACCGAAGCTCTCATTTTTGAGCTTTTTCTCTTGTATCCCCTCAAATTAACCTCCTACGCACGAAGGAATCTATAGTTGCGACGATCCGTTCCGGCTTGCGACGAACCGTTGCGGCGATCTTTTAGGCGTATCGGGAGCGGGGATTTCGCTCTACGGATTTTTTTATTACGATCGTCCCTTGATCTTTGATCTAAAGGTAAAATTTTTCGATCCCGTAGATAATTACAAAATATAGTTTGCTATGATTTTACACAGCTTTTCTATAGGCTTGTATAAATCTGCAATATTCTGATTAATATCAAATTAAAAAAACCTTATAAACCGTTCATCCCCCCCCCGCATTTGAGGGCGCCCCGATGGCCGCCCCCCCCCCCCCCCCCCGGACCGAGGGGCCCTCTATTTGTGCCACCCCCCTGGACGGTGGAGGGCCCGCTGTCTCTCCACCCCCCGAACGGGGGGGGGGGGGGGGGGGGGGGGGGCTCGGTTGCGCCGGCCGCTCTGGCCGTTTTTACGTAAACAGTGGAGGGAGGGTGACACGATCTGTAAGATGAGGGGTTGGGGTTTTACATTCCCTAACTAATACCCTAAAGTTAGTTTTTAGGGCTGGTGTTAAATTTAATTTTAAATATTACCGCCCATGGGCCTGCAACCCAAAACTACATAATAAATTATTTCGGCTGTTTTTTGGGCCACAAGCCCAGTCAACAACATTGATATTTAATATGAATATTATTTTGCTATTGGGCCTGCTACCCGCATCTAGCCAACAGGACTTGCGGATTATGTTATTTTATCTGCTTCTTTTCAATTATTAATCTCTTAAGCATTGGATAAAACATTAATTTAAGTTAAATTGCTTAAACGGATCCTGAGACCGCTCTGTCTTTAGTTACCTAACCTAAAGATGAATGACGTTTCCCCGTGGTCCAATTAATCCTTTTAACTTAAATAAAATTGTTTTATCCAATATTTTGGCTTGATGATTTTTGTAATGTCTGTGATATTGCGCAATTATTATTTACCTGTTGCATATATTACTACGTGGATGTTTATATAAGTCAAAATGCGATTTTTGGGATCGGCCAGTTTTTGATACCCTTTTTATTATATTCCTTCTCTGTGTAATTTCTTTTTCTTTTCTGAGAGAAATTTGTAGTGAGGAATTTATGTATAATGCCAAAGACCGGTGTAACTACCTATGAAGATGGAGGAGAAGATTGCATAAAGCTGGGACCCAAAAGGGTTTCCAAATTGTATTTTTCTTTATCTGCTTTATGGACTGTAATATGTACTTTGGACATTTTATGTTTTGGGTATCTGGCCGATCCTCGCATTTTTTTCTTATTTATTTCTTTTAAGTATGATGTTTAATTATTAATACATGCTTTTTTAAATTGCATATATTATAATGGCAAAATTGGCAAGCGTCGATTTCGAGGTTCTTGATGCAGCGGGAAAGAACTATCTTAGCTGGCGAGTGGACCTGAAGTTCCACTTTCATTCAATGGCACTTCTCCGCTCGATTCTGGCCCCTGTAGTGGCCGAGACAGCTGCTAGCAGTGCCCTTGAAGAGGCACAGCCATCTAGAAGTTCTCCTACCGTTGTCTCCGACATAGATAAGGTGAAAGCCATTATGTATATCAGAAGACACATAGATCAGACCTTAAAGGCCGAATACTTAACGGTTGAAGACCCTTTGGAGTTGTGGCAAGCGTTGGAGGCACATTATAAACATCAAATTGATGTCATATTACCACATGCCAGTTATGAGTGGAAAAACCTCAGACTTCAGGACTATAAGTCCGTTGCTGAGTATAACTCTGCACTTCATAATATCACTTCATGCCTGAAGTTATGCGGTGAAGAAGTGACTGAGCACCGCATGTTGGAAAAGACATTTACCTCGTTTCACGAGAAAGATGCAATCCTCATGCAACAGTATCGTGAACGCAACTTCACGAAGTTCTCTGATTTGATCTCTTGCCTTCTTAAGGCAGAGCAAAATAGAGAATTACTGCTCGCCACTCATAATTTGCGCCCTACTGGTACTGTCCCTATCCCTGAAGCCCACCATGTTTCTCCCCAGGAGTGGAAAAACAAGAAGAAGGCTAGAAAGGACAAAGGAAAAGCTGTAATTAAGCCAGCAAGTGGAGCACCACCCCAGACCAACAACAACAACAAAGGGAAGAAAAACTTCACATGAAAGCGTAAGAACACTGATCCAGTGTCGATTCCTAAGAAGAACTGGGAGGATAAATGCCATAAATGTGCCATGACTGGACATTGGTCCAGAAACTGCTGCACTCCTCGGCACCTCCAGGATCTGTATCAGATAAGCCAGAAGTCTCAGCCTGAAACAAACTTGGCGGTTGTTCAACCGCTCACCAAGTTCACTGCAAAAGATTTCGAAAATGGCGACCTGCTCGATTGAGCCCTACCTTATATCTATGCATTTAAATTTCTGTAGCTTCATCTGTAGTTTGATTTGAAAGCACTTTTATTTGAATGTCAGTTTTTCATTTACTTAAATAAACTTTCATTTTGCTTATATATAGATGAAGGATGAGTGCCTAGTAGACAGTGCCTCAACGCACACTATCCTTCGTGATCCATGCTAATTTTATAGCTTAAACAAATATGACGGTCCTGTTATTACGATTTCAGGACTGTCCAACATAATCGAAGGATCTGGAAAAGCAATCATATTCCTCCCAAATAACACAAGAATTAAAATACAAAATGTATTATTCTCTCCAAAATCTAATAGAAATCTCTTAAGTTTCAAAGATATTCGTTTTAACGGAAATCACTTAGAAACTAGAGATGACGAAAACATTGAATATATGTATGTGACTCGTTAAGAAGATGGCCAGAAGTCCATCCACGAACGATTTAAGGGACTCTCGTCGGGTCTCTACCACACGTATATTCAACCAATAGAAGCCAATATGACTGAGCACCAGAAGTGCCTTTCATTGCCAGAATTTCAACTCTGGCACAATAGGCTTGGTCATCTTGGATCAGCTATGATGCGTTGCATTATCTCTGAATCCCGTGGACATAATTTGAAGAACCTGATGATTCTTCAAAAGGGTGAATTTCCTTGTCCCCCTTGTTTTTAGGGAAAACTAATAACGCGACCCTCCCTCCTGAAAGTGGGATCAAAGTCTTCTGGTTTCCTGGAGAGAATTCATGTCGACATTTGCGGGCCTATTCACCCCGCAAGTGGCCCATTTCGGTATTTCATGGTACTGATTGATGCATCCACAAAATGGTCTTATGTGTGCCTATTGTTTACTTGCAACCTAGCTTTCCCAAAGCTATTGGCACAAATACTTAGGTTGCCGGCTCATTTCCCCGATAATCATATCAAGAAATTATGCCTTGATAATGCGGGCGAATTCATTTCTCAAGTCTTCGAAGACTATTACCGGGCAACGGGTATTGAAGTTGAACATCATGTAGCACATGTTCACACCCAGAATGGATTAGCAGAGTCTCTTATAAAGAGATTCCAATGGATTGCACGTCCATTGCTCATGCAATCCCAGTTGCCTGTGGATGGTTGGGGCATGCTATATTGCATGCCACATCGCTGATTAGGATAAGGCCCTCATGTGGCCATATATTATCCCTGATGCAGCTAGCATATGGTGCACCCCCATATATCTGTCATTTGAGAGTGTTTGGTTATGCTGTTTATGTCCCAATAGCACCACCTCATAGGACCAAAATGGGTCATCAGTGTCGTCTTGATATCTATATTGGGTTTGATTCGCCCTCTATTAGTAAATACCTGGAACCTCTTACGGGGGACGCATTTAAGGCGCCTCTTGATGACTGTGAATTCGATGAGAAAACATTTCCAAAACTGGGCACACAGTCTAAGAAGCCTGATGCTTCCGAGACCATTTCTTGGGACAATAAGTCTTTGTCTCTTTATGATCTGCGTACTGATCTGTGTGAAGATGAGATCTTGAAGATCCTTCACATTCAGAACACAGTACACCTTCTACCGAATAAATTTACGGACAACCAGAAGATTGTTTGTTCATACGTCCCTGCTGCCAACACGCCAGCTAGGCTTGACATCCCAAAAGATGGATGCAATCCACCGGCAGCAGAATTGGCTGTACCTCAATTGAAAAGAGGACGACCGCCAGGTTCAAAAGATAAAGTTCCTAGAAAGAGGAAGATTTTTGGTGATAATAAGATGATCCCTCCATAGAATGCTGAGCTCAGACCAGCGACCTCTCATCTCCTTATTTCCACTGCAGAGTAAACAATAGGAGAAACATCATTAAATTACGTACGTACTGGAGAGGTACTGGACAGAAATAGCACAGTCAACGACGACGATTCTCCTTTGCTATTGCCGTTCACGTCGCTGAATACGACGATGACGTCGAACCACGATCTCTAGCGGACTGTAAACACAGAGATGATTGGCCAAAGTGAGACGAGGCAATAAGAGTAGAGCTGGACTCACTCTTGAAACACAAAGTCTTTGGACCAGTAGTCCAAACACATGTAGGTGTTAAACATGTGGGATATAAGTGGGTCTTCATCAGAAAAAGAAATGAAGAAAATGTGATCGTACGCTACAAGGCACGCCTTGTAGCCCAGGGATTTTCCCAAAGACCGGGGATTGATTATGAAGATACATATTCTCCGGTCATGGATGCGATCACTTTCCGATTCTTGCTTAGCCTATCATCTCTGGAAAGCCTAGAAATGCAGCTCATGGACGTTGTGACTGCATATCTATATGGCGATATAGATAAAAAAATCTATATGAGACTTTCAGATGGGTTTAATTTACCCCCAGAGATGAAAGATAGACCTCGGGACGTCTTCTCGGTGACGTGTGCCCCGGCTTGCTATCCGCAAATGGCCGGGGGACCCGCGTGGGGGTTTAGAAATTTGTAACCGCAAGCGCACGGTGTTGTAGTGTGGCTTGGGGGTCGAACACAGGGAGGCGAGGTTGTGCTTGAGTCAAGTAGGACCAAAATCACCCCGAGGGCGAGCTAGCCCGAATCGGTGGATGGTTATCACGGAAAGGAATAAAGGGTATGAACAATAAGAAAATAAACCCGGGACTTTGGTTTCCACTCCAACGAGAGACTCTCGCCGATACGGCCTACGGGTATGGATAGCGATCGGAATTAGGGTCTAATGGTGAGACGTTGCCTCTGAAAGTGGTACCGGCGTCCCATGGGCCCGATATTCCGGTCGGTGCCCAGGATGATACACCGGACTTCCCGGATTCGATTAGTGGGCACTCCCGTGTCCATTAACAGTGATCGATCCCGGGAGCACTAAGCTTGCAACGATATCTCCCAACGTCTCATCCTGCCGCTCTCGCGTGCTAGGATTCGACGTCTACGCTATGGGCGTGAGCTACGGCTAGGGAGTCAACCGCCAAGTTTATTCCCCCTTGGCCCAACGGTCAAAGGCGGTCTTTTTCCCGCCGATGACAATGAAACACCCCGCGTAACCGTTAGATTCCTAATCCCTATCGATTTCCTAACCCTATGGATGCATTGGGAAGAGCCCCCGAAGGGGTTTCCACCAAAATCCCAGATTTGGGAACTACTCACAAAAATTCATTGAAAAGCGATCTAAATGAAAATTAACCGTTGGAATCATAATCGGACGATTGGAATGCGGAAGTAATAGAGTAATTAAGACAATACTAAAATTTGAGAAAGATTCGAAAACTTACAAAAGAGAAACAATTACAGCCGTCACAATAGGAGAAAACAGTAAAAAACTAGCAGCTCCCCGTTTCTGGAACCCTAGGGGTTCTATTTATAGACTCTCGCATCACCCGATCGGTTGACAAGTCAACCGATCGGGTGACCCGTTACAGATAATGAACAGAAATAGGCGAGCTTTCACCCGATCATATGAACCGGTCGGGTGAGTTCTTGGAGTGACCGGTTGGATCTTGGCGCCATCGGGTGAGGTGATCGGTTGGGTGCCCGTGCCTTCAGCTTCTCATCATCAGCTACAGATGAACCGATCGGGTGAGAGTCACCCGATCGGTTGGAATTCTACTCGAAAAAACAGAGAACAGGCCCCCGCTGAACCGGTCTGTGAACCGGTCGGGTGACTTCCATATGAGCTCCGGCTGAGACCGGGTGGTGCACGCGTGCATCACCCGATCGGTTGGAGATGACCAACCGACCGGGTGAGGGGCTGAAAGATGTATTCTTTGGCGTTTGACCCCCTGGATCACGCGTGACTCCTCCCGTTGCTCCGGGGACTTGAGATATCGTCGTTAAACGTCCCCTACACGGTCAATCTCTTGCAAACATGGATAAACAAAGAAAAGTGAAAGAAAACAAGAAAATACAAGAAAACGAATAAAAGACGGCGGAAAAACACGGAGAAACACAAAAGAAAACGTGCGTGAATATATGAAATATAAACGTACGTCAAAATCCCCCAAGCTGAACTCTTCCTCGTCCTCGAGGAAGACGAGTGAGAGTAGGAGCTCGGAGGGAGAAAATAAAGAGGAAGAAAGAAAAAGAAAACTCCATATCCTAGATCGTCCGTCAGAGCCAACAAAAATAAAAAACGACACACCAAGCAAGCAAACGTCAAATCACACCACTAAACCTAGGAAAACGAGTCCAAATAAGTGTCGTGGGCCCACGCGGTGAAGCGCGAGTGAGTGCGGTCGTGTGCTAGCAAATGGTGTCGCTTTCTACAATGTGCTATGAGACGCAAATCCAGGAAATGACCCAAATACCGATTCGAATTTGAAATTGCGGTGAATGTTAGTTCAAGCATGCATGAGAAGAGTAAGAATAGAAGCGTATCATGCATCGGGGACTCCACAACTAGGGTTAAGGAAATCACGCCAATATAGCCTAGATACTAGCTAAAAAGTTCCTAAGCCAAGTGTTTTCGAAAACGATGGGGGTTGAGATGATGTGGAGTAGAACACTCGGTGCAAATTCTCGCCTTCCCTTTATTCTCGGCAAGTAGGAAAAAATATTCACACGTGAATTTTTTGGGTTTTGGGTATTTGTATTTTTTTTTGGATTTTGGGCTATACAAAATTTTTCTTTTCTTCTCTTTTTGGGTTTTTCTTTTTCCTTTTTTCTATTTTTTTTGGATTTTTGGGTTTTTGGTTATACACATGTGCACTCTCCCAAGTGGGAGAACGGTACACGACGAGGGGATTTGCACCAAGTAAAACAAAAAAGAAGTCGAAATCTAAACACTCGGGCAAAGGAAACTACTCTCGCTAAATAGAGCATAGGCTAAATGGGTTATCCTAGTCCTTAATTGTGGAATCCCGACACATGCGAATTGAAATATACAATATAAATATAGCATGCATATAGTAGAAACAAATACCTCATATTCAAATCGAAGCATGATAATCTAGGGGTCATTCCTGGACAGGTATATAGAATAAAATCACCAAGTAGAAGCACATCAAATAGCTAGTCACGACGCACGACTCACAAAAAAAGCTAAGTGGACCCACGATGCGTGAAATGCAAGAGGGCTCGAAATCCTAGGGTTAGTGAGTGTGATTATCGATGCAATGCTAGGTGTGTGCGATTTTGTGGCGATTCATCATAGGATTCATCTCTAGGAGAAAGAGATAAAAAAGAAAAAAAAAAGAAGAAAAGAGAAAAAGGAAAAATAAACAAACACGATGAAAACGACACAAAAACAAAAAAGAAGGACGCAAATGACGCACACAATGCGACTCCCCCAAGCTGAAGCTTGCATTGCCCTCAATGCAATATGATTGAGTACGGGAGGGCAATGAAGATGGGGGGAGAATACGCACCGACACAACAAGAAATAAAAACGAGAAAATCACAGAGATGAAACTGAAAATAAAGAAAGATCAAAATCAAAATCAAACGACACAAAAAATAGAAATAAAACCACACGACATGACACTCAAAAGGGGAAAAACAAGCGCACACACACAAAAATGAGAAGAACAACAAAACACGACAGCACACAAAACTAGACGTCCCCCAAGCTATACCAGATAGTGCCAGCAAATAGAATGTGATCGTGAAATGCAGAAATATGAAAGGGGGAGTCAAAAACAAACAAGGAGAAATCAGGAAGGACACGTGAATGGCCCCCCCTCCGGCAGAGACAAATCAGGGCCCCGAAAAGACAGATGGGCACAAATACGGGGGGGCAAAAGCGGGAAAGAAAAATCAAGCGGGGGCACCACCCTCTGGGGGTGGTGACGGGGGCCTGCGCTGGGGACCAGGAGTCGTAGGGGTGGTCGGATAACCCAGGGGTTCGTCGACCGAGACCTCCCCTTTCTTCAAAGCTTCATTCGCCACATCTGTGAAGACCCACCCGACGTCTCCGAGCGTGCGTCATTTGAGTCCTTCTTTTTCGTTTTTGTGTCGTTTTCATCGTGTTTGTTTACGTCTCTTTCGAGACGGTTCCTCCTCCCGCATAATCCCCTTACCCTTGTCCTTATCCTTAGCCATGCGTGAGTGTGCGTGTATGAATGAGTGCAAAAAGCAATGGATGCACACTAACACAAGCAAAACGAGCAAGCACAATTTATAGGGCAAGGATAGAAATATGATCTTAGGAGCGAGTGTACCCAAGCGAAGTGGCGAAGCTTGCCCGTAGATGTCCCCACACTGCGCAATAAGAGTAGCGTGGAGCCGCGGTGACCTCTTCAGCAAGAATTTTCGAATGGGTGTGGTTTGGGGGGAAATTAGGTCAGAAATTTGAAATGGAGGGAGAGAGAGAGTGAAGATGATGGAATGGTTGATGGAGGAGGTGGAGAGAAGGAGTATTGGAGGAGTGGAGGACGTGGGGGAGTGAGAATCGGCCGTTGGGGAGGAGAGGCAGGCGAAATGACGGCGATTTTGGCGATCGGGCGAGGGTGAAAACGAACGGGTGGTCGGGGGTTTATATAGGGTTTTAAGTCGAACCGATCGGGTGACTTGTCACCCGATCGGTTGACGGTTAGGTCGAAAATTCATGCCGAAGAAGTGCTACAGGCGAACCGGTCGGTTGACTTGTCAACCGATCGGTTGGTCGCTCCACTCATTTTCCCGAGAATTGAGGGCTGCTCACCCGGTCGCTTCAACCGATCGCGCTCAAACTCAACCGATCGGTTGATATTCCCCAAAAATTTCCCGAGAGTTCTCCCCAGCTCACCCGGTCTGTCACCCGGTCTCTTCATTCTTCAACCGATCGGTTCACTTGGGGACAGATCTCGGCTTGTATCTGATACATCCCAACCGATCGGGTGAGTTATCAACCGATCGGTTGGGGCTTTGTTTCCTGCAAAAACCAACAGATTGTCTAAGTCCCTGAACGGATGTTCTCGCGGCTGATTTTATTTATAAAAGTAGATAAAATAAAATCAAAAAATAACACTAAAAAGTGGGGAAAAAGTTTAGAACATGGGTTGCCTCCCATGAAGCGCACTTGTTTAACGTCGTTGGCTCGACGCCTGCAAGAGATGTTCACGGTGGTTGATACGGGTGATGCCCGAAGTTCGGCATCTCTTCTTCATCGGAGCTTAAGGCCTTTGGAGTAGTCAGCGGCTGGAGAAATATTTGCTCGACTACCCTCTCCTTGTTCTTGGGATCCGGGGGCTTCTCTTTCGTATTGGCGCTTCCCGCCATCTTCTTTAGGATCCGGACCTCGTCTTTAGTGAGGCCCATGGGTTCTTTCCCCGTTCTCCTCGCAGGAGGAGCCTTGGGGAACCCGGGAGGGGTCGTTCTTGCTGCACTCGCTTTCCTAGCAGCTTCTTTGTTCTTGGGGCCGTCTCCATCCTCTGAATCTCCCAAGTCATCGGGGGGGTTCCTTAAGAGAATCTCCCAGGAGCTCTCTTCAGCAGCTTTTTCTTCTTCTACCTCAAGAAAATTACACCGAGGGTCATCTGGGGGATCGGGGTACTTCATGGACAACCCCAGATCAAATTCAACTTTTTCTCCGCTGACGTTTAAAGAGAGTTTTCCGTTCTTTACATCAATCAAAACGCCAGCAGTGGCCATGAAAGGCCGTCCCAGGATGATGGGTGTGTGTGTGTCTTCAGGCATGTCCATGACTACGAAGTCCACTGGCACATGCACCCCTTTTACATTAACGGGGAGGTCATCCACAATCCCCACCGGATATTTGACCGACCGGTCAGCTAGTTGTAGGGTCATACCGGTGGGCTCCAAATCACCCATTCCTATCCTTCTATACATCGACAAGGGCATCAAACTTACACTCGCTCCGAGATCGACAAGTGCACGATGAATCTTTACTGCCCCGATCGTGCAAGGAATTGAGAAGCTCCCCGGGTCTTTGAGTTTCGACGGATTTGCCCTCTGGATGAGAGCGCTACATTCCGCCGTCAGCACTACTTTCTCCTTTCTAGACCCTCTAGTCACCAAATCTTTCAGGAATTTCGCATAGGAGGGGATTGTTTCAATTGCTTCTAGGAAGGGGATTTGCAGGCTCAGGTCCTTTACCATGGCGAAGAACTTGCCATATTTCTCATCAATTTTGGCCTGAGCTAACCGTTGTGGAAATGGCACAACGGGTTTGAACACTTTCGAGCTCCCTTCCTCGTTCTTTTTCTTCTCTTCTTCAGAGACTCCCTCCGGAGTCGTAGGATTTGATGACGAAGCACCGGTGTCGTTAGATTTTTCAATCGGTCGCTCGACGACCAATGGTGTTTCTGGACTGATAGGGGGCACTCTAGTAGGGATTTGTGTCTCGCTTCTCAGAACGATAGCGGACACATTTGCGTGCTCGTGCACGAGTGCCGACATTTGGGTTGCTCCCCTCGGGTTCACCTCCGGTTGTGGCGGCAATTAGTTTTGTGACCTTGCAAGGTTCGCCACTTGTAACCCCAACTGGGTTACTTGGTCCGTGAGGGCCCGCTGACCCATTTCCAGCTTTTGGTTGATCTTCTCCTGGTTGGTTATATATTGAGTCAAGAGAGACTCAACCGGAGAGACGGCCCTCTGTTGGCCGTACTGCTGCTGCTGCTGATTCCTAGGGGCGTAAAATTGTTGTTGCTGCTGCTGATATTGTTGCTGCTGAACCTGACTCTGCTGTGGCCTAGCCGGCTAATATGTTTGTTGCTGCGGCTGCTGAGGCGGTGAGGGCTGAAATGGTGGCCGGTAACCAAAATTAGGGTGGTTTCGGTTGTTTGGAGAGTAGGCCGGGTTGGAATTGGTCCTTGGCGGATACGGCGCATTTCCCGTGGGGTTGTAAAATAGTGCGCTCGCCTGATCCAACGGTGGTGAGATGTCACCACCGTCAAATTCCCCAAAGAATTCGGATTCTACCGCTGAAATTTGCTGTGTACCGGCCCCACCGGCTCCTACCATTAGTGCGGAGATCTGGGTCGAAAGCAAGTCGAACTTGCTTGAAAGTTTGTCGACGTCCTCGACTCTGTGTATACCCCCAGACCTTGGTGTGGCTCTCTCGTCACACCACCGCTCATTGTTGGATGCCATATTTTCCAGAATATGTCTGGCATCTTCCTCGCTCCTAGACATGAAGGAACCCCCAGCCGCGGCGTCCATATAAGATTTTAGGTCATCCCTCAGCCCATTGTATAACAGATTAATAATCTGCCACTTCGAAAGCTCATGGTGAGGGCATCTTCTTTGCATCTCCTTGTATCTCGTCCAAGCTTCATGCAAGGACTCGTGGCTGGCCTGGGAGAAGGAGGAGATCTCACTCCTCAACTTCATGGTCTTCCCCGGAGGAAAGAACTTTGTCAGAAAAGCGTTGGAGAGCTTCTCCCAGGTATTGAAAGTGTTGGGGTCCTTCCCCCTAAGCCATTGCTTGGCTTTGTCTTGCAACGAGAAGGGGAACAGCTTCAGACGGATCGCCTCAGTCGTGACACCATTAATCCGGAAGGTGTCACATTTCTCCAAGAAGGAGTCTAGATGCTCGATCGGGCTCTCCATGGGTGCACCCGCAAACTGATCCTGCTGGATCCATGTCACCAAAGACGGCTTCAGCTCAAAGCTTTGGGCCGTGATAGCTGGAGGACGGATGGCGGAAGTGGACTCGATAGATGGCATCGAGTACTCCAGCAGAGACTTTTGAGGCGGGGTGTTCTCCTCCATGGATTCGGGATCCTCTCTTCTTCGCTTCTCGGCGGCCAAACGCCTAAGGGTGGCGTTTATCTCTGGATCGACGGGAATCAAGTCGTCGAGACTTCTTGAACTCCTGCGCATGAAAAACAACAAACACCCGTGAAGCGACAAGTGGGAGAGTAACAGATAAAATAAGAAATAAAAATAAGAAAAATAAAAAAGAAAAAGGAGAATGCGAAAATTATCGCGAGGTAGGGATAAGAGCTAGACACGAGGGTTCAGGAGATCCTAAAATAACAAGCACGTTGCCTCCCCGGCAACGGCGCCATAAACTTGACGTGTGCCCCGGCTTGCTATCCGCAAATGGCTGGGGGACCCGCGTGGGGGTTTAGAAATTTGTAACCGCAAGCGCACGGTGTTGTAGTGTGGCTTGGGGGTCGAACACAGGGAGGCGAGGTTGTGCTTGAGTCAAGTAGGACCAAAATCACCCCGAGGGCGAGCTAGCCCGAATCGGTGGATGGTTGTCACGGAAAGGAATAAAGGGTATGAACAATAAGAAAATAAACCCGGGACTTTGGTTTCCACTCCAACGAGAGACTCTCGCCGATACGGCCTACGGGTATGGATAGCGATCGAAATTAGGGTCTAATGGTGAGACGTTGCCTCTGAAAGTGGTACCGACGTCCCATGGGCCCGATATTCCGGTCGGTGCCCAGGATGACACCGGACTTCCCGGATTCAATCCGTGGGCACTCCCGTGTCCATTAACACTGATCGATCCCGGGAGCACTAAGCTTGCAACGATATCTCCCAATGTCTCATCCTGTCGCTCCCGCGTGCTAGAATTCGACGTCTACGCTATGGGCGTGAGCTACGGCTAGGGAGTCAACCGCCAAGTTTATTCCCCCTTGGCCCAACGGTCAAAGGCGGTCTTTTTCCCGCCGATGACAATGAAACACCCCGCGTAACCGTTAGATTCCTAATCCCTATCGATTTCCTAACCCTATGGATGCATCGGGAAGAGCCCCCGAAGGGGTTTCCACCAAAATCCCAGATTTGGGAACTACTCACAAAAATTCATTGAAAAGCGATCTAAATGAAAATTAACCGTTGGAATCATAATCGGACGATTGGAATGCGGAAGTAATAGAGTAATTAAGACAATACTAAAATTTGAGAAAGATCCGAAAACTTACAAAAGAGAAACAATTACAGCCGTCACAATAGGAGAAAACAGTAAAAAACTAGCAGCTCCCCGTTTCTGGAACCCTAGGGGTTCTATTTATAGACTCTCGCATCACCCGATCGGTTGACAAGTCAACCGATCGGGTGACCCGTTACAGATAATGAACAGAAATAGGCGAGCTTTCACCCGATCATATGAACCGGTCGGGTGAGTTCTTGGAGTGACCGGTTGGATCTTGGCGCCATCGGGTGAGGTGATCGGTTGGGTGCCCGTGCCTTCAGCTTCTCATCATCAGCTACAGATGAACCGATCGGGTGAGAGTCACCCGATCGGTTGGAATTCTGCTCGAAAAAACAGAGAACAGGCCCCCGCTGAACCGGTCTGTGAACCGGTCGGGTGACTTCCATATGAGCTCCGGCTGAGACCGGGTGGCGCACGCGTGCATCACCCGATCGGTTGGAGATGACCAACCGACCGGGTGAGGGGCTGAAAGATGTATTCTTTGGCGTTTGACCCCCTGGATCACGCGTGACTCCTCCCGTTGCTCCGGGGACTTGAGATATCGTCGTTAAACGTCCCCTACACGGTCAATCTCCTGCAAACATGGATAAACAAAGAAAAGTGAAAGAAAACAAGAAAATACAAGAAAACGAATAAAAGACGGCGGAAAAACACGGAGAAACACAAAAGAAAACGTGCGTGAATATATGAAATATAAACGCACGTCACTCGGTAAGGCTTCAAAGATCATTATATGGTCTAAAACAATCAGGAAAGATGTGGTATAATAGACTAAGTGTTTTCCTTGCACAGCAAGGATTCAAAAACAGTGAAGCCTGCCCGTGTATTTTTATCAAAAGAACGGGAACATGATTTGTCATCGTTGCGGTATATGTTGATGACTTAAATCTCATAGGATCTCCAGCAGAGATCAATGAGATATCTGAAAGCCTAAAGCATACATTCGAAATGAAAGACCTAGGCAAAACAAGGTATTGTCTTGGCTTACAGATTGAACACCTACGAGGTGGAATCCTGTTACACCAATCAAATTATACAAGAAAACTTTTAAACAAGTTTAGAATGGAACAATGTCATCCTTTGAGTACTCCTATGGTCGTGAGATCACTGGATATTAATAAGGACCCCTTCCGACCGCTGGAAGAGGGGGGGAGTTACTGGGTCCTGAAGTACCATACATCAGTGCCCTTGGAGCACTTCTATATCTGGCAAACTGCACGCGTCCCGATATAGCGTTCGCAGCTAATCTACTTGCCAGACATAATGCTGTGCCTACAAAGCGCCACTAGAACGGAGTAAATCATCTTCTATGCTACCTCCAGGGTTCTATATATCTTGGACTATACTACCAGAGAGGTTCCTCCTCCCAGTTGCTTAGTTATGCCGATGCAGGTTACTAATCTAATCCTCACACAACAAAATCACAAACTGGTTTTGTGTTTACCTATGGAGGGACTGCTATCTCATGGAGATCGGTAAAGCAAACCACCACAGCAACATCATCCAACCACGCTGAACTCATTGCGATCCATGAAGTAAGCAAAGAGTGTTTTTGGCTTCGCTCCGTCGTCCAATATATCCTATATGCAACTGGCCTGAAGACTGGTGATCTTGAGCCCACTGTCTTGTTTGAAGACAACACTGCATGCATAGCACAACTCCAAAAGGGCTACATCAAAGGCGACAGAATGAAACACATTTCTCCCAAATTCTTCTGGACTCATGATCTACAGAAAAACGAGGATGTCAAGATTCAACAGATCCAGTACTGCAACAACTTAGCTGATCCTTTTACTAAATCTTTACCGAGATGTATTTTTGTAAAACTTGTAAAAGGAATCAGTATGAGACATCTGAAAGACCTACAAGCCTGAAGCTTGTACGGATGAGGGGGAGTAACTTGTGTGTTGCACTCTTTTCCCTTAAGCTGTTGGTTTTTCCCACTGGGTTTTCCACAGCTAAGGTTTTAAAGAGGCAAACACGATTACTCAGGATCCAGAAGTATCCACCCCCTTTAGCTTTATACGCTAAAGACCAAAGTAATGGATGGATAAAGGGGAGTGTTGTGAGTGAGGGAGGCCAAGTTGTGAGTGAGGGAGTCCTTTGGCCTCCCAACAACTTTATCCCTCCATTACTGTAACGGCCTGTTTTCATCAAGACAACTATTTACGTATTTAACCTATTTTCAAATTTTTAAAACTATTTTATAATGGTTTGTCAGGAGTTTTACGGTTTCAAAAATTTCTTATAAAAATATTTTGAAGTATCAGGCTAGTTATAAAGTATTTTAGTAAGTTCGGGTTTCATCAAATACCGCTAAAAGATATGATAAAAATTCATTTTCAGTTATTACTGTTTTGGTTTAATGAATTTATTTTCTAATCAAACAGCTTTAAAACGTTTTCAAACTTTTACAGTATCCTTCTATGATCAATTAGGGCTTCCCACATTAATTTCGTAATTTTCTGAAGTCGAATCGATAGAGAACCCGCAAACCTGTGTCCTAAACGTTTTGGCCTAAAACACGTATCTCCGTAGCTCAAACCCCAAAACGGACTTCGTATTCGCGATCCTCGCGACGATACGAACCCGTGGCTATGTTTTCGTAATTTTTCGGATACGTTTAGTCTCAGGGGCAAAATCGTAATTTCGCATAATTATTTTTACTACTTAAGCCTACTAATTACTTTTAAATTTTAACCTACGTTAATTAACTTTAACCGTAGACCTAAACGTGGCATCTTATGTTAAACATGTACACACGTTTTTCCTCCTCGTTAGATACATCCCCAAACCACCTTAGTCAAACTTCCCCTCCTAATTAGTCTTTATCATCCCACCTAACTATCAATTACCCATAATTAATACCTATAATATTTTTTAATCCTATTTAAACCCCTATCGTAAGCAAACACGAGGTTCACACATTGTACCCATTTCTACGTTTAGTCTCCTCCCCCAACAACCTCATTAATGAATTTGACTACAACTAATCATTATTAAATTTCATAATAACCTATATAATCTACCCCTTCGTTCTCAAATAACCCAGGCTCTCCTTTCACGTTCGAATCAACCCAAACCCCGTATCCATCTCACCCTCCCATTCTCTCTCTCTTTCCCGAGCTCTATCCCAAACCATCGCCGGCGTCTTCGAGTCGTCACCGTCGCCCATGCTCGTCGCCGGAGCTCCGCCCAGCTGCACCCACGCTCCGACCCACCGTCGTCGCTTGCCACCGTGTTCGCCGCCCACCGCCCGCACGACTCGCCGTAAGCTCCCGCCTCCTTCCACCATCTTCGGTGTCGAAGCCCACCACCGCTGCCCTCGGAGCTCAGCTCCGGTGAACTCTCAACCCCCACACCCCGACAGTCTCGCCTCCTCTCCTCCGCTCATCGCCAAGCGTCGCCTTCCTCTGCCTGCAGCGACGACGAGGCAGCAGCCCGCCACTGCCTTCCTCCGGCATCCCTCGACGGTGAAGGAACTCGCCTCGTCGCTCCGCTGTCCAACGGAGTTCTCCTCCGACTGAAGCCCCCAGCGCCTTCGGAGCACGCCTCCCCGCCGTCCGCATTCCTCCGACGGCCTTCTCCTCTCCCCGGAGAACCCCGCAGCAAGCTCGCTGCTTCCACGGAGCACGGCCTGACGCTCCAAGCCTCGCTCCGCCTGCCATCCTCCGCTTCAGCTCCCCGCTTCGACGCCACCGAGAAGCCCCCCGCACCCATCGCCATCGAAGAGCCCCGATGCCTCGCCGCTGCATGCGAGTAGAGAGTGGGAATGGGTATATAACATTAAAACGTATAAAATACGTATATACGTATTATAATACGTATAATACTTAAGATATTATAATTACTTATATTTGTTAAATGTGGGTTTTGATCTAAAATTAATTATAAATAATATAGAGATCGGAAAAATATGAGGACGTGCCCAAAAAATCAGAAATGGCATTCTGGACCCAATAGCATTAGTTTCATCTCAATCTGATGCTTAGTTTTTCCAAAATTAATTTTTAACCCTAAAAGTTAAATACGTTATTTTTGATTAAAAATCCGTAACTTGTTATTTTCACATATACTAATATATGAGAAAAATATATGCTATAGTACTCTTCGATACGATCATTTTGACAGCTCACTTGAACCATTCCGATGCAGATTGCATCCAGAATAAATGTTTGAATAAATACGTTACTAATTGAAAAATAGTTTTTAAATTATTTTTGAGCTTTTAAAAATTATAAAAATTACAATAAGTTTCTGAAAAATATTTCCTCCTATAATAAAATTATTTTCATTATATCTAGCCTATAGAAAAATTTAGAACACTTTTCGACAACGTTTCAATCCGTTTAAAAATCAAAACGACCAAATTATTTAAATAGAAATGTCGCGTTCTTTAACCAAGTGTTCTTGTGATTGCAGGTACCAATTCTTGTGCACCAGCTTCTGTGGAAGCCTTAGATCTAATTCTGGTTTGCTACGACAACCTTGAAATCAGTAAGTCACGACTAATTCTAAAATTAGAAAATTAGATAAGTGCCCCTGTATGAACTTAGGACAACACTACAGCCTCTTAACGGCTACTTGACTTGAACTGAACTAGAAACCTAATCAAATCGGAAAGTAATCAACTTCAGATTACTTTGCCAACTTTCAACTTTGGTGGTTGTAGCACACAACCATCAATTTGGGTAAATTATGTGCTAAACAATACTTCTACGTGCTCGAAGCATGGAATCGGTATCCCCGTTGTTGGACTTGTCTTTATCCTAAGTTCGCTTTGGCACAGTCTGGTTTGGAATGAGTTACTACTCCCTGGTTTTCAATAAAAAGTCAACCAATTGTCTTGGTTTGACTAGTAACATGTGGAACATCGTGTGGAATATCTTATGGAATATCTTGTGGAATATCTCGTGGAACATCATGAAAGGAACATGTACATAGAACACTTGACACTTCACTGGGGTTTTAGGGTAACTTATAGTTTGAGAGAGTGCGGGAGTGACTGGAGTTCAATCTACATGTCTAGCTGCCTGGGTTTTTGGCAAACAAAAATATGCTGCCCGTGTCAGCATCCTGTCTAGCTGCCTGTGTTTTCGGCATTCGTCTGGGTCGCGCCCAGGCAAGAGATGAACTCGATGGTCACATATTGTACTCTCCGACTTGAGTCACGTAGTGTAGACACTTTTGCACAGTCACTTTTACTTTACGCACTACAGTCACCTTTACTTTACACGTTCCATGCACGTTACTTACTACACTTGTACAGTCACAAGTACTTTATTTGTCGTACTTTTAGCTACAGCAGTAGGATGTTTCACTTGCCTAGCCTGCTTTACACTTGCACTACCACAGTACAGTTGTTCTCTCCTTTCAGTTCAGTTTGCCTTTACTTTTCAGTTGTGTACAGTTGTTACTCAATACTTTACTTTTCACTCTGATCTGCTTGTACGTAGTTACTTTTGTCATACTTGTGCACTGCTTCTTTTCTACATTTAGAATTGTTGTGACTTACCTACGGTTCCATCTCAGTGGCACCGCAGACGACGTACATATGGAGGTAGATGCTCTTGAGCTAATAGCGCCAGAATTCAACCATGAGACCGCAGCTTCCAGATCTATTTTCAGTTGTGTACTTTCTTTCTTTCATGTACATTGGTTGGAACATTTTGTACAGTATGGATTGTAATAATTGGATACTATTTGGGTATTTTTGTACATCTCTGTATCGTGGCTATTTTGGTTTCACTGGTAACCTGTAGGACCTGCGCAAATATCAAATAAGTAACGGACCCCCTGAGAACGGGTCGTTACAATTACTCCACCTTTGGTGTTCATGCTATTTCACATTCCATATGAGATGAATAAATATAGAATCTAGCCATGGTTACTCTTTTTTATCTAAGTTATTACAAAAATTACTTTATTTCCGACGAGATTTCTTGAAATTTAGAAAATTTGAAAACACCGAAAAATAACTGGAAACACCGTGCTTGACTTTCTAATGAAAACGAGAAACAAGTTTCCCACGGCCAAACAGCTCCCAGTTATCCAACCGCCAAAAAGCTCAGATCCCATTCCAAAGTCTCGCTGTCAATGTTGGCCTACCCCCTTGTCTCCTCCCCTTACATTCATCCGCGGAACAACTTACCGCCCTCCCCTTCAATCGGGATCTAGCGCTTCGATGCAAAATCACCACCGCGACGACGGCAACGTCTTCACACCGCCGTTGAACTTATGCCCATCGAAACCCGGATCCCGCCAAATTAATCCACACAATCCTTAATCGCCGTCTCCGCCGCGGCCGTCGTCATGTCGCTGAACATGAAGACCCTAACGCAGGCACTGGCGAAGACGGCGGCCGTGATCGAGAAGACGGTCCAGACTACGGTCCAAGAAGTCACCGGCCCGCGGCCGCTCCAGGACTACGACCTCCTCCATCAGGTGGGCTCCGGCGGGCCGGGCCTCGCCTGGCGCCTCTACTCGGCCCGGCCGCGGCCATCAGCTCCCCAGACACAGTACCCGCTCGTCTGCGTCTGGGTCCTCGACAAGAAGGCCCTGTCCGAGGCCCGGGCGCGGGCCGGGCTCTCGAAGGCGGCCGATGACGGGTTCTTGGATCTCGTGCGTGCTGACGCCGCCCGGCTTGTCAGGATCCGGCACCCAGGGGTGGTTCATGTTGTGCAGGCGCTGGACGAGAGCAAGAATGCGATGGCGATGGTGACGGAGCCGCTGTTCGCGTCGGTGGCCAATACGCTCGGGAATGTTGAGAATGTCGACAAGCTTCCCAAAGAGCTCAATGGGATGGTACTGTTTTTTATTTCTGTCTTGAATTCTTGATTTGTTAACAAAATTGGGTATTTGTCGAAGGACTGATCAGTTAGGAACATGGGAAAGTAGCCGACGGTTGGGTTTGTTGCTGGATTGGTATACTAAGATTGTTTCATCCTGTGATCTGTGATATGCCTTGAAATGATGAAACTTTGAACAAATAAGTGATGCAAATTGGAGTAGATTTCGTACTACCAGACAGTTTCATATTTCTTCTAACTAGAATTGCGGAGTGATGGAGTAGTGGGAAATGATTTTGATGAGAACACGGTTCTGGAGATTAGCTGATACCGCTAAGCATTTGCTATGATGAGTGAGTTGACTTAATCGTTGGAATTACGAAAGAGAGATGGTATCAGCAAGTCTGCATTTCCTTTTTATTGGGCCAAAAACTGAGCATACTGCATACAATCAATGAGAAGAATAATGCTGTTCAGGAGGTTGCATCATTGGAGTTCAATCATCAATGCCACATAAAAGGGAAAATTAGTGAGAAGTGACAGATGAAAGATAGGAAAGAAATGGTGATAAAAAACCATTGGTACCCCGCAGAACAACAAGCCCTAACAACTAGCTAGAGAGCTAAGGCTTGAAAAATTGGGTCACGCAACAAACCAAACAACCAATTCCTATTTGGATCTTGTGAGAGCAAATTAGTAAACGAAATGCAAGAAACTCAAAAAGCAGAAAATAAACGAGACGGAGGATGTTACCCTGATTCGGTTGAGAACAACCTACTCCAGCATTCCGAGACGATCCACTATAATCAAGGAGAATACACACGAGCTTACACCACCACATTCTTTTTCACACTATTGTGAGTAACAACTTGGCAATTTCAAGCCCCTCACAAATCTCACAAAGGAAGAAGAAGAGAAAGAGAAACACTAGAAAAACTACTCTCTTCTAAACACTCCAAAACTCTCACAATTTATCACCTCTCTGGAAAAGCAAATGGCAGCAGCACCTTGCTGAAAAATTTCAGCCTACACTCACTTTTCTCACTAAAAAACAAAGACAACAAGCACTATCTAGCAAGCACTCTCTGCACGCTGGAAAACAACAGCAGCAAGCCCCCTCTTTTTTCTGTCGGTAGGCCAAAGAAAAAGCCCCCAACAACCACATTAAGTCCCCAACAACACAATTAAATCTAAGGGACCTTTCATCACTGTTCAATGGAGACTTTGCTGCACTAAAAACAACACTCTATCTTGCTACAAAATCTCCAACACTCCATCCAAGCTCTACCTTGATCACAACTCCTTGGTCACTCCACGGACCTCCTTGCCGGCTCGGAATCCGTGCCTTTCGATGCCACACTCAAGCCGTCAAACATATCAAGCTCAAGCATGTCTTGAATTTAATGACGGGAACGGGCTTGGTGAACATGTCTACGGGGTTGTTTTCAGTTGGGACTTTTTGAAGCTCAATCTGTTTGCTCTCCTCCTCTAGGAAGCAATCACAGACATCAATGTGCTTCGTCCTCGAATTGTAAGCCTGATGCTTCGCAAGATGAATAACACTGGCTATTGCTGAAAACCAATGACAATATCTGCGGCATCCCCAAATCCTCTAACAGACATCTCAAATACTTGGCCTCCTTCACCACTTCCACAACGGTAATCAACTCAGCCTCCGTGGTTGACAATGCAACCACCGACTATAGGACAGATCACCACGACACTGCTGCGGTGTCCAACGTAAACACGTAACCTGTGGTCGATCTCCGCATGTCCCTGTCGCCAGCATAATTAGAATCACAATACACTGTCAGCACCATGCCATCACCTCTACCATAGTGTAAATCGACACCAACTGTGCCTCGCAGATATTACAATATCCACTTGATGGCCTGCCAATGCTCCTTGACGGGGTTCGCCATGTATCTACTCACTACTCCCACAGCCTGTGCAATATTGGGACGTGTGCAAACCATCGCATACATCAAGCTCACAACCGCACTATCATATGGCACCTGAGACATAACCTTCCTTTCATTCTCGGTGCTTGGCGACTGTAACGCCGAAAGTTGAAAGTGACATAGCCTTCCTCTCATCCTTGGTGCTCGGCGACTGCAATGCCGAAAGCTGAAAGTGAGATACAAGAGGTGTTCCCACAGGCTTCACACTCTTCATTCCATAACGGACGAGTACATTCTCAATATACCCCTTATGCGACATTCTCAACTCATCCTTCCTCCTATCCTGGGATATCTCCATTCCTAGGATTTCCTTCACCGGGTCCAAATTCTTCATATCGAATTTCTTGCCCAACTTCACCTTTAGCTTCTTGACCTCCGACATGTTTGAGGAAGCGATCAGTATGTCGTCAACATAAGTATGAGTTAGATGTGCGAGCCATCATCCAATGTGCGCACATAAACACACTGATCCTTCATGCTCCGCTCAAATCCAACACACATCATGAAACTACCAAATCGCTTGTAACACTGTCTGGGTGACTGCTTCAACCCGTACAAGGATTTCCTCAACCTACAGACCATCCTCTCCTTACCTTCAACCACAAACCCATCTGGTTGGTGCATGTATATCTCCTCATCCAAATCACCGTGCAGAAAAGCGGTCTTGACATCGAGTTGCTCCAACTCCATGTCTATGGATGCTACTAGTGCTAACAAAACACGAATGGAAGTGTCTCACCACTGGAGAAAATATCTCATTGTAGTCCTCTCCATTCCTCTGTGCAAAATCTTAGCCACTAGCCTTGCTTTGTACCGTACATCACCACCATATTTGGTTGAGCTTTTCTTGACCTTGTAGATCCACCTACATCAGTAGCATGCGTCTCATGTGGTAGATGCAATAACTCCCACGTGTCATTGTGGTGTAGAGACTCCATCTCTTCCTCCATAGCTCCATGCCAACTCGCCGCATCACTCGAGCTTATGGTTCCACCGTAGGTCATAGGCTCCTCGTGCTCAATGTTTAAGGCATACGACGCCATGTCGTCAAATGAGAATGCCGTGTAATCCCAAGCTCCAAGTCTCTCGGGCGCCTTCTTGGTCCGCTTAGACAGCTGCACCTTATCTACAACAAATTCATTACGTACCTGGGCTTGGACTGGTGTCTGCATATGGTCCTCAACATGGACCTCATTATGTCCTGCAACAGAGACCTCGACCATCGACTCCTTGCCGGGTCGCCTCTGGAATGAGATCGGGAGATCAATCATCTCTGGTGTGGTCTCCTCGGATGACTCGTCCTCCTTCCAGTGAGTATGCTTCTCCCCGAGCATCACAAACTCATCGAACGTGACATGCCTACTCAAGATCGCCTTGCGGTCCACCGGGTCCCACAAGCGATATCCTTTCACGCCATCGCCATATCTGAGAAAAATATATTTCTTGGCCCTCGGATCCAACTTGTCGCCCCTCTCATGTGCATATGCTGGGCAACCAACGATGCGTAGATAAGAGTAGTTACCAAATTTCCCACTCCACCTCTCTTCCGGAATTTGGTAGTCAATCGTCGCTGACGAAACTTGATTCACTATGTGCACGGCAGTTGTGAGTATCTCACCCCAAAATTCCTTCTCCAAACTGGCCGCGTGCCTCAAGCATCACTCTCTCTCCAACAACGTCCTGTTCATACTCTCTACAACCCCGTTCGACTGAGAATCCCCTGGTGTAGTAAAATGACGTCGAATCCCATATGATCTGGAGAATCATGTGAACTCCCTCGAGGTGTACTCACCTTCATTATCGGATTTAAGGACTTTCACCGCCTTGCCAGTTTGCTTTTCAACCATCGCAAGCCATTGCTTGAACATTCTTAAGGTTTGATCCTTTGTCTTCATCAAATACATCCAAATCTTTCGAGAATAATCGTCGATGAAGAGTACAAAGTATTTAGTCCCACCTCCTGACACTATAGGACACGGCCCCCACACATCGGAATGTATGTAATCTAAAGGACCTCAGCTAGTGTGCATCCCCGTGTTGAACTGCACCTTTGTCTTTTCTCGTACACACATCTTTCACAAAACTCCACACTCTCATCGTTAGCTTCAATCAATTTTCTTTGGCAGAGAACATCGAGGGTCTTATCACACTGGTGACCCAAACGATAGTGCCATAACTTCGTTGAATCTCCGTCACTCGAGCTAGTCGAGGTGGCATCGGCTTCGCCTTCTACTGTGGTACCTTGTAGGGCATGCAAATTACCTACCTTTCTTCTATTCATCACAATCATGGCTCCTTTGGATACCTTCATCTGGCCATTCTCTACAACTGACTTGCATCCAATATTATTCAACACACCGATGGATATCAAGCTCTTCCTGAGATCAGGCACATGTCTAACATCGGCAAGGGTACACACGACCCCATCGTGTATTTTGATCCAGACAGGTCAAATACCCGCAGTCTTACACGCCGTATTGTTCCCCATGAGAATAGTGCCTCCGTCTTTTTGGGAACGGTAAGTGGAAAACCAACTCAAATGTGGAGTCATATGATAAGAACAACCACTGTCCATCAACCACACAACTTGTGCATCACCGGACGCCCCTGCTGCGAACATCTCTGGATCTCTACCCCTTTCATCGTGGCCTCTGTCATCACGAATCCGCATGTCCTCAAATCCCAATGAAGCTGAACCAGAAGTATCCTTGTCTTTCTTTCCAAATCTATTGGTGCATTGGTTCCTCCAATGACCGTTCTGCTTGCATATGAAACATGAGCTGTTCTTCCTATCACAGGAATACAGGGACTTCGAGTGGTCATTCTTCTTGAAATGGCCTTGACCTCCTCTCCTGTCTTGCCTCCCTCTCACATGCAATGCTTCATCGCGGTTTCCTCCAAAGTCTCTATCTTGGACCTTCTCACATAGCATCTCGGTATGGAGCGCCGCCTTCACATCTTCCACGGTGAGCGTTGTTTGTGCATAGATCATGGACCGAACAAATTGGGAGAACTCCTCAGTCAACGAACATAACAAGATCACAGTTTGGTGCTCATCTTCGATCTTGACATCCATCCCCCGCAACTCCATCACAATCCGATTCAACTCATCTATGTGGTCTTTTACTGTCGATCCGAGCTTCATCTTCAAAGTGTACAGCTGCTGTAATAAGTAGAGGCGGCTTATAAAAGATTTCTTCATATACAACCCATCTAACTTCTTCCACATATCCTTGGACATAGACTCGTCCAACGCCTCTCTCAAGACGGTGTCGACTAACGATAGCTGGATGGCGCTATACGACATTCTCTCCATCTCGGCCCTCTGTGATGCTGTCACATCCTTATCAATGTTTTCCTCATCGAACACAATCTGAAAACATTTCGTCTGCCTCAAATAATTTTTCACCCTCGAGTGCCATAATCTAAAATCATTATGGCCGGTGAACCTCTCAATGTTGAGTGTCGTCAAACTAACCATCTTCGCTACTCAATTTCTCCATAAACAACTGAGAGCTCTGATACCACTTGTTGATAAAAAACCGTTGGTACCCCGCGGAACAACAAGCCTTAACAACTAGCTAGAGAGTTAAGGCTTGAAAAATTGGATCATACAACAAACCAAACAATCAATCCCTCTTCGGATTTTGTGAGAGAAAATTAGTAAACGAAATGCAAGAAACTCAACAAGCAGAAAATAAATGTGCCGTTATCCTGGTTTGATTGTGAACAACCTACTCCAGCATTCCGTGACGATCCATTATAATCAAGGAGAACACACACGAGCCTACACTAACACCTTCTTCTTCACACTCTTGTGAGTAACAGCTTGGCAATTCCAAGCCCCACACAAATCTCACAAATGAAGAAGAAAAGAGAGAAACACTAGAAGAATTACTGTCTTCTAAACTCTCCAAAGCTCTTACAATTTCTCCTCTCTCTCTCCCCTCTCTGGAAAAGCAAATGGCAGCAGCACCTTGCTGTAAAATTTCAGCCTACACTCACTTTTCTCACTAAAAACAAAGACATCAAGCATTATCTAGCAAGCACTCTCTGTACGCTGGAAAACAACAGCAGCAAGCCCTCTCTTTTTTATGTCGGCAGGCCAAAGAGAAAGCCCCAAACAACCACATTAAGTCCCCAACAACACAATTAAATCTAAGGGCCCCTTCTTCACTGTTCGATGGAGACTTTGCATCACTAAACACAACAAGAAAGAAACAAAAGAGACTCTTGTGTGGCAGCCGTGGTGATCATGCTAGGCAATATGGGTTTTGGTAGAATGGCGGGTGGCATTTCGGCCCATGTTCAATCTCAAAGTTAGATACTACCTCCTTTTCTTATTCATTTGATGTAATCATGAAGGTAGAACATGTAAGATGTGAAACAAGGGGATGCATCTTGCCTAGGGTCAGTTATACGGTGAACACAGAAACATAATGGTGGTTTTGTATTTCAATTATCATCCTATTATGACATTATCGTACAAGCGCATTTAGGCTGCAAGGCTTAGGAGTGTTTAGATTGCTGCCTGTAAAGTGGGGCTAAGCGATGAGCCATTGCGAGGGGGCACTTGATGGGCTGACTCTGACTTAAGGCAACGATGGCCAGTATTGCTGTAGAATGGAAGAAAATGTTGGTTTATGCTTCAATCTTAGAATCTAGGAGGTGACACGGTCGTGCGCGTCTTTGCACGGCCGTACGCATCAGAAGATGCACCAGGTAGCTCTCTGTTTATTTTTCACGGTCGTGCAAACTGTCCGTACACACCAGGCAGCTTTTTGTTTATTTAGCACGGCAGTGCAAACTGTCTGTGCAAACTGTCCGTGCAAGCTTGCACGGCCATGCACACTGTCCGTGCAACTCAGCGGTGCTCTGTTTTACAGTCGCAGATTGGCGCACGGTCGTGCGGATTTGCGGCACGGCCGTGCTGATGCCTAAAAACCCTAGAACGGCCAGATTTGAGTTTCTAATCTTGTCTGTTGATTTCTAAAGGGGTTTAATATGATGGACATGATGGAAATCACCCTCTTCTACCTTAGAGATTGTTTCTATCATACAAATACCAAGAGATACACACACGGCAACTAAGGCGGAAAAAACACAAAAGATACGCGACGGAGAAGGGGATGCATCTTGCCACACGGCAACTAATGGCGGATGGCATTTCGGCCCATGTTCAATCTCAAAGTTAGATACTACCTCCTTTTCTTATTCATTTGATGTAATCATGAAGGTAGAACATACAAGATGTGAAACAAGGGGATGCATCTTGCCTAAGGTCAGTTATACGGTGAACACTGAAACATAATGGTGGTTTTGTATTTCAATTATCATCCTATTATGACATTATCGTACAAGCGCATTTAGGCTGCAAGGCTTAGGAGTGTTTAGATTGCTGCCTGTAAAGTGGGGCTAAGCGATGAGCCATTGCGAGGGGGCACTTGATGGGCTGACTCTGACTTAAGGCAACGATGGCCAGTATTGCTGTAGAATGGAAGAAAATGTTGGTTTATGCTTCAATCTTAGAATCTAGGAGGTGACACGGCCGTGCGCGTCTTTGCACGGCTGTACACATCAGAAGATAGGGCTGTTGACGAACAGAACGTTCGACGAACTACTCGTGAACAAGCTCGGTACATGTTCGTTTACGTTCGTTCAGGAAGCTTAATGAACAAGCTTGAACAGATATTTAGAGCTCGGTTAGTAAACGAACAGAGCTTGAACATAACTATGTTCGTTCATTTATGTTCATGAACAAGCTCGTTAAGTGTTCGTGAACAAGCTCGTGAACAAGCTCGTTAAGTGTTCGTGAACAAGCTCGTTAAGTGATGTTCGTGAACAAGCTCGTTACGTGTTCGTGAACAAGGGCTTGAGTGAATTAAAATTAAAATTAAACACTCACCTTCTCAAATTGAATTAAACACCTCCACCTCTTCAACTTCCGAGCTTCCCACTCTTAGACTCCCATGCTCCCAGCTCTCTTTTGGTCCATTGCCATTGTTTGTTCGTTTTTTTTGAAAATCTGTTCATGAACAAGATTGATTGTGCGTTCGTGAACACGTTCCCGTACATGTTCACGAACAAGCTCGATAAGTCTTGTTAACGAACAGAACGTTCGTTCGGTAAGCTCGGTTTACGTTCGTTTATGTTCGTTTACGTTCGTTCGGTAAGCTTAACAAACAATCTTGAACATGGTTTTAGAGCTCGGTTAGTAAATAAACAGAGCTTGAACATGGATTTTGTTCATGAACAAAACCAAGCACAATGTTCAAGCTCGTTCGTCAACAGCCCTATCAGAAGATGCACCAGGTAGCTCTCTGTTTATTTTTCACGGTCGTGCAAACTGTCCGTACACACCAGGCAGCTTTTTGTTTATTTAGCACGGCCGTGCAAACTGTCTGTGCAAACTGTCCGTGCAAGCTTGCACGGCCATGCACACTGTCCGTGCAACTCAGCGGTGCTCTGTTTTACAGTCGCAGATTGGCGCACGGTCGTGCGGATTTGCGGCACGGCCGTTCTGATGCCTAAAAACCCTAGAACGGCCAGATTTGAGTTTCTAATCTCGTCTGTTGATTTCTAAAGGTGTTTAATATGATGGACATGATGGAAATCACCCTCTTCTACCTTAGAGATTGTTTCTATCATACAAATACCAAGAGATACACACACGGCAACTAAGGCGGAAAAAACACAAAAGATACGCGACGGAGAATGGCGGAGATTCCTTGCGTCTTCAAGAAGAAGGTGACTACGAGCTTTGGGAGGGGAGTATTACTTCTTCTAGAGACTCTGGTAAGATCTCTCCATTGGGTGTGTGCATGAGACATTGTAATTGCTAGAGTGCTAGAGTTATCTTGTCGAGAGGGCATACATATTGTATTGGAGGAGATTGATAGTCGGTGTATTCTCTGTATTGACATCTCTGATCTAGTGCAAGCCGTGACAACGGAAGACTGGACATAAGTCATAGGTTTGGCCGAACCAGTATAAATCTTGTGTCTCTGTGTGATTGCTTGGCTTAATTGTGTGGTGCTATTTTGTGCTTCTTATGATTCATCCAAGATCCTAACTCTGCATTGTTTTTGTTGGCAACACAGTATTTCTTATATTCTGCTGTGCACACTTAGGTGTTGTTTGATATTGTGTCAGATTTTTCCAACAAGTGGTATCAGAGCTACTGGTGAGGAGAAGTAAGGAGTCAAGATGTCGCCATCTAGCATATCATTCAAGATAGACAAGTTCACTGGGAGAAATGACTTTAATCTTTGGAGACTAAAGATGAAGGCTTTTCTCATGAGAGACAGTTGCTCACAAATTGTCTTTGAGAAAGACAGTTTTGACTAGGAGGTCACGGAGGCTCAGAAGGCAGAGATGGAGCGAAAGGTGTTGAGCGCATTGCAGTTATCACTTTCAGATGAAGTGCTCAGAAAGGTGTCTGAGGAGGCTACTGCGGAGAAGCTTTGGAAGAAGCTGGAGGCGCTCTATGCAAAGAAGAATCTGACGAGCAGGTTGTATTTGATGCAATAATTATATGTGCTGAAGATGAGAGAGGGAGCCCATGTTAAGGATCACATTGATGTTTTCACGAAGATTATGTCTGACTTGCGGAGTATGGAGGTGAACATCGAGGATGAACAGCTGGCGATGATATTGCTATGTTCTTTGACGGATGATTTCGACCCATTGGTAAGGTCCATGGTATATAGACGCGAGTCTTTATCTCTGGAGGAGGTAGAGTCCGCGGTACACTCTGAGGTTCTTCTTGTCAAAGTAACTTCTTGAGAAGGTGGTGATCAAGGGGATGCACTCTTCATCAGGGGACGGCAGGATTCCAGAGGCGGCTATGGTTCTAGGAAGGACAATGGTCGTTCTAGTCTAAATCACGAGGGCACACAGACAGATGTCATTTGTGCAAGGAGATCTCATTTCTTTTGGATTCGGGATGTTCTTTACATATGACACCTCACAGGAGTTGGTTCAGTTCATATTCTTCCAGAAAAGGTGGGAACATTCTGATGGGGAATACTATGGCCTGCAAGACAGTGAGTGTAGGAGAGGTGCGAATCAAAATGCATGATGGGGTTGTCAGGACACTTACAGATGTGCGTGACGTACCAGACTTGAAAAAGAGTCTGATTTCTATTGGTGCTTTAGCCGGACTTGGGTGTAGGACGGTAATAGAAGGTGTTCTATTAAAGGTTTCAAGGGTTCTCTTATCGTGATGAACGGAAAGAGGATACAGAACTTGTATGCGCTACAAGGACACACCGTGGAGGGTGAGGATAGCATCTCTCAAGACACATGTGAAGAATCAGTAAAAATATGGCATCTTCGCCTTGGACATCTAAGTGAGAAGTCATTGGATGTGCTTCGCAAAAGGAAGCTGATACATGCCAAAGAGGAGAGACTGGAGTTCTGCGAGAAGTGTGTAGAAGGAAAGCTGACGAAGACACGCTTTGATATTGCAGAGCATAGTAGCAAAGGGCCACTTGACTACGTACATTCAGATGTATGAGGGCCAACTTCTATACCTACCATTGGAGGAGCAAAGTACTTTGTGTCTTCATTGATGATTTCTCGAGGAAGGTGTGGATCTATCTGATGAAATCAAAAGATCAAGTCTTCGAAAAATTCAAGGCTTGGAGAGCCTTGGTTGAAAAGCATACATGAAGAGCAGTCAAGATTTTAAGATCAGACAACGATGGTGAGTACACATCGAGGATGTTCAAAGATTTCTGCAGATCTCAGGGTATTTTACGGCACTATACTACTCCTGCAGATCCACAGTCAAATGGTGTTGCAGAGAGGTTGAACCGTACACTGATGGAGAAGTGCTGATGCTTGAGGCTTACTGCTGGACTTCCTAAGGAATATTGGGGTGAAGCTGTGTCTACCGCCGTGCATCTCGTGAACAGACTACCATCATCGACGATCAGTTTCAAAATTCCCGAGGATGTATAGACGGGTAAGACTAGTGATTACTTGTACTTGAGAATATTTGGTTGCTCTGCATATGCTTTGCAGAAGAGGGACAAGCTAGATTCGAGAGCAAGAAGACCATCTTGCTTGGATATCAAGAGGGAGTAAAGGGATACATGTTGCTTGATCCTGTGTCCGACAAGACACGCCAGTAGGCATGTCACATTTGATGAGTCGTCGATGGTCAGGTCGGAGATGACTCATTCAGATGGTGGATATAGGCCTGAGGAGGTCGACGCTGAGGTCGAGCTACATACCCTGGAGATAGAGACACGAGATGAGGAGACATGTCATGACCCGACTGCTGAGAGAGAGCAGATACAGATAGATCAGGTTCAGACTCATGATGAGGTTCCTGCCCAGAGTCAGCCAGAGGTGCGGAGGTCATTGAGGACTAGGAGAGCACCAAAGAGATTGAGTGAGTGGAACTATTCTGCTTCTAGTTTTGCATTTGATGATATGCAAGCATACGTCCTGAACATAGAGCACGAGGAGTACTTGACGTCTGATGGAGCCCAGACTTTGAGCGCAGTTGTAGAGTGGCAGCTGGCGAAGGTAGAGGAGATGTAATCTCTCTACAAGAATGGCACTTGTGAATTGGTTGAATTGCCCAAGGATAGAAAGGTCATTGGTTGCAAGTGGGTGTATAAGGTCAAGGAAGGAGATGTCGGTGATGTGAGATACAAAGCTCGGTTAGTGGCCAAAGGATTTGCACGGAGGAAAGGAGAAGACTATAATGAGATCTTCTCACCTGTGGTGAGACACATCCATCCGTGTGTTGTTGGCCTTGGTAGCAGCTCGGAATTTGGAGTTGGAGCAGCTGGATGTTAAGACGGCGTTCTTACATGGAGAGCTTGAGGAAGAAATCTACATGCGCTAGCCTGAAGGCTTCGTGATGGAGGGGCAAGAGCAGAAGGTATGCAAGTTAAAGAAATCATTATACGGTTTGAAACAGAGTTCAAGGCAATGGTATAAGAGATTTGGCACCTTCATGATGAGCATTGGTTTCGAGAGGAGTATAAAGGACCAGTGTGTATGGTCGCACACTTGATGGCGGGTCAAGGATATACTTGCTTCTGTATGCTGACGATATGCTGATTGTGTCACGGGACATGAAGAAAATCAATAGGTTGAAAGGAAAACTTGCAGAAGAGTTTGACATGAAGGATATGTGGTCTGCGAAGAAGATCCTTGACATGGAAATCAGCAGAGACAGAAAGAAGGGGGAGTTGAGGTTGAGCCAGAAGTGCTATATCAAGAAAGTCATAGCACGATATGGAATGGAGAAGGCGAAGCCTATCACCACACCGCTAGGAGCTCACTTTCAGCTTTCTGCGAAACTCACATATCACCGACGAGGAGGCACGCTGCATGTGTACAGTCCCCTATGCTAGCGCCGTGAAAAGTTTGATGTATGCTATGGTTTGTACACGTCTAGACTTAGCCCAGGCAGTTGTAGTCGTCAGCAGATACATGGCGAATCCGGGAAAGGAACACGGGCAGACTGTGAAATGGATATTGAGATATCTAAAGGGAACAACCGTCGTTGGTTTGTGTTTGGGCAAGTAAGACGGGTTGGTGATATCTGGATTCTGTGATTCAGATTATACAGGTGAGGTGACAGAGACAGAAGGAGATCTACGACTGGGTATGTGTTCACTTTGGGCACTGTCGCGATATCATGGAGATCTGTCCTTCAGTCCATTGTAGCATTGTCAACCACGGAGGCGAAACTGATAGCTGCAGTTGAGGCGATCAAGGAAGGCACGTACCTGAGGAATCTACCGAGAGACTTGGGTATACCGCAAGAAGTGATGAATGTCTATTGCGACAGTCAGAGCGTAATTCAATTGGCGGAGCATCAGGCCTACAGTTCGAGAACTAAGCATATAAAAGTGCGAGACTTCTTTCTTCAAGAAAAAAGGAATGTGATAGCACTGGAGAAGGTCTCGACGGATAACAATCCCACATATATGTGATACGGCTGATATTTTGGAGGCTAGGGGCATTTTAGTAAAATAACAAATAGAGTAACTTTTCTATTTAAAGGAGTTGAGCCGGCCCTAATGGCATGCAAAAATTGTGAGTAATTTCTTTAGTTTATTATTCCTTAGATAATTTGTATTAGGAATTTTCCTATTTCCCTTATTTTAATCTCTAGTGAGTTCTATCTATTCGTAGGCATTATTTAGCGAGTCTTGTAGTAGCCTCTTTATAATTTCAGATCTAATTTTAGCAATAAAAATCCCCCCTTTACCATCAAAATTTTAGCGAAACACATCATTTGGTATCAGGGCACTAGATCCATAGCGAGCATGCGATCTATGGAGCGGATCGAATTGTTGGAAGAGAAGGTGGAGAAGCTTGAGAGCAAAATTAACGAGGGGTTTAACGATGTCGGAAAAGAGGCCGCAGAGAGCGTCACGCGATTGACGGAGACTATTGAGGCGAATAGATCTCAGATGATGAAGGATATAGCGACGATGATAGCTAACATCAACCCAAAGATAGATCCAAGCAAAAAGGAGCCACCTTTGTCGTCGAGGAAAGGCAAAATGTAATTTTTAACGAAGGAGTTCCTGAGGATGTTGAAGACGAAGGCATATACTTTCACGGACCACACGACGCAGCAGATCCAGAGGACTGGGAAGTGTTCCCGATCACATCCTCACCGTGGGGAGCCGCGCTGACCACCGGAGGGGAGCGGCCGCCCCTTCGACAGCAGCTGGGGGTGCGCCGAACCCCCAGGAGGGGCGATGGGGGTAGCCTGCCCCTCCAGGCCCTTCAGTGGCCCCTTAAGGCAGCGGCGGGGGCCTGCCGGCCCAAAACTGGGGCCGGGAAGCCCTGCCGCCCCCTTGGGGCTTCGCCCACTCCCCGTGCAACTTTTTGAGGGCCGCTAGACATCCATGGGGGCCCGTCGAATTTCCTGGGGCCGACAGCCCCCTTCGACTTTGTCAGCGCCACCTGGGGCCCAGTATGGGGCGCGAACAGCTCATACTCCATATTTTCAGCCACCGGTGGGGCCCGAATGAGGATTTCAGCAGCATGGAGGGTGACATCAGCATCTTGGAGGTCCGTCGGCTCAGCCCCCACCTTTTTGGGTGTGCCAGGAGATTGGAGAGGGTTTCAGGGCACCCCTAGAGACCATCAGGCGGAGTATGGGCATCCACAGGGAGATGAGAGGGGATACTGGCAATGGGATGGAGCAGACGGAGGTGTACGAGATCCGGCAGTGGGTACATTCCTGACAGACCACCTTTATTTCAGCCGAGACGTCAGGATCAGCCGCAGGAGAGAGGAGGCTTTGCTGGGGAGAGCCGGCTGAGAAAGCTGAAGATGCTTATTTTTGAGGCCGGAGATCCTGATGACTGGTTATACCGAGTGGAGAGGTACTTTGAGGTATCAGCAGTATCAGGGGAGGACTGCCTCTGGGCGGTAGGAGTCTACTTGGAAGGAGAGGCTTTGGGTTAGTTCAGGTGGACACATCAGCAGCAGCCTTTTCAGACGCGGGAGTTCACCTCTCTACTGGTGGAGCGGTTTGGCATAGTACAGTCTGAGCGGGGGTCTATGAGAGGCTATATTCATTGAAGCATGATGGGAGCGCGAGAGAGTACATTAAGAAGTTTGAGTCGCTCTGCCACCGTGTTCGAGGAGTCTTAGGGGAATTTTTAGAGGGCTGCTTTATGAAAGGGCTGAAGCCCACTGTTAGATCTGGGCCGAGACAGCTGAAGTCCGTGGGCCTGCGAGAGATGATGACCTCAGCTAGGATGGTGGAGGACCATCAGGAGACTGAGAGGAGAGCCTGAGGGGCATGAGGAGGCTCCCTTTTCGAGGGCCGGATCCTGGAGGGGGACAGAAGACGGCCCCAGGGGGGCAACATCCACGGACGGGGCAGCGGCTAGCAAAGAGAAGTGGGTGGAACCACGACCTGGAGGACATATACGGAGAATGACAGAGGCGGAGATTCGTGACAAGCGGACCAAAGGCCTTGTTTCAAGTGCGACGAGAAGTTTTCTCCAGGGCACCGGTGCGGGGACCGTACTCTTTAGATCCTGATAGTGAATAACGATGAAGAGGGGGGAGAAAGTGTGGTAATGCTGGAAGCTGATGAGGACGATGATCAGGAGCACCTGCACGTGGAGTAGCCGACCATACACGTCACGCACCACCTTGAGGACAAGGGGGGTTTTCAGGGGCGGAGTAGTGGTACAGTTGATATTTTGGAGGCTAGGGGCATTTTAGTAAAGTAACAAATAGAGTAACTTTTCTATTTAAAGGGGTTGAGCCGGCTCTAATGGTATGCGAAAATTGTGAGAGTAATTTCTTTAGTTTATTATTCATTAGATAATTTGTATTAGGAATTTTCCTATTTCCCTTTGTTTAATCTCTATTGAGTTGTTCTATCTATTCGTAGGCGTTATTTAGCGAGTAGTTGAATTGTAGTAGCCTATTTATAATTTTAGATCCGAGTTTAGCAATAAAAATCACCCTTTTACCATCAAAACTCTAGCGAAACACATTAATATGCTCACGAAGGTTGTTCCCGCAGTCAAACTCAGGAATTGCTTGAGCTTGATTTATACATGGTGAGTGGTTGATACATTCCCGTTGTCACAAGTTTCATAAATTCTAAATCTGGATAGAGATGTTTGGTATTTGGGTAGAGTTGCTGTGGAGAACTTGAGTATACCATGGTTGTTGAAGAAGTTTGAAGCATGGTAGAGTTTGTTGGTTTATGCTTCAATCTTAGAATCTGAGAGGTGACACGGCCGTGCGTGTCTTTGCACGGTCGTGCGCGTCAGAAGATACACCAGGCAGCTCTCTGTTTATTTTGCACGTCCGTGCAAATTGTCCGTGCACACCAGGCAGCTTTCTGTTTATTTCGCATGGCCGTGCAAACTATCCATGCAAGCTTGCACGGCCATGCACACTGTCCGTGCAACTCAGCAGCGCTCTGTTTTACAAATGCAGACGGCCGTGCGGATTTGCGGCACGGCCGTGCGGATGCCCAGAAACCCTAAAACGGCCAGATTTGAGCTTCTAATCTCGTCTGTTGATTTCCAAAGGGGTTTAATCTGATGTACATGATGGAAATCGCCCTCTTCTACCTTAGAGATTATTTCTATCATATAAATACCAAGAGATACACATGCGACGGCTAAAGCAGGAAAACGCAAAAGCTACGCGACGAAGAATGGTGGAGATTCCTTGCGTCTTCAAAAAGAAGGTGACTATGAGCTTTGGGAGGGGAGTATTTCTTGTTCTAAAGACTCTGGTAAGATCTCTCCATTGGGTGTATGTATGAAACATTGTAATTGCTAGAGTGCAAGAGTTACCTTGTCGAGAGGGCATACATATTGTATTGGAGGAGATTGGTAGTCGGTGTATTCTCTGTATTGACATCTCTGATGTAGTGGAAGCCGTGACAACGGAAGACTGGACGTAGGCCATAGGTTGGGCCGAACCAGTATAAATCTTGTGTCTCTGTGTGATGGCTTGGCTTGACTGTGTGGTGCTATCTTGTGCTTCTTATGATTCATCCAAGGTCCTAACTCTGTATTGTTTTGGTTGGCGACACATTATTTCTTATATTCTGTTATGCACACTTAGGTGTTGTTTGATATTGTGTCAGATTTTCTCAACATAAAAAGATTCATGTAACTGACATATATAACTGACCTGAAATGGTCAAAGACTTCATTGTTGTTGGTTTCTTAATGTCAATCAGCATGTGCGGCTTATCGTCCACATGAACTTTGAAATCTTGCAGCTTTTTATGCTGTTTGTGGTGTTCCCATCAGGGTGTCGGCATGACCAACTTTAACTTTTCATTGGATAACTACCACAGTAAATTTTAATTTTGACCCCTCCGTAAGTTAATGCCATAAGGTGTATAACATAAGACAATGCATTCTAAACCGTTGGATTAGCGAACAATAGCAATGAAAAATGTTAACTTATTGTTAGTAAATTAATTTTTTACGGGAAGTAAAAATGAAATTTAATTGCAACACCCATACCTTGGTTGAATAGGAAAATTACAGAAGCATCATGATGAGGTTTTGGCGAATTAAATTGTTGTGTACAGAGTTCCCCATTGGTGGTTCTTCTCTCATTAGCATGAGCTTCATTCAAACTTAGAATCTAATTAAGTTCTCTCCCCAATAGTAGACTCACTAAAATAAATGAGTCTAGCTGACATAATAAGCCGAAAAGGAGGGGTTGACGACAAAATTGAGTAATGTTATGTATGTTAATTTGTTTGAATTATGGGTCTATCATTTAAATTTAATCTATTTTTCTTTCTTTTAACTGTATTCACTAGAAGGGATAAACAACCACTGTGGCTAGCAGAGTTCATATTGGTTAATTTATGGTTCACTAAGCATTAATGATTACATCATTGTATTCTCTCCAAGAAAATTTATTAAGATAGTCTAAAGAATTTGCTAACTGTATAAAATTCTTCTTCCCATCTGCATTTAAGGTTTTAGACATATAGTGCAACCTTTCTTTTGCAAGGCAATAATTATGCATACTGAGAGGGAGGAAAGAAGCTTACATTTTCCACGCATAACAAAACTTGTGGAATATAGGGTTTTTGATATCATAGGAGGAAATTTTCGATGGGCATGCATTTTTCATGCAATAAAATCTTGTGGAACTTAGACTTTTTGAACATCATAGGATGAAATTTTTTACAAGCTGTTGATACACGTGCACACATGTGTGCGGGTGCATGTAGTAAATGACCATATATTTAGTACTCATGTTTCTTTATTCTGTTGGAACATTTTGATGACATTTTGCAGGAAATGGGGCTGTTGGAGGTCAAACATGGGCTTCTCCAAATTGCAGAATCCTTAGATTTTCTTCATAACAATGCACATCTTATTCATCGAGCTTTATCTCCTGAGGTTATATTTCTTACACAAACAATTCTTTCTCTGTTTTCTATCTGATTTCCTTTGTAGATTGGGTTGATTACTTGCCCCTGGTAACATGTGCATTAAACTTTAATGCTTTGTCTTTTACTGATTCGTATTGTTTTTTTCCAATTTTTGATGCATTTTTACATATTTTATTGGGTGTCTAGAGCATTAGTTAGCATCAAGCTTGCGACTCTTAACTATATTTGAGATGCAAAGTTGTTCAACAGCACAATTTTCAAAGAGTTGTATTTAATTATCCATTTAGCATGGTGGATTGGGCTGTGCAAGGATTCATTGTAAGTCCCTAATCTCAATTTGTAGGACACAGGATGACAAGAAGAAGGAAAACAATTATCTGCAGCTTGATGTATTGTTATTGGAATTTGTATTTAGAGTACATTTTGTAAAGTATATGTTGGTGCTGTTCTAGGGTTTTGAGTCAAGCTTGGAGCTATTTGTGTGGGTTTGCTTTGGTGTGAGTGGTTTGATTTTGTGTCATGTCTACATTGTGTTGGCTGGTTTCTTTATTGGTTTTAGGTCTATCAGTTAGATTTAGACATGATTCATTGTGGGTATGGTTCGAGTACTTTTAAATGGTGTGTCTGGGTTTAGGCCAGGTGCATTAATGTTGTGAGTCAAGCCTGAACTAGATATTTGCTTCCAGTGTTCTCTATTGCATTTATGATGATTTTATTCTTGGTCTACTTCTGAGATGGAAAATCAATCTTTAGAATGGTCACTTGCGAGTTCATAGTCTAATGTTTCTAATCTAAAAAGCAGTTGAAGTGGGGGATTTCAGCATTGACCTATAAGTATGCTCCTCATTGTGCTGTGCAGACAGTCTTTATTACTTCGAGTGGAGCTTGGAAGCTTGGCGGGTTTGGATTTGCTATCACGGTCGATCAGGCATCGAATGCTTTGACCATGCCGCCATTTCATTACCCGGTTAGTTATTGTTTATTGATTCACTAGTGATTTCTCATGTTCTAGTAATCCTGTGTACAATTGCACTAATAGGCATGCTGCTTAGTTAAAACATTTGGAGTGTTATAGTACTCCATGTTTAATGTTTTAATTGTAATTTTGGAAAGTTCTGAAGTAAGCTTGTCACCCTTGATTCAATGAGCAGTAGTCTAATGCTGATTACCAGCTGGAAAATATAACATGAAATACCTACATGATTACTTGAATCTTTCCAGGAGTATGATGTTGAGGATGCTATTTTACCACTTCAGCCATCATTAAACTACACCGCCCCCGAACTGGTTCGGAACAAAGCACTCGCTGCTGGATGTTCTTCTGACATCTTCAGTTTTGGTTGCCTCACCTACCATCTGGTTACACGCAAGCCTCTTTTGGATTGTCATAACAATGTTAAGATGGTGAGTTTCAATGATGTATATTTTAGCTGCATAGTTTGTCGTTCTTTGCTTCATTACTTTTCAAGAACGTGGTACATCCATTATTTTTCCATATACTTTGTTTTAATGCACACAGACACGGGATTTGCTCTAGTTCACATACTTTGTCTGTATAATGGCTTCTGCTTACACCTAGGGATGCTGTAGTTGGTTGTAGTAGTTTACTGTTTTCATGGAATATGTAGATATTTTTGTTTTATTAGTCCTCAAGTGTGCCTAGTTGTTTGTAGTGTTGTTTGGGATGGTTTAGGTTGTTTTTCTTTGCATTCAGTTCTCCACAAGTTTCGAGATTTTTTCTGTAAAAGGAGAGGTCACTTAATGGTTCAGCAAATCAATGCAGAGTGACTAATACTAATTTTCATTTGCATTTATGTTGGTTATGAGTTGATTGTGTATGTAAAGTTGTATATGTTTCTCACATATAGTCAATAGAGTATAGTCTGTTTTTTCTTGCTGTAATGGATCCATATATGGCATGGATGTTCATCACATTTTACTTTGTGACTTTGCCCTTTGCAGTACATGAATACATTGACATACTTGTCAAGTGATGCTTTCTCAATGGTTCCTTCTGACTTGGTCGGGGACTTGCAAAGGATGTTATCTCTGGATGAGGCTTCTAGACCAAGTGCTTCGGATTTCACAGGTGAATGCATGACAATCAGTGTTTTCCTTTTGATTGTATGTTCTTATTGAAAAGACTTGAAAAGTCATTGTTAGTTCTATTCCTTCAGTTTTTATAATACATAAATTAAGTTCTTCTGATACTTAATGGAAAGTTAAATTTGTATTGTTTGATATAACCCACTGTGCCATGTAAAGGTTAGCGTCATAGTAAATCAATCCGATCGGAGTGCATTTGGATTTGCTGATAAGCTAAACATTTATATGGTTTTGGTTATGTCTTAGAGAACTAAATGATATTTCAGCCAATTTTTTAGATCGATCAAAATTTAGAACTGTTGAAATCATGGATTCGGAAATTTCTATGCTGGAGTATAATTTTAAGATTCCCGAATTTTGTGTGTGAGTAGTTTGTTTCGTTGATTTCGCATATTTTGCAAACAATACAATCTATAGCATATTTTGCAACAATACATTCCATAGTGTGCACAAGAAATATCATATACTTTATGATTTATCTTTGATATATTTCTGCCTAGAAATTGTAACATCATGATTTTAATTGTCTATTGTCAAACATATCATCAGTTCCATGCAAATAATATTTTGCTGTTTTCCAGGTTCTCCATTTTTCCGGAACGATGCTAGGTTGCGTGCTCTTCGTTTCCTGGACCATATGCTTGTATGATTTTCTTATTTTATGTTCATTTTGTGTGTGTGTGCGTGTGTGTGTGCAGGTTGAAATGTGAGAGAAATGGAAATCGGACTAAATAAAGTTCTATCTATGACTTTTCTTTCTAAACTATATTATTAATTCTTTTCTTTTTTTCAGGAAAGAGATAATATGCAGAAAACCGAGTTTCTAAGGGCATTGTCTGATATGTGGAAAGATTTTGATTCTCGTGTGTTGCGGTATAAGGTTTGTGCCATATTACTTATCTGAGCACTTGGTTAATGTTACTTATCATACCAGTAGTTTATTTTACTGCACTAATTTGTTTTGTTCTCTTTTGAATGTGTTTGGTTCTTAAAACGCACATGTTTGTCCTTTTGGGTACATATTTACATTGCTTACCGCTAGCTGCCAACCTTAATTACCTTAATTTAAACTGATGCAAAGCATTCTTATTTATGGATTGTCAGCAAAAATTATTTCATCCATCTTTTAGAAATCAACTGAAACTGATCTATGCAATCTGAAGCAACCTCACTTTCGTCTTGTGCCTAAACACAATTTAGGTAGGCTTCGTAGTTTTGGGTGGTTTATGCCAAAACCAGTTGATGTAGGACGTGGTGGATTTATGGATTTATTGGACAATTTTTTGGAAAAAATAGATAAATTTAACGTTTTTGACTTCTCACCAAGGGTTTCTGAGGCTTCTCACCAAGGAGGGGGGACCTTTCTCAGGTTTGGAAAATTTTTTCTTTCATTCTTCATTGATTCATTCATTGGTTCAAAGTAAAACAAGTCTAGGGCCTTTTATAGGCTTACGACTTAACACTTCTCCTATTCCATACTAAATTTAAAATAATTTAAAAAAAGACTCAAAATACCTAAAGACTCAATAATTCAAAATGAAAGAAAAAATAAAAAATAAAATCTTTATTTGATCCCTACCATTCTTCCCGGCTTGAGTACTTCACCACTCGGTGAAGGAATGCAAAAGTAGTACAGTTGGACAGCAACCAATTGTCCCTTATAGTTTCAAAAGATACGTCCACAAACTCTGAAATATGACATAATGCAGGTTGATAGAAGCACGTCTTTCGAAAATTTCTTCTCACTCACAGAGGATAGAAAATCATGTAAGATCTTTTTGTTAGTAAGATGAGGATATATAATAACAAATTCGATATGCTCAATCAGCTTCAGCGGTGCTTTTATGTGCAGTTTTGACGCTCGTTCAATATATAGCTCTAGATAGGGCTCTGGCTCAGATTGTGGTGCTGGATCAAGCTTTGGCTTGGGATACGGCACTGGATGTTTCGGCTCGGACTCGGACTCGTGATGGAGCTCCAATACTGGCTTAGGCTCCAAGTCGGGCTTAGACTTTAATTTAGGCTCAGGCTCCAATTCAGACTCATGCTCCAACTGTGTCTTAGTCTTTTGGTGAGGATATGGCTTTAGCTCATGTTCAAGCTCATACTCTGCCTCAGGTGCTGGATCAACCTTTATCATGGGCTTTGGCTTGAGTTTACTCTGACACTTTTCTATTGTTCGATTGCTTGGAAGAATTTTGTTGTTGCTATCACTTATCTCCTCTTGACCACATCTCTACCTTTAGGTTTGAAGATTGTTGGGGGTACTTGTGGAATATGTTGATGCTGGGAGTCTTGAAGACGGATTTTGAACACAGACAATCGACGACTATGACATGAAAGTCGCCTATATCAGAATCCCGCTTCTCCTTTGAATGTGTGATATGCATATGTATATTTCTGTTTTTCTGAAAAATAAAATTTAGAGAAGAAACATTATATAGATGAGATTCTCAATCACCATATCCATATATATCTTCGAAGCCATAAAAATGTGGAACCCGATCTTACATTACTTGAGGAGAATAGCCATTGTAATAATCATTATGATATCCCATTATTTAGCACCGATCTTGCACGGAGGGTACCGATGTGTGCTAGGCAGAGTTAGTTATTCACTGGCATGAAAACACTGAATTTGGGCTTCAAACGGAACCAGAATCGTCAAAATAGCGGAAATGCACAAATATTCATAGAAAATCAGCTCTAAAATACACATAAAATCCAATAAATTTCCGTTGAGCCATTAACTGGGTCAACTAGCTCGGCTGAGCCGTTGCCGGGTTAAACGGCTTTGCTGAGCCTGCTTGGAGGCCGGCTCAGTCGGCTCGAGCCGGGTCGGCTCCACTAAGCTAAAGAATAGTGCACGAGTCAGCTAGTGCTCGGGGTTGGTTTGACCTCATCGGCTTGGTAGGAGTTGACAGTGATTTCTAGCAACTCTGATGACGATTCGTCACATGACTTGGTCATGTAGCTTTGTCTGGGAGCGGCAGATATTTTTGGAAGGTCAGCGGCCCCGGTTATTGCCGGCAGTGGCATAAGTGAGCTTCAAAACCCAATGTGACGTTGTATATAGGGTTTGTCATTCGACGTCGATGAAGCTGTTAGCTATGAAGGAGGTTGCCGATCACTGACAAAGCTGTTCGTGGGGTCCAATACCCCCACACATCGCTGATGGTGGCGCTGGCGTGAGGTAAAAAATTGAAAGGCGACGACTTCGGCATTTTCGCTTGTTTGCAACAGGAATTTCTGGCATAGTCGAGGTCAGCGAGGGTGCGTGGATGTTGTGGTGACAGACGTGCTGATTGGAGAGGCCGTCGGAGGCAGCGGCATGAGGCGGTCATTGGAGTAGCTTCCAGAGGCTGCGTGGAATTCAGGTTAGGTTTTTTTCGTTTTTTGGTAGTGGGGTGTCGGCTGGATAGGGTATGGTTTTTTTTTGAGATTTTGATAAATTGAATTTTTTGTGTGGATCTGGAAATCAGAGAGCGAAGGTATGAAGTTCGGCTCTGAAATCAAATTGATGTAGGACGTGGAGGATTTAGGTATTTTTGTGGAAGAATAGATAAATTTAGGGCTCTTGGCTTCTTACCAAGGGGTTCCGAGGCTTCTCACCAAGGAGGGGGACCTTTTTCTGGGTTGGAGAATATTTTCCTTTCATCTCTTCATTGATCCATTCATTGGTTCAAAATAAAACAAGTCTAGGGCTTTTTATAGGCTTACAACTCGGCACTTCTCCAACTCACCAAGGAGGGGGACCTTTTTCTGGGTTGGAGAATATTTTCCTTTCATCTCTTCATTGATCCATTCATTGGTTCAAAATAAAACAAGTCTAGGGCTTTTTATAGGCTTACAACTCGGCACTTCTCCAATTCTACCCAATGGGGTACTAAGGATTAAAATACTTTAAAATAAATAAAAAAAGACTCAAAATATCTAAAGACTTAATAACTCAAAATAAATAAAAAAGACTTAAAATATCTAAAGACTTAATAACTCAAAATAAAATAAAAAATTAAAATTAAAATTTTGATTTGATACCTATCACTAATCAAGACAACAGAAACCCTCGCTGAACTTGGCAAGACGTTAACCCATAAATAATTTCGTTAAACTCACTTTAAAACTTTGGCCTTATGAATTGTGCAAATTGTTAGGCCCAAGCCGTATTTTGTAATCTAGCATACCTTATTGTTCTTTTTCCCTTTTGTCTTAATAAAAAACTTATGCTGTTCTTTTGTTAGTTATTTGTTCTTTTGTTATTTGTTTATATTCTGCCTTTTTACTACCTGGTTAAGTGTAGTTTGATTATTCTTAACACATTTGCTTCTAGGTACTTCCACCCCTTTGTGCGGAGCTTCGAAACATGGTTATGCAGCCAATGATTTTACCAATGGTTCTTACCATTGCAGAATCTCAGGTATTTTCTTGTTTTATTTGCTTGTTTAATTTAGTCATGTAATTGGTACCGCAAGGTTGTTTATGACTGTTGCTTGTGTTCGTACGTGCTTTAATCTGTCTATTTCATGGAACTATAATCATGTGATATACATATGGTTTATGTCTTGCCATGGTGCATTAAAGAAAAATTATCTACATATCTACATTGCTCAAAATAGTATGCTGTCGACATGCTTAGTTATGTAACAAAGCACATCCTTTTGCTTTATAATTTCTTTGTACTGTTTCTGATGAAAAGGACGAGGGTTTTGATCAGAAAAGCTTTCTCTTTCACCTTGCAATTTAGGTCACATTATAATACTTATTCCAGTTATTCTGCCATAGATGGATTCATCCTACACATTTTTCATTGCAAGCTTTAATGGAATCCAAACTACAAATTATGCTACCCATCGTAATATAAGCATAAACTTTCGAAATGAAGTTGGTGAGCTCAACTGCTTGAGTTCTTACCTTATCTGGATAGCTTACAATTACACGATTTATATACCTTGGATCTATACTATTTTCATCAAAATAGACCCTTATCACGCCCCACAACCCGGAAAAAGGGGTGGCCGCGGTTGATGGGCCGTTGCGTGGGCCGGAGTAAAGAAAAAGAGAAAAAAAGGAAAAAGGAAAGAGAAAGAGGAGAGAACTGGTCCGGGCCTTTAATTAAAAACATGGGTTTTACAATCCTATTGCATGTGGTACATCTTTTTTTGTCATCCTTTCCAGTTGTTTGCGTCTTATTGTAAACTGATAGATTGATTGATCTTGCAAATTAGGGGAGCAAAACTACTGTATCATTATTCTGTGCCTGTTGTTAAAGTAGGTAAAATCTATATTTTTAAGTTACTCTTTATTTTGTTATAGTATATTGTTGTAACTGAAGCTTCCATAAATTCTGTGTAATTATTGCAGTTTTTAATAGATATTTAGAAAATTCATCAGTGTAAATTCAGCCTCCCAGACTGTTTGCCAATTACTATATTCCTGTACGAATAAATTGTTCCTGCACATTTGGCATGTGATAACCAACATATGATACACATAATCATACAACTTTTCAAGAGCTTGCAGGCATTGTCGTAGAAAAATTGAATACTCGCTGATTTTTCCTGACTTGTCGAGCAGGATAAATGTCAGTCTATGTCACATGGATTTCCAGGGTCTTTCTAAATAAACCAATAAAAATGTGCATGAATTGGTTTGACTTAAATTGAGTATTATCTTCCTTTATGCATATATATATATCCTTGCAAGAAAATATTAATCCTGACTTTTTGGATGACAAACTGACAACTCAATTGGGATATGATGGGATATTTGTACATGAATTAGCCTTCTCAATTCCTTCTACGATTGAAACATCATCGAAATTTTGATGCAAAGTTACTACCTGCATTCTTTTCCCTTTTAAGTAGTTTATTAATGACATAATTGTCTTAAGATTCTTTTTCATTAAAATTGTTCTAAGCTTAGACTTCAGATGGCATACATGATGCTTTTCATGTGCTGAGTATTTCATAGGAAATATTTTAAGATTTTTAGCTTTTGAAAAATTGCTAGGCATGGTTTCTTTATATTTCTGTATGTGAGAGCCGACAACACAATATTGCTTTATATCTTTTAAGAATTCCAAAATGTACTATAAATGGGGGCTAATACATACATTTGCCACTTGTAGGATAAAACTGATTTTGAGGTTTCGACTCTGCCCGCACTTGTTCCCGTCTTAAGTTCTGCCTCAGGTGATACTCTTCTGCTTCTCGTGAAGCATGCTGAACTGATTATTAACAAGGTGACTATATATTTTCCAGCTAGTGTGCATATAACCCGCATTTTCAACTAACATAACTCTTGCCTTCATTCCCCATTGCGCTTTATGATATCAAAATTTTTGAGGCATCTATTTGTCGAATTGTAGGGATTCACCTTTTATTCCAGAAGTCTATTTTCTTGTGTCTGCTTTGAGTGAAATGATTACTCTTGGAAGCTTTCCCCCATGACATTATAATTAAATACTTAAAATAAACCATTAACTATGCTGGAGTATATCTTTAAATATTAAGGACATTTTCGATCAAAAATAGCAACTTGCAAGATTTTCCAAGTAAATGGTAGTTACTTAATAACCATGGTTTAAGTGCCATGTATGCTTGAAGTTGTGGCATGTTAAGATGTATTAAATAAGTAGTTAGGAGATGTGTGATATAAGTGTGGTTGGTCGGGAGAGATATAATGTTAAGATGTATTAAATGAGTGGTTGGGATCATGGTTTTAGGTATCGACTGAAATTTAGGGTTTTGGATGTTGTCTCGGTTTTGGAGCTAAACAAGACGAAACTGGGGGAAAGTTTCCGGTTTTGGCCGGAACGTTGCTGTTCCGGCCCAAACCGGAAAAAACAAGAGAAAAAAAAGAAAAAAAAAAGAAAAACAATAAAAAAAGAATAAGAGGAAGAAGAAGAGGTGGAGAGAGAAAATACCTAGACTAACCTCGATCTCGCCGCATCTGCATCCGCCTACCTCCGATCTCACCGCCGCCTGCCTCCGAACTCGCCGCCTCTGCCTCCGTCTGTCTCCGAGATCGTCGCCTTCTTCCTCCGATCTCATCGCCTTCTTCCTCTCGTCTCTAGGGTCGCCTCCTTCCTCCGATCTCATCGCCTTCTTCCTCTCGTCTCTAGGATCGCCTCCTTCATCTCGTCCCCAGGATGATGTTGCCAACCTCCCTCGGGCACCCATCTGCTGACACATGGGCCGTCGCCCCCATGTGGGCATCCTGTGACCCAGTTGAAGCCTTGTGGACCGCCTCTGCTATCGTCAGGCCACCCAATGCTGCCACCGCTCCCCTCAAAAGTCTGAATAGAAGCCAGATGATCATCACACCTCCCAGAAGGGTAATTGTCCCTGGAGGCTATCGTCGAGCCCCGTGGGGTCGGCTGCTCGAAAACCAGGGGCCATGAGACCCCTGAGAGTTATCTTCAGGCCCTAGGGCAGCTTGCCCAAGGCTCGTCTGGGCCCGGGCGGCCTGCCTAGGCCCAGGCGTAAGCCCATGCGGCCCATCCCAGGCCATTCGAGGCTCATGGCTGTCCGCCTTGGGCTTGTCGGCCCCCCAGGCGACCCGTCCTGGGGCCATCAACAACCAGGCAGCATGCCCAGAGGCCGTGGTGCCCATGGCGATTAGCTAGGGGGCCGTCGCCCCCTACCGCCTCTTTCCAAAGGCCGTCGGGCCCTAGATCTGACTCTGGTGGTTGTTCGTCCTCAAAGTCGTCGAATTTCTTCTTGCCCTTGACCAAAGACTAAGTTTTTCGTCTCATATCTTCGTCATGGTCTTCATCTTCCTCAGATCTATGTTTGTTGTGTTCACCTTTTCAGATCTGGGGCTTCCATTATCTCCTTGGTTTTTTCATTACGGCTTTCATAGACATCTTCATCTGGGTTGAGATTTCCTCCATTAACGAGATCTTTTCATTTAACGAAGAGAACTTCTGCAAGTCGATTTCTTGAGCCATTCGATCTTGTTATCGAGTTTCTCCTCCAAACCCTTGCGATTTTGCTATCAATTTGATATGATTTTCTAGGCTTTGGGGGACAAAAATAGAATTTTTGGTGGATTTGGGGTGAAATATTAGATTTTTATGGTGAAAGGTGTGATTTTTAGGATTAGAAAGTGAATTTGAAAGAGAGATGATATTTTTTATTGATAAAATAAATGGGACTATGATGCGAATCAATCGCTCAAAAGGGATTAAAATAGCGTTTTAATGTGGAAATATAAAAAGAGAAAATTAATAGAGAAATCTGCGAAGAACGATGACAATATATTGATAATTGGATCCCTTTCGAGATGAAATCCTATCTCCTAGCTTTGGATGAACGGACCAAAGACTAAACACCTTCAAGATGACACTTAGATTGTTCTTCACAAATTAAGCATACCACACACTAATGACGGCTAGACCTAGATAAAGGAAAAGGGAAAAGTGAGGGGTTGGTATGTAAAGACCATAATACCCATCCACTAAGTCACGCCCCCACGTCTCATACGACGAAAATAAGTCACAACGAATCCACGTCCACGCGCCTCGTCATGCCCGCGATGGGCCGCATCCACTGGGCCTACCGTAAGGGGGGATGCGGGGCTAGGTGCGTCCGCATCAATACCCCCCTAAAAGAGCCACCTTGTCCTCAAAGTGGAAATCTGGAAGCTGCTCCTGCACTACATCGTACGCCTCCTAAGTAGCGTCACAGTCTGATAATCCCGTCCAGTGTATCAAAACCTCCTTCCGCCGTCCTGCCCCTTAACGAACGGCCTCACAGCCAGCGGCTCCAACAGTACCTCCATGTCCTCAGTGAGTGTCAGTGCCTGATCCCCAGTCGCTCTCCGTAGCTGTGACACATGAAAAAACGGGTGTATCGTCGAAGACGATGGCAAGTGCAGCCGGTACGTTACTTGGCCAATCTTGGACTCGACCTGATAAGGACCGTAGTATCGGGCTGCCAGCTTCTCGTTTCGCCTCCGTGTCAACGACTTCTGCCGGTAGGGACGCAGTTTCAGGTACACCATATCGCCCTCCTGAAAGTGCACATCCCGACGATGCCTATCAGCTTTGGTCTTCATCGCCTGTTGTGCCCTCAATAGATGCTTCCTCAACTCTTCCAGCAGACCATTCCTCTCGTCCATATACTCCACCTGCGACACCGGGGTCTGCCTGTCACCAAACCGTAGCAATGATGGAGGATCACGCCTATATAGGACCCGAAAAGGTGTCGTTCCAGCCGTCGAATGGTACGAGGTGTTGTACCAATACTCAGCCCATGCCAACCACCTGTACCACTGACGAGGTGTATTCGACGCGAAACACCGTAGATAAGTCTTTATGCTACGGTTCACCACCTCCGTCTGACCATCTGTCTGTGGGTGATACACTATACTCCTCTTCAGGACTGTACCCTGCACGCGAAAAAGCTCCCTCCAGAATCTGCTCATGAAGACATGGTCCCTGTCGGACACTATGGACGCTGATACTCCATGCAGCCTGATCACCTCCCGAGTAAAGGCCGCAGCCACTGAGACTACAGTATAAGGATGCCGCAGAGGGATGAAATGGGCATATTTGCTCAGTTGGTCCACCACCACGAAAATCACCGTGTACCCCTCAGACCGTGGTAACTCGTCAATGAAGTCCATCGTGACCTCCTCCCAGACCCTCTCCGGTAAAGCCAAAGGCTATAACAACCCTGCCGGTGCCATGGCCATGTACTCGTGACGCCGCCAAATGTCACAAGATGCCACCAAACGTGCGATACTCCGCATCCCTGTCCAGTACACCTCACGGGTCATCCTAGTGTCGGTCTGCTGCACGTCCGAGTGGCCCCCCGTTACCGAGCCGTGGAACTCCTGGAAAAGGACAGGTATAAAAGCCGATGTCCGTGGCAACACCAACCTCCCCTAGTATAATAGCCTGTGCCCCGTCAGCGAATACCCCGTCGGTCCCTCCTCCCTGCTCTGTAGCACCTCGCGAATCTGCCGCAGCTCTGCGTCCCCCTCTGCCTCCTGTAACATCGTCTCTCAGTCCAACCACATGGGTAGAGACAAAACACTCAAGTCGATGCCCCCTCTCTGCGGGACAAGGCATCAACGGCCTTGTTTTCCAATCCTGGCCTGTACTCGATGTCAAAACGGTATCCCACCAACTTGGATAGTCACCGCTGATGCTCCTCGTCACCAACCTCTGTTCCAATAGATACTTTAGACTCCGCTGGTCCGTCCTGACCACGAAATCTCTCCCCAACAGATATGGCCGCCACTTCTGCACCGCCAAGACTATAGCCGTAAGCTTCCTCTCATATACGGACTTCAGCTGTGCTCGAGCCGACATCACCTGACTGAAATAGGCTATTGGCCGTCCTTCCTGCATCAACACAGCACCCAATCCATTCCCCGACGCATCTGTCTCTACCACGAAAGACACGCTAAAATCAGGTAAAGCCAGCACTGATGCTGTCGTCATTGCCACCTTCAAGGCCTCAAAAGCCTTGGTGGCATCCTCCCACCACTTGAAGCCATCCTTCTTCAGCTGTTCGGTAAGGGGCCAGGTTATGGTGATGTACCCCTTAACGAACTTCCTGTAGTAGATTGTCAACCCAAGGAATCCTCGAAGCACCCTCAGAGTCGTAGGTACCGGCCAATCGAGCATCGCCTCTATCTTCGACCTGTCCGCCTCCACCCCTGTCGATGACACAACATGCCCTAGGTACTCGATCCATATCTGGCCAAAACTGCACTTCTTCCGGTTGACGAACAACTGGTGCGCCAACAGCTCCCGAAAGACCACCTCCAAGTGGTCCACGTGCTCCTTCATAATCATGCTATAGACGAGAATGTCGTCAAAGAAGACCAGTATAAACCTCCGCAGGAATGGCCGGAAGACCTTGTTCATCAAGGCTTGGAATGTCGAAGAGGCGTTCGTCAAGCCAAAAGGCATGACCGGGAACTCGTAATGTCCCTCGTGGGTGCGAAAAGCCGTCTTCGGCACGTCCTCTGGCCGCATCAAGATCTGGTGGTACACCGCCCTCGGGTCGATCTTCGAAAAGACCACTGCTCCATGCAGCTCATCGAGTAACTTGTCGATCACCGGAATAGGAAACTTGTCTGCGACAGTTTCCTTATTCAGCGCCCGATAATCAACGCAGAACCGTCAACTCCCGACCTTGTTCACCAGCAACACCGGGCTAGAAAACGGGCTCACACTGGGTTGGATCACCCCAGCCTGCAGCATATCCCGCACCATCCGCTCGATCTCATCCTTCTGCACATGCGGGTACCTGTATGGCCGCACACTGACTGGTGCTCCCCCCTCACGCAGCACAATCGCATGCTCGTGTCCTCTCGCTGGAGGTAGCCCCTGCGGACTTTGAAACACCTCCTGGTACTGCTCTAGCACTGGCTCCACCTCCTCCGGGGTCTCCTCCCGCTGCTCATCCTTTTTGTCGACATCCCCGATACTCCACCAGGAACCCCTCCTCCGCATCCCGCAACGTCCGAGTAATCGCCTTAAAGGCAACCACTGAAAAACACATAGTCGGGTCCCCTGTCAGCACAACCGTCCGCTCCCCATCTTGGAACTTCATCCTGAGGAGCTTCCAGTTAACCTTCATATCCCACAGCTTCTTCAGCCACTACACCCCAAGGATAATGTCTACGTTACCCAACTCCGGAGGCAAGAAATCCTCTACCACCTGTATCCCCTGCAGTCTCAGACACACTCACTTGCACATCCCCTTACTCTCCTCCATCTTCCTTGTTCCCAGTAGTACATTAAACTTCTCCATCATACTCAACTCTATTCCGTGACGCTCCATAATCCTTTTCGAGATGAAATTGTGGGTCGTCCCACTGTCGATGAGCACCGTCACCGCCTCTGCTAACAGCCCTGATAACTTCATGGTATGATTCGTGGTGAATCCTACCACGAAGTTCAGGGATACCTCCGCAACGTCCATGTGCACGTGCTCAACCTCGATCTCCTCCGTCATCACGGGCTCCTCATCAGCATACTCCTCGTCCGGCACTATCACAATCAACAGCAGCTTGCTCGCACATCGATGACCGGGACTGAACTTCTCATCGCATCTAAAACAGAGGCCTGCAGCACGCCTCGCCCTCATATCGGTCTCAGTCAGTCGCCTACCAGGCATCAATGGTCGGGCCTCCCCTCTCTTCTCCCCCGCGATCTCTGGTGCTCTTGTAACCCCCTTCGGTGGGACGTGCTGTCTGGCTGCGCTGTCCTTGGGATCCCCAAGTCCCCCAAATGCGCCTCTCCTCTGCATGCTTCTCCTCCGCCTTGTGGGCCAAGCGAAGGACATCCTCCAAGGTCCCCGGGCTCTGCATCCGCAACTCTGTCCGTATCGAGGGCTTCAACCCCCTCATGAAATTCCCAATCATGACCTCATCCGTCACCCCCTTCACTCTGCTAGTCAACAACTCAAACTTCTCCACGAAGTCTCTCACCGTACCCTCCTGTCTCAGAGCTGAAAGCTGCTCATAAAAGTCCCCCCTATGGTCTCCTGAAACCGATCAATAATATGTGATGAAAGCTCCTCGCAAGTGCGGAAAGGAGTCCGCGCTGTCTTCCATCGGTACCATGCTAGGGCTTTGCTCTCGAAATAGATCCCGATGGCTCTCAGGATCTCCTACTCCGTCAATCTCATCACCTGAAAGTAACGCTCCGTCTGGTAGATCCAATCGTCAGAATCTGTGCCCTCGAATATCGGCATCTTCAGCTGCATCAAACGTCGATCCGCATTGATGTCTCCATGCTGCCCCCATCTCTGCCACGACCACCACCCCCTTCAAACCTCCACCCAGCATGTCCACGGGGCCTCCATCACCACCCTCGTACAGCTCCTCAGGCCACATAGGCCTCTCTAGAGCCTCAGTCTGGTAGTAGTACCCTGGAAATTCCGGTGGTCGCGCAAAAGTATGCCCTCCGGCCCCTCCGTACTGCTGGGTAGGCGCTGTCCGGCCTCCCAAATAGCCCTGGGACATTGCCCACGTCCCGGGAAACCCTCAAAAGTCTGTCTGGGGTCAACCGCTGGTCTCGGCCACTGTGGAAAAGTCCATGGTCTCCAGAATTGGCCCACAAGGGGCTCCTATGGCGACGCCCAAGGCCCATTCTCCTCCGCCGTGCCCCGACGCCCCTCCCGTAATGGGGGCGAACCCCGCAACACCCCCGAAGGGGACCGTAGTGTTCGCTGCGCCCCTGGTTGGGGGCGCGGGAACTGCTGTACCCCATGAGGGCTCCGCCCATCTCGCAGCACCCCCGAAAGGGGGCGCTGACCCTCCAGCACCACCAAAAGGGGGTGCAGTTGTCGCAGCAGGCCCGGGTGGGCCTGCTGTTGCCGCCGCAGGTCCAGATAGGCCTGCCAAAGAAGTCGCAGGCCCAGATAGGCCTGCCGAAGGAGTCGCAGGCCCGGAAGGGCCCGCCGCCTGGAAAACAGGCCCGGAGGGGCCTGTCGATTGCTGTACAGGCCCGGAAGGGCTTGCCGAGGATGCTGCAAACCCTAGGGGGCATGCTGTAGCCGCTGCAACCCCCGGTTGGCCTTGGTGGCGGATTCAAGCGTGGAATCACCCTGATTCTCATCCCCTTGGATCCCCTTGCCCCTGATCTCCTTCTTTCCCCGCCATTAGGGGTTGTAACATCACCAATATCGTAGGAATTGACGCCGTGGTTTCTCTCAGAGCCTTTAGATCAGCCGTAGCGTCTTTTAATCCCAGGTGATCTCGACTTGTCTGCGCTGCCTCCCTCTTCGTGGCCCAGAGTTCCACCTGGATGTCTTCTTGCGAGTGGGCGTGATCCTTGATTGAATCCTCCCTGGTTTTCTTCAACCATTCAATCTCACGATTGAAATCTTCTTGGAGCCCTTGAATCTTCTCTTCCATTAGATCCGTCTTCCCTCTCGTACCCGTCGGCATTAGATTTCACCACTCTGATACCAATTTGATGCGAAACAATCGCTCAAAAGGGATTAAAACAGCGTTTTAATGTGGAAAATATAAAAAGAGGAAATTAATAGAGAAATCTGCGAAGAACGATGACAATATATATTGATAATTGGATCCCTTTCGAGATGAAATCATATCTCCTAGCTTTGGATGAACGGACCAAAGCCTAAACACATTCAAGATGACACTTAGATTGTTCTTCACAAACATACCACACACTAATGACGGCTAGACCTAGATAAAGGAAAAGGGAAAATTGAGGGGGTGGTATGGAAAGACCATAATACCCCTCCACTAACTAAGCCACGCCCCCACGTCTCCTACGAAGAAAATAAGTCACAACGGACCCACGTCCACGGCCTCGTCATGCTCGCGATGGGCCGCATCCACTGGGCCCGCCGTAAGGGGGGATGCGGGGCTAGGTGCGCCCACATCAGAATACAAGATAGATGACCTTTTTCGAGAGGAGGACCGCTCTCCTAGTCTTTGATTCGAGAAAAAGGCCTAACTCTCCCAAGATTTAGGATTCATACTCCTAATCTCTTCTATATCTCAATATTCTTCTCAAAATCAGCATATCCCATATTCTAATCATTCCCCTAATTTATAATAAATTCTCTTAATGAGCCGCCAACCCCGAAATTACCAAAAAAATCATTGACCTATTGTTTTCAGCCTAAATTACAAATCTTCCTCTGGACTCTCAAAATTACTGTCCATGTGCCCAGAAATTACAGATTTGCTACTAGTTACCGCCACACCCCCAAGTCTATCTGTTTTTTCTCTTGCGGATTTGCAAAAGACGTTTAGTGCAAAATCTCAAGCAATGTGCTTGGGGATTGGAGTAGGTTAGTGATACCTGTTGGCCTAGTTAGTCTACTAACTAGGTCGTACGATTTAATTTTGATGATGACAAACAAGTCATGTGTGACTAACATCTTTCATTAAGTGATTTCAGGGGAAAAGTGCAAAATAAATCTTGTTTGCAAGAGAGATTGTATGTGGACATTGGTGCAAAAAGGAAAATCAAAATAATCCTACATCATAAATAAGAAGATGAAGACTTGAATCCGTCAAAGATGAAGATTTGATTGGATACTCAAGGGATTTTCTACTTGAATTCAAACTCCATGTTCTCATCCAAAACACAACGCACTTGGTCTCCTATTCAATCTCCTATTCAGTCTCTCATCCAAAAACACTCTAAAAAAACCTCATCCCATTATCACGCAAAAAACAGAACCATTATCACGCAAAAAAACAGAAGCAAATAAAATGTGTGCAGTGCTTTTTTGATCTGAATCACAAATTCTTCAAGCTGCCGTATTTTGTCATCATCAATTTTTTTTGCGGCGCCCTTTGTCAAACGCACGCACGCAAATTTCTTTGCGTTCTCCTCTTTTTTTGTGGCGCCTCTTGTCAAACAACGCAAGCAAACATTTTTTTGGGTGATTATTTGTTGTGCCTTCTTCTGTCAAAAACAAGCTTCTTCTTCCAAGTTGCCGCAAATTTCAAGTGCAGATTTCAAATTCGCGCATTCGACTTCGTACGCTCATATCTCCTGATCCAGACGTCGGATCGACTCTCCGTTTGCGCCCACGCAACCACATCTTCATGCTCTTCGCAACGGTGATAGTCTCCTTTGCTCAGTCCACATGATTATACACAGTTCGGGCGTTTTTCTACAGATCAGCCACTGTAGAATTCAGATTCGCGCAGTCATCTTCCGAAGACTATATCTTCCAATCCAGACATCGGATCAGCGAATCGTTTGAGCCACATGATCACAATCTCACAAACTTTATCACGGTGATATCCCTCTGATTTTTCACCGCAGTATTAAAGCTATTTGAATCTGTTTTTATTGTGTGATTGTATTGTGAATAGCTTTACTCTGAAGCTATCTCTGCGCTTTAACTCTTGAACTATATCTGTGTACGGTGAGATCACTACCCGTAAGTGTGATCAGTTTTATTGAGAGAAATCCTCATAGGTTTTGGGGTTGGAGTTTTGGCGGGGAGCCACTCCGTTAAAAATATCTGTGCCTGATTAATTGTGATTAATTTATAGTTTGTGCCATACACCCTATTCACCCCCCTTCTAGGGTGTTTTTCAATTGGTATCAGAGCAGGATTCCGTTTAGACTCAAAGTTTAGTGGAATTTCGTTCCTATGGCACAAATTTCGCACACATACTCATATGACACACACATTCAAAGAGAAAGTCGGTCGTATCTCAGATCTCCTCTATTTGATGGTACAGACTATAGTTACTGGAAACAACGCATGTCCATAAACATCAAAGGTATCGATATGGCATTATGGAAAATAATCAGTGAAGGCTTTACACTATTTGATAAACCCACTCCTGAGTAGCAAAAAGAAAATGATCGGTTACAAAATCTAAACTTTAAGGCCATGAGCATTTTGTATTGTGGTCTTAGTAAAACTGAATTTAATCGCATTAGTTCTTGTTCTACTGCTAAGGATAGTTGGACGAGACTTGAAGTAACTCATGATGGAACGAGTGAAGTTAAGAAAACTCGTATTAGAATGTTATTACAGAAATATGAAAATTTTGCTACGATGCCTAATGAGTCTATTGATGCTATGTTTTCTCGTTTTGCAGATATCGTCAATCCATTGAAATCATTAGGGAAGGACATCCCAGAGGAAGATCTGGTTGGAAAGATTTTATACTCTTTATCTGGCAATTGGATCTAAAAGAGGACGGCGAGTGAAGAAGCACATGACTTGGCAGATATCAGTTTCGAGAAGTTAATGGGAAAATTAATGGCTTATGGGGTTCAATTGAAGATGGCCAATGATAGCACACCAAAGATGGAAGAGAAATCTAAGGAGGCAACAAAGGAAAAGAATTTAGCTTTTCAAGTCTCCAAAATGCTCAAGGAGGAGATGAATGAATTAGACGATGAAAGCATAGCTCTTGTTACAAGGAAATTTGTGAAATTCATAAAAAACAACAAAAGTAGGACGTGAAGCATTTGGGGAACCAAGCAAAAATGAAGGAAATGATGAAGAAAGTTCTGCACCTCAGTGTTTCAGATGCAACAAGAGAGGGCACATGAAAGCAGAATGTCCACTTCTGAAAGGAAAAGGAAAGGAAAAGACTGGTGATGGAGAAAAGAGGACATCAAAGCAATGAATGGTGGCTACGTGGGGAGAAAGTGACGCAGAGGAGCTCTCCTCGGATGATGACTGGAACGACAACACTGGAACTTGCTTTATGGCTGGAAACGAAAAGGTAAAAATTAGCTCTCTCGTTCAAAGCTTTGATGATGAAACGAATATTAGCGATGATATGTTTTCTAGCATGGATGAAGCTTATGAATTTCTTGTAGAACTTCTTCAAGAAATGGGTCCTAGATTTCTTAAACTAAAAAAGGTTTGTGATTCATTAAAAGAGGAACTAGGGAACATGACAAGAGAGAGATGAGCTTTTTGTTAAGTGGAAAGAACAAAAGAAAATAATATACAATTTTGATGAAACGCAATTAGAAACAAAAACCTTAGATCTAGAAAATACTAATAAAAAATGGCTATGTTAGAGCTTGACAACGTTACTTTAGCTAAAGTATTAAAGGAGAAAATTAGCATTCTTGGCTCTAAAGATTCTGAAATAAAATTGTTGAACCTAAAAATGACTAGCTATGAAGAAAAATTGGAAGAGCTTGAAAAAGAAAAATATAATTTAATAAAAGGAAAACACATAGCCATTGATATAGAAACTAGCGAAAAAGAAAAAAAAGATATGAGACTAGGATCAGTGAACTTGAGAATGAAAATCAAAATCTTAGCTTGACATTAAAGAAATTCACAAATAGCCAAGAAAGTTTTAATAAGATGATAAATGGGCTTAATGAACAATCTAGTAAACATGGTGTTGGCTTTCAGAAAAAACAACCTAAGAAAAAACTAGGAAGATCATTGAAAAGAATTTTGCAAGAGGCATGAGCTTTCAACATTGCGTGTATGAAAATCATATGTCATCTACTAATAACCGTTTCAATGTTACATGTTTTTATTGCAACAAAAGGGGGCATGTTATGTATGATTGCTTGGCCAGATATTATCCTGCATATTTTATATGGGTTGCAAAGTATCGTACTAACACAGACAATGAAAGAGCGGCCTGTCATTGAGAAAGGAGCGACAAGGCGGAAGACGAATACGATTTTGTGGATCCAAAATTTGGTTACCAAAGGGTGCATCTTCTTTTGTAGGTGCATCTTCAAGTGGAAAATGATAGCATTTGGTATCTTGATATCGGTTGCTCGAACCACATGACGGGCAACAAATCACTCTTCACGACGCTATCAAGGAAAGATGGAGCGACGGTTATTCTTGGAGATGGAAAGAAGTGCAAAATCTTGGGTAAAGGTAACATTGGTAAGCATCCTCTTGTGGTTATTGAGAATGTTAATCTTGTTGATGATTTGGCACATAATTTGTTAAGTGTGAGTCAGATATGCTTTATAGGCCTTAAGGTGCATTTCGAAAATGAGAAAGTATATATTTTGAAAGGTGATGATATTCTTTTAAAGGGTACATCTTATAATAACATCTACACTATCAAACTTAGTGATTCAAATAATCTAAAATGTTTAGTTGCATCACATGAGACTAGTTGACTTTGGTATCGAAGATTAGGCCATGCCGGCATGGACCTAATCTCAAAGCTTGCTCGAAAGAAACTGGTGAGAGGTTTACCTTAAATTAGCTTTGATCGGGATAAGCTTTGCGATGCATGTCAACTAGGTAAGCAACATAAAAGTAGTTTCAAATCTAAAAACGTTGTAACTACTTCTAAGCCATTGCAACTAATACATTTGGATTTATTTGGACCCACAAAGGTTGCTAGTTTAGGTGGCATGCATTATTGATTTGTTATTGTCGGTGACTTTTCACGTTTCACTTGGGTTTATTTTTTGACACAAACATGAAACTTTTGATGTTTTTAAAATGTTTTGTAAAAAGGTTGAAAATGAAAACGGTTTTTCAATTGTCAAAGTTAGAAGTGATCATGGAGGAGAATTTGTTAATACTAGCTTTGATGATTTTTTGCATTTCAAAAGGTTATTCACATAATTTTTCCGCCCCGAGGACACCACAACAAAATGGGGTGGTTGAGAGGAAAAATCGTACTTTGCAAGAAATGGCTAGGACCATGATTCATGATTACAAATTGCCTTTATATTTTTGGGCTGAAGCTATACATACTTCTAGCTACATTTTAAATCGTGTGTCCATTAGACCCATTTTGAAGAAAACACCTTATGAGCTTTATAGAGAGTTGACTCCCAACTTATCACATTTAAAACCATTTGGATGCAAGTGCTATATTCTGAAAGTAGGCGAAAATCTGGATAAATTTGATGCAAAATTCGATGAGGGTATTTTTGTTGGCTACTCACCACATAGCAAATCTTATCGAGTATTTAACAAAAGAACTCTTACTATTCAAGAAACCGTGCATGTGAAATTTGACGAGAAAAGTGCTATTAATGAATCTTCTATTGCTGCAGAATCTTCAGATATCGCAGGCGGCTTGGATGGACTGTAGATAAACAGTAGCAATTCTAATGAGCAAGAGAACAACAATGATGGTGTACCAAAAGAAGCAGAAGCTACTATGTCATCACAAGATCTCCCTAAGGATTGGCGCTTCAAGAAGGATCATCCAAAAAACCAAATCCTTGGAGACACGACGGAAGGTATACACACTAGAAGTAGCTTTAATTTAATGGTTAACTTTGCATTTATATCCATTTTGGAGCCTACAAATGTTGATAGTGCTTTAGAAGATTCTTATTGGATTATGGCAATGCGGGAGGAATTGTCATAATTTGATAGGAATCAAGTTTAGGAACTTGTTCCTAAACCAAAAAATCAAACAATTATATGCACTAGGTATTTAGAAATAAACTTGACGAAATGGGAAATGTTGTGCGTAATAAAGCTAGATTAGTAGCACAAGGTTATAACCAATGGGAAGAGATTGATTTTGAGGAAACATTTGCTCACGTCGCAAGATTGGAAGCAATTAGGATGCTTTTAGCATTCGCTAGTTTCATGAAATTCAAACTCTTTCAAATGGACGTCAAGAGTGCCTTCTTGAATGTAGTTTTATCTGAGAGAGTCTATGTCAAACAACCTCCTGGGTTTGAAGACTCCATCCACCCGGACTATGTTTTCAAGCTTAAACGCGCTTTATATGGGCTCAAACAAGCTCCTAGAGCTTGGTATGAGCGAATTAACAAATTTTTGCTTGAAAATAATTTTTCCATGGGAAAGGCGGATAAAACTCTATTTGTTAAACATCAAAGTAAAGATCTATTTGTAGTACAAATATATGTTGATGATATCGTTTTTGGTGCTACTAACAATCTACTGTGTGAGGAATTTGCTATATGTATGTCTAGGGAATTTGAAATGAGCCTGATGGGTGAACTCACATTCATGCTTGGTTTGCAAATCAAACAATGTGAGGACGGAATTTTCATCAATCAAGCAAAATATGCAAAGGAGTTAGTGAAGAAGTTTGGACTTGAAAATGCTAAGGAATGCTCTACTCCTATGTCAACGACGACAACGATGGATAAAGACGAAAATGGAAAGAAAGTGGATGAACGCTTGTACCGAGGTATGATTGGTAGGCTATTATACTTGACAGCTAGTAGGCTTGATATAATGTTTAGTGTATGTTTATGTGCTAGGTTTCAATCTTGTCCAAAAGAGTCACATCTTTCTTATGTTAAACGAATAATTCGATATGTTAAAGGGACCTTAGTTTTTGGTTTATGGTATCCTTGTTCCATATCATTTGAGCTTGTAGGATATTGTGATGCGGATTTTGCGGGAAGTAAGACCGATCGTAAGAGTACCTCGTGCACTTGCCAACTACTACGTATGTCTCTTGTTTCATGGTTCTCTAAGAAGCAAAACTCCATAGCATTGAGTACAACCGAAGCCGAATATGTTTAGGTTGTTGTTGTGCTCAAATTCTATGGATGAGACAAACTCTTAGATACTACGATCTTACTTTCCAACCTATAACCATTTGGTGTGACAACAAGAGTGCTATAAATCTATCTAAAATCCTACTCTACACTCTAGGACAAAACATATTGATATTCGTCACCACTTTCTTAGAGATCATGTTGATAAGAAAGATATCTCTTAAGGATATATTGATACCGAAAAACAATTAGCGGACATATTCACCAAACCCTTAAACCAAAAACAATTTTGCTTCATTCGAAGAGAGTTGGGGATTGTCACTAATTGAGCATTAGCAGGTATATCCATGCACATACACATGCTTAAATATTGTATCTAAGCTACACACATTGCACACTATTTCATCTCAACATGGGTTTGATCATTCTTTGTATGTGCATGCATGATCGTCATCACTATTATTGATTTTGGTTGAGAATTTGATATGAACCTTGTTAGACATATTAGAAAATTAAAATGTTTTTGATGATGGTGCGCTATATTATTGTAAAATCCACATACTTGAATTATTAATGAAAAAGTGAAACTCGTAAGCATGCCAAATTGTACGAATTAAATAGATTGATTGAGCTTATAAACTATGGAGACAATTGATGTGCTTAGATTCTAAAGTTTTTGAATTTATATTTTATCCTTACAATTTTGTGCTTTTAAATCTCTATGGAAACTTATTTAGTAAGAGCCGAATATGTCGATGCCTTCATGCGTCACTATTCTGATACACCAACATTGTAATTATAGTGATATAAAAAAATTGCAATGAGCATTAAAAAAATTGGGATTAGCTTAACATTTTCAAATATGCTACATTTGATACCGGCGGCTAGTAACCAGATTTCGGGGGTTTGTTGAGCAATGCATATGAAATATGTAGATGAAATAACCACTTAGCGCATCTCAATTCCAAAGGACCCGAAATTTAACATCATGATATTCCTTGTTTGGTGTCTCTCTACACATTACTTATTGATTATTCCATAGCAACGAAGGCTTACAAATTGTATTAGATAATCTTATATTTTGATCTCTTAGTTTCTAAGCACCCTTCATATTGTCTAAGTGTTTCATAATACATCTTCTTGTTATATTTCTTACAATGACCGTATGCTTTCAATGCTCATGAGATTTTTTATACTTTAAGTTCATGTGGGGAAAAGCATTAATATGCGCATCGTCATCAATTTCTTGTTTCTTCGATATGCTAAACTTGTTTCATGTCTCATTCTTAAATTCTTCAATTTATTTTTGTGATCTTTTCGATTAATGGTAAAAGGGGGAGAGTAGAAAAATAGTAGAAAAATAATGCACAAGGGGGAGATATGCACATTTTGAGGGGGAGCTTGTCACAATTTTTCATGAGAGCACATCGATATGGGGAGCTTTGTATGATGTTTATAATCATGTGTACTATATGACTTGCTCTTTAATATCATTTCTCAATTTTTCCAGACTTGTTTGCTATCATAAAAAAGGATGAGATTGTTGGCCTAGTTAGTCTACTAACTAGGTCGTACGATTTAATTTTGATGATGACAAACAAGTCATGTGTGACTAACATCTTTCATTAATTGATTTCAGGGGGAAAGTGCAAAATAAATCTTGTTTGCAAGAGAGAGAGATTGTATGTGGACATTGGTGCAAAAAGGAAAGTCAAAATAATCCTACATCATAAATAAGAAGATGAAGACTTGAATCGGTCAAAGATAAAGATTTGATAGGATACTCAAGGGATTTTCTACTTGAATTCAAACTCCATGTTCTCATCCAAAACACAACGCACTTGGTCTCCTATTCAGTCTCATATTCAGTCTCATCCAAAAACACTCTCAAAAATCCGCATCCCATTATCACGCAAAAAAAAAAACAGAACCATTATCACGCAAAAAAACAGAAGCAAATAAAATGTGTGCAGTGCTTTTTTTATCTGAATCACAAATTCTTCAAGCTGCCGTATTTTGTCATTATCAATTTTTTTGTGGCGCCCTCTGTCAAACGCACGCACACACGCAAATTTCTTTGTGTTCTCTTTTTTTGTGGCGCCTCCTGTCAAACAACGCAAGCAACGCAAGTAAACGTTTTTTTGGGTGATTATTTGTTGTGCCTTCTTCTGTCAAAAACAAGCTTCTTCTTCCAAGTTGCCGCAGATTTCAAGTGCAGATTCCAAATTCGCGCATTCGACTCCGTACGCTCATATCTCCTTATCCAGACGTCGGATCGACTCTCCGTTTGCGCCCACGCGACCACATCTTCATGCTCTTCGCAACGGTGATAGTCTCCTTTGCTCAGTCCACAGGATTATACACAGTTCGGGCGTTTTTCTACAGATCAGCCACTGTAGAATTCAGATTCGCGCAGTCATCTTCCGAAGACTATATCTTCCAATCTAGACATCGGATCAGTGAATCATTTGAGCCCATGTGATCACAATCTCACAAACTTTATCACGGTGATATCCCTCTGATTTTTCACCGCAGTATTAAAGTTATTTGAATCTGTTTTATTGTGAGATTGTATTGTGAATAGCTTTACTTTGAAGTTATCGATGCGCTTTAACTCTTGAACTATATCTGTGTACGGTGAGATCACTACCCGTAAGTGTGATCAGTTTTATTGAGAGAAATCCTCATAGGTTTTGGAGTCAGAGTGTAAGGGACCCTGCGGGGCTACACACACACTAGAGGGGGTGAATAGTGTAATAGCAAGCAAAGTGCTTAATTAAAAGTTACTAAAAATAAAGCACAATAAGCAGCGGAAAATAAACAGAGTGCTCAACAACACAATCGCAAACACAAGGATTTTATCATGGTTCCCTAAAACTTGGGTACGTCCAGCCACACCAATATTCACTATATTCCCACACAGAGAAGTGAATACAATCTCACACAGAGATTACCTCACACAGAGGATTTAGGATTCCCACAAAGAGATATCCTTACTCTCACATAGAGAGACCTCACACAGAAAGAACCAATCTCTCACACAGAAAGAACCAAACTCTCACAAAGAGAGTAACTCCGACAAAGAGAGTAACTAATTCCCACAAAGAGAATTAGGGTTTCGAAACAAAAACAAAACGAAACAACACTTACTTATGCATTGATATGATCTTATCAATATGAAGAAGAAGGTATGCAAGTGAATGACCAAGTGATTGAGATTAGCTTTGATTGCACTTGATGATCTTTCTTTCTTCTAGGAATGAACCTTAACACTTCTCACTTGAGTGTATGAAAATGAAGAGAAGAAAGATGATCTCCAAGAAAGGAATGCGATTGAAATCCCTTGGAGAAATTCCCTAGAGCTTAGATGCTATAGCATAAGATTGAAGCTCTAAACGAGGGAATGTGAGAGATTGGGAGTGGCTATTGATTCTCAAAGATATTCAATAATAACCATGAGTTCTAAATGAACTAAGCCATCTCCTATATATAGGAAGCCCAAAGGAACCCATAAAACCAGCCAAAACCCAAAGGGAAGAAATCTACAACGGATAGATTTTGGCAGTTTATGGCACAGACAGTCGACTGATGAACAAATGACAGTCGACTGTTCAACGGCTAGAAAAATCCCAACGGCTATAATCTGAGTCAGGACAGTCGACTGTAGAAGACTACACAAGCGACTGTAAAACAGACATCGACTGTATATCCTTCATAAGGCGACTGCTGCAGGGGATGGAGAAAAACAGAGAGATGCACTCTAACTCCCAATATGCATACAGTCGACTGATGAACAAATGACAGTCGACTGTAAAATAGACAGGCGAATGTTTATCCTTCATCAGTCGACTGCTGCATAGGATGGAGAAAAACAGAGAGATGCATATTTTGCACTTACGCCTTTCAGACGACTGATGGCCATTTCACATGTGACTGTAAATATATAGGCGACTGTAAAAATGTCATCAGGCGACTGTCTTGCAACTTGGGATGAAGCCCAGAAAATGCAAGAAGCGCACAGTCGACTGTCGACCAATTCACAGGCGAATGTAGAAACACAGGCGACTGTAAATTGAACATCAGTCGACTGATGCGAAAAGCTTAAGAAGAGTCAATAGAAATGTTGACTTGAGCTATACATCACAGTCGATTGTAGAAGGCTCGACAGGCGACTAGAATCACCCAGTCGACTGTAAAACCTTCATCAGGCGACTGTTGGAGAGCCAGAGACTTCAAATGAGTCTTTGGGCTAGATGAACCTATTGGGTTGGATCCTATGATAATCCTAAGGCTCACTAAGATGGTTAAACGCATATACATGAGAGTATGACCATCTATCAAGGCATTACAATAATTCTAGACTCAAAAAGAGAAATGCAAGTAATAGAAATTACATGGATTTCATATTGCATCTCATAGAGTCTAAGTCTTCAAGCTCACGATATCTTGATGCTCCCCATCATCTCCAAGCTTTGGCACTCCTTGATGAGCTTCACTTCATCAAGCTCCAAGCTTTGACAATGCTCCGCTAGATGTTCATTCATCATCATGCTCCAAGCTTTGGCTTCATTAGATGATCTTCATGACTTCATCCAAGCTTGAGCACTCCATCACTCTTGGATGTCTTTAAGATATCACTTGCATCATCCTCCAAGCATTATGCTTTGTCTCATCAACATATAATTATTAAGATAAACTGAGACTAAAACATAAGATTGATTAGCACACTAACATAATGTATTGATCATCATCAAAACAACGTTAGTCTTGAACCCAAGAACTAACACGAAGTTTTGGCGGGGAGCCACTCCGTTAAAAATATTTGTGCCTGATTATATCTGTAATTGTGATTAATTTTTATTTTGTGCCATACACCCTATTCACCCCCCTCTAGGGTGTTTTTCAATACCAAACCAGGATATATTGTTGCATTCGCGATTGGATCTTTTTTGGTTTGTGTTGCTTGTTTATTTTATTTTATATTGTGATAATTCTCATTGATTATTCCCTAACAAGTTTTTATTGAGAATCGATTTGTTAATAAGCTTATCGCTAATCGTAATTGTTTAGTGTTTAAGTTGACCATCCACCAGGCAAGGACCATAAACAGAGAACTTTGATAAACAATAGGTCCATATTTTTGAAGTTTACTAAGCATTTAGGCACGTGCAATGCACACTTTGCAAAATATTTAATTTGTCAATAAGACGCCAATGATGTAAAAAAGATTGTGGTATAATGATTCATGAACCGAGCACCGATTCAATTTACAAACATATGATAAGGCTATTTAGAGATAGTTTTCATAAAATTGTCATTTAATCTTTGCTTCATTCATATACTTTAATTAAGGTTAAATTTCCGTCATATTTATCACAAATTTCAATTAACTCTACGGTTTTCAAAAGTAGATAAGAAAACCCTATCTATCCAGAAGTTATCTTTTCAGTTGACAGAGGTGACATAGCTAGTCGACAGAGTTGACAGAACTGCATTTCGTTATATCGTTATAAAATTACTATTTTGAAAAAAAGTTAAATGCCATGTTACCAAAATACATTCGTCTCTATCCTGTTTCTTGTTTCTTTTCCTAATAACTCATTAAAATTTCGTGGTAGCATCCAAAAAAAGAAAATAAAACGAAATAAAAAAATGTCATCCTTGCTCTCCCTCTCTTCCTCTTGGAGCAGCTGCTTTTTCTCTCTATCATCCTCCTTTACTTTCTTATCTTTTACTCTTATTCAAAATTTTGAGAATGTTTTCAGAATTCTTGATGCCTTACCTTATCGTTGATTATTTGAACGCCGCCCCCAGTCACAACAACTGCAACCACAATAGCAATGCATGCCCGAATCCCATCACAATCCTAAACAGAAGCTGCCCGAGGATGAATTTGATGTCCTTCAAAGGATGAATCTGAGCCGGGTCTTGTCGGCAAACGTGAATCCAAATCTGAATGCACCCCAACCCAAATGTGAATTGGATCTCCTCGTCATCTTCGTTGCCATTGTTGGCAACGATGTTACACGTGGAAAAGGACTACTTGGCGAAAATGGCAAGATCAAATGGAATTTTTGAAGATGAAGGGAAGGGATCAAAGGGGAAAGGTGAAAATTTTGGTAAGGAAGATGAATGGACATGAAAAGGAAAATTTGATGATTTTTATACTAATATTTATTTGGACAGAAGAGAAGTTTGATGTTCAGGGGTAATAGAGTAATCCTGGACAGTTAATTAAGGAGAACTATGAGATGGTTCATAGGTTGCAATAGCTAGGTGGAAAGAAGAGAAGTTTGATGTCCCTGTACATATCTTTATTTTTTGCTGCAACCGTTACCGTGGTTATATTTTGTGGGGGTTTGCTTTTAATGGAGAAGAGAGGAAGAAGAAAGAAAGAAAGAAGTCAAAAGATATGTAAAGAGAGGGTATTTTTGTCATGTAAACTTTAAGCTATGGCAAGCCAGTCACATGCCATCAAATCTGTTACAGAATTAACTAAATACCACTTCCAGACTTTCCGGAGAAACATTAGCGGGGTTTAATCCAGTTTTGAAGATCAAGGGTTAATTGAGATTTGGATAAACATGAAGGGAGTTTTTTATAGAGTAAATACTGATATACTTTCTATAAGATTAAATCAACCTTTATTAACCTTTTAACCGGCTTGTAAATTTCATAAAAGAAAGCAAGAATAGGTCCTAATCATCGTTTATCATAACTTTGAGTTAACATTAGAAGTTTCATGTAAAAGCTATTGATAAAGATAGAACTTTATAAATTAACAGAGACATAATTAAAATCCACATCTACGATCATATTCTTGATCATCCTTATTCTATAAAAAATCTCTCAGTTTCAATACAAGAAGAATTGTCAAGATATTGGAAAACAAAAAACGATTATGATTTTCTTACCTTTTAGACTATCATATTTAAAAAATAAAACCATTACTTCTTAGCATTATTATTTAAGAGAGATGATCCAAAAACATTGTACATAGGTGAATAATTCCGTTGTATAATGATTTTCATGTTTTAGAAGTAATTGAAATTTAAATGTGAAACTAATATGAAGTTAAAATTGACTTAGACTATTATTGGTACTTGCAACTACATTAAACAACAACAAACAAGTGGGTTTGCAGCATGTTTTAATCATTTATGTTTGATATACCTATTTAGTTATATATAGTTGGATTTCTCTTGATGTCTATTGACCGACACTTTTGGGTTCATCTTAGTTTGAGTTCTATATTGAGAGATACAGCCAAAAATACCCCAATCAATGTTGCTGCTTTTTTTTTGTTCAACCGCGTATGAGCAAGGGGAGGGGCAATTTTGGGTAACAAAAACCTCAGACCCAAATTTACTCTTTTTTGGTGGTAATAATAATAATTGGCTGTGTATATAAATGTCTTCATTGTAAGCTGATATACCATGGAAGGAAAAATTGCTTTAGGAAATATTATTATACTATTAACATGATACAGTTATTGAAGGATGTTAAAGGAATGGTCTTCAGATCATTGACATGATACAGTTAGTAAATGAAGCTATAACATCCACTCTCTCTTAGCTTAATGTTTAATTATTGATAGCTGCTTCTTGCATCTACATATGGTTTGTTGTTCCTTTGATTAGTTGACTTAGTTAAAGGAAAAATTAAGAAACATTGTGGACCAGTGGAAAAGTTGTGTTAGCTCATGAAATCCATAATATCAGCTGCAATAATTGACTGAAAGAAGAGCTAATATCATGAAGTCGAATAATGAGTTGGAATGTTAAATCAGTCATGATGATGCGATTGTGTTATAATGAAGGAATGTCCAATATATGGGTGATCTGGGAATAATGAGTAGGAATGTTAAATCAGTCATGATGATGGCATTGTGTTTCAAGGAATGAGTGGCCAAGAGATGGGCGATCTTCAAGGAATGAGTGGCCAAGAGATGGGCGATCAGAGATGCGAATGTTAATATGGTTAATGATAGAATAATAATAAAAGATAGTGTAAGAAATATGTGTATTTTTAACAAGTTAAGAGTGGACAAGCTAGCAAAATGACCAAGTTTGGACATGTGTAACTGATGTTGACTGCACTATTTAGGAGTACCAAGAGCCCAGCTGAAGGAGATTGCATCGCACTCAGAGGTAGAGCAAAACAAACATGCATGTGGTCTTTGTTAATTGTAGAAGGTGGCACTCAACCGAGCTGAATTGGAAAAGGTATTCATGTATACACCACCAAAAATTTCGGGTAGGAGTTTTACAAAATGTTTGTGTTACATTAAAAGGAACTATAATAGGAAATTGTTGGAGACTTTTGACATCATAATATGCAATGGCAGCATGTTGTTTTGTTCAAATTAATAAACCATAACTATATATGAACTTTAATTTTTGCTTACTAGTTCTTTAGCTAGATTAAATCCATTTTACTTCTTTTTCTTTGTCCATTATTGTAATTAGGATTGTTTGTATTAATCTCATGAGCTAAACAGCCATCTTTCCATTTTTCATAGTGGAGAATGGTGCAGTTTCCTTTAACAAAACTCTGTTAGTGGAACTTTATATTTGATCTTTAGTGACCTCTCTTTATTCAGCTATTAGTTGCTTCTTAATTATCTCATGAGCTAACTCGCTCTCTTGCATAAAGTAGTCACTTCAAATGTTTATATCCATTGTTTAACTTTATTTTGATTTCTTTTCTTAATAGGCTGGTCAAGAGCACCTGATTTCACATGTTCTTCCAATGCTTGTTCGAGCCTATGATGATTCCGACGCTCGAATGCAAGAAGAGGTTTTACGGAGAACTGTCCCTCTCTCAAGGCAACTTGACTTGCAGGTGATCCGTATGATCTCTTTCAAGAACGCATGATAGTTGACTTGTATTTCCGATGATAAGGCCTGAAAGCCATGGTGTTTTAAGCATGTGAAAAGTGAAATTTTTATTTTTGGTGTCCCTTATTTGCACACATATCATTTAATGTTAACAAACTTGCTTAATAATCTTCACATTGACTGCCTGTTAAAATTATTTTCTGCATCTTTCATTCATGATACAGTGTGAAAATTATTTCATTGCGCGTACATGAGTTCAACAAACACACGATATGAGTTAGTTACATTTAAAATGGCTGTCACGGTCTAGTCTGGTTTTGCTATCGTCTCATTTAGTTCTTTTCTCAATGCATAGATGTGGCAAAAGGAACATATGCTGGCCAGACATATTACATGTTGTTGTGTGGTTACAATGCCTACAATAATTATTACGTTAAGGACAAATGCTTATACTGCTTTCTATTTGTTAGTTTATTTGTTACTCTCCTTTTGCTGATATGCAGATAGAACTACCATTGGGATTCTTAATAATACCCTGATCCAAGCCAACTTATGGTGCAAATACTCATTTTAATGTACATTATATTATTTTAATGTTCTGCATTGTATATTCTAGTTGGGATTTTTGCTCGTTAGAGTTTCTTCTATTTTGAATAGATTCGTTAGTCAAGTTTTGTTGGACAAATCTAGATATTTTTTTGGTTTTTCATTGAGCTTTTTATTTTTCAGAATCCTACCCAGAGGTTGATTAGGAGCAAGATATCCATTGATGGTGTTATAAGCCAACTATATGGTTGCTTATAATGTATATCTACAATGGTTTCAAGCATATAAATGATCATAAAACTTTATTATTGCAACTTGTCATATATTTTTATGCTGACACTGTGGGCAGAGACTTGTTTCTTCTTTTTATCTGTTTGGCATAAACTTGCTGCTCGTAGTTGTGACTTTGTTATTGCAATTAACATTTTAATGCATTCTTGCCTGCAGCTTGTGAAGCAAGCTATCTTGCCTCGTGTTCATAGCTTAGCTCTAAGGACGACAGTTGCCGCGGTATGTGTAGTCTCTCTGTCATTTCAATCTGCGTCTTTCAATGCACCGATAACTAATGATATTTCTTTTGTATGGAAATTCCTTCTGTTTACGGTTAATGAGGAATATAAAAATGGTATTGTTACCTCCCCCGTCCCCCTCTCATGCCAGGCATTGATCAAATGTGTAATGAAAAAAACCACTCAATGTTGGACCTTTCTCACTTTTTAACTACATAGTTCAAGATGGTCCTTGCACCTTTTGGTTGCATGCTCATTACCGTCATCACCACCACCATCACCACCGCCACCAATGGAGCACCAAGTTCCATGAAAGGTTTTATAAAATTTTATAAATGGTAATCGAGCTGACATCTACCCTCCAAGGAGATTATTGAGTGGCAAGGTGCTTCATATAAATTGTTAAACGCCGATTGTCAGATAGGAAAACCTATCCCTTAGTAACATGCCTAATGTGAAATAATCATTGAATTTTTCATGTGATCTAATGTTTAAAATATTGTTACTAGATAAATGAGACTCCTTGACGCAGAACGGAAGCGAGAAAGGAGGAGGAAGGTTTGGAGAAGAAGAAAACTTGAAAATTGATAACTTTTCAGATCTCGCACCCCGAAAATCTTACAATCACAGACTCGCACGCCTCGCACGTGGAGATTTTTCAGACCTTTCGCACATGCAACCAATCCCACTCACACACACCAATGCAAAAGATTTAATTTTATGGAGAAATTAAAAGTTTACACCAAAATTTCTTTTCATTGATTTTCTCCCAAAAAACAAATAACTTTGTGGCCTTTAAATAGGCTTACAACTTGATTCTCAAAAACTCAATCCAATATGGGACTAGAACTCTAGAATAACTAAAACACTCAAAATAAAATAAGACTTAAAATAACTAAAAAAATCGAATAATTTAAACTCTATAAAATAACCAAAATAACCGAAAGATTTAAAATAACTAAAAGACTCTCCATTTCAATTATAAAATATAAAATAAAATAAAAATAAAAAAGGAATATATCTCAATTTTAAATTGGATCCATATCATTATATTCGGCTTGAGAACTTCATTACCTAGTAAATGGTACCAGAAGTAGCACATTTGGGCAAAAATCAATAGTTCCTTGTTATTAGAGAAGATTCGTCCATGAACTTTAAAATGTAGCATGATGTAGACTTGCAGATGATAGTCTTCTGAAAATTTCTCCTAATCACAAAAGAAAGGAAATCATATAAAACCTACTTAGTAGGATGGTGAGGATCTGGGATGACAAACTTGACGTGCTCAATTTCCTCAAGTGTATTTCCAAGCTTAGTGCTGGCATATAATCAACGTGTGGCTTGGACTTTGTCTCTAGCGGTAGATTTGTTTCAGGTTTTGGCTCAAACTTAGTTTTTTGTACAGATGTAGACTCGGGCTCTAATTTGGGTTTGGACTCGTCGTCTAGCTCAGACTCTTGTTTGACTTTCAAAGGACTCTTCATGCCTGGCTCATTGGAGTTTAACCCATTTTGTTGAGTAACTTGAATCTTAGGTTGGCGAGGTTTCAGCATAATTCTTTTCTCATTAAATATGAATGTGTATATATTTGACTTTTCAGAACTTGTCACATATATGTTGTATAATCATGGTCTTCCTAACAAAATGTGTGATGTATCCATGAGTATAGTATCACACATAATATGATCATGGTAACTCACAAGCTGTAGATACAAAAAACACAGCTGGTAATTAAATGAGCAGTTTTACCAATCCAAGTGAACATTATATGGCTATGGATGAGGCTCAGCTGCTAGACCCATTCTTTCTAAGGCTAACTTGGTGATAACATTGACACAATTACTTCCATCAATTATTAATTTGTATGACTTATCACGTACCTTGATATAGGTATAGAAAATACTGGTTCTTTGCCTATCTTCTTTATCTTCAAGTGTTGTAAGAAGACGCCTAATGATATTGACATGAGCACCAGATTCACTTAGATCTTCATTAACATCAGGGAAAGATTCAGTTGCATAAACTTCTTCAATTATTCCTTCAGATTATAACATATAGAAGATGAACGCATGCAGGAGTGACAACAGATGTGGGCATTAGCGGAGCTGGGTTTTGGGCAGCATGGATACTAATTTTTTTGTTTTTTCTTCTTCTCTCTTTTTAGTATTTTTTTCTTGAATTTTTTGTATCTCTTTTTTTAATTTTTTGTATCTCTTTTTTAAATTTGTTCCTTTTATTGATCTCTCTTTTTTCTGTTTATCTATCTTTTTTGATTTTTTGTCCCTTTTTTTTATTTTTATCCATCTTTTTTGATTTTATCTCTCATTTGTAATTTTTTTTCTCTTTTTTAAATCCTTTTTTTTATTTTTAAGCTTGATTTTTAAAAAACAATCCAAATCTAAGTGGAAGAGAGGAAAAAGAAAACGAATGTCTTTTTGATGAGGGAAAAAGATGAAGAAAAAGTTAAGGTTTTTTCTAAAATCCTAAAGTTAAGAAGAAGATGACGAAAAAGAAAAAAGAAAAGAAAAGGTAAGATTTTTTATCTTTGATATAAAATCTAATTAAAAGAAAAAATTTATGTGTAAAAAGATGAAAAAAAAGTTAGGATTTTTTAATTTAAAATACCAATTAAAAGAGAAAAATTTTGGAGAAAAAAGAAAAGAAAAAGAAAAACCAAGTTTTGAGTTCTGATACAAATTTGACGTAGAATGGAAGTGGGAAAGGATGTGGTGAGGGTTTGGAGAAGAAGAAAACTCGTAAATTGACAACTTTTCAGGTCTCGCACCCCAAAAATCTTACGATCACCGACTTGTACGTCTCACACATGGAGATTTTTCGGACATCTCGTACAAGTAACCATGCACACTCTCGCACACTAATGCAAAATAGTTAATTTTCTAGAGAAATGAAAAGTTTATACCAAAATGTTTATTTATTGATTTTCTTCCAAAAACAATTAAGTTTGTGGCTTTTAAATAGGCTTACAACTTGACTCTCAAAAACTCAATTCAATATGTGACTAGAACTTTAGAATAACTAAAACATTCAAAATAAAATAAATGACTCAAAACACCTAAAAGACTCAAAAAAACTCAAACTTCTATCAAATAACCAAAATAATAACCAAAAGACTCAAAATAACCAGAAGACTCAAAAGACACATACTCTATCTCCATCTCACATATAAAATCTAAAATAAAATAAAAAAAAGATTTTATCTCAATTTTAAACTGTATCCATATCTCTCCTTATTTTCGCATATATGTAAAAGAATAAACCAGTTCCATAGTTGGTACAAGTCTATTATGCTCAGGAAATTCATATATCCTGTGGCGTCATGGAAACCCGTGTTCTTGTTTAAATAGAAGTCACACATAATTGTAAATGAACATGAATATATAAACTGGTGATGTCTCATGATTCGATCATTGGTGCCTTCCACAAATAGGGGAGCCTGTCTTTATTTGTAGCTCAATTGATTATATTGTTGTCGGCAGTATTTTAAAAGCAAAAGCGCTTAGCGAAAAGCTTGACTCCTATGAGTAGCGTAAGCTACAGAATGAATAACATTAGCGTTTCTATTTTTAACTTTTTAAAAATTATAAAATTATGAAATTGCGTAATCTAAGTATAATAAATATGTTTAAAACTGAATTTTTTTTATAAAATTGCATCAAATTTTTTGTAAAACATTATACAAGCTATAAAACATCTAACATATTATAACAAGTATTAAGTATTAACACAACCACAAAGATCACCAATCAGTTATAGGTTCAAAGAGATCAACAAGCATATCAAAATCAACTGCTGGTCAGAAATATAGAAAGAGCGGTGCGACGAGTAGATTAACATCAATGTTAAATTACATATCTAAATTTATGCTTAAGTTGTAACAGAACAAAATAATGGAAAGCTCTAATAATCATTTTTGCAAATCAACCTCAACTTCATTGGAACATAGAAAGATCAAAAAATCAGAAAAAACATCCAATAATATTCAATTTCATAACACAAATAGAGAAATAGAGGATGAGAAATGAAGAAGGGCAATAGAGGAGGACAGAGACATCTGTTGCCGAATTTAGATTGCTGTCGAGAACAATCAAAAGTCTTTATCAAGGTCGCAATCTGTTGGAAGACTTGCTTACCGTTGAGAGGTAAGTTGGACGCATCATTTGCGGCCTTCTCTCCCCCTTTTACTTTCTTTTTGGCTTCGCAAACTGGATGATAGGACAATAAGACAAGTTGTTTCTCTTTTTTGATATTTTTAATTGAGTGTATTACAAAGCGAATGCTTTTTGCAAAGCGTGATTTAAGTTGCAAATAGTATGCTTTTGAATCCTTGAGCTTTTAGAAAGTGCTACAAAACATAACACCCTGCTTCACTACAAAGCGTGATAGTGTGAGCTACGAAGCATGCCTTTTAAACCACTGGTTTCTAGTTTTGTTAGATTTCCCGGTTTCTCGTTAATTATTTCCTTCATTTTCTTTTAAACCATATAAATGATAAGGTCTTCCTTTTGCATGTTTAGTCAAACTTCTGAAGACAGTGGTTTTTATGTTTCATGTGTTTGTGCTTGACCAGGTGCGAGTGAATGCGTTACGCTGCTTGGGTGATTTGGTTCCAGTAGTTGACAAAAATGCTATATTAGAAATTTTGGAAACACTGCAACGTTGTACTGCTGTGGACCGCTCTGCACCTACGCTAATGTGTAATCTGGGGGTTGCAAATGCAATTTTTAAACAGGTTTCTTATTAAAAATTTTCTATGCATGATTCTTCTTAATCTATGAATCCTTTTGTTCACCCGCAAGTTCTTTCTTCTGTAGTCCATATGGTTTCTATTATATATGTGTGTGTATACATATGAGTGGTCTCAAATTCCATCGATTTTTTTACAGTGCGGCATAGAATTTGCTGCAGAGCATGTTCTTCCCATGCTTTTCCCTTTGCTCACGGCACAACAGCTAAATGTTCAGCAATTCGCAAAGTACATGCTCTTTATAAGGGATGTCTTGAGGTACTGTAATGTTCAAACACAAATTTTACTTCCATTTGTTAACAAGCTTCCTGAGTCCTGACCCGAGATTATTTCATCTCGCAGGAAGATCGAAGAAAAACGAGGTGTTACTGTGACTGAAGCTGGTCCTCTTGAGGTTAGAGTATCACCTTCGATGCCTAACGGGCTTCGTTCTGAGTCAATTCAAAAGGCAAGCGTACCTGTCTCTTCATCAAAGAGCAGTGCTGCATGGGATGAAGATTGGGGCCAAGTAACCAAGGGAATAGCCACCCCTTCAGTTTCTTTGGAGCCCAATCCACAACCCACACAACCGTTGCCAATTTCACAGCCTTCCTCGGTGACTGCTACGACCCTGCCATCTTCCGTATCTACGGTTTACCAGCCAGATTCATGTACCCCAGTCAATATTGAGTGGCCGCCTCCAATTTCTTCTTCTTTGTCCTCCCACTTGAGTGACTTGAACGCTGATGACAAACAGGAGCAGAACTCGGATGGGCTTTCTGATAGCAGATTTGATGATCTAGATCCTTTTGCCAACTGGCCTCCCAGACCAAGTAATTCATCCAGCGTTGTGGGGTCTGCTGCCAAGCCCACAAGTAGCCATGTAGCGTCGGGACCAAGCACCAGTAACTGGGGATTTGTAAGCAATTATAACCCAGTTGGATACCAAAGGAGCTCATTTTCTGATACCAACAAAGCAATTGGCACAAACATGAAGATGCAGGCCGTTGGAGTATCGAATCAAGGCAATTCATCAAGTATTGCAAATTCAAATTCGGTACTGGGTATGGGGCATGCAAATGCCAACAATAATGCGAAAAAATCTGTGGATCTAGGATCCATATTTGCCTTGACAAATAGTGGGAATCCTACATTTAAACTTGCTCCCCCTCCTGCAACTGCAATCGGTAGGGGAACGGCGGCCTCTATGGGAAGAGGAAGGGGTAAAACCCAAGCGTCTAGGTCCAGTCATAACAGAGTGTCAACAGAGCAGCCTCCCCCTTGGGACTTACTTTGAGTACCCTACTATTAATGTCAGTCTGCATTTTGCGTGGAGGACATCAGGTAGCATTTTTCTTTGGCTGTGCGCCATGGGGATTGTTGAATTTTTCTTCATAGTGAACCCCAAGGTCATACATGTTGGCAAAGTTTGTGCGCAAGTTAGCTTGCCGGGAGTGTTTATCGTGAATTATATGTGTGTATTCTTTTACAGTGGCCCCAGCATCTTAACCGAGGTTCATTGGAGATATCAAAGTTCAGTATTTGTAGATTTGTTCCGTTACATAATACAATATCGGCTAGACATCCTGGCACCAAGCGGAAGATACGTCGAGCGCTTTTATTTTGTATCCTTTATACTCTGTATCATAGTTTGAATGTGAGATAGGTTTTTTCCGGATATGTAAGCCAAGCACATCACATTTTCTTGTATCATAGTCTGTGTCATTGGTTTTCTCTACCAGTGCAAAATGATGTGTGTGTAAGAGTTGTTTGCACTGCTCAACATCGAAGTCTTATCTTCTGGCCGATTTTGGTGATCGATAATGGTTTATCGTGCAGTAGAACCTGCAACATTAACCATAAGTTTTTTGTCTGATGATTACAAGGCCGTTGTATATGAAGTTGCTGTGGATTAGACTGCTAGAGTAGTAGAATCCCTGTAATGTGCTGAACTGTTATTAGACTGTTCGTCATTATTTGTCAAAATGTGTTCCGACTATAAGATTGCTCTGAGCTTTCTCTTTAGTAAAGTATGGGTGTTTGCTTGCATTGTAAATTTAGAAATTCATGTTTCCAGAAGTGTATCCCATAATTTTCCTAGGTTTTATGAATCAAAATAACCTTTAGGGTCGTTTGTTTGTTTTGGGACTGGAGAGCAACGGCTGCTGTGGAGTCCGCCGCACATTTTTTTGCTGGCTTTGTCGTGGAGTCTGAAGCACTGCACAATTCCAATGCAACAGCAGGGCAGACACCTCCATCTAAACCCCACACGCCATGTGCGGCACGTGCATGGTCAGCCCAATTCACATGCCCCCAGGCCAACCCACATGTATGGGCTCAAATCCTTAAAAAGCAACCTGCTTTTGTTACGTCATGCCGATTCAAGCAAAAGCCCCACGCTCAAGTTCATGATGTGTCCCTGATGCATGCATGTCACAATTGGAGTTACAGTTACCAAGGAGATTCCCTGAATGGACGGTAGACATTCTGATTCACTATGTCTTCTTGGAGAACGGGACAACGAGGGATTAGAGTTGGGTTGAACTATATACACCCCGATGATAGGGGTGTATGTAATGATTGGGTGTCAAAAATGGAAATTATCTTCCATTTTCTTTTCATTTCAAAGCATCATTCCCTTGTTTTTGTTTTTTTTGGCCATAATCATTACATACACCCCTATAAATAGGGGTGTATGTAGCAATTCTCTGTATGTGCTAAATACACCCCTACAAGTAGGGGTGTATATAGATGTTAGTGCCTATTTTTCCTTAAAATAGAAAAAAAACGAATTCCAATGACAAATGCAATCATGGTATTTCCAAATTAGGGATAGAAGGTTACATACACCCTATGAATAGGGGTGTATAAAGCATCACTACAGTTTTTCCTTATTCCATGTTAAATATATGGAACAAGAACGTGGAAACTTCGCTCTCTTTTCTTTGCTTCTTGTTTACCGTACACTCGTTACACCATGTTTCATGAGATCTCTGGTCCACTCACTACCAAATACATTGCCCCGCTAAGATTTTACAACCTGTCCATACATCTGGCCACTGGCCAGTGGCTGAACCAAGTCCTAATACATATATACTTTTAGTGGGGTGCCTATCACATATACATATGTATATACATACATTCATATTTATACTTTTATACATACTTATATATCTATTATATATTTGACAACGTTTTTTGAATTCTAGGGCTGACTAAGACAAGATAAAGAGTGGCTGTGATTTGATCTTGGTAAATCAACGGTTGAGATTGGATTTTGTGAAAACTTTAGTGGAAAAACTTAAAGTTTGGGAGAAAGTGTCTTGGGAACCAAAACATTGAAATTAAAAGTGTATTTGGAAAGATTGTGGAGATTATATTTTGGGGGAAAAAGTGTCTTGTGAACCAAAAATTTAAAATTAAAAGTGTCTTGGGAAAGTTTGTGGAGAAACATGATCCATTAAATTTAGCGTTGGGAAAGATTGTGGAGAAACATAATCCCGATGGCGCCCGCGCTAAATTTTTTTATGCTGATTTGTTGTTCCGCGCCAAAGGCGTCCGCGCCGAATTTGTTGTTCCGCGCCAAATGCCCTTGCGCGTTGTTCCGCGTCGAATTTGTTGTTCCGCTAAAATTTTTACGCAAATTTGTTGTTCCGCGTCGAATGCGCTTACGCCGAATTTGTTGTTTCGCACCTAAGGCGCTCACACGTTGTTCCGCACCGAAGGCACCCGTGTCAAATTTGTTGCTTCGCGCAGAAGGCGCCCCCGCCGAATGCGCTCGTACCGCTAAATATTTTTACGCTAATTTGTTGTTCTTTTAAATTTTGGCTGTGAAAATACTTTTTTGGGAAATAAAGATTTCGCTGGGGAAAATCTTAAATGAACCGTGCCCGCGCGCACTAGTTATGACTAGTATATCTATATATTAAAACACAACTGTTTTTGAATTATAGGGCTGACTAGGACAAAATAAAGAGTGTCTGGGATTTGTTCTTGAAGAATGGAAGGCTGAGATGAGTTTTGAGAAAGTTTTGGGGGGAATCAATTTGGTTGGAAAACTCAAAATTTTGAAATTTTTATGGAAAATAGGGGAATTTTTTTGGGTGAAAACAAATCAGCATACAAACTGCATATAGTAATCATTCTCAATGCACGCGCATGAGTCATCATGCTCCATCATGAAACCCTCCTAAAACGAACCAAAAAGAAAAGAACACCGTGTCTGATTGCAAAATTAAAAGCCTGACCCTACGCCAAGAACAAGAACATGCAATTTCTCAATGAGGAAATGGAAACAAATGATCACATGATGGGGTTTACAAAGAGAAGCCAACAAAGGCCTGTAGGCAGGATGCCTGTAACGACCCGCTCTCGGGGGCCCGTTACTTATTTGATATTTGCGCAGGTCTTGCAGTTAACCAGTGAAACCAAAATAGCCACGATGCAGAGATTTACAAAAATACCCAAATAGTGTCCAATTATTACAATCCATACTGTACAAATGTTCCAACGATGATACATGAAAGAAAGAAAGTGCACAGTGAAAATAAAACCTAAAGCTGCGGTCTCAGGGTCGAACTCTGGCGCTATCAACTCAAGAGCATCTACCTCCATATGTACGTCGTCTGCGGTGCCACGGAGATGTAACCGTATGTAAGTCACAACAATTCTAAATATAGAAAAGAAGCAGTGCACAAGTATGACAAATGTAACTACGTACAAGCAGACCAGAGAGAAAGTAAAGTACTGAGCAACAACTTTACACAACTGAATAGTAAAGGAAATTTGTGAAATTCATAAAAAACAACAAAAGTAGGACGTGAAGCATTTGGGGAACCAAGCAAAAATGAAGGAAATGATGAAGAAAGTTTCGCACCTCAGTGTTTCAGATGCAACAAGAGAGGGCACATGAAAGCAGAATGTCCACTTTTGAAAGGAAAAGGAAAGGAAAAGACTGGTGATGGAGAAAAGAGGACATCAAAGCGATGAATGGTGGCTACGTGGGGGAGAAAGTGACGCAGAGGAGCTCTCCTCGGATGATGACTGGAACGACAACACTGGAACTTGCTTTATGTCTGGAAACGAAAAGGTAAAAATTAGCTCTCTCGTTCAAAGCTTTGATGATGAAATGAATATTAGCGATGATATGTTTTCTAGCATGGATGAAGCTTATGAATTTCTTGTAGAACTTCTTCAAGAAATGGGTCCTAGATTTCTTAAACTAAAAAAGGTTTGTGATTCATTAAAAGAGGAACTAGGGAACATGACAAGAGAGAGATGAGCTTTTTGTTAAGTGGAAAGAACAAAAGAAAATAATATACAATTTTGATGAAACACAATTAGAAACAAAAACATTAGATCTAGAAAATACTAATAAAAAATGGCTACGTTAGAGCTTGACAACGTTACTTTAGCTAAAGTATTAAAGGAGAAAATTAGCATTCTTGGCTCTAAAGATTCTGAAATAAAATTGTTGAACCTAAAAATGACTAGCTATGAAGAAAAATTGGAAGAGCTTGAAAAAGAAAAATATAATTTAATAAAAGGAAAATGTTGTGAAGGGAATTTAGGGAGAAATAGGTGTAAGGGGTTAAGAGCCCCCTACCCGTGTATTTATAACTTTCAATAGTGGGTTGGATACCCAATTGGCCCAATGGGCCTATTCATAACACTTCCCCTTATCCAATCAACATTGAAATAAGAGGTGGATTCTTCAGGATCCGAGTTAGGGTAACTGTCTTGTTAAAGAAAGAACAGTTAACCCATAACTTCCCCTGTTTTGGGGATGTGTCTAGGGGTGGATACTTCAGGATCCAGAGTCAACGAGGTTGCCTCGTCAAAACCTTGACTACGGAAAACCCAGTGGGAAAAAACCTGTAGCCAAGGGAAAAGAGTACAACAATGTAGTTGACTCCCCCTTATCTGACCAAGCTTCAGGCTTGCAGATATCCTATGAATCTATACATCAGTCTCCTATGTATCTATGAGTTCATAGTTCTCTCATCCTGACCCAGTTTACATTTACTCACTCTCCTCATCCCAATCCCATATACAAGTTTCTCAAAGATACTAGTAGGCAGGGATTTGGTAAGCAAATCCGCCAAGTTATTACATGATTGGATCTTCTGTACCTCAATCTGCTTTTGTTTCTGAAGGTCGTGCGTCCAGAAGAACTTGGGGGAGATATGCTTCGTCTTGTCACCTTTGATGTAGCCGTCCTGTAGCTGGGCTATACATGCTGCATTGTCTTCATAGAGTGTAGTGGGTGCAAGAACGCCGGTCGTCAGGCCGGTGGAGGTGAGTATGTGCTGGATCACCGAGCGTAGCCAAAAGCATTCCTTGCTTGCTTCGAAGATCGCAAGTAGCTCTGAGTGGGTGGATGAGACGGTCGTCATGGTCTGCTTCACAGATCTCCAGGATATGGCAGTGCCGCCATATGTGAACATGTATCCGGTCTGAGACTTCTCTGTATGAGGATCGGACCTGTAACCTGCGTCAGCATAACCAACTAAACTAGTTGATGCCCCTTTCCTGTAGAATAGACCTAAGTCTATGGACCCTTGGAGGTAGCGCAGAAGATGCTTAACTCCGGCCCAGTGCCGCTGTGTAGGTCCAGCACTATATCTGGCTAGTAAGTTTACTGCGAACGCTATGTCAGGGCGAGTGCAGTTAGCCAGGTAAAGGAGTGCACCGATAGCACTTAAATAAGGCACTTCGGGGCCTAGTACTTCCTCCCCCTCTTCCAGCGGCCGGAAGGGGTCTTTGTGAACATCCAATGATCTGACGACCATCGGAGTGCTGAGGGGGTGGCACTTATCCATCTGAAACTTTTTCAGTAAGTTCGATGTGTAAGTTGACTGGTGTAACAGGATCCCATCTTTAAGATGCTCTATCTGAAGGCCTAAACAGAATTTTGATTTTCCGAGGTCTTTCATCTCGAAAGTTTCTGTCAGGCTTCTAGAAATCTTTGCGATCTCTTCAGGAGATCCGATGAGGTTTAAGTCGTCTACATAGACGGCTATTATTACAAATCCTGTTGCCTTTGCTCTTATAAAGATGCAAGGACAGACTGGGTCGTTTTTAAATCCTTGCTGTGCAAGGAAGTTGCTCAGTCTGTTATACCACATCCTTCCAGATTGTTTTAGACCATATAATGATCTTTGCAGTTTCACTGAGTAGATGTCACGGTCTCTCTCTTTTAGTGCTGCAGGCAAAGAATAACCGTCAGGCAATCTCATATAGATGTCTCGGTCTAGGTTGCCATATAGGTATGCAGTAACCACGTCCATGAGTTGCATATCTAAACCCTCTTGTGCTGTTATGCCAATGAGGAATCGGAAGGTGATCGCGTCCATGACCGGGGAGTATGTGGCTTCAAAATCCACCCCAGGACGTTGGGTAAAACCCTGCGCTACAAGCCTTGCTTTGTAGCGTACGATCTCATTCTGTTCATTTCGTTTTCTAACAAATACCCATTTATAACCCACAGGTTTTACACCTTTTGGTGTCTGGACTATTGGTCCGAAGACCTTGCGTTTGGTGAGTGAATCCAACTCCACTCCTATTGCCGCTTTCCACTTTGGCCAATCATCTCTGCTTTGACATTCTGTCAGAGAGCGTGGTTCAATATCATCGTCGCAGTACGCGACGTTGATGGCAATATTACACGCAAATGTGTCATCTATTGTTGTGCTTTTTCTGTCCCAATACTCCCCAGTTCGTACATAGTGTATCGATACTTCATTTTCTCCCGGTTTTTCCTCTTCATGAGAGTTTGGGAGAGATGGGGTAGCAGGGCTTAAATTAGCATCCTGTGGTGGTATTTGTTTACCATTGCCAAGGGTCCTACTCTTTCGAGGGACTTGGTCCTTGGATCCAGGTGGTCGTCCTCTCTTTTTGAGAGGTCCAACCATTTCTGCTGCAGGCGGATTGCATCCATTTTGCGGTATGTCAATCCTAGCTGGAGTGTTAGCAGCAGGGACGTGTGATCTGACAATCTTCTGGTTGTCAGTAAATTTGTCCGGCAAGAGATGGACAGTGTTTTGGATGTGGAGAATCTTCAGGACCTCCTCCTCACACTGGCTTGTTGGCGGATCAAAGTGACATAAAGTTTTTGTATCCCAAGTGATACTTTCTGAAGCTTCGGGCTTCTTTGTCTGTGAGCCTAGTCTTGGGAACGATGTTTCATCGAATTCACAGTCTTCTAGACGTGCCTTAAAGACGTCCCCCGTTAGGGGTTCTAGGAATCTAATTATGGAGGGGGTGTCAAACCCAACATAAATGCCTAGGCGACGTTGTGGACCCATCTTTGTCCTTTGTGGTGGTGCTATGGGGACGTATACTGCACAACCAAATATTCTCAAATGTGAGACAATTGGTGGGGCTCCAAGTGCTAGTTGCATTGGAGAAGATGACTGACCTCCAGAGGGTCTTAATTTTATTAAAGATGCAGCATGCAAAATTGCATGACCCCACGCATTCACTGGCATCTGGGATTGAAGTAATAATGGACGAGCGATCCATTGCAGTCTCTTAATTAGAGATTCTGCTAACCCATTTTGGGTGTGAACATGCGCTACAGGATGTTCGACTTCAATTCCTTGAGCTTGGCAATAGTCTAGAAAGACTTGTGACGTAAACTCCCCCGCATTGTCCAGACGAAGTTTCTTTATCTGGTGGTCGGGGAAGTGGGCCCGTAACTTTATTATCTGAGCTAAAAGCTTAGATAGTGCTAGGTTACGGGTGGACAGTAGGCACACATGTGACCACTTAGTTGATGCGTCTATCAGGACCATAAAGTACCTGAACGGACCACTTGATGGGTGAATCGGCCCACAAATGTCTCCGTGGATTCTTTCCAGAAAGCTGGGAGACTCCACATCCACTTTCAGTGGAGAGGGTCTCGTGATCAGTTTACCCTTGTAACAGGGTGGACATGGGAATTTGCCTTTTTGAAGAATCTTCAGGTTCTTCAGGTCAATGCCCCTGGAGTTCTTTATGATGCGGTACATCATAACCGAACCAGGGTGTCCCAGTCGACTGTGCCAGAGTTGGAATTCTGGTGTTTGGGGGCACTGCAGGTGCTCCACCATGGATGTTTCTGGAGTTTGTATACTTGTTTGGTAGAGTCCCGAGGGGAGTCCCTTGAAACGTTCCACAATGGTTTTTGAACCATTTGTAAGAGCCGTTACAAGCAAGTATTCCCTTTTATCCTCCTCGACCGTCTCTAAGTGATATCCGTTTAAACGGATGTCTTTAAAACTTAGGAGGTTTCGGATGGATTTTGGGGAGTATAACGCATTTTTAAGTGTTATTTGTGTGTTGCCGGGGAGCAATATAATTGCTTCCCCTGATCCTTCGATTATATTTGCTGGCCCTGAGATTGTTCTCAGTGGGCCAGAATAACTACTTATGCTCGTGAAGTAGTTTGAGTTTTGAAGGATCGAGTGCGTCGATGCACTGTCCACTACGCAGATAAGTTCCGTATCTAAAAATTGAAAGACATTCAAGCAATAAATATAGATAAAAGATTCACTTTCATAAATAAATGCTAAAAAGATATTGTTTGACATGGAAAAAATAACTAGATACGATGCATAAAAATTTAAGATACATTGCTAATTGCATAAAAGTGGTCCAGATCTAGAGAGTATCATCTCCCATGAAATCTTCGGGAGTCCATGAGGTCTCTGCCAACGCTGCGCTCTCCATCAGGTTTGTCTCAGCTCGAGGCTTGAGGCTTGCCTGGTAGAGGTCCTGGAGGTGTTTTGCTGTGCGGCAGATTCTGGACCAGTGGCCCGTCATCCCGCATTTTGAGCATTTGTCCTCCCAGTCTTTCTTGGGAGTGCCTCCTTTGTTGGGAATCCTCTTCTGCTTCTTGTCCACGAACTTCTGGTTCTGGGTAGGAGCTGGGTGAGTGGCCTTCTTCCGCTGCTTCTGTTCTTTCCATTTCTGGAATTTTGCCTTTTTGTCCGTCTTCTTCTTCTGGGAAGACTGGAAGTGGGCCTCTGCAGGAGGTGGCAATGGAGCGGAGCCAGGAGGGCGCAGGTTGTGGGTGGCAACCAACAGGTCTCTGTTCTGTTCAGCTATAAGTAGGCATGAAAGAAGGTCAGAGTACTTTGTGAACTTCCTCTCTCGATATTGTTGCATAAGGATCATGTCCTTTTCATGGAAAGACGTAAACGTCTTTTCCAGCAACATTTTCTCCGTCACTGGTTCACCACACAACTTCAGGCGTGAGGTGATGCGGAAAAGAGCTGAGTTGTACTCCGCTACGGATTTGAAATCCTGTATGCGGAGGTGAGTCCACTCGTACTGTGCACGGGGGAGTATGACATCCCTCTGATGTCGGTACCTCTCCTCGAGTGCATCCCACAGCTCGTAAGGGTCCTCTACAGTGAGGTACTCGTCCTTTAAGGTCGAGTCTAAGTGTTTCCTGATATATATAATGGCTTTCGCCTTTAATATATCGGAAACTTCCTCTGTATGAGGTGCTTCCACTGAAGCCTCCTTGTTAGCTGGGGCAGTACTAGTTGTTGCCTTTTCAGTCTGTGTGAGACTGAAACCATGAGAGCGCAGATGGAACTTCAGGTCCAACTGCCAACTCAGGTAGTTTGACCCATCAGCCTTCAGGACTGAGAAGTCTACATTTGCGAGTCTGGCCATTTTATGATCTAGCATGTACAGAAACAAAATAGCATGTATCATTAAGACTGAAAGTAAGACAGACATCCACGCATGTAATGTAGTCATTTTCATGAATTTAAATTACTGCGGTTTTAACATACATGCTTTTTCAGGTAATGTGAATAATTAATTACTAAAAAATTAACAATCACGCATGCTGTTTAATGGTTTTCATTGCGACATTAAAACATGGTATTAAAACTAATTAATCAACCACGCAGTTTAATGCAAAAACAATGAAAAACAGAAATAATGACCTTAGGCTATGGGGATCAGCCAGCCGACACCGAAAAATAAATAAAAAGTCCAGTCCGAGGTTACATCAAAATAAAAGGCATGAAAGTAAATTACAACTCGGGAACTTCAGAGAGAAGCCCCTATCTTCATTGAGCGAAACGCCTTCAGCTTCTTTTTGGTGTCTTTCGGTCTTCTTTTTACATTTTCATCCTCACATACAAAGTTTCTCTCAAAAGAAAAGAAAAATTGCGGGAATTTAAAACGGTGTCGGAAACCTGGCTGATCCCTAAAAACATAGCCTAAAATTTGCACATCCACGCAGATAATATTTTTGCAACATACAACCACGCAGATAATCGAAACACAAGCATTTAAAATAATTTTAAAATTGTGTGCGACGTGCAAAAATTTTTTTTTTTGTTTTTTGAAAACTTTTGCCTTTTTGATCCATATTTTATTGTTTTTATTTTACCGCTTTAAACCCTTTCAAATTTTCTTTTACCTATTTTGGGCTTTTTAGGGCCAAAAAAAATAAATAAAATAATTTGTGTGAATGAGCTAATTTTCTGGCCTTTTTGGGCCATGAAAACAACCCATTAGGGTTAATATTGGGCCTCCCCCGAAAAATAACCCGTTAGGGTTAGGGTTTCAGGAAACCCTAATGGGGGGCCCGCGGCGTGTCGCCGCGACGGCTGGCCGCGTAGGGTGCGGCCGCCGTCGCGGCGACGGGCCGCGGCTGCGGGCCGCGGCGGCGGGCCGCGGCCTGCAGGCCGCGGCAACTGGCCGCGGCCTGAGGCCGCGGCGCAGGGCCGCGGCTTCAGGCCGCGGCCGCCGCGGCCTTAGGCCGCGGCGATTGATTCCGCCGGCGGCGCGAAGGGCGCGCCGCCGTTTCGCCCTATGGGCGTACGGAAATTTGGATCAAAGGCGGGGAGGTAAAAATCGGGGTTTTCAACAATTTAGATCGCAAAAAAACGAGTTTTTATTGTTTTAAACATGCAAATCTTATTAAAAATGTTGAATTTAACCGAGTTTGTGAACTTTTTGATCCTAAAACATGCAGATCTAATGAGAAAAGCAAGTTTAGATCTAAAAGTTTGGATTTTTACCTACTAGATTCGACGAGGAATCTAGGCGACGGTTGGTGAAGGATGCCCTTTTCGCTCCCCGTTGAGAAGATTACGATCTTCTTTTTCTGAGCGATTTGTGGATCTCCTTTCCCGCGAGCCGCCGTCTCCTCCAACGAGCGTGATCGTGCTGATAACGTGTTGTGAAGGGAATTTAGGGAGAAATAGGTGTAAGGGGTTAAGAGCCCCCTACCCGTGTATTTATAACTTTCAATAGTGGGTTGGATACCCAATTGGCCCAATGGGCCTATTCATAACAGAAAACACATAGCCATTGATTTAGAAACTAGCGAAAAAGAAAAAAAAGATATGAGACTAGGATCAGTGAACTTGAGAATGAAAATCAAAATCTTAGCTTGACATTAAAGAAATTCACAAATAGCCAAGAAAGTTTTAATAAGATGATAAATGGGCTTAATGAACAATCTAGTAAACATGGTCTTGGCTTTCAGAAAAAACAACCTAAGAAAAAACTAGGAAGATCATTGAAAAGAATTTTGCAAGAGGCATGAGCTTTCAACATTGCGTGTATGAAAATCATATGTCATCTACTAATAACCGTTTCAATGTTACATGTTTTTATTGCAACAAAAGGGGGCATGTTATGTATGATTGCTTGGCCAGATATTATCCTGCATATTTTATATAGGTTGCAAAGTATCGTACTAACAATTGTGAATCCAAAATTTGGTTACCAAAGGGTGCATCTGCTTTTGTAGGTGCATCTTCAAGTGGAAAATGATAGCATTTGGTATCTTGATAGCGGTTGCTCGAACCACATGACGGGCAACAAATCACTCTTCACGACGCTATCAAGGAAAGATGGAGCGACGGTTATTCTTGGAGATGGAAAGAAGTGCAAAATCTTGGCTAAAGGTAACATTGGTAAGCATCCTCTTGTGGTTATTGAGAATGTTAATCTTGTTGATGATTTGGCACATAATTTGTTAAGTGTGAGTCAGATATGCTTTATAGGCCTTAAGGTGCATTTCGAAAATGAGAAAGTATATATTTTGAAAGGTGATGATATTCTTTTAAAGGGTACATCTTATAATAACATCTACACTATCAAACTTAGTGATTCAAATAATCTAAAATGTTTAGTTGCATCACATGAGACTAGTTGGCTTTGGCATCGAAGAGTAGGCCATGCCGGCATGGTCCTAATCTCAAAGCTTGCTCGAAAGAAATTGGTGAGAGGTTTACCTCAAATTAGCTTTGATCGGGATAAGCTTTGCGATGCATGTCAACTAGGTAAGCAACATAAAAGTAGTTTCAAATCTAAAAACATTGTAACTACTTCTAAGCCATTGCAACTAATACATTTGGATTTATTTGGACCCACAAAGGTTGCTAGTTTAGGTGGCATGCATTATTGCTTTGTTATTGTCAGTGACTTTTCACGTTTCACTTGGGTTTATTTTTTGACACATAAACGTGAAACTTTTGATGTTTTTAAAATGTTTTGTAAAAAGGTTGAAAATGAAAAAGGTTTTTCAATTGTCAAAGTTAGAAGTGATCATGGAGGAGAATTTGTTAATACTAGCTTTGATGATTTTTTGCATTTCAAAAGGTTATTCACATAATTTTTCCGCCCCGAGGACACCACAACAAAATGGGGTGGTTGAGAGGAAAAATCGTACTTTGCAAGAAATGGCTAGGACCATGATTCATGATTACAAATTGCCTTTATATTTTTGGGCTGAAGCTATACATACTTCTTTCTACATTTTAAATCGTGTGTCCATTAGACCCATTTTGAAGAAAACATCTTATGAGCTTTATAGAGAGTTGACTCCAACTTATCACATTTAAAACCATTTGGATGCAAGTGCTATATTCTGAAAGTAGGCGAAAATCTGGATAAATTTGATGCAAAATTCGATGAGGGTATTTTTGTTGGCTACTCACCACATAGCAAATCTTATCGAGTATTTAACAAAAGAACTCTTACTATTCAAGAAACCGTGCATGTGAAATTTGACGAGAAAAGTGCTATTAATGAATCTTCTATTGCTGCAGAATCTTCAGATATCGCAGGCGGCTTGGATGGACTGTAGATAAACAGTAGCAATTCTAATGAGCAAGAGAACAACAATGATGGTGTACCAAAAGAAGCAGAAGCTACTATGTCATCACAAGATCTCCCTAAGGATTAGCGCTTCAAGAAGGATCATCCAAAAAACCAAATCCTTGGAGACACGACGGAAGGTATACACACTAGAAGTAGCTTTAATTTAATGGTTAACTTTGCATTTATATCCATTTTGGAGCCTACAAATGTTGATAGTGCTTTAGAAGGTTCTTATTGGATTATGGCAATGCGGGAGGAATTGTCATAATTTGATAGGAATCAAGTTTGGGAACTTGTTCCTAAACCAAAAAAATCAAACAATTATATGCACTAGGTATTTAGAAATAAACTTGACGAAATGGGAAATGTTGATAGGAATCAAGTTTGGGAACTTGTTTACCGTACACTCGTTACACATGTTTTATGAGATCTCTGATCCACTCACTACTAAATACATTACCCCGCTAAGATTTGACAACCTGTCCATACATCTGGCCAGTGGCTGAACCAAGTCCTAATACATGTATGCTTTTAGTGGGGTGCCTATCACATTTACATATATACATATATGTATATACATACATACATATTTATACCTTTATACATACTTATATATCTATACATCTGGCCAGTGGCTGGGCCAAGGCCGGGCCGGGTGTAACGACCCGCTTTCGGGGGTCCGTTACTTATTTCATATTTGCGCAGGTCCTGCAGGTTACCAGTGAAACCGAAATAGCCACGATGCAGAGATGTGCAAAAATACCCAAATAGTGTCCAATTATTACAATCCATACTGTACAAGATGTCCTAACAAATATACATGAAAGAAGAAAAGTACATAAGTGAAAATAACTCTGTAAGGCGCGGTCGAATTCTGGCGCTATTAGCTCAGGAGCATATACCTCCATATGTACGTTGTCTGCGGTGCCACAGAGATGGAACCGTAGGTAAGTCACAACAATTCTAAATATAGAAAATAAGCAGTGCACAAGTATGACAAAAGTAACTACGTACAAGCAGACCAGAGTGAAAAGTAAAGTACTGAGTAACAACTGTACACAACTGAAGAGTAAAGGCAAACTGAACTGAAAGGAGAGAACCTCTGTACTGTGGTAGTGCAAGTGTAAAGCAGACTGAGCAAGTGAAACGTGCTACTGCTATAGCTAAAGGTACGTCGAGTAAAGCACTGTGACTGCACAGGTGTAGTAGGTAACGTGTATATACTGCTTAAAGTAAAGGTGACTGTAATGCGTAAAGTAAAAATGATTGTGCAAAAGTAGCTACACTACGTGACTCAAGTCGGAGAGTACAATATGTGACCACTGAGTTCATCTCTTGCCTAGGCGCGACCCAGACGAATGCCGAAAACACATGCAGCTAGACATGATGCTGACATGCAACATATTTTTGTTTGTCGAAACACATGCAACTAGACATGATGCCGAAAATCCAGGCAGCTAGACCTGTAGATTGAACTCCAGTCACTCCCGCACTCTATCAAACTATGAGTTACCCCAAAACCTCAGTGAAGTGTCAAGTGTTCTATGTACATGTTTTATACGATATGTTCCACAAGATGTTCCATGAGATGTTCCACAAGATATTCCACAAGATATTCCACAACATGTTTCGCAAGATGTTATCAATTCCTTGTTCACGATGATAGTTAACCAGGACCACCGGTTTTAAAACCAGAAAGTAAAGCAAAGTGGATGCTAAGAAATTTGAGGATAAAGACAAGTCCAACAAACATGGAATACAAAAATTGTTAGTTTAAGGGTGGTAGTTTCGTTAGTACACAATTTATCCAAGTTGATGGTTGGGTGTTACAACCACCAAAGTTGAAAGTTGGCAAAGTAATCTGTAATTAATTACTTTTCCTATTAGATTAGGTTTCTAGTTCGGTTCAAGTCAATAGCCGTTCTAAGGCTATATGTGATGTCCTAAGTTCATACGGGTACACTTATCTAATTTTCTAATTTTAGAATTAGTCGTGACTTACTTTATTAAGCTCGTCGTGGCAAGACGATGTTGGAGCTAGAAGAGCTGGTGCACGAGGATTGGTACCTGCAATCACAAAAATACTTGGTTAAAGCACACACTATTTTCTATTTATTTAACTTGATCGTTTTGATTTTCAAACCCGGTTGAAACGGTGTCAGAAATCCTTCAAAAAATTTATATAAGCTGAAAATAATTATTATAATTTTACTGCATAAGAAAATTATTTTCAGAAGATCCTGTTATTTTTTATAATTTTCAGAAACTCAAAAATAACTTTAAAACCCCAAATTATTAAGTGACGTATATATTCCGTAATTTCTTCCGGGAGAAATACTAGTCGGAAATACTTGAACGAGTAGTCAAAACGACCGTCTCGAAGATTACTATTACATATAATTTTATCATGTATTAGTGTACGTGAAAACAGAGAGTTACGGAATTTAAAATGAATTATATGTATTTAATTTTTAGGCTTAAAAATTTATTGCGGAAAATCTAAGTGTCTGATTGAGATAAAACTAGTGCCATTGGGTCCAGAATATTATTTTTGATTTTCTGGAGCTAGTCTCACATTTTTTGTGGCCTATATAATTAGTTATAAATTTAAAACCATAGTACCCATTTAATAATTAATTAAATACTGAAAATACGAAATTAAACTCGTATCTACGAAATTTCCACTGAATTTTTTACGCACCCTTCGTTACGTTAACAGCTGCATGGGAGGGGGGCTCGTGCTCGTCGACGGCGGCAGCGGAGGAGGCGGGCGGCGGGCTTCAGCAGCGGCGGCCAAGGCGCCGGACGCGTGGAGAGGCGCTGCTAGCGGTGGAGCGGCTTCGGGGCGAGCTTCGTGCGGCGGCCTCCGTCGAAGATGCCGACGTGAGGGCGGAGGGGGCTCGGCGAAGCGGTACTGTGGCTTAGAGGCCTCGTCGGAGGCGGGGGTGCAGCTCTCGGAGATCGTCGGCGGTGTGTCGAGCTGTCGTCGGAGGGAGGCGATGCAAGGGGAGAGGGGAAGAGAGAGAGTGCGAAAGCGGGTGAGGCTCTGGGTGGTGCTCAGGTGGCGAGTGCTCCGCCGTGCCTGGGTATAGGGGAGAGAGCAAAAGAGAGAGAGAGTGTGTGTGGGTTCATGGGGGATACGGGCTGAGCATGGGTTCCTTGGGTTATCAAAGAAACAGGGTTTTTGGGTTTGTGAAGGACAGAGGATGAGAGAGAGAGATGGGTTAATGAACCTGGGTTTGAGTGAGGGAGAGGTTTTCGGGAGAGAGGAGAGATAGAGAGTGACTGTATGGTGTGAGGTGAACGCGACACACACACACACACAGAGAGAGAGAGAGAGAGAGAGAGAGAGAGAGAGAGAGAGAGAGAGAGAGAGAGAGAGAGAGAGAGAGAGAGAGAGAGAGATGCATGGGTTGTTTTCGAATGTGAAGGGGAGTCGCTGGGTATGGCGAAAGGAGCAGGATAAGTTTATATAAGTGTGGAAGAGAATAGAGTAATAAAATAATAATAATAATAAAGGGGTTGTTGAGGGTCATTGACTAACCGTAGAGGATAGGTTGGTATGAAACACATGGGTATCTAATCGGATAGGTTAGGTGGTGGTTACCAACGTTTTATGGTAAGTTAAAGTTAATTAAAATGAGTTAATTAGGTAAGTAAACACGTAATTAGTAAAATACACATACGAAATTACGATTTTGCCCCTAGTAGTAAACGTGTCCGAAAAATTACGAAAACATACTCACGGGATCGTATCGTCGAGTGGATCGCGAATATGAAAGCCGTTTTGGGATTTGAGTTACGGAGACACTAGTTTCAGGCCAAAATGTTTAGAAAGCGGGTTTGTGGGTTCTCTATTGAAATGATATCAGAAAATTACGAAATTAATGTAGGGAGCCCTAAATGATCATATGATGCTACTGTAGAAATTTGAAAATGTTTTGAAAATGTTTGTATAGAAAATTAATTCATTAAGCCAAAACAGCGATATCTGAAAATGAATTTTTATTAGATCTTTTAGAGGCATTTGATGAAATCCGATCTTACTAAAATACTACATAACTAGTCTGGTACTTCAAAAAATTTTTATAAAAGATTTTTTGAAATCTGTTTTGTTATAAAACTCTTGACTACAATTATAAAGAAATTTTGAATTGTTAAAAAACGTTAAGTACATAATTAAAGTGTTGAAAACTACAGGTCGTTACATCCTATACTCCTTAAAATAATTCCGTCCTCGGAATATAAAAATATTTTTGAAACAAATAATTGATATTATAAAGAAGCTCAAGCAAATAAATGATAAAAAAGATAGTAATCTTTGTAAATCAGGTTGTAAATAACATGAAATGTGATAAGAAAATAAGGGATGTTACTAATATATATTATCACCATAGCTACTTCAGATTTATCAAGTAGCCAAAATATGAGATAATGTCATTACCTGAAAATGAGAGCTATTATGATGATGGCATCTGTTCGAACTTGGAACCTGAGGTCAGTAGCAAGCTATTTAAACCACATCAAAAAGATGAACATAACGTCTAAAATTTTCAACTCATATAAATGATGACCACATGGTCTTAATCATGTAAATTATCGCCATAGCATACATAAATGTAAGGGCTAAAGTTAGTGCATCTGCGATGTTACAACTTAACCAGCCGAACACAAAGGACTTCATCTGCCACGCTACCAAATTACAAGCCAATATCCAGATCAACACTAATAGGCAAATATAAGGCCAATTCTCGAGGGTTAAGATCATCACTAATAGGCAAATATAAGGCCAATTCTCGAGGGTTAAGATCATCACTACCACTTCTTCCAGTAATCTCCATAACATCCAACAAGAAACCAACATCCTAGCTGTCTCCCAAATCCGAGCATAAGACTGACATCCAACTTCAACACCTAAGCCTAAAAGCATGCCAATACTCATACCCAATGATACTCCTTGCCAATACCATTGGTCGACATCTACGGTTATCACCATCAGCCCTAAGCAATTCAACATCCAAAAACTCACGAACCCACAAACACGAAGGAACAGCCCTAAGAAGGAATCGAAGCGGGGCAGCTCAAGGGGGAAGAACCAGAAAAAGGAGCTCCAAAGAATACCAAGAACAGAGAATTCCCAAGAACTCAACCACACGGCAACAACGAGGGTGACGGCGAGGGCTGTCGCTAAGCCCAACAATCCCAAAGTCGTTGATGGGCCATCGACGGCTGTCGATCCAAGGCGGCGAGGGCTGCGACTGGCTGTCGATCCATGGCGGCGACTGCGGCGACTGCTCGACGTGGCGGGGGCCTCCAGGATGGGGTGGAGCTGGCGGAGCTTCGGGTGAGGCCGGAGGAGATGGGTCGAGCTAGCTTGGGGAAGAGGCCAGGAGGAGGAGTGATGATGCCGGGGCGAAGGGGAAGCCACGGGGTGGCTTAGGGAGGAAGGAGAGGGGTTTTTAAAAAATGGGAGGGACACCGAAAGTCGTCGGTTAGGCGAGAACGGGGCTCGAGGCGAGGAAGCTGACAAAGGAAATAAATAGGGGGGGAAGGTGGTAGGTGAAAAAGAATTCAAACCCATGGAAAAATCGGGCACAAAATGAAAGTAGGGGCTGGAAGAGAAACACGAGCTCAAGAAGAATGAAAAGACGCAACAACCTACACTTGCACGTCAGGTTTGGCTCGTCTCAAAATCTCCAGTACCACCCTCGAATACTTCTGAGCGTCCTTTGATCTGCTTCCGTTGTCGAACTCGAACTTCTGGTGATCGAAAATCGAATGCTACCCTCCTTAAAATAAACGTAGCTAGAGTTCAAGCAAATTAGAAATAGAAAGATTCTAAGAAGGTCCATCGAAAGGTCAATAAGCTAAAGGAAGGGTGATAGTGATGAAGATCGATGGCTTACATAATCATGATTCACGTCATTGCGATCCAGCGGACACGGTCAGGGAAGTGACTAAGCTAGGATCACTTACCCCCGGTCTAGCTAGGGTGACCCAACAAACTTAGCCAAGCACATTGACCGGATCATGGTCCATTGAAGGGAGCTTATCATTTATATGCGTGCCATCATCAACTGAAGGAAAGGTGATGAAGCGGGTAAATATTTCAACCTATGAAAATCACTATAACTGCAAGCAAAAAGGTTACTATGTAGGGTATAACCAAGAATGGAACACGAGTTCCTAAGCAAGGGTTAAGAGTTCAAAGGAAGTGATGAGGATCAAGGAAGACATACTGAAGATGGTAATAAGGATGCTTCACCCGTATATCCAATACAGATGAACACTCGAGACATCCCGTACTCGAGGTTAATTTGAGTATTTTATATTGTACATCCTGATCTTACTATATTGTTCACGAGGTAGTTAGCGAGGACCTGCATGGGCCACCAAACCTATAACGACCCACTTTCGGGGGCCCGTTACTTATTTGATATTTACACAGGTCCTGCAGGTTACCAGTGAAACCGAAATAGCCACGATGCAGAGATGTACAAAAATACCCAAATAGTGTCCAATTATTACAATCCATACCGTACAAGATGTCCCAACAAATATACATGAAAGAAGAAAAGTACATAAGTGAAAATAACTCTGGAAGCTGCGGTCGAATTCTGGCGTTATTAGCTCAGGAGCATCTACCTCCATATGTACGTCGTCTGCGGTGCTACAGAGATGGAACCGTAAGTAAGTCACAACAATTCCAAATATAGAAAATAAGCAGTGCACAAGTATGACAAAAGTAATTACGTACAAGCAGACCAGAGTGAAAAGTAAAGTACTGAGCAACAACTGTACACAACTGAAAAGTAAAGGCAAACTGAACTGAAAGGAGAGAACCTCTGTACTGTGGTAGTGCAAGTGTAAAGCAGACTGAGCAAGTGAAACGTGCTACTGCTATAGCTAAAAGTACGTCGAGTAAAGCACTGTGACTGCACAGGTGTAGTTGGTAAAGTGTATGTACTGCGTAAAGTAAAGGTGACTGTAATGCGTAAAGTAAAAATGATTGTGCAAAAGTAGCTACACTACGTGACTCAAGTCGGAGAGTACAATATGTGACCACTGAGTTCATCTCTTGCCTGGGCGCGACCCAGACGAATGTCGAAAACACAGGCAGCTAGATAGGATGCTGACATGCAACATATTTTTGTTTGCCGAAACACATGCAGCTAGACATGATGCCGAAACCCTAGGCAGCTAGACATGTAGATTAAACTCCAGTCACTCCCGCACTCTCTCAAACTATGAGTTACCCCAAAACCTCAGTGAAGTGTCAAGTGTTCTATGTACATGTTTTATACGATATGTTCCACAAGATGTTCCATGAGATGTTCCACAAGATATTCCACAAGATATTCCATAACATGTTTCGCAAGATGTTATCAATTCCTTGTTCACGATGATAGTTAACCAGGACCACCGGTTTTAAAACCAGAAAGTAAAGCAAAGTGGATGCTAAGAAATTTGAGGATAAAGACAAGTCCAACAAACATGGAATACAAAAATTGTTGGTTTAAGGGTGGTAGTTTCGTTAGTACACAATTTATCCAAGTTGATGGTTGGGTGTTACAACCACCAAAGTTGAAAGTTGGCAAAGTAATCTGTAGTTAATTACTTTTCCTATTAGATTAGGTTTCTAGTTCGGTTCAAGTCAATAGCCGTTCTAAGGCTATATGTGATGTCCTAAGTTCATACGGGTACACTTATCTAATTTTCTAATTTTAGAATTAGTCGTGACTTACTTTATTGAGCTCGTCGTGGCAAGACGATGGAGCTAGAAGAGCTGGTGCACGAGGATTGGTACCTGCAATCACAAAAATACTTGGTTAAAGCACACACTATTTTCTATTTATTTAACTTGATCGTTTTGATTTTCAATCCCGGTTGAAACGGTGTCAGAAATCCTTCAAAAAATTTATATAAGCTGAAAATAATTATTATAATTTTACTTCAAAAGAAAATTATTTTCAGAAGATCCTGTTATTTTTTATAATTTTCAGAAACTCAAAAATAGCTTTAAAACCCCAAATTATTTAAGTGACGTATATATTCCGTAATTTCTTCCGGGAGAAATACTAGTCGGAAATACTTGAACGAGTAGTCAAAACGACCGTCTCGAAGATTACTATTAGATATAATTTTATCATGTATTAGTGTACGTGAAAACAGAGAGTTACGGAATTTAAAATGAAGTATACGTATTTAATTTTTAGGCTTAAAAATTTATTGCAGAAAATCTAAGCATCTGATTGAGATAAAACTAGTGACATTGGGTCCAGAATATTATTTTTGATTTTCTGGAGCTAGTCTCACATTTTTTGTGGCCTATATAATTAGTTATGAATTTAAAACCATAGCACCCATTTAATAAATAATTAAATACTGAAAATACGAAATTAAACCTGTATTTACGAAATTGCCACTAAAGTTTTTTGCGCACCCTTCGTTACGTTAACAGCTGCATGGGCGTGGGGGGCTCGTGCTCGTCGACGGCGGCAGCGGAGGAGGCAGGCGGCGGGCTTCAGCAGCGGCGGCCAAGGCATCAGACACGTGGAGAGGCGCTGCTGGCGGTGGAGCGGTTTCGGGGCGAGCTTCGTGTGGCGGCCTCCGTCGAAGACGCCGACGTGAGGGCGGAGGGGGCTCGGTGAAGTGGCACAGTAGCGTGGAGGCCTCGTCGGAGGCGAGGGTGCAGCTCTCGGAGATCGCCGGCGGTGTGTTGAGCTGTTGTCGGAGGGATGGGATGCAAAGGGAGAGGGGAAGCGAGAGAGTGCGAGAGCGGGGGAGGCTCTGGGTGGTGCTCCGGTGGCGAGTGCTCCGCCGTGCATGGGTATAAGGGAGAGAGCAAAAGAGAGAGAGCGTGGGTTCATGGGGGATACATGCTGAGCATGGGTTCCTTGGGTTATCGAAGAAACATGGTTTTTGGGTTTGTGAAGGATAGAGGGTGTGAGAGAGATGGGTTAATGAACCTGGGTTTGAGTGAGGGAGAGGGTTTCAGGAGAGAGAAGGAGAGATAGAGAGTGACTGTGTGGTGTGAGGTTTGGGAAGAAAGAACGAGAGAGAGAGAGAGAGAGAGAGAGAGAGAGAGAGAGAGAGAGAGTGTGTGTGATGCATGGGTTGTTTTCGAATGTGAAGGGGAGTCGCCTGGGTATGGGGAAGGGGCAGGGTAAGTTTATATAGGTGTGGAAGAGAATAGAGTAATAAAATAATAATAATAATAATAAAGGGGTTGGTGAGGGTCATTGACTAACCGTAGAGAATGGGTTAGTATGAAACACATGGGTATCTAATCGGGTTGGTTTGGTGGTGGTTACAATGTTTTAGGGTAAGTTAAAGTTAATTAAAATGAGTTAATTAGGTAGGTAAACACGTAATTAGTAAAATACACATATAAAAATTACGATTTTTGCCCCTAGTAGTAAACGTGTCCGAAAAATTACGAAAACATACCCACGTAATCGTATCGTCACGTGGATCGCGAATACGAAAGCCGTTTTGGGATTTGAGCTACGGAGATACTAGTTTCAAGCCAAAACATTTAGAAAGCGGGTTTACGGTTTCTCAATTGAAATGATATTAGAAAATTACGAAATTAATGTTGGGAGCCCTAAATGATCATATGATACTACTGTAGAAATTTGAAAACGTTTTGAAAATGTTTGTATATAAAATTAATCCATTAAGCCAAAACAGCAATATCTGAAAATGAATTTTTATCAGATCTTTTAGAGGTATTTGATGAAATCCGAACTTACTAAAATACTCCATAACTAGTCTGGTACTTCAAAAAATTTTTATAAAATTTTTTTTGAAATCAGTTTTTTTATAAAACTCTTGACTACAATTATAAAGAAATTTTGAATTGTTAAAAAAACGTTAAGTGCATAATTGAAGTGTTGAAAACTACAGGTCGTTACACCGGGCTTCTCCCCACCCGGGCCGGCCCGGCCTGGCAGGGCTGGGCCATTTTGACACCCTGGCATAGGGCTCGAGCGATGAATTTCATATCTTCTTTGTTCTTCACTTTGTCACCTCAAATATACTTAAACATAATGGAAAAACACTTCCTTTATCTCTTTGAACTCATCGACTTGAACACCATCACCTCTATATACTTTACAAATGCAGTTTGTGTACATTCCTGCAACGCAGTTCGGCCCCCTAGTCATCTAATCCTGGTTCCACCCCTGTATATTAATTATATCATTAGAATTTGAAAGGTCTCACAACAATAAACTTCTTATCATCGTGATTCGAACTGTAAGAAAATAACTCAGGATTCACTTACTATATGGAATATTTAGAATTTAGAATGCCAACATCAACGTAAACAATGAAGGTCATCAGATAAAGATGTGTGAAACAAGAACTCTCCAAGGGCACGTAAAAACTTTTCTTTCAAATGTAAAATGACATTGATATATTTGAGAGATAAATCTTGCCGAATTTAATCGATCCATGGGCGTCCCGATGAGAAGCAGAGGTAGTGCCGTTGGACCACTGTCCTATGGCAATTCTTTCCGAGATTTGAGGCACATTATCTTACTCTTTGCTAGGAGTGACAAAATGATTCCTTTATTAAATTGTTACGTTAGGTCCTCTAAACGCTCAATTTTTTTGGGCCACCCCTAATAGTATTTTGATGGCAAATGATAACATTATTTTGGCTAAATCTTCACAAAACTACCTTTCTCTTTTATTGTCTTCTCCTAGTATTATAACGCACTCATTAAATTGCAGAATGTTATAAACGGGCTTTTGGTGGCCCAACCCGTTAGTGGGTATCCACCCATTATATAACCATATTGCTATAAATACAGGGCTATGGATTCCATAGCCACGACATTTACAACACGTTATCAGCACGCTCGAGGCTGAGCCGAACCGCTACCGACGGACGAACGCGACGCGAACGGGCTACCTTCACCGAACGTCGCTAAATCCGGTGGGTAGGATCTAGAGGTAACTCTTTTCCCGAGATCTAAATTCATGTGTGCATATGTCTAGATCCAACTTTTTGGATCAATTGTTTAAATGAAAATCAACGTTTTTATTGCTAAAAATCAACTTTTTAACAATAAAAAACGCTTTTTTGGTAGATTAAACTGGTTTTTTCAATAAAAATCTGATTTTTATCATCTTTTTCCCCAAAAACGCCTAAACCCTAGGGGGATTCATCCTTGCCGCGAGGCCGGAAGCCACCCTGCGACCCCCCAACCTCGCGCAACCACCGCCGCCTACAGCGGCAGGCCCCGCAGCCCGCAGCGGCCCCCCGATGCGCGCGCATGTCTGGAAACCCTAGCCCCCCGAATCGGCAATCCGCGCGACCACAAACCCTAAGTAGGGTTTGACCCCAAATTTTTTTCTATTTTTTGAATTATTTTCAGATTTTTATTACGATTTCTTTTTCGTCAAAATCTGGACAAATTACATGTTTCTTATTCATCACATTTTATTCGGATTATGTGATTTTTAAATGTTTAAAAATTAGGAAGATCATGCGACCGCTCTGCCGTTAGTCAACTAACCTAACGGTGTATGACGTTGCCTAGTGGTCCAATAATTTTTAAACGAAAAATTTTCATTTTCCATTATAAACTGCCTGCGATGATTAATTGCCTATAATGAATAAACTGCCTGTGATGATTAAATGCCTGCTGCATTTTTTCTGCCTGCGACTAATGTTTATATTTGATGTGTGACGCGCCCGTAATCTACACCTAAGATCCACCTGGCGGTGTCATGATCGCCAGGCGTGATATGGATCCTAGGCTACGACTATGGGTTTAATCCGCAAGCGGACGGTGTCGAGTTATAGTATATAAGATAGTAGAATCCCATAGGGACGGTGATAGTGTCCTTGGTAATCTCAGTCAATTTCTAAATCTAGAAGCAAGGTAGCGGTCGGAGTAAAAGGGTTGGGTTGGTGATTGTTGTTGTGTAATTTAATAAGAGGAACTAGGGCTTTAGGGATCACTGCTAGGATCGTTGGGTTTATGTTGGATAGGTTCCTCACATCGCATTAGGGCTATGGAATTAACCCCCCCAATTCGTACCACTCTCGTGGGTTGGAATTGCAGGGTATTTCGGTGGCTCTCGTCGATGCAATGGCGGTAGCCCTCGACGTAGCAATATAGTTCATCGACGGATCCCCTCAATGCGTGAGCCGGGCATGGTCACGTGGCTTGATTGGATCCGTCGATTTTCCTATTCGAATCCCTAGATACCCCTTAAGCACATCGATTCCACTGACCGTGGGCATGATCTCAGTATGGGTTATCTACGGTTTCAGTAGTATATACCGAAATACAACCCTAGATCCCCAATCCGATGTACGGATCCAGATCTACATTTTCCCTTAAAATCCTAGGGTTCACCCATCGGCCCTAGAGGGAATCTACTCACTCATGATGGTCGGGACACACGAAAATATCGAAATTGCGTAGGAAAACATTTCTTACAACAAAAGAGACTAGGGCTAAAAATTACTCACAATGAGAGTAAGCGAAGAACAAATCCAGAGAAAACAGAAAACAATAATCTTCGATAAACAATCAAGAATCTGCTACAAAAATCAATCCAAAAATTCTTCTAAAAATCCTCTCTAGAGCCCTCTTCTAATCTCCCCCCAAAAAACTAGTACTGTCAACTCCCCTTCAGCCGAGCCCGCATCGTGAGCTTCCGCAGCCCCCAATCGCGCGATCTGCGCGATCCACAAAACTTCCAAAAATGCCCCACGTGTCGTCAGCTGAGTATATGACTCGGCCCGAGTGGGAGCTGCTCGGTCAGAAACTCGGCCCGCGTCGTATCTCTCTCGGGCTCAGGATGGGCGACTCGGTTGGCTGCTCAGCGTGTACTCGGGTGCTGCTCGGAGCGCGCCATCTGGCCGAGCAGATGAACTGCTCGGCCCGAGTCAGACGTGTGTGCAGCTCGTGTCATGGCTCGGCCCGAGCTGCAGCTGCTCGGGCCGAGCATTTCTTGGGAAAATGCAGCAGCTGCTTCTGCCTCTCTCTCTCTCTGTCTGCCTCTCTTTTCTCCTCCTCCTCCTCTTTCTCTCCTCCAACAACTCGAGAACGCGGCGGACTCCTCCAGACCCCCGCCAGTAGGCTCGTGAGCATGTCGGATGTGTCCAAACCCAGGCGGGGGTCCAAATCGCTCCAAAATCCCTGAAAACTCAAAATACACTGCGAAACTCGAAATATCGTTAGAAATACCAAAATCGCAGTAAAAAGTGGGATTTGGACGCGGGGATGACATGCAATGCGATGGAAATATGATATGAAAATGATGTAAAATATGGACACATCAAAATCCCCCAAGCTTACCTCTTACTCGTCCTCGAGGAAGACAAATAATCGGTACGTCGGGAGGAAAACAAAATGAAAATAAGGAAACGAAAATAAAAAGAAGAGAAAAAACAAAAAGAGGGAAATAAGAGAGAAGTGCTAAGGATGATCGGTCAGATCTCAGGCCTAAAAAGTCTGCACGATGCTCTGAATGCTAAACATGCATGCTATTGATAATTTCAAACTTTATATATCATATGTCACGTAATGCAGGCAAAGGATAGAGATCCACTGAAATAACACCGTCAATTCCTATCAATCTCATGCAATCCCTCGAGTCTAGTATAAAGTAGTTGACAACGCCCTTTCAATCAAAGATACACAAGGAGCACAAAAGATTCACGCAACATGCAATAGAGAATTGAAAGATCATGCCATTCAGATATTCAAATTGATACGTGAAAAATCCCCAAAACTAAAGTAATTCATAAAGTTTGGGTTTTATTAAATCTCCCCGACATGCACCGTCTCCACTCTAATGTCAAGCTCACTCATATGATCAGTTGGTTTACCCCCCAAGCTTAGCTTGAGGTGTCGCATCAAATGAAAAGAATATGGAATTTCGATTTTTTTCTTCCCAGAATGAGACATAGCTTCTAATGAAAAGATATTTTTATTCATCATTTTTTTCTTTTTCTTTCCCTTTATCTTTTTTTTTCTTTTTTTGCTTTTTTTTCTTTTGAGAAGAAGCTATGCTTTTTATTTTTATACATGGGAAGTGAGATGCGGTAGAGTAGCTATAGGGGTGTAACCAACTCATATGTAGAGATATAAAAAAAGATATGTGGAGAAGGAAAATAATGGACACTCGGTTCACTCATCAGAGGGTGCACATCAGTTCGATAAAATAAAACTCTAACTAAACTCATATATAGCAGGGGTATTTCACTTCTCTAAATGAATACTGAAAATAGCATGCGGTAATAATCACAATGTCAACATGCATGCAAACAGAAGCGAATAAGATGATAAAAACAGGTGCTCCAAGTGTTCAGCGATGCGTGAACCTGGGTGCGTTTCCCAACATAAATCATACTGATCCTAATTCATGCAATTGACTTCAATTCATATCAGGTATTAAATCAGGCAGATCATCAAAAGAAATACATGCATATAGAGAATAGAGCTGAAATTAATCCTAATAGCATGCCAAAGGGATAAGCATCGCTAAAAACTAATGAAGCCTAGAGAGATATCATCATTTAGACCATCCTTAGCAGAAATAGAAAGAAACAGAGAAAGGGAAAATAAATAAATAAATAAAAAGAAATGCATGCATGGTGAAAAAACAGAAGATAAGATGCAAAATGAGAAAAAAATAAAATGGGGCGGTAAAGTGGCGAAAAAGTGAAAATAAAAAATGAAAATAAGGGGAGAAAATACGAAAATAAAATAATAAAAATAAAAAATAAAAAAATAAAAATAAAGATAAAAATAAAGCGGGAGCGCTCATCCCCCAAGCTAAACCTAGCAGTATCCTCACTGCTAAGAAATCGCTTGTGAGAGGGAGATGATGCTAACGGGGTAGGATGGGTGGGAAAATAAGATAAAAACTATGTGAATAAAGGAAAAAGGAAATAAAAATAAAAATGTGACATGATGCAATGCAATGTGGAATGATGCATGAGTGGGGGCCTCCCCCAAGCTGTGGTAAACTAGGGCCCCGAAGAGATAGATGGGCACTAAAAATAAAGGGGGAGGCAAAAACTGGATACGAATATATCAAGCAGAGGCACCACCCTCTGGGGGTGGTGATGGGTCCCTCTGCTATGGACCCGGGGCGGTGAGTGGTGAGTCTGGTGGCTGGGACACGTGGGGAGGGCTACAGGAGGGGTCTATGGTAGAGGAGGAAGGATCTGAAGTATACTAGACCATGGATGTGGGAGGATCGACTGTGGCGGACGGCTCTAGGGTGGGTGACGCAGGCTCAGCAGAAGCCAGCGAGAGTGAAGAACGGAGCTGTGCATGGTCAGCCACAGTAGATGGCCTAGGCGGGGGAGTGTGAGCAAGTATCACCATAGGAAGGCCACGGTGTCTCAATAGGTCTAGAATGGATGTGAGATCCGACTCTACCTTAGATCTGTGAGTCCTAGACTCCTCGCGAAAGTCGTCGAAATCCCGCTGTAGGCGGGAGGTCAACTCCTCGAGGGAGGTCAAGCGAGAGTCTGAGGAACGAGGCTCGGGGTGGGTACGGGTGGCATGTCGGTAGGTCACTACTCGTGATAAGCGGCCCGATGCAGTCGAGGCACCGGGCCGAGCGTGGAATGTCGGCGAGGGTGAGCTAGTGAGAAAATCCAGAGATGTCGTCGCCACAGAAGTGTGGACAAACGTCGCGACAGACTCCGTGAAAACGACCGACGGTGAAGAGGAGGTGGTGCCAAGCAGTGATGCAGAAGCCATAAGCTCTGAAAGAGGTGGAAGAGTGGGGACATGATCTAGTGAGGGAGCATCTAAATCTATCACGTCATCAGAAAAAGATAGATCTGTGACGTCAGGCACAGATACAACAGCTGAAGTGATATGAGTGTCGGGACAGGAAGTGAGGACAGTCCACGACGACTCGACGACCGTGGAAGCTGAGGAAACAGGGGTGGTGGAGGCGGCTTCAGAAGATGTGTGAGCGGGAGGGACAGGGAGACCGGCAACCATGGTGGCTAAATCGAGGAGCTCGAAATCAGAGGAGTGGGGGCCGGGGTCATCGGCGGCTGCCTCGACCGGTGCCCCAGGGGGCTCAAGGTCATGAATCAGAGGGAGTGGGAAAACCTGAGGAATCATCCAGTCTAACTGGACAGTAGGAATATGTGTCAGGTGAGGGGCAGGAAGGATCATATGGGTGTCATGGCCAGTGCCGACGAGGTAACGCCAGTGACGAGCACCATAGGGGCGGAGAATCTGCATATGCTCGAGCACGCCAGTGGTGAGGCGTGTCGGGCCAGGAGGGCATGCAAGTCATCAGGGAGTGGGATACCTAACATCCTAGCGAAGATGGTAAAGAAGCCACCGCAGTAAATATCCGTGGCGTGGTACGAGGTGGCTGTCTGGTAGAGTCTTTGACACAGCCAAGAGGCAGCGTCAGACAGCATGAATGGTCGCACGGAGCCATCTGGGTGGAGTCTACGAGGTCGGGTCATACCCTGAAGGTGGGTAAGCTCGGGGAGGGACATAGTCCCGACCTCAGGTCTGCAAAATAGTGTGCACGCTAGGTGCCTCTGAGCAAAGCGAAGGCACGGGTGCACAATGCACGAGGCCTTCGCCCGGCTGGGACGATACTCGGGCAGTCCAGAGATACGCTGCCAAAATGTGCGAGCGTGAAAGTCGTCTAGGTCGTGGGTAGGGGAAAAAGCTGCCCTATGGTCAGGGACGACGGGGAAGTGCAAGTAGTCCCGGATCATAGCGCAAGTGACCGTGTACTCGTGATCCAGGAGCCTAAAAGTAATGCAGTCACCTGCGTCAGTGAAAGTGAGGGAGCTAAGACCCTCAAGGGCTAATCGGGTGTATGTGGGGGCGTGAACTCCCAGGAATCGGTCGAAACCAATCACCTGGTAGAGGTGGTGGACACCCTGGAGAATGCCAAGGGACGTAAGGGCTGGGATGTGCACAAAAACGGTGGGGATAAGACGGCACTGGTGCAGCCTAGCATAGCGCGATCTGTGCGCTCTATCGTGGAAAGTGATGCCATGGGTGGGGATGGAAGCTGTGGGGTCGTCACTAGGGGGTGAGGAGGGTGGTAGTGATGCGACAACAGTGGTGGAGGGGATAGAAGCTGATGCTATAGGTGTGGTGGAGGAGGGGATAGTAGTGGCGGTAGTGGTGACAGTGTTAGGGATGGTGGATGTGACAGGGGGTATGGTAGTGGAAGTGGTGCGTGCATGCCACAGCGGACGGGAAGAGGACGCACCAGAAGATGGTCTCTTCCCACGAGCGGGGGGGTGTGATCGATCTGCGAGTGCGGACCATGGCGACGCGAGCAGAAAAATAACACAGTATGAAAAATAGAGCAAGGAAAGAGTGTACCGAGTGTGCGGGTGATGCAGACGAGCGAGAGATCCACCAAGCTGATCCACGCAACTGCTACTACAGTAAGAACAGAGTACCTGCCAAATGAAACCATCAAAACGTCAGAAAATCGAATAGAAAAGCGATAATTGAGAATTCACTGTGACTCGGGCCGAGCTGGGTACATCTCGGCTCGAATCGTGCACTCAAGAGAGGGGGCGCTTGGTGTATGGCTTTCTGACCGAGTCGATCGACTCGGGGAGGAATACTGATCGAGTCGATCGACTCGGGGCGTGGTATGGAGCGAGCTGTGAGGGTCGGCGACTGCGGTGGAGGGTCGGCGACTGCGGTGGAGCCAGCGGCGGAGCGGCGAAGATGGGTGGCGGGGGTTGAACCAGTAGGATAGGGGAAGGGGAGCACGTGAGGGAATGTTGAGGGGGAAAATAATAAAAAATTTTAAGTAAAAAAATAAAAATTTAAACCGACGGGGAGAGAGGCGGTTAAAATTCTAACGTGGCTCGGGCCGAGCTGCAGAGCTGCTCGACCGGATCGGGGAAGTTAGATTTTTAAAGAGGACGAATCGACTTGGGCCGAGTATATATACTGCTCGGCTCGGGTCAATGTAAAAGTTTTAAATGAAATACTCCCTCCGAGTCGTTGAGGCTCGGGCCGAGCTGATAATTCTCCGCCCGGGTCAACAGAGTGATGTTTTTGCTCCAACTTGGGCTCCCTGTAGTACTCGACCGAGCAGGTGTGTGCTCGGGGCGAGTCGTATCTGACTCGGGCCGAGTCAACATTCTCAGCCCTGGTTGGCAGAGTGACGTTTTTTGCTAAATTTGTAACGGCCGCTTTCCGACCGTTCGTATTTTCTACGTGCACGTACTTTTTCATGCACGTATTTAATTTGGCTCTTTCTTGGTTTCGGTATATATGATGTGATATACCGTTGTGACCGTATGGAAGTGTAGAATTTTATCGTAATTTTCGGGAACGTCATTTTACGGCTCGTTTTCTCGCAAAACAGCTTTGAATGGAAGTGTGTTTTGGTCTTTTGGCCTCAATACTCGGTTCCCGATTTTACGATAATTTTTGGTAGGTGTAGCACGCAATCGGACCCCGTAGCCTCGTACTTCTCGTCTCCACAATCGTCCAGGTATTTTCGGATTATTTTTCTGATACCTGTAGTGAAAGATATCCCCTAATCAATTTGCAACCGTTGATTAGCCTAATCCAATTTCGAAATTCAAACTTAATCAAATCTTAACCTTAAATCTCTTATATGGCTTACATATCATGAGTTTGATTTCCCCTCTATATGGTACCCATAACTACACCCCTCCCTCTCACACACCCTCTCTCCTAGTCACCTAAGTACACTCCTTTCACACCCCAAAAAGCACATATCATCTCTTAAAACAACACAATCAAAACAACCCTAGCATGAACGCATGAACCCATTTGGCCGATTTTTTTGCTTCTCCTCCGGCCACCCCAGGCCGCCCCAAGCCTCCACCACTGGCCACCACCTTCTCCTCCTCCTCCTCCATCTCCACCTCTCCAAGACATCAAAAACTCATCAAACACCCCTACAATAACAGCCCAGGCCAAGCTGTGCGCGCCCGCCAGAAAACGGCCGCCGCCACCGCTCCGGCCACCCCCTCCAGCGACCACCACCCCCGATCAACTCCTCTCTGACCCCCCGAGCATCTCCAACTCCCCTTACCCTTTTTATACGTCTCGATCTCCTCGAAAATCCCGTGGAACTCAGATCTAGCCGCAATTTTACAGATCTGCGCCACCTCCGGGAAAACTCGTGCCCACCGGCCATCCGGCCACCTACGACGACCACCCTACAGTCGTTAGACTCCTATCAAAACTCCCTACCAACTGAAACTTCCCTCACACTCATAGCCCACCTGTAGTTCCCGAAATCCTCGTCGGAACACGTCGTATCGGCTGTTTTTCACAGATCTGGAAGCTGAACTTCACCGCCCACGCACGGCCACCTCCGACCACCCCCGGTGACAACTCCACTGCCGTTGACTTCTTCTTGAAGTCCTTTACCTTCTGCAACTTCCTGTTTTCACTGTTCGTTGCTGGAATTCCGCTGAGAGGCGTGATAATGGACATTACACGAATCTGTCCACTCCGGCTTCTCACGGCCACCCACCGCCGTACGCTCATGCCGTCGGCCACCCACCGGGCCGAGCATCTTCCTCTGGTCCTACTTCATCTATCGACAGCCCCCTTGGACTCTTGGAGTTCACGTGCGTTACCGCACGCACGTACTTTTAGCCGACGTAGCCGTTATCGTGAAGATCCGTTACGCTACTCGCAACGGGGGAGAATCGATGTTAGCTCACTGATTTTGTGCCACCGTCCCACTGTCCAGAGGTATATCGATGCGCTACCCGCGGCCGAGGAGTTCCAGACGACGCTGACGTTTCGCCGTTCAGACCCGACTTCCGCTTGTTGGACGACATCACGAGGTTGGTTTCCCTAACGAGTAGTAAAATCCACACCGTAGCTAACCAAAACCTAAACTAAAAATTGGTCAACTTGAAATAAATTTATTTTCAGCATTGTAAAACGTTGCCCACCGTAGGAAAGATTGACGATCGGACAATTTTTCTGTGCACATATGGTAGACGTCGATCTAGATTGAACAAAAGCATCAAAACGTGACTTTTTGACTATTATGGTAGTCCCACCAATTTTAGAAACAAACCCTAATAGGATTTGTTGAAAAACGCGACCTGACACCGTCGTCGTGACCCTGTTTCAGACGGACTACCGCAGACGCGACACCTGGACGAGACGCCCCGGACGGACGACACACTCGCCACCGCAGGCAAGTGTACTCACTTGCTCTTTCAGCCGTGCCTAGGCCTTAGACTGTTAGAACCATTAAACTGTGAACAAAGAGAACCGGGCGTGAAATGATAGCGTCCGGGACAACCCTGACGACTTAGACTTGACAACGAAGTCTGAGCGCAACAACAACAACTTTTGACACCGTAGGGTTATCTTGTGTGTGCGTGTGTGTGGACCCCCTAGAATCAACAACAACTGTTACCATAGGTTTCATCTGCTAGTGCGTGTGTGTGGACATCCTAGAACAATTTTGCCTTTGCCATGTCATGAACATCTTGCACGTCGTGTCTTATGTAGCCTGTGGACAATGAGACGCTCACCTAGCAGAGTGGGTGATCTTTGTTATGGAACACCTACAGGAAACTCGGTACCCACCTAGCAGAATGAGTGTCCCAGCAGACCGAGAGGATAGAGACTCTCACCTAGCAGAGTGAGTGGTCCTATACAGTAGTACAGTTTCACCTACGAGGCGTTTGTCGCTCACCTAGCAGAGTGAGATATACGCTACCGATCGTGGGGATAGAGGCACTCACCTAGCAGAGTGAGTGGCCCTATATTGTCTTATCTTGAGCACTTGGGTTTGGGGTAGGGTTGAGCGTGCGCATGGGGAGAGGGTCTGATCCCCCTCAAACCGTAAGGCGTGAACCCTTCGAGTCACACGTGTCTTGTCTTGTCTTGTCCTGTCCTGTCTTGCTTGTCTTGTCACGTCTTGTCACGACCCGTTTAGGTTAGTCCCGTAGTCGGTAGCACACGCTACGACTGCTGCTTGCTATGCTTTACTTTCCTGCTGCGTTTACTTCCTTTTGATACTCTGTTATAACCCCAGCATGCTAATCAACCAGTAAACTGTTGTTTAATAGTTCGGTACACTTGCAGTAGAGTCTAACCCTTTTTGTAGACTTTACCTGACGTACAGTTCCTTTCTTTTGGGTGCTGTACGTCAGGTGTCGAGCCAGAGTTCCTGGATGAGGCAGACTTACCGGAGTGCGTTGAGCCCGAGGACGTCGACCCAGAGTACGTGCCTGACGAGGACCAGACCTTGAGGACTTTTCAGTCGCTGCCTTTCAGAGGTTACTACTTTTAGTTTGCCCTTTCGATAGTTTGTTGCCATGCTTAGGCTTCTCTTTTTAGACTTTATACTCACTGGATATTATCTCTCTATATTAATGAATGCCACTTTCTTTCTGTACTTTCTATTGTTCCGAATCTTATTAATGCAAGAACCTGAAAATTTTAAGATGGTACCCCTACAGACGCTTATTGGGTCCGAGCTTCACAGCTCCGGCCTAAGCGGGCCTTAGTCACGCTTCGCTTCCATAGTTTTGGGAAGCGGGGCGTGACAGGTTTTAGTGGTGGCCCATGCAGGTCTGCAAAAGTTCAGGACAATAAGAGTACTGCATTCATTTAATATCCATGTACAAGTCTAAATTTAGGTTTTCCTTGTCTTAGATGGTAGGAAGACTTAGGTAGATGTCCCAGTTTGATAGTTAGACGTCTTGGTTAGGATTTAGTCATACCCGTCTTAGGATACCTTGGTAGCCCTCACTTGACTCTGACTGTGTTAGATTTCTAGAGTCTTTCGTTTAGTCGTTCGCTCGGTTCCATCGACTTCGGGCCCAACAGAACGTAATCTTCATTCTCTTAGGGCCCTTCCCTGAGATCTCTTTATTACAGTCTAGTTCATTAGGAAGACTTAGTGCTGAGTTCTCCTGATCTTTAGACGGCCCGAAAATTAGAACCCCTGACTTTTAGCATCTTCCCGATCACTACACTTTTTGTGTTATCGACCGTAGAGTTCCATCGTAGCTTTCATGAATCATATCTTAGGCGTATTCATAATACGATCACATTCTTGCCCACGATTCACGTGATCGTTTCATGACACTTATCGATAATTCTTCGAACCCCTCCTTTGCAAATCCTGCTTCCTTTAAAAGTGTTTTCGAAATTCATTATTAAATTCTTCGCTCGGTTTAACTTCTTTCAAAACCCTTTATTTTATATTTTAAAAAATTTTCTTGTTTTTCGGTTGAATTAAAGTTCCTTCTTGGGTTTTGAAACCTCCTTGGTCGTAATTTTCAAGTTACTACCTTGTAATTATTTTTAACAGGTATATTCCGTATTTCAGGTTTTAAAACCTTGTTATCATTTTTGATAATTCAATATATATATATTATTCTTTTTCTAAACTACAAAACTTATTTCTAACCACTTACTGTACGTACTTTTAGAATATTTTCTAAACTAAAGAGAAATTTAATTTTTATATATATCAGTTCTATATTCATCGTGCTCACATTTCAAAAATCTTTGTATAAACTTATTTTCATTTGCAAAACAATCACTACCTCTTCCTTCTCTTCTTTCTTCGCTTAACTCTTTTTCCGAGTCGTAATATTTTACCATTTGCTCGCTATTTCTACTTTTTTTATAAGTATAAAGTATATGATACCATATTTTACACGTAATTCTTCTTTCATCTATTTTATTATTCTGAGCAATATCTTAGTTCCATCCAACCATTTATCTCCCTATCCTCGCCTTATCCAAACTCGTTTTTTTCTCTCTTTTCGATCTTGTTCCTTTTCGCTTTTAGTTTTGGTTTCCTTCCTATTTTTTAAGACATTAGTGCTCGTCGTTGCCTGTGGCAACTCTAGTTTAGTAGTGGGCCCTTTGGTTTGTGATGTCGTCGTGGTGCATGAGTATAGGTAGAGTGTGTAGACCTGTAGGAGTGTGTTACCTTTAGGATCTTGATGATTGTCTCTTGTGTCTTGTATGTATACTTAGTGTGGACCGTAATTTACATATGGAGTTGACCGAATGATGGTATTCAGATTTGTGTGGATAACGTCATGGCAGGCAATTCCTTAGACCTAGTCTTTCGTATTATAGTATAGCTTATCTTTGGCTGCATGCTATTGTAACAAAACTTTTGTTTTCTTTTTAAACCAAATCTTTAAAGTTTTTGAAACTAGCTCACAAGATCACGACCCCTTATTCTCCCTCAACCATTACCACCACTCCACATGTTTTAAAAATATTTCATTAGCCTTAAGTTTTCCTTTCGCTTCTCCCTTCTTTCTATCTTCGAAATGTTGTGTTTATTGTTGTAATATTATTAGGACTAGCTATTGTTATTATAAGACCTTGTGTGCGGGTAGGTATAGTGTGTGGTGAGATATGTAATAGCGATGATTAATTGATTTTGGCACACCAAGATAGGAGATTAGAATCATTTAGATGAAAAGAATGAGCTGTCCAAGACTTATTTATAATACCGATGTGTGAAGGACCCAGTGGAGAACTCTGATTGGATGAAATTATGTATAGAGAAATGAGTACTTAATCGATCTGAAATTTGGATGAGTGATAGATAAGAGTAGCTAGGGCGGGATAGTATGATTTGGAGTCATCATGAGAATGAGTAGAACATTTAAAGCATCAAGTTCGATTATTAAGTTGACGTGAGAAGATATTGGAAGTAATACGACATGTTGAGATGAATGAGATGTTATGAAGATGGATTTTAGTATTATTAGGAGGTTAGATGTTAAGAGTAAGGATAGATGTAGTTTCTGATTCATTGATTTTGGGGAATAGAATTATGAGTTAAGGTGACGGATGATATATTGGGGACGTGATGATTGTTGAATTGTAGACATTAATGTGGATTTATAGTTAAGTGTTTGGGTGTGATTCTAGTTGTAGCATTAGCCACTGGAGAGACGGGTTATGATGGATTATTTGAGGAACGTTGTTTGAAGTTAAAGGATTAGCGATCAATATTATAGATATGGGAGTTGCGGGTGTAAGTGTGTATAGATATTATTACTATTAGTATAAGTGATTCCGAGGACGGAATCATTTCTAAGGTGGGTAGAATGTAACGGCCGCTTTCCGACCATTCGTATTTTCTACGTGCACGTACTTTTTCGTGCACATATTTAATTTGGCTCTTTCTTGGTTTCGGTATATATGATGTGATATTCCGTTGTGACCGTATGGAAGTGTAGAATTTTATGGTAATTTTCGGGAACGTCATTTTACGGCTCGTTTTCTCGCAAAACAGCTTTGAATGGAAGTGCGTTTTGGTCTTTTGGCCTCAATACTCGGTTCCTGATTTTACGATAATTTTTGGTAGGTGTAGCACATGATCGGACCCCATAGCCTCGTACTTCTCGTCTCCATGATCGTCCCGGTATTTTTGGATTATTTTTTCGATACCCGTAGTGGAAGATATCCCCTAATCAATTTGCAACCGTTGATTGGCCTAATCCAATTTCGAAATTCAAACTTAATCAAATCTTAACCTCAAATCTCTCATATGGCTTACGTATCATGAGTTTGATTTCCCCTCTATATGGTACCCATAACTACACCCCTCCCTCTCACACACCCTCTCTCCTAGTCACCTAAGTACACTCCTTTCACACCCCAAATAGCACATATCATCTCTTAAAACAACACAATCAAAACAACCCTAGCATGAACGCATGAACCTATTTGGCTGATTTTTTTGCTTCTCCTCCGGCCACCCCAGGCCGCCCCAAGCCTCCACCACCAGCCACCACCTTCTCCTCCTCCTCCTCCATCTTCACCTCTCCAAGACATCAAAAACTTATCAAAAACCCCTACAATAACAGCCCAGGCCAAGCTGTGCGCGCCCGCCGGAAAACGGCCGCCGTCGCCGCTCCGGCCACCCCCTCCAGTGACCACCACCCCCGATCAACTCCTCTCTGACCCCCGAGCATCTCCAACTCCCCTTACCCTTTTTCCATGTCTCGATCTCCTCGTAAATCCCGTGGAACTCAGATCAGCCGCAGTTTTACAGATCTGTGCCACCTCCGGGAAAACTCGCGCCCACTGACCATCCGGCCACCTACGACGACCACCCTAGAGCCGTTGGACTCCTATCAAAACTCCCTACCAACTGCAACTTACCTCAAGCTCATAGACCACCTGTAGCTCCCGGAATCCTCTTCGGAACACGTCGTATCGGCTGTTTTTCACAGATCTGGAAGCTGAACTTCGCTGCCCACGCACGGCTACCTTCGACCACCCCCGGCGACAACTCCACTGCCGTTGGCTTCGTCTTGAAGTCCTTTACCTTCTGCAACTTCCCGTTTTCTCTGTTCGTTGCTAGAATTCCGCTGAGAGGAGTGATAACGGACGTTACATGAATCTGTCCTCTCCAGCTTCTCACGGCCACCCACCGCCGTATGCTCACGCCGTCGACCACCCACCAGGCCGAGCATCTTCCTCTGGTCCTACTTCATCTATCAACAGCCCCCTTGGACTCTTGGAGTTCACGTGCGTTGCCGCACACACGTACTTTTAGCCGACGTCGCCGTTATCGTGAAGATCCGTTGCGCTACTTGCAACGGGGGGAGAATCGATGTTAGCTCACTGATTTTGCGCCACCGCCCCACTGTCCAGCGGTACCTCGCTGTGCTACCCGCGGCCGAGGAGTTCCAGATGACATCGATGTTTCGTCGTTCAGACCCGACTTCCGCTTGTTGGACGACATCACGAGGTTGGTTTCCCTAACGAGTAGTAAAACCCACACCGTAGCTAACCAAAACCTAAACTAAAAATTGGTCAACTTGAACTAAATTTATTTTCAGCATCTGTAAAACGTTGCCCACCATAGGAAAGATTGACGATCGGACAATTTTTCTGTGCATATAGGGTAGACGTCGATCTAGATTAAACAGAAGCATCAAAACGTGACTTTTTGACTATTAGGGTAGTCCCATCAATTTTAGAAACAAACCCTAATAGGATTTGTTGAAAAACGCGACCTGACACCATCGCCGTGACCCTGTTTCAGACGGACCACCGCGGACGCGACGCCTGGACACGACGCCCCGGACGGACGACACACTCACCACCGTAGGCAAGTGTACTCACTTGCTCTTTCAGCCGTGCCTAGGTCTTAGACTGTTAGAACCATTAAACTGTGAACAAAGATAACCGGACGTGAAATGATAGCGTCTGGGACGCCCCTGACGACTTAGACTTGACAACGAAGTCTGAGCGCAACAACAACTACTTTTGACACCGTATGGTTATCTTGTGTGTGCGTGTGTGTGGACCCCCTAGAATCAACAACAACTGTTACCATAGGTTTCATCTGCTTGTGCATGTGTGTGGATACCCTAGAACAATTTTTCCCTTGCCATGTCATGAACATCTTGCACGTCGTGTCTTATGTAGCCTGTGGACAATGAGACGCTCACCTAGCAGAGTGGGTGATCTTTGTTACGAAACACCTACGGGAAACTCGGCACCCACCTAGCAGAGTGAGTGTCCCAGCAGACCGAGAGGATATAGACTCTCACCTAGCAGAGTGAGTGGTCCTGTACATTAGTACACTTTCACCTACGAGGCGTTTGTTGCTCACCTAGCAGAGTGAGAGATACGCTATCGATCGTGGGGATAGAGGCACTCACCTAGCAGAGTGAGTGGCCCTATATTGTCTTATCTTGAGCACTTGGGTTTGTGGTAGGGTTGATCGTGCGCACGGGGAGAGGGTCTGATCCCCCTCGAACCGTAAGGCGTGAACCCTTCAAGTCACACGTATCTTGTCTTGTCTTGTCCTGTCCTGTCCTGTCTTGCTTGTCTTGTCACGTCTTGTCACGACCCGTTTAGGTTAGTCCCGTAGTCGGTAGCACACGCTACGACTGCTGCTTGCTACGCTTTACTTTCATGCTGCGTTTACTTCCTTTTGATACTCTGTTATAACCCTAGCATGCTAATCAACCAGTAAACTGTTGTTTAATAGTTCGGTACACTTGCAGTAGAGTCTAACCCTTTTTGTAGACTTTACCTGACGTACAGTTCCTTTCTTTTGGGTGCTGTACGTCAGGTGTCGAGCCAGAGTTCCTGGACGAGGCAGGCTTACCGGAGTGCGTGGAGCCCGAGGACGTCGACCCAGAGTACGTGCTTGACAAGGACCAGACCTTGAGGACTTTTTAGTCGCTGCCTTTCAGAGGTTACTACTTTTAGTTTGCCCTTTCGATAGTTTGTTGCCATGCTTAGGCTTCTCTTTTTAGACTTTGTACTCACTAGTTATTATCTCTCTATATTAATGAATGCCACTTTCTTTCTGTACTTTCTATTATTCTCAATCTTATTAATGCATGAACCTGAAAATTTTAAGATGGTACCCCTACAGACGCTTATTGGGTCCGAGCTTCACAGCTCCGACCTAAGCGGGCCTTAGTCACGCTTCGCCTCCGTAGTTTTGGGAAGCGGGGCGTGACAAAATTCTTCAGCCTGTACAGCTCGACCGAGCAGGATGCAGCTCGGGCCGAGTTTACGTCTCCGTGTCTGCTCGACTCGATCGAGCAGCAGAGCTGCTCGGGCCGAGTTTGCTGTAGCTCCTTCTCCTTCTTTCCCTTTCACTTCCTTCTCAAATCTTTCAACTTCATTATCTTCCTCCGGCTTTCTTCCGTTTATAATGTCAATGCGCATGCCCCCGATGTTCCTCCCTACACAAAACACAAACTCGTCAAAATTTTTATAATTTTTCTTGCGATTTTTTCCTAAAAACACGAAATAAAAATAGGAAAATAAGAAGATGAGAAAGAAATTTCAAAAAAAAACTACAGAATTGGGTTGCCTCCCAATAAGCGCTCGTTTTCAGTCATGAGCTCGACTCCCCATGATATATCAACTCTCGTTTGGTGCGCGTGACGACCGCGCGTCATCCTCAGGGGTGGTGCAATTCAGCAGCGTTTGATTTCCGCTTACTCCAATACTCTCTTCCATGAAAGATGTGGCCTCCGATGCTAGATGATTTGTTTGGCGGCGTTGAAACTCCTCATCCAATACTTGGATGTACGCGACGACCGCTTTGTTGTATGTTGGGTCGCCGTCGTCGTCGATGCTTGCTTTGATCGGGTCCTTCATGACATCTTCAGCAGCAAATTCTTCGATCACTTCCTCCTCCAGAAACTCCAGATAACTAGCCCCTTCCACGTGGGCACGCTCCTTCATCGGCTTTTGTAGCCGGAACTCAGCTTCAATATTTCCCACATTGAGGGAGAGGGTTCCTTCTCGGACGTCAATAAGCACCCCGGCCGTCGCCATGAAGGGGCGACCGAGTATTAGCTGAGAGCTTCCTCCCTCCGGCATGTCCCTGATGACAAAATCAACCGGGATGCATAGTCCTGGAGGTATCTGGAGGATCACGTCCCTCGCTATCCCTACTGGGTAGGTGATAGAGTGATCGGCGAGCTGGATTGACATGCTGGTGGGTTCCAGCTCGCTCCCTGTATGGAGTCTTCTGAAGATAGAAAGGGGCATCAGGCTGATGCTAGCCCATAGATCAATTAGCGCTGCTGATTGGCATTCCTCCAATGGAGCAAGGCAAGGTGAATCTCCCCAGATCCGGCAGCTTCCGAGGGAGATGGTTCTTGATAATGGAGGTGGAATCCTCCAACAAATTAATTTCTTCCGGCCTTCGCTTCCCCGTGATGAGATCCTTTAGAAATTTAGCATACGTCGGGATCTCGATGATGGCATCAATGAAAGGGATATTCAGCTGAATCCCCTTTAGTAACTCCATAAATTTGGAGTACTTTTTCTCCAACTTGGCTTGGGCGAGCCTCTGAGGATACGGAGGGGGAAGCCTGGAAGCTTTGCCCTTGGATGCATCAACGGGTGGAGGAGTAGTAGCAGGCATGACTGGAGGTGTATCCGTCTTCTCTTCAATGGTAATAGGCCCTTCAGTGGCCTCAACTCTGGTACTGTCATCTGCAGCTTCATCAGTGGGAACCTTCTCCTTGTTTGACACCGAAATCATAACGGGGTCAGTGGCCCGTCCTCCTCATGTGGTCACTAAGACCATGGCATTTGCTTGAGCTCTGGGGTTCGTCTCCAGCTGGGAGGGTAATCCCCCCTGGTTCTTCATCAATTACAATATCTGTCCCATCAGTTCATCGAGCGAAGAATTGATGCTCTTGAATTGGTTCGATGTATCTTGGTTGAACCGAATCTGGCCGCTCATAAAGGTCTCCAATGTAGATTCGAGATTGGACTTTGGAGGGGTCGGCGCAAAATTTTGTTGAGGCGATCGGTTATACTGATATCCCGGTGTCCTGTAGGGCCCAGCTGGCCTAAAGCCGCCCTGCCGCTGGTTCTGCTGCTGCTGCTGACGAGGAGGCGGCGGTCTCTGAAACTGCAGGGGTTGCAGCCCTCCGTTTGGATTTCCATATGAGAAACCAGGGTGATTCCTGGCAACAGGATGCTGCCACTGGTTCCATCCTTCTCCCTGGACGTACTGAACAGATTCGGGTGTCTCAGCACCCTCATAATGACCCTCAGTGGGGATTGTTGGACGCAACGATTTAGAAACTTTAGTTTGATGATGACAAACGTGTGCGAACTACTTAACGTGTGCGCTAAGTGTGTTTCAGGAATGGCAAAGCGTAAATTCTCAAAGTGATGACTTAGTCAACCGGTGGAGGAATTGCTATCCACATAGCTAAAGGACTTGGTCAAAAGTGCTATACATAAAGCGATTTGACTTGGTCAATATGGAGAGAGATGGAATCTATTTGGGACTTGGTCAAATCAATTAGATATTTATTTCCAATTTCATATTCAATTTGAATTGCTATCAAATCCCAATTTGATCAAATCAAATCTCCTATTTGTGGTGCAAAGTGATAGAACCAAATCTCCATATCCTATTCAAAATAGGATTCCCCACAACCGCATCACCCTAGTATCTCCCTATAAAAACCCATCTTCTAGGGTTGAAGAAACGCGCGGCAAACAAAGAAGCACACGGCCAAAAATCCCTAGGTAGCCGAAACCCTTGCTCTTCAATTTCCCAAGTGCTAGCAGCCGCACTTCTTCATGATCATCACCAAGAAAAATTGTTGTTCAATAAATCCTTAGGTAACCGAATTCTCCAAGGCGCCGTACTTTTTCTTGCTTCTTCATCAAAAAAAAATTCCCAAGTGCACACCAATGAGAAGGGGCTACCGAAATCCATCATGTGAGAATTGTTTATTCTGTTGAGACTTTCCCAGTGCACGCACAAACTCCTCTTGAAAACCCCACTAGCCTTTTGAATCAAAAAATCAATTCCAAAAGCCTCAAAGTCTAGAAGAGTTGCAGTCGAAATTATCAAAGGAAATCAAAAGAGCCCATTTTTTTTTATTGTCTGCCTTTTTGTTTGCAGGCGCAAGACTCAAAGAGCAGCTGACTGTTGAGAGTTCTTCATCAAAGAAATAGGCCGGCCAAAATTGTTGGGGCAACGAAAATCTCTAAGAGTCAAAAGAATTGAAGAAACTCCAAGGGCCGGCCAATAAGCACAGCACCCACTTCAGTTTTTTTTGATACAACACCCACTTCATCTTGCCGAAATCTTAAATTAAGATGTGTGTGTTTTTCTTATTATATAAAAAGTGAGGCACTCAATTCACACATTTGCTTTGCAGGCAACAAGAGGAACAAGGACGTCAAAATCCCTATCTGCCGAAAATAAAACTCCAAGATCCATTTTTTTTTCAATGCAGATTTGATTCTTTGACTTGATTTTTTAATTGTGCTTTGAATCTTAAAACCCCCACTCACGTGCTTGCTTGTACTTGCAGGTTTCATGTAAAAAAAAAGTGGAAGACAAAGTAAAGAGAAGGTAATTAATTTTTCCAATTATTTAATTAACTTGGTGATTCCCTTTTGTTTTCCAGGTGTTACAAACGAAAGTTCTGACATTCTAAACACAAAAAATGAGTGGGAAACTTTGGACTAATTGAAAAGGGCAACTCACACATCATATAAGTAGCAACCAATACATGGGTCGACCTATCTCTAGCTAGCCGCAGTATCTTGACCCCATGTGCAACATTGAGGAGGAGAGTTGACATTGCCGAGGAGACTACTACTACTTGCCAGACGACATCTGGCCCGTGCTGATTGACGAAGACATCGCCGCTACACAAACTGAGATTCCTAAACTCTATTTATTATTATTTTGTGTAGTTGTTGTGTTAGATCTTCGTAGGGGAAACTTTACATTTTTCTGTGACTATTTTGGGACTTGTCTAGTTGGGACTAGACAAGTGGGACCCAGCTAGTTTGGGACTAGCTGGTAGAAAGCTTTGCTAGGATTGATAGTGAGAGGAAACACTGTGTGTGGGGTACTGAGAGTCCGGCGAGTGTAGAGTCGTAGAGGGTGCTCTGAGCGTGCTCTAACTTGTGACTTTGTACCTATTGCACTATTCAATCTAGTATTAGCTTTGGGGGCTGGAGTAGGTCGTTGGGACGACCGAACCAGGGTAAATCTGCTGTGTACTCTGTGTCTGCTTTTCATTACTCTGGTTGTGCTTTTAACTGCGTGTGATTTCTCGTGGGTTGCACGAGGATTTTTTTATCAGCCTATTCACCCCCCCTCTAGGCTAGGATCCAGATCCAACAAGTGGTATCAGAGCAGGTTTTAGGATCTAGCCTAGGATCGACCATGAATAACCATATGGATAGTGCTTTTGCTGAGGGTCAGTCTGTTTCCCGTCCCCCTAGGTTTAACGGAGGTGATTATGCTTATTGGAAAAATCGTATGAAAATCTACCTTATTTCTGTTGATTACAAGGCTTGGCAAATAATTGAAAAAGGATATAAACTGCCTGTAATTAAAGTAGAAAATGCTGAGATTGAAAAACCAAATGACAAATGGGATGATAATGATTGGAAATCTTATTCTTTAAATGCTAAAGCTATGAATGCTCTCATTTGTGCACTTGATAAATCTGAATATAATAGAATCTCACATTGTCTAACTGCGCAGGAAATATGGCATACTTTGGAGGTGACGCACGAGGGAACGTCACAGGTGAAGGAGTCTAGACTTGCACTTCTGAGCACAGAGTACGAGGGATTTCGCATGCTACCATCAGAGACCATATCAGAAATGTTTTCGAGATTCACCAACATCGTCTACAAGTCTAGCTCGCTCGGTAAGCCATATTCTAGCCTTGAACAGGTGAGAAAGATATTAAGAGCACTGCCAAGCTCTTTCAGACCAAAGGTCACCGCCATCCAGGAAGCAAAGATATTGTCTCAATTGAAGGTGGAGGACCTTATTGGTAATTTGATGTCCCATGAGTTGGAACTACAAAATGTTGAAGCAAGAGAGAAACCTGAGGAGAAAGAGAAAGCCATAAAGCCTCTTGCTTTGCAAGCTAGCGAAGAAGAGGATGATGAAGAAGACATAGCGCTAATGGTGAGAAACTTCAGAAAGTTCATCAAGACCAAGCATGGGAGAAACGAAATGGCACCCAGGTTTAATCGTTCTAACTTTAATAATTCTTCCAAGCAATTTAATGATCAGAAATCTACTGATAGAATACAATGTTTTAAATGCAAGGGAAGAGGACATCTGATGAAGGATTGCCCAAATGAAACTGCTCAGCTTGCTAAAGGAAAAGGAAAAGCGAAGGTATTAACATGGGATATGGATAGCGAAGCTGAAAGCGAGGAGGAACATGAAGCCCATTCTTGCATGGCTTTGATGGGCATCCAAGATGAGACACCGTCAGGTAGCAAAGCTGAACTTCTTAAAATTTGTGAAGAAATGCAAAATCAAATAGTAGATCATGAGTTCACTATTGAATGTCTCCAAAATCAAAACTATGACATGCAAGTTAGAGATGATAAGGTGTTTAAAGAGAATGAAAAACTTAAAATTGAACTTAATGCATGTAAATATACTATTGAAATCATGAAGAAGGAAAAAGAAAGCTTTGATGAAAATGCTCCTTGTATTTCGTGTTCCTCTTTATTAAATCAAAATAGCATGCTTAAACAAGATTTAATGAAGCTCGAAGCTGAAAAAGAATATGAAATAAGAGAGCTTAAGGATAAATTTTGCATGCTAGATAATGACTTTAAAAGAAAAATGATTGAATTCGAGAAGAAGGAAGAGGAAAACAAGAGGGTTTTTATAAGTAAATGCACGATGCTTGTGGAAGAGAATAAACAATTAAAAATCAAAGTCTCTCATCTTGAATTGGCCATTAAGAAATTCTCTATAGGAAAACAATCGTTGGACACTATTTTAGAGAATCAATTATATGGCAATAATAGAAGAGGACTTGGTTTTGGTCTAAAAAACGTTGAAAAGCAAAAATTCAAGAAATTCCACAATGTACCCTCTATTGCAAAGAACAAATATGCAAAGTGCTTTACTTGTGATAGTGTAGGCCACACTTCATATTATTGCAAATTTAGGAACACTAATATCAAGTTTAAACAAGTGTTGGTTCCTAAAACAATATTGGCTAACACTAGTGGACCTTGTTGGATTCCAAGGTCACACTTAACACCTTTCATGTAGGTGTGATGGAGTTTTGACGAGGAGCGATATATTCAATGTCTCATTCTTATAGCTCCTTCGTCAAAAGGCGACGAGAAGGTATAATTTTTATCCCTCTCTGCATTTCATTGCATACCTTCATAGATTGTTTTTGTGTGCTTGATTTATTTTGATTTGTGTGCTTGCATGCATGATTTTTCATGTTTTTATTCCAAAAAAAACAAAAAAAAATTGAAAAACCAAAAATAAAAAAAAAGGAATTGTGCTTATCGAATATCCTCTTATGAATCTCTTAAGTGGCATTGTATGAATGATCAATTCTATCCCTTGTAGAAGTCAATTCATTATTGTTGTAGCTACATGAACATGATGTTATTCTTTTTGGTAGCCATGACATGTCTCTAAAATTTCAAACTTGACTTCTACACCTACATTTGCACTTTCACATTATTTGACTTTTTAGTACTTTTGGAGATTCTTTTGACGAATAATGGAAAGTGAATGTAGGAATGTTTAATTCTGAATTTTCTAAGGGATATGAAGTGTTTATCCATGAATTAAAATCGAGCACAAAAGAATTACAAATGAAAAAAAATATTATGAAAATTGCTCCGTATGAAAAATGGATACACTTCATGGCTAATACACAACCCACGAGTATCCAACTTATGCTAAATGGGTAATCATTAGTGTTGGTGTATATTACTCGTTAAGCAATGCCACCCCACATTTAAAAGTCCTTATAGGCTATGTTTTGGGGTTCGGTAACTTGAACTCATTTTTGATGAGGTGGGAAAAATCAATCCTAGTGATATTCATGAAAATTGGAAAATGTGGATTGATTTGGTTGATTTTCTGAAAATTAAATCTCCTCTAGTACTTTATTGTCTATATCATTACACTTACACAAAGGTGGAGAAGTCTTGTTATGAAATCCTATGAGCTTGGAATGTCTATTTTGTGGAAAACTCATGCAAATTGCTCGCTACATTTAATAATGGTTTACTTTTGCATGAAATATTTTTGATGATTTCATTAATCCACTTTTGGTGATTGCAAAGGGGGAGAAAGAAAAGATTTGACAGATTTGATGTCTCGGTATTATTTGTTGAAGATTTGACAGATTTGATGTCTCGGTATTATTTGTTGAAGGGGGAGCAAGGAAAATACTGTTGAAGGGGGAGCTTGAGAGAAGGGGGAGCATGCTGTTATATTAAATATTTGTTGTAATGCTTGAATGACTCATACATCATATTGCATTACACCCCTCAACACACTTCACACACCCATACTTATTGCTCAAATCTTTTATGGGTTTGTCATCACCAAAAGGGGGAGATTGTTGGACGCAACGATTTAGAAACTTTAGTTTGATGATGACAAACGTGTGCGAACTACTTAACGTGTGCGCTAAGTGTGTTTCAGGAATGGCAAAGCGTAAATTCTCAAAGTGATGACTTAGTCAACCGGTGGAGGAATTGCTATCCACATAGCTAAAGGACTTGGTCAAAAGTGCTATACATAAAGCGATTTGACTTGGTCAATATGGAGAGAGATGGAATCTATTTGGGACTTGGTCAAATCAATTAGATATTTATTTCCAATTTCATATTCAATTTGAATTGCTATCAAATCCCAATTTGATCAAATCAAATCTCCTATTTGTGGTGCAAAGTGATAGAACCAAATCTCCATATCCTATTCAAAATAGGATTCCCCACAACCGCATCACCCTAGTATCTCCCTATAAAAACCCATCTTCTAGGGTTGAAGAAACGCGCGGCAAACAAAGAAGCACACGGCCAAAAATCCCTAGGTAGCCGAAACCCTTGCTCTTCAATTTCCCAAGTGCTAGCAGCCGCACTTCTTCATGATCATCACCAAGAAAAATTGTTGTTCAATAAATCCTTAGGTAACCGAATTCTCCAAGGCGCCGTACTTTTTCTTGCTTCTTCATCAAAAAAAAATTCCCAAGTGCACACCAATGAGAAGGGGCTACCGAAATCCATCATGTGAGAATTGTTTATTCTGTTGAGACTTTCCCAGTGCACGCACAAACTCCTCTTGAAAACCCCACTAGCCTTTTGAATCAAAAAATCAATTCCAAAAGCCTCAAAGTCTAGAAGAGTTGCAGTCGAAATTATCAAAGGAAATCAAAAGAGCCCATTTTTTTTTATTGTCTGCCTTTTTGTTTGCAGGCGCAAGACTCAAAGAGCAGCTGACTGTTGAGAGTTCTTCATCAAAGAAATAGGCCGGCCAAAATTGTTGGGGCAACGAAAATCTCTAAGAGTCAAAAGAATTGAAGAAACTCCAAGGGCCGGCCAATAAGCACAGCACCCACTTCAGTTTTTTTTGATACAACACCCACTTCATCTTGCCGAAATCTTAAATTAAGATGTGTGTGTTTTTCTTATTATATAAAAAGTGAGGCACTCAATTCACACATTTGCTTTGCAGGCAACAAGAGGAACAAGGACGTCAAAATCCCTATCTGCCGAAAATAAAACTCCAAGATCCATTTTTTTTTCAATGCAGATTTGATTCTTTGACTTGATTTTTTAATTGTGCTTTGAATCTTAAAACCCCCACTCACGTGCTTGCTTGTACTTGCAGGTTTCATGTAAAAAAAAAGTGGAAGACAAAGTAAAGAGAAGGTAATTAATTTTTCCAATTATTTAATTAACTTGGTGATTCCCTTTTGTTTTCCAGGTGTTACAAACGAAAGTTCTGACATTCTAAACACAAAAAATGAGTGGGAAACTTTGGACTAATTGAAAAGGGCAACTCACGCATCATATAAGTAGCAACCAATACATGGGTCGACCTATCTCTAGCTAGCCGCAGTATCTTGACCCCATGTGCAACATTGAGGAGGAGAGTTGACATTGCCGAGGAGACTACTACTACTTGCCAGACGACATCTGGCCCGTGCTGATTGACGAAGACATCGCCGCTACACAAACTGAGATTCCTAAACTCTATTTATTATTATTTTGTGTAGTTGTTGTGTTAGATCTTCGTAGGGGAAACTTTACATTTTTCTGTGACTATTTTGGGACTTGTCTAGTTGGGACTAGACAAGTGGGACCCAGCTAGTTTGGGACTAGCTGGTAGAAAGCTTTGCTAGGATTGATAGTGAGAGGAAACACTGTGTGTGGGGTACTGAGAGTCCGGCGAGTGTAGAGGCGTAGAGGGTGCTCTGAGCGTGCTCTAACTTGTGACTTTGTACCTATTGCACTATTCAATCTAGTATTAGCTTTGGGGGCTGGAGTAGGTCGTTGGGACGACCGAACCAGGGTAAATCTGCTGTGTACTCTGTGTCTGCTTTTCATTACTCTGGTTGTGCTTTTAACTGCGTGTGATTTCTCGTGGGTTGCACGAGGATTTTTTTATCAGCTTATTCACCCCCCCTCTAGGCTAGGATCCAGATCCAACAGGGATATACCCTGGGTCTACGTATTCCTCAGCAGGATGGTAGGAGGTGCTGGGTGCTGCTGGAAGGGAGTCCAGGCGCTGCTCAATACGGGCCACTTGCTTGCACAGGTTCTCTATATGGGAGTCCAGGTGAGTAGCCGCCTTGACCTCAGGGGGTCCGGGTGATCACGGTCCTCTCATCACTCCACTGCTGGGTGTTGGCAGCCATATGCTCCAGAAGATCAATAGCCTCCTCGGGAGACTTATCCAATAAAGCGCCCTGCGCTGCAGCATCAATGATCATTTTAGTGCTAGGTTGGAGCCTGTTATAGAAGCTCTGCACTAAATCCCAAGGCTCGATCCCATGGTGGGGGAACTGATGTTGGAGGTATTTAAACCTCTCACATGTCTCGTAAAGCGACTCCTGGGGGAGTTGCTTGAAATTGGATATGGCCCCACGGATCCGGATCGTCTTCGATGGAGGATAAAATTTATCCACGAATGCGAGCGCGAGCTTCTCCCAGGTAGTGAAGTGGTTTGGAGGGTGAGCTCGGAGCCAGTAGGAGGCTTTGTCCCTCAAGGTGAACGGGAACAGCCGCAACTTCACTGCATCGTCAATGACATCCTTCGCCTTGAATGTATCGCACTTGGCCAAGAAGGAGACAATGTGATGGTTTGGGTTCTCATGAGGATGCACATGGAAGGGATCCTGCTGCATAAGGTTGATCAACCCTGTCTTTAGCTCGAAGGTTGCTGCCGTCAGCTGCTGTCTAAGCACCGAGGAATTATTCCCAAAGGCTGGCTTCATATGGTCCCTGATGGACCCGGTGCGTGGAGGAGGAGGAGGATTCTCTTCCATCTGAGCTGATGGGGATGAACTTCTGCTAGAAGCTCTCAAGGCTCTGGTGGTCTTTTCGATCTCAGGATCGAACAATAATTCTCTGGTAGACCCCTTGAAAAGGGTGTTCATGCACAAACAAAGCTCAGAAAAGATACCGTCAGTAGCACCGAAATAATTAAAGAGAATAAAAATGTGGAAAGGTGAGAGATGATCAGAATGCTAGCAAACTTCTCAATATAAAAACAAACTGAGATGAAAACACTATTGCCATCCCCGGCAATGGCGCCAAAAAACTTGACGCGCCTGCAATCTACACCTAAGATCCACCTGGCAGTGTCACGATCGCCAGGCGTGATATGGCTCCTAGGCTATGACTACGGGTTCAATCCGCAAGCGGACGGTGTCGAGTTATAGTATATAAGATAGTCAAATCCCACAGAAATGGTGATAGTGTCCTTGGTAATCTCAGTCAATTTCTAAATCTAGAAGCAAGGTAGCGGTCGGAGTAAAAGGGTTGGGTTGGTGATTGTTGTTGTGTAATTTAATAAGAGGAACTAGGGCTTTAGGGATCGTCGTTAGGATCGTTGGGGTTAATGTTGGATAGGTTCCTCACATCACATTAGGGCTATGGAATTAATCTCCCAATTCGTACCGCTCTCGTGGGTTGGAATTGCAGGATATTTCGGTGGCTCTCGTCGATGCAATGGCGGTAGCCCTCGACGTAGCAATATAGTTCGTCGACGGATCCCCTCAAGATGCGAGCCGGGCATGGTCACGTGCCTTGATTGGATCCGTCGATTTCCCTATTTGAATCCCTAGATACCCCTTAAGCACATCGATTCCACAAACCGTGGGCATGATCTCAGTACGGGTTATCAACAAATTCGGTAGGATATACCGAAATACAACCCTAGATCCCCAATCCGATGTACGGATCCAGATCTACAATTTCCCATAAAATCCTAGGGTTCACCCATTGGCCCTAGAGGGAATCTACTCACTCATGATGGTCGGGACGCACGAAAATATCGAAATTGCGTAGGAAAACATTTCTTGCAACAAAAGATACTAGGGCTAAAAATTACTCACAATGAGAGTGAGCGAAGAATTAATCCAGAGAAAACAGAAAACAATAATCTTCGATAAACGATCCAGAATTTGCTACAAAAATCAATCCAAAAATTCTTCTAAAAATCCTCTCTAGAGCCCTCTTCTAATCTCCCCGAAAAAAACTAGTACTGTTAACTCCCCTTCAGCCGAGCCCGCATCGCGAGCTTCCGCAGCCCCCAATCGCACGATCTGCGCGATCCACAAAACTTCCAAAAATGCCCCAAGTGTCGTCGGTTGAGTATATGACTCGGCCCGAGTGGGAGCTGCTCGGTCAGAAACTCGGCCCACGTCGCATCTCGCTCGGGCTCAGGATGGGCGACTCGGTCGGCTGCTCAGCGTGTACTCGGGTGCTGCTCGGGGCACGCCATCTGGCCGAGTAGAGAACTGCTCGGCCCGAGTCAGACGTGTGTGCAGCTCGTGTCATGGCTCGGCCCGAGCTGCAGCTGCTCGGGCCGAGCATTTCCTGGGAAAATGCTGCAGCTGCTTCTGCCTCTCTCTCTGTCTGCCTCTCTTTTCTCCTCCTTCTCCTCTTTCTCTCCTCCAACAACTCGAGAACGCGGCGGACTCCTCTAGAGCCCAGCCAGCAGGCTCGTGAGCATGTCGGATGTGTCCAAACCTAGGCGGGGGTCCAAATCGCTCCAAAATCCCTGAAAACTCAAAATACACTGCGAAACTCAAAATATCGTCAGAAATACCAAAATCGCAGTAAAAAGTGGGATTTGGACGCGGGGATGACATGCAATGCGATGGAAATATGATATGAAAATGATGTAAAATATGGACACATCATTGTGGTTTTGGATCGGCTAGTTATCACCATTATTTCCCTTGCATTATTTTTCCTTTTTTGAGAGAGAAAAATATAGTGAGGATATTTTTGTAAAATTACAAGACCGGCGGATGCCTCAGGAAGATGAAGGACCATTCCAGAAGAATAGGGGCCCCACGGGGGTTTCTGAGTTGTACTTTCATTCTTTTTGGGAATGTATGGACTGTAATTAATATGGTGATTAGCCGATCCACGCAGCAAATATTTGTGTCTGAAATGCTTAATTATTTATTTTTCTGTGAAAATATCTAATTATTGCCTATTTTTATACATGCTATAGAGATAAATGGCCAAAATTGCGAGCGTCGATTTTGACGTATTGGATGCTATAGGCAAGAACTACTTAAGCTGGCAGTTGGACATAAAATTCCATCTGCAAGCACAGGAACTGAACCATGCCATCGCTTTAGGTAATACGGTTTCTGCTATAGGTAAAGCGAAAGCAATTATCTATATCAGATGCCATATCGATCGGACCCTGAAGGCCGAGTACCTAACGGTGGAAGACTCTTATGAGTTATGGACCGCCCTCGAGGATAGGTATAAACATCAAAGAGATGGTATACTTCCCCGAGTGCGATATGAATGGGAGAACCTCCGTCTCCAAGACTTTAACTCTATTTCCGGGTACAACTCGGCACTCTTTAGCTTCACCTCACGCCTGAAGTTGTGTGGTGAAAAGGTAACGGAGGAGCGCATGTTAGAGAAGACGTATACATCCTTCCACGAGAAGGATGTTATACTAATGCAACAGTATCGTGAACGAAAGTTCACGAAATACTCAGAGCTTCTCTCATGCCTTCTAATGGCAGAGCAGAATAGAGATCTCCTTCTGGCCACCCATAACTCACGCCCTACCGGCACTGCTCCTGCGCCTGAAGTGCATCACAGCTCCTCCCAGAAGAAGAGGAGCAACTTCAAAGGCAAACCCCAGAAAGATAAGGCAATGAAGAAGCAGGCTAGAGGACCCCCTCCAAGAACCAACCGTGAGGGAAAGAAGAAAAATGTGTGGAAGAGAAAGGATGACGGCCAGACTTCTGCCCCCAGAAAGGACTGGGAAGATAAGTGCCACAGGTGTGGCATGACTGGACACTAGTGCAGGAACTGTCGGACTCCGCGCCACCTACAGGACTTGTACAAAGCGATCCAGAAGCAAGCTGAGACATACTGGTGGAACAAGAAGACCTGACACCAATCAGGTTCATCGCTGAGGACTTCTACGATGACCTGCTCGATTGAGGCATTATCTACTTTTTCCATGCATTGTAATTTTTGTTTGAAAAACAATTTACTATCTGCTTGTTTTAATTTCTAGCATGTTGCATGAACTTTTCAAATCTTATCTTATGCCTTATACTGCGATATTTTTCTCTTATAACTAGATGGATTATAAATGCCTAGTGGACAGTGCCTCTACGCACACGATCCTCCAAGACATCTGCTTTTTCCAAAGCATTGATAAATACGATGGAACCATGAATACAATATCCGGTCCATCAGGAATTATTGAAGGATCAGGGGAAGCACATTTTATGCTCCCCAACAAAACACAACTACTAATAAAAGATGTGTTTTTCTCTCCTAGCTCACATAGAAATCTGTAAAGATTTAAAGATATCCGTTTAAACGGATACCACCTTGAGACGGTGAGTAAACAAAACAGAGAATTCCTATATGTAACGTCTCATAAATACGGTGCTAAAACCACCGTCAAGCGTTTTGAGGGACTCCCGTCGGGTCTCTACCATACAAGAATAAGAGCAATGGAAGCAAACACACTCGAGCCCCAGAAGTGCAATAATCAACCAGAATTTCAACGCTGGCACAGTAGACTAGGACACCCTGGAAGGAATATGATGCGTCGCATCATATCCCAATCCCATGGAATTAACTCGAAAAGCCTGAAGCTACTTCGAAAGGGTGCATCTCCTTGTTCCCCTTGTCACAAAGGGAAATTGATTACGAGACCATCCGCCTTGAAGGTGGACTCTGAGTCTCCGAGCTTCCTAGAGAGAATACATGGTGACATTTACGGGCCTATTCACCCCGCAAGTGGACCATTTTGGTACTACATGGTACTGATTGACGCATCATCCAAATGGTCGTATGTGTGCCTCCTGTCCACCCACAACGTAGCCTTTGCAAAGCTACTGGCACAAATCATAAAGTTGCGGGCACATTTCCCAGATAACCAGATCAAGAAATTGTGTCTGGACAATGCTGGGGAATTCACATCACAAGTCTTCCTAGACTACTGCCAAGCAACCGACATAGAAGTTGAACATCCTGTAGCTCATGTTCACACCCAGAACGGGTTAGCCGAATCTCTTATAAAGAGACTACAATGGATTGCTCGTCCATTGTTGATGCAATGTCAGTTGCCGGTAAATGCATGGGGACATGCCATCCTGCACGCTGCATCGCTAATAAGATTACGACCGTCAGGGAGTCAATCTTATTCTCTGATGCAACTTGCATATGGGAACCCGTCGGATATCTCTCACCTGAGGATATTCGGATGTGCTGTCGATGTCCCCATAGCACCACCACAGAGGACCAAGATGGGTCATCAACGGCGTCTAGGTATCTACATTGGTTTCGATTCACCATCGATCATTAGATACCTAGAACCCCATACGGGGGACGCCTTCAAGGCATGTCTAGCAGATTGTGAGTTTGATGAAAGCACGTTTCCCAAACTAGGCATTAACACACAGAAGCCAGAAGCTTCAAAGACCATTTGATGGGACACAAAAACTTTATCCCATTTTGATCCACGAACAAACCAATGTGAAGATGAGATCCTGAAGATCCTTCAAATTCAAAACACAGTTCACATTTTACCGGACAAATTCACTGACAACCAGAAGATTGTCAGATCACACGTCCCTGCAGCAAATAGGCCAGCTAGGATTGATATACCCAAAGATGGATGCAATCCACCTGCAGCAGAAGCGGCCGTACCTCAACAAAAGAGAGGACGACCTCCAGGCTCCAAAGATAAGAACCCTCAAAAGAGGAAAAATCCTGGAGCAATAATAACGATACAACCACAGGATGCTGAGCTCAGCCTAGCTACCTCTCCCCTCCTACCAACACCTGAAGAGGAAAATGTAGGAGAAATATCATTAAATTATGTACATACTGGGGAGGTACTGGACAGAAAAAACACAATCATCGATGATAACTTCACGCTCATTATTGCCACTCACGTCACTGAATACGATGATGAGACCGATCCATGCTCTCTAGCAGAATGTAAACGCAAAGAGGATTGGCCAAAGTGGAACGAGACAAAAGGAGTAGAGCTGGACTCACTTTCGAAGCGCAAAGTTTTTGGACTTGTAGTCCTCACACCAAAGGGTGTTAAACCTGTGTGATATAAATGTGTATTCGTGAGAAAAAGAAACGAGAATAATGAGATCGTGCGCTACAAAGCGCGTCTTGTTGCACAAGGCTTTTCCCAACGGCCAGGAACGATACCTATTCCCCGGTTATGGATGCGATCACCTTCCGTTTCATCATTGGCCTATCTACAAAGGAAGGCCTGGATATGCAGCGCATGGACGTTGTGACTGCATACCTATATGGAAATATAGATAAGGAAATCTATATGAAAATCCCAGACGGATATAAACTACCGATAAAAATGACAGAAAGACCTCGGGACGTCTATTCTGTCAAACTCCAAATGTCACTGTATGGTCTAAAACAGTCAGGTAGAATGTGGTATAACAGACTCAGTGAATTCTTAGTGCAACAAGGATTAACAACAAATGAAGTCTGCCCTTGCATCTTCATAAGAGCAAAGGGAACATGATTCGTAATTATTACCGTCTACGTAAACGACATGAACATCATCGGATCTCCTGAAGAGATATGTGAGATATCCAAAAGTCTCACACAGACTTTTGAGATGAAAGACCTTGGCAAAACAAAGTTCTGCCTAGGCTTACAAATTGAACACTTAAGCAGAGGAATCCTGTTACACCAATCGACATACACAAAGAAAGTGCTGAAAAACTTTCTTATGGACAAATGTCATCTGCTTAGCACACCAATGGTTGTCAGATCATTGGATGTTGATACAGACCCCTTCCGACCGCTGGAAGAGGGGGAGGAAACACTGGGTCCTGAAGTACCCTACCTAAGTGCAATTAGAGCACTCTTATACCTGGCGAACTGCACGCGTCCCGATATAGCGCTCGTAGTTAGCCTACTAGTCAGATACAGTTCAGCACCCTCAAAGCGCCTCTGGAACGGAGTGAAGAAACTTCTGTGCTACCTCCAAGGGTCTGTTGACATGGGACTATACTTCAAGAAAGGTGTATCCTCCGACTTAGTCGGTTATGTAGATGTAGGATACAGGTCCGACCCACACACCGTAAAGTCCCAGACCGGTTTCACGTTCACGTACGGTGGGTCGGCCATCTTATGGAGATCCGTGAAGCAGACATTGACAGCGACCTCATCCAACCACTCCGAGCTCATTACGATCCACGAAGCTAGCAGAGAATGCTATTGGCTTCGATCAGTCATCCACCATATCCTCAAGACCACCGGCCTGAAGACTCGAGATCTTAGACCAACCATCATGTATGAAGACAATGCTGCTTGCATCGCTCAACTACGAGGTGGCTACATCAAAGGTGACAGGACGAAGCACATTTCCCCTAAGCTCTTCTGGACGCATGAACAGCAAGTAGACAACTAGGTCGACATCCAGCAGATCCAGTCTTGCAACAACCTGGCAGATCTATTTACTAAAGCTTTACCTCACAGTACCTTTAGAAAACTTTTACTAGGAATTAGGATGAGGCAGTTGAGAGATTTACAAGCCTGAAGCTTGTACTTTTAAGGGGGAGTTAATGTAGTGTTGTACTCTTTTTCCTTGGCTATTGGTATTTCTCACTGGGTTTTCCATAGCCAAAGGTTTTAACGAGGCAGCCACATCAACTCTGGATCCAGGAGTATCCACCCCTGATGTTATCCATCGATCAGGGGAAGTTACAGAGGCTTGTACTCTTTTTCCTTAGCCACTGGTTTTTCCCACTGGGTTTTCCTTGGCAAAGGTTTTAACGAGGCAAGTACTCTTAAACTTGGGATCCAGAAGTATCCATAGACCTATGATCAGATAAGCTCTGTAAACCCTGAAGTGTTCATCATGACTTATAACAATGGATGGATAAGGGGAAGTGTTATAAACGGGCTTTTGGTGGCCCAACCCGTTAGTGGGTATCCACCCATTATGTAACCCTATTGCTATAAATACAGGGCTATGAATTCCATAGCCATGACGTTTACAACACAGAATAATACTCTTTTTAACCAAATAATTGCACTATTAAGCCTCAGTTGTCCCTAGTTAGCACGTTCAATCACGTGATTTTTATGACATTTTTGTCCTTCGAGGATATGAGAACTGCAGTGATTGGTTTTGAGGCTGGCTCATGTGCTAGAGGGGGGAATTGGGGAAAGTGAAGCATAAAATAGTATTCGTAATTCAAGGAGTTGAGGACAGTATTGAGGGCATTTAAACCTTATTTCAGCTAGGTTTTTGTGCGTTTTTTTGGTACACGTTTGCATCTACAAGTAGAAATATAGAGTGCAAACTGAGAGGCCAAGAAGGTGGTTTGAGAGCCAAAGGTGATGTTTTTCAATTGTTTTCGTCTCCGAATTCTTAGCAGGTTTGGTTATTCTCTTGAACTAAACGCTATAACTTGTAATTCAAGATTATTGCATCATTAGTTATCTCTCCAACTAGATGCACACCAAGTATTGGATAGAACTAGTATAAATCTTGGTGTTATGTGCATGTTTTTCTTTTGTTTTGTATCACTTTTCATATATATTGATGTGGTGTGGGTTTTGTAGAGAAAGTCATTTTCTTTATTCGTTGGTTCAATGATCTTAGAATTTTGCGAGGCGATTGTTTTCTTGATAAGTCCATGAAGAGATGTAGGAACCCAAGAAACATGATCCTAATCACCCACATTTCTCTCTTCCTTTTGGGGGTAAAATGAGATGTTCAGCCTCCTACTCAAAATTAGGTTAGCACCACTCTTGATGTAACAAAAGTCTGCCTCTTAACTCATCTTCCCTTGCTCCTCTGAAAAAACTTTAATTCTTGTACTTTCTTAATTAGGACAAAAATGGAATCATTCATACATTTTTGCTCAACTAAGAGAAGCAGCTAAAGGTCCACAAATATTGCATCATATGTATATCTAATATATTCTATCCATCCTATCTGTTTTTGTAAGGTTAAATAGTCATATTTGCCTAATCATTCCTTTCCCACTCCTAACATTTGTGACTATATTCTACCTATTACTATTGTTTGTTGGGTTATTCAATTTTTTTGTAAATTTAACAAGAGAATAATAGGTATCATATGATATATATAAGCCTCGTAAGTGACCTCCAAAACTCACACCTCTACAATTTTTTTGGAGGATAGGAACCATTTATTTTGATGTTTATATTATAAAACCCGAAAACACCGAATATTGGATGAACGCAAGAGGTTTTACCCATTCATCCACCATAGCAAAAGTGCTAGTCAGGCAAAATTGTTAAATCTTTGATGTGTGGATGAATGTGCAAAACCCATTTCGTTCACTTGATATTCGGTGTTTTGTGATTTTAGAATATATAAATCAAATTGAATGTTTTTGATCCTTCAAAAAAATAACAGGCAGTGGAATTTGAAGGCCAATATGAGGCTTAACCTAATATGGCATATGATACCGATTATTCTCATTTAACAAATACTTATATATTGTCAATACATATAAGGACCCTAGCTATAAGGAAAACACTAGAAGGGTGGTTGAATAGTGTTTATAAAATTTAACTAAGAAATTACGCCTAATTAAAATCTTAATCCAACAAAGATGCGAAAATAAAAATTAACAAGAATGAACAATGCAAACAATAAGACGTTTCAAGGATTCAGATTACCCAAGTCAAACCCGACTTGTTCCCGGTAATCATGCGTCCCTCCACCCGAATTCCTCCGGATACACAAGTTAGAACCCTAACTTGAGGTTTCCTTTAAACCTACTTGTAGCACCCCTACAAGTGTAATCGAACAACAATCTATGTCATTGAATCCCACAACTTGGGATCAAGCAAACCATTCTCACAAATCGAGAGTGAAATCAAATAACAAATTTATGAAATTATGAAATACACTTACAATTCACCTATGCCTTGAAGCAGAACTTGAAGGAGCAAAGTGAAGTGAGTGTTGATCTCTTCCAAGAAGAGAGTGAAGCCCTTTCTCTTGTCACCACCAAATCCCTAGAGGATATCAACTTTGATTTTAGGTTGGAGAGCAAGAGAGGATGAGATTCTAGGGCTTAGAGAGAATGAGAGCTTAAGAGCTTGAAAATGAAGTCTTGAGTTGCTAAGAGAATTCCTAAGAGGCTCTAATGGAACAGTAGAAACTCCTCGTATAGGTTCTCCAAAACCCTCAAACAAAATACCCAAACCCCCCTTTGAAATCCGTGTGGAAAAGCCAACAGATAGAATTTACAGTACAGACAATCCACTGGTGAAGAAACCACAGTCGACTGCTGCACTATGTCAGAGAGTATGTGAGAATTCAAACGGTAACTTACCACGTAGGACAGTCGACTGATGAAGTTTGGACAGACGCCTGAAAACCATCAGGCGACTGAGAAACCTTTTGCAGGTGACTGATGCCTAAGTTGTGAAAACTAAAGAATTCTGAGTATACTAGGACATGCGACTGTTGTGGAATCAACAGGCACATATGCCATGGGCAGGCGACTGGAAAACCAACATTAGTCATCTGTTTCACGAATGCGTAACTTGCCAAAATCAAAGTTTTGTGCAAGTGTTGGACATGCGACTGTAGAAGCATATACAGGCGTCTGTGTCATGGACAGGCGCCTGTAAATCCTTCTTACATCGCCTGCAGGGGCTAGTGCGAAAGTTGACAAAACTTAAGAAGTTTGGGCAATATGAGACAGGCGACTTACTAACAAGTCGGAGTCGCCTGACACTAGACAGGTGCATGTACTTTGTACATCAGTCGCCTGATGAAAGTTAAGAACTGAAAGCCCAAAAATCAAGTCAAAAGAGTGTGCATAACAGACGACTGTTGAATAATTCACATTCTACTGTTTTGGGACATGCGCTTGTAAATTGTACTTCAGGCGCCTGTTGGAAGTATAAATTACATAACTTAGAATAAAAGAAGTTGAAAACCTAGGAATTGATTTCTAATGACATCCTAGGCTAGAATGAGTGAAGTATGTGAGCTCCAACAATAATCTATTTCAAAACTACATTCTGATAAGAAAGAAAAGAGAATAAAAAGATTACATTTGATTTAGCTTCTCTTCTTTCTCTTGAATGATCTTGAAGTCTTCTTGAAGTCTTTGAAGATTCATTCTTTAACTTTGATCACCCAATCTTCAAATTTGAGCTTTGATTGATCTTCATTGTCATCCATTGCTATTTGATCATCATGAAAAGCTTAGGCAATGGATTAACTGCATGGATGAGATTAGTCACAAATATTTATGTTTGCTCATCATCAAAACCAAGTAGGAAACAGTCCAATACTTAACAATACGTAGTTTATATGAAGAGAAATGAGCATGTTGATCATTTAATGCCCTTGAAAAGTCCATTCTCTACTATTCTTTTGGAAGATCAGTTCCGTCCATTTTGACCTTCATATTATAAAATTCCAACACCAAATACTGAGTGAACCCAAAACTTTTTGCACATCAGTCTACTGGTTAAAAAGATTAGCGGTTTTACAATAATTCAACTTTTGCACCGCTAGAACAAACCAGGAAAAAAAGCTTTGAATTGTCTCGATATTTGGTGTGTCGCAGTTCCAGATTGGGAACATCAAAATCAACGAAGCCGATCGGCCAAAAAAAACAGTAGAGGATGGAATTTTTTAACGTCATATGATATTTGTGGTCATATGGCCACAAAATTACCATTATTCAATGGTATGAATGTGACCTCAAATTATATATAGACTTTTGTACACAACATGATTACCCAAAGTAACACGAAGACCTTGGGCCCTTCTTTTTCAAATTGAAATGTAGGTTTCTTTTATTCATTTTATTTTCAAAGAAAATGATTTTGCTCACTTTCATCCCAATAGAAAAGAAGGCTTAGGGTGTAGTTCATTGAACCTTTCTAATGAGATGTGATCCTCTTGTTGTGACAAACATTGGTTATTCTATTTAAGCAACATACACTTAAACAAGCCTTCTTTTGATAACAAGTTTGGTGAATGTCACTTAGATATATTTGTTTTTTATATTTTTTCTTTATTTTAATAAGTGCACAAAACCCTAAGAAGCTTCTTGTTCAATGAGGAGAGGCAAATGACTGCATTCATGCACTTCATTCCAATTTTTTAGGTCAAAAGGGCATGGTTTGAAGCTAACAATATCATATGGCTTCTAATTTTGCTTTGATCTAAAAATTGTCCCATTTTGTTTACCATTGTATAAGAAAAGGCATAGAAGTGTTCCAGCTAAACACACATCTCTAGCTAATTAAAAAGAGATCACTACAGCATAATCCCAATCTTAGCCTCCCCAAAAAAACCATAATCAATTACTAATTCAAGACATGTTGTCAAGAATTTTTAATCTTCTTTGCTTTTGTTTCTGAATGTACTGATCAGCTGTATTCTTGCTAGGGGCGAGGATTGCCCCTTCGGTATGCTTGTGTTTATCGTAAATGTGATGGCTTGGATGCTTATCTCCGTTTCATTAAGATCTTTTTAATGACACACATAGAGCTAGGTTTATGTACATTATCAAATTCTTTCGTGTTTTCTTCTAAAATGTCCTAAACTATGTAAATTAAATTTAACCACACAAAATTTTGCTAGTTTCATAAAACTATAATAATTGTATTAATTGTATTTTTAGAGCTAGGTTTATGACATAATATTTTCTCTTTCCCTTCTATCAAACAATTAGTTTCAAAAAATTACCATGAATTTTTATTTTGTTTCATTTTTGTTTTTAGACAATTTCATGTATTTCTCTCTTTTTATTTTTATTTTTATTTTAGTTTGAGAATTCTTTAAAAACCTTTCTATTTAAGTGTTATCATTTGTTAGTTACTTTAATTTTTTTCTTTTATCTCTATACATCCATTTTTTGCTTTAATTTTTATTTTCTTTTTTTGGATTGCTCTTTATATTAAACATGTTTATTTTAATAATAGCAATATTTTATGATTTATTTTAACTAATTTTTCTCACTATTTTTTGTCAGGGACTTATATTTTCTTTATTTGAAAAAACAAAAGTTTATTTAAATAATCAAACTTTTATGTAATGGGTTTTTAATTTTTCTTTTCATTTCCTTGTCTATAACACGTGTTTATTTATTCATTTATTTATTTCTTCGTTCTTTTCTCAGAATTTTCTAAATCCTCATTTTTTGTTTTCTCGTGATGTGGTTTTGTTTTAATATCTTTTAACTTTCCAGTTGTGATCTTCCAAAAATTTAATTTCGTTTATTATATTTTATTTTTAGCTTTTCATTAATATTTTTTGATTTTTTGATTTTTACAACATTTCTTCTTTTGTTTATTTTTTATTTTCTTATGTTCTCATAATTAAAATACAAAAGTCTTTTTGTTCTAAAAATATTTACAATGAATCATGACATAAATTTTTACAAAAAAATCAAAAGGGAAATCATACATAACAAAAATACATAATTACAATATTTCCAAAAGAAATTTTAAAACAGAAAGCGCAGTAAAATAAACTCTAAAATATCATCATTTTTCTCCTCCTATTTCTCCAAAGCCCTCTCATCTTTCCCATCATCTTCGACAACAACAACAACATCCTCCTCCTCCTCCTCCTCCTCAAAAAAGTTCAAATACCTTCAAAATTATCATCTTCTCCCTTGCCTCCTTTACTAATGTCGTCATCGCCCTTCTCTTCCCCCAATCATCTTCATCTTCATCATCAACATCATTATCATATTCCCTCTTCTCCTCTACCATCATCGGCCACTATCATGGGTCGCAATCCTCCTCCTCTTACATCTCCTCATCATCATCCTCCTCAATAACCACAACAACACCATCTTCTTTTTCCTCATCACCATCTTCCATCTCCTCCTCAACTGTCGCCAGCCACTGTTACAGACTACCACACTCCTTTATTGGATCATTAATCCAATGTTGGAATTTTATTTTACATAATTAAGTATTGCGGGCTGTCATGTAAGGTTAAGCCCAATTAAAAGTGATATGTTAAGGTTTTGGGTATTTAGGTATTAATGTATTTAAAAGGGTGTGGACCTTTAATGTGCAGAGACTTAATATGTATTCTATTTTTATGATGAGATAAAATAAGAATGTCAATGACAACTGGATTGTTGTCTATAGTGGTCATGCTACTCTGATCACATGAATGAGGGTTTTTTAGTCTAACATCCTACCATCAAAAATAGAGCATGGAGAAAACTAAAGGATTTTCTAAGAAGATTCGTGTTGATCTGGAAGGCAAAACAACAATAACAACACCATCCTCGTCATCCTCTTTTTCTTCATCCACAAAAAATTCAAAGCGCTCTAAAATCAACGCTTCGTCTCCTTCCTCCCTTATCGTCGTCATACCACCATCGCCGAACATCACCATCTTGACACCCTCTGGCATTCTCTACCATGATGGGCAATGGTTTTAAGGATATTGCGAAAAAATTAAAAACAAAAAAGAAGGCAAATGATTTTTTAAAGAAGGGCAATTTATCACAATAAATGATGTGCCAGCTTAACTAACATCAAGATAACGGATGTCAGTTTTAAGAGAAAAAACCAAGTTATATGAGGTTAACCTTAATTTACACAATTCAGCATGTTTAAAGAGAAAATGAGAAAGAATTTGATAGTTGTTGTAAAGCATCAAATCTAGAGGGGAGACCCCAGGGTTACAATAGAGATGGTCTTATCTTATGGATAAGACGTAATCCCAATACAAACACTCGTCAACATCCGTTACAACACTCCCCATTATCCAGTCATAGGTGTGGACTCTGCTCATAAATTCTTCGGGATTCTGAGTGTCTTATGAGCCTCACAAGGGGTGGATACTTCAGAATCCTGAGTTGATGGGTTTGCCTTGTTAAAACCTTTGGCTATGGAAAACCCTGTGGGAAAAATCCGTAGCTAAGAAAAAAGAGTACAAATTCCCTCTAACTCTCCCTGATCCGTACAAGCCTTTAGGCTTTCAGATCTCTTAGGTATTTTTCATCACTCCTGTTTACACCATTCTGAAAATATACACAGATTACAAATATCACCATCACTAAGCAGCTGCTGAAACCAAAAACTCTGGACAGATGTGCTTTGTTTTGTCGCCTGTGATGTGGTCTCCTCAAAAATGGGTAAACAAGTGGCAAAGTCTTCAGATTATGTGGTCAGCTTTAAAAGATCAACCGCTGTCCCAGTCGTCACAGGGATGTGATGTACCACCTGGTGCACTCAGATACAACATTGGTTTGTTTCTGGAATGGTGAGGATCTCGGAATGATAGGATGATGTTGCCTTCATAGTTTGTTTTGCAGATCTGTAGTAGATGGTCGTTCCACTATGGGTACCCAGTTTGTGATTTCCCATTATAGGGGTCGGACATGTAACCTACATTTGCATAAGCATGGAGGATAATTCTTTATAATGTAAGCTCAAATCTATCGACCCATGGAGGAAGCACAAAAGATGCTTAAATCCGGTCTAATGACACTTTTTAGGTGCCAAACTGTCTCTGGCTAGTTAATTTACTACAACTGCTAAATCGGGACTCATGCAATTAGCTAGGAGTGCACTGATTGCACTTACATAAGGGACGTCAGGACCAAGTATATCATCCCCCTCTTCCAGAGAACGAAAGGGGTCTTTTTGCACATCTATTGAGCATACTACCATAGGTGTACTTATAGGATGACAATGGCTCTTTGATTTCTTCAACGCACTCAGGGCGTATGAATTTTAATGTAACAGCATTTTATCTTTTTAGATAAATCTGTGAGCCATGACTGATCTTTATTGTCCCTAGGTCTTTCCTTTCATGTTTGATAGTCATGCTTGAACAAATATTTCGATTTTCTCTTTAGGTGATCCGATGAGTTTTAATTTGTTTACAACTATTATCTCAAATTATGTCCTTTGCTCTTAATACAGATGCAAAGACAACCCTGTTGAGTATTGGACTTCTCCCTACTTGGTTTTGATGAGGAGAAAACATAAATACTTGTGACTAATCCCCTACTTGCAGTTAATCCATTGCCTAAGCATATCATGAAGATCAATTAGCAATGGATGTCACTCAAGGATCAATCAAAGCTTGCAAAGTGGATTGGATGATCGAAGATGAAGATTGTAACTTCAAGAAGACTTCTAGATCTTCCAATAGAAAGAAGAGAGGCAAAACAAATGTATTATTTTATTCTCTTCTTCTTTCTTTCTAGAATGTAACTTAGAAGTAGAATTATGTTGGAGCACACACATCTTTCATTCTATCTTAGGAAAGCATTAGAACTCAATTCATAGGCCTCCAATTCTTTATTCTCAAGCAAGTGCAGTGTGGAGTTCATACAGGCGACTGCTGAAGAATTTACAGCCGCCTGACTCCATACATGCGCCTGAGATTTGTTTTCCAATCGCATGTTATGCACATACTTTATCACTTGATCTTCTGGACTTTTTGCTATAAATATATTCAGTTGACTGATGTACTATGTACAGGCGCCTGTCCAGTTACAGGTGCATGTGACTCGTTAAACAGTCGACTGTCTATCCTAGTTCAGTCTTCCAAAGTTTTGTCAACTTTTGTACTTGCATTTGCATGCGATGTAGGAAGAATTTACAAGCGCCTACCCATGGCAAAGTCGCCTGTATATGTTGCTACAGTCACCTGTCCCAGCTTGTCAAACTTCCTAAGTTTTGACAACTTTTGCACTTGCTTCTGCAGGCGATGTAAGAAGGTTTTACAGGCGTCTGCCCATGGCACAGTTGCCTGTATATGCTTCTACAGTCGACTGTCCTGTCCTCCTAATATTTCCTGAGTTTCCACCACTTACACTTAGGATGTTAGTCGCATATAGAAGATTTCTTAGTCGCCTGTTGGTTTACAGGCGCCTGTCGGTTTACAGGCGCCTGTCAAACCTTCATCAGTCGACTGTCCTACGTGGTAAGTTACCGTTTGAATTCTCACCTACCCTCTGACACAGTGCAACAAGCGACTGTGAGTTCTTCATCAGTCGACTGTCTGACACGTATTTTCTATCCGTTGGCTTTTTCCAAACGGATTTCAAAGGGGGTTTTGGGTATTTTGCTTGAGGGGTTTAGATAACTTATAAAAGGGTCTCCTATTGTTCCATTGGAGAATCCTCGAAACCCTTAAGACTTCATTGATCTCATCTCTAAGCTCTCAAGCCCTCAATTCTTTCCAAGCCCTAGAATTTCTTTCTCTCTTACTCTCCAACCTAGAATCAAAGTTGATATCCTCTCGGCATTTGGTGGTGACAAGAGGAAGGGCTTCACTCTCTTCTTGGAAGAGATCAATGCTTACTTCACTTTGCTCCTTCAAGTTCTACTTCAGGGTATATGTGTTTGTAAGTGTTTTTCATTTCGAATTTCATTATCTCGTATTTCGATTTCACTCTCGGATTGTGAGAGTGGGTTTGCTTCATCCCAAGGTGTGGGAGTCTAGGACATTGATTGTTGTTCGATTACACTTGTAGGGTTACTACAAGTGGGTTTAAAGGAAACCTTAAGTTAGGGTTCTAACTTGAGTATCCGAAGGTATCAGGGTGGAAGGGGTGTAGGATTACCGGGAACAAGTCGGGATTGGACTTGGGTAATCCGAACCCTTGAAACATCTGTTGTGTTAGCTTGTTTCATTTTGGGTTAATTTATATTTTTGCATTTATTTTTGGTTGGGGATTTAAATTAGTATAACTATCGTTTAAATTTTATAAACACTAGTCAACCCTCCTTCTAGTGTTTTCCTCATAGCCAGAGTCCTTACAATTGGTATCAGAGCGCAAAGTTTATAGCTATGGCATCCACCAACAACTACGTTCCTCTACCTCCTTCATACAACAATCAAGATCGTGATGGTGCTTCTACCGTTTTCGAAGGACAATCAATGGTTCGTCCTCCGCATTTTAATGGCACGAATTACGACTATTGGAAGTGCCAGATGGAGACATTCCTAAGGAGTGCTTCTCTTTGGAGAACCCTTTGTAAGAAATACATTGAACCCACCGAAGAAGATTTTGAGAAATGGACTCCCACCGAGAAGTCCACCGAGGTGAACAATGCCAAAGCAATGAATGCTCTTCATTGCGCATTGGATCTGGATGAGTTCAATAAGCTCTGCACATGTAAGCGTGCATGTGATCAAGCCGAAACTAACTCCGAAACGATGTCGTTTACCGCAAGCGCACGGTATAGTGGCGAGCGGGTATCGAACACGGAGAAGTGGTGCTACACTACCTATCTACTCTTAGGTTGAGTTAGACTTGCGAGTTTATTGGTGGATGTGGATTGTGGAGTGTTGTAATGATGGTGGATGCAAACGTCGTGTCACTCGATATCGCAAACAAAGGGGTCCACACAAAGAAAGAAAGAAAAGACTAGGGCTTTAAGACTCACCACTAGGACCGTCGGACGTCGACGCTAGGCTAGGACTCTTACGTTGCATTGGTTTTATTGTGAATTGTAGCATCTAGGAAGTGAATTCATGTGTCTGGGCATCATGAATCTAACGTATCGCATTAACCCCGCTCTCGCAACGGGTGCACATGATACGTGCATTAAGGATCAAAAATAATCTCACCACTCTCGTGGTTCGAATACTCTCAACTCGTACCACTCTCGTGGGTTAGAGCTTCGAGGTATTTTGGTGGCTCTTATTGACGCAATGGCGGTAGCCGTCAATTAGTTATATAGTTCGTCGGTGGATCCCCTCAAGGCACGAGCCGGGCATGGTCACGTTCCTCGGTTGAATCCACTAACTCCCTAATTAAATCTGTAGGATATTCCTTAAGCTAATCGATTCCACCGACCGTGGGCACGATCTCAGTACGAATTCTCCTAGGGATTTTGCTAAATCAACCAAAATACAACCCCAATTATTCCAATGCATCATAAAAATCCCAACTTTGCAACTAAGTCCTAAGATCCATGGGCTAATCCCTTAGCCCTAGAAAAGATTACCCAAGCATATCAATATCAATCGATAAAATAACGCACAAAGATTTCATTGCATTCATCAAGAATGGATAAACAATAATAAATCACAAAGAAATAATAAAAGAATTAAAAAGGTCAAAAATACTTATCTTGATACAAAGGATGGGCCTAGGGCATAGCCAAACTCCCCAAAAGATCGTCTCCACAAAAGTCTAAGTAGGATCTAAAAATTATCTTTAGAAAAGTATTCTCAAAAATCTAATCTAAAATCCCTACAGAACTCCCCCCTAAAACTCAGAAATAACCTCCCATGGTGGCTGCCCGAATCCCCCTACAAAAAACCCTCACCAAAAACAAACTCCAAAAATCCAGGCGCAGGATAAAATATGGGCCCAAGTGACTCGGTCCGAGTACAAAGCTGCTCGGTCGAGTCGTTCGGCAGCTCGGTCGAGTCGTTCGGCTGCTCGGTCGAGTTGCACAGGGAATCAAAAATCTTCCAAAATCGTCGCTCTGCCTACCCGGGCCAAGTACACATCTACTCGATCGAGTAGAAGGTTGCTCGGACCGAGTAGGAGGTTGCTCGGTCGAGTCAAAGGTTGCTCGGCTGATTGGGGACTAAAAACGCACTTCAGCCTCATTTGCACATTACTCAGACCGAGTAGGAGGTTGCTCGGACCGAGTAGGAGATTGCTCGGTTGATTCGGACATCAAAAACAGCATTTCGGTCGAGTAGTACACAGCTCGGACCGAGTAGAATACTGCTCGACCGAGTAGGCTGCTGAGAACAGTTTCAGCTCTGTACCATCAACTTGCAGAAATTCTCTAGGGCTCATCCCACCTCCGATTTACGCGTTATTAGTGGAGTTGGAACCGTCTTGAAGTCTATTATCTGGAAAAAATATCATAAAAATAGTGAAAAATCTCAGGTGATAGAAGATTTAGAAATAGTACACGGCTGTCCTGTTTCCAGCACTTCGGGTCGCTCGATTCCTTCGCCGCATCATAGTTCGATCGAGCGACCTTCTCTCTTGCCCCTTCCTTGCTCTAGTATTCTTCTTTGGCACCTCGAGCATGTCATCATAAGTGTCATTGGTGCTCTCACATCACCGATCATCTTATTGACTCCAAATTGCTCCAATATCGCCCAAATACCTGAAATGGACATAAACGCTCCGAAAGTCATATTATTCCAAATAATAGCGTAAAAGCGTATGAAATATGTAATTGAGCAATCATTTTGACGTGTAATATTATCGATAAAATGTGGAATATAATGACACATCAGCATGTCAAATATGGAACCATCTCGTCGTCACCCACGAGGGAACGAACAAGGTAAAATTGTCAAAATTATATGTTGCTATACAAAACTTCGACATGTTTCATATGCAGGAAAGTGAGAATATTGCAACGATGTACGGTCGTTTCACTGACATCACCAATGATCTTGAAGCTCTTGATCAAGTATACGCTCAACAAGAAAAGGTGAGAAAGATAATCATGGGAATGACCTCAAAATGGGAAAGAATGGCTATTGCCAATGAGGAGGTCAATGACATGAAGAACTATACCATGGTGAATCTCATCGGTACTCTCATGTCTTACGAAATAAGAAGGGAGAACCGAATGAAGATTAGAGCTATGATGAACCCAACGGAGGCAAAGAAGAAAGCATTAGCCTTCAAGGCTACTTCTTCATCCTCCGATAGGGATGAATCCAAGAACGAAATGGATTTGGAAGAAATGACACAAATGACGAAGAAGTTCCAACACTTCTTTCGCAAAGGTAAATTTCTTTCCAAATCTAAATTTGATTCCACTAATAATTCATCTTCTCTTTATTTTAAGTGTAACAAGCTAGGGCACATCAAGAAGGATTGCCCAATGCTAAGAAACAAAGAAAAGTGGAAAGCACCAAAGTACCACAAGTCCGACAAATTTAAGAATGATAAGAAGAAATGACTTGTTGGAACTTTCGATGACTCAAGTGGAAATTCCTCGAGTGAATCCAAGGATGAGAAAAGTGAGAATGCACATATGTGCTTCACGGTCCGAGAGGATGCATTCTCCGATGGAAGCGATAGTGAAAATGATGAACCCGAGATAACCATGTATGAACTTCGTGTTGGGAAATCTAGTCCTACCCCAAAGTGATTTTGATGATGATCACACCAAATATTGTTAATGTACTAATCATATTATTTAAGATGTGTATGTTGTGAAAATAAGCGAAGTGAAGCTCAAAGCATACTCAGAGAAGAAGAACTTCAACCACACTCTTAGAGGATGAAGATGAATTTAGCTCGCAATTCAATGTCTACATTCTAAAGCTTCAGTTCAAGCACAAGAAGTGCTCATAGATGAAACTCAAAGAATGTGCTCAAGCTCAAGCTAAAGAGGAGCTCAAATTCAAGTGAAGCTCATGCAATTACATCAAATTCAACCATGGCTTCAAAGTCTTCATAGTGTCTAGTGTGTGAGTTGTCTTTTTCTTAGGACTATGTTAGAGCCAAGAAGAATATGCACACACACACACACACACACACACACAATGATTTTCTAAAATAGTTTTAAACTTGTTCTAAATTCATTTGAAAGCTTATTTTTCAATAGAAGCTAAGTTTCAACTTGTAGTCAACTACAAACACCCAGTAGTTCACTATCCTGATTTCTACCTTCTTCCTGAAAATGTACTCTGGGAGTCGATTACCAAAATTAGGGAGTCGACTACCTGATTAGCAGAGTTTTTCTTAAAACTTTCTGGGAGTCGACTACCTCCTCTGGGAGTTGACTGCCAGCTGTGCCCGAGTGACTAATTCTACTCGACCGAGTAGTAGACTGCGACAGAGCTATCAAAAACACACACTCTGATTCCATTCCTCCCTCGACCAAGTAGAACTCGCCTCTCGCCCGAGTCATGCCCCAGTCAACTACAAATTTTGATAGTTCCGACGAGCTACTCGACCACGTGACGCACGTCACTCGGCCGAGTGACTTAGGCGAAATCAGCCCTATAACATCTGAATCGACAGCTCGAGATTTTTGAAATCCCCAAATTCCCAAATTCGCAACTCTTGCCTCCTACTCGCTCGCCCGACGTCCCGACTCGCCCAAGCCCAACACCGCTGACACCAGACCACCGTCCGCCGTCGCACCTATCGCCGCTCGCCGTCGATCCCCCTCCCATTTTGCCCTATTTCAACCCATTTCTTCCCCTATTCATTTCGTGAGCCCTATTCTTCCCCCATGCAAAATTAAAACCCTATTTATAGCCTATTTTCTTTGATTTACCCCAAGATTTCTGATATTCATTGCTAATCTTTGTCTTTGTGCCTAAGGATATATTGGAGGAGACCCTACGTTGAATTGGTGATGTAGGGGAGGCGTTTATTGCTTATCCATCACGTGGAGCTGCGCCATGCTTGGTACACTCTCTCCTTACTTTATTTAGAGCACTTTGTAATTTTTACATCTCACGGCACACCCATGCCTCCACGCCGCACTAGATCTAGTTTGAGGCAGCCCGCTTCTAGGCAGAATAGGACTGGCGACCCCGGTCTCTCTTCCCCTAGGGCAGACTCCCCACCCTCTAGCGAGCCACCTCCCACTCTCCCAGCTCCCATGACTTCCCTTTCATCCCATCTAGTACTTCCACCCACCGTCCATGGGACGTATGATGCCGTCTCCAGGGACAACGATCGGGAAGAGAAATTCGTCGCTATGCTCCTCCTCATAGGTTAGGGAGGCGGGACCACTCAGCAGTCAGTCGAGCAGGACCTGCCAGTCATTCTCGATCTCTTTAGGTGCCAGCGTCCACCTCCAGTCACACCAGCACCTGCCCCTCCTTTGGGTCCTCTACAGCGGGATCCCCCACCACCCCCAGAGGGCGACATTCCTGCTTGATGACTATTGTTCCTATGTCCACCCCCTTATATTTTGTGCACATCTGTCTGTTTGGGGCCCTGCTCTCACACAGCTTGGGGGAACCGATTTCGCACCAAATGTATATATCTACCATGTTGCATCAGTATATAGTTCATTTTGCATCCAACATTTGCATGCCTGCTGCATTCATCATCTGCATATATCATGCCATATTTTATTTTCTTTATTTTCCTTTTATTTTGCATCATGCATGCATCCTCCCCACCCACCCCTATCTTATGCATCCGAGTGCCACGGTTAGCACATTAAGAATAATCTGATGTTTAGCTTGGGGGAGTGAGTGTACACACACTTTTTATTTTCTTCATTTTTATCTTTATTTTCACCTTTCTTTATTTTTCACTTAGTTTCACTCGCTTTTTCATTTTTCTTGACATGCATCACGTTTTCTTATTTTTGGAGTGACTTGCATATGTATAGTTAGTTTTTATTTTCATCCTTATTTCTTTTACTTTCTTTGCTAGAGATGAATTCACTATGACGACTATATTTTGGAGTTTGCTTTACTCTTATGCGTATATTCTCTTGCCATGCTATCATTTTTATTTCTGATATAATATGCGATATATTGCTATGCATTTGAGAAAAAGAACTTCCATTGTTTATTTTGTGCTTATGAATGAAATTTTAGCATTAACTGAATCTGGGAATTATTATTGTAAACTCTTCGTAGAAAACACACCAAGCTTCACGCATTAATTGCATATACTTGGAGTACTGCTTTGCATCTCTATTATCACTTCTTTTTGCATGAAATGTGTACTGAACTTCCTGGTTGAATGAGTGATTGCCATTTGATATGATTAGATTAGTTTACTTTTTATTATCAAACTGAGTAGATTACATTACCCGGCTGAAGTTGTGCACATACAAAGAGTGAACCGAGCGTTATACATATTTCTTTCTCAACATATCTTGAATATCATTTCTATACTTATAGTTATTGGTGAATCTCCCCTAGGTGAATCCTATATTTGCATATCCCCATGCTAAAAAGAATAAGCTCCATGAATCCCAAAATCTCAAAGAATATATATATATATATATATATATATATATATATATATATATATCTCTCTCTCTCTCTCTCTCTCTCTCTCACATTTGGGATTGTTCTTGTGTATATATAAAAAGGAAAAGGAAAAAGAAAAAAAGAGCGAAAAAGAGAAAAGAGAAACAAAAAGGAAGTTCCATTGTATATACACAATCTCTTCTTTCCTCTTTCTTCCTCATCTTCCTCTTATTCATTTGGAGCTACAAAAATATGGGAAAAGTCATATCTTTATATTTGATGCCACCACGCTTATAGATAAGCTTGTAATGCCCTGTGTAGCTACTGCACATGTACTAGAGGGGGGGAATAGTATTTTAAAATAATCAAGAGAGTTATTCCTAATTATTGTGCAAACATACAAACAACAATGCGGAATAGACTACAAACAACAAGAATAGACAACGCAAACAAATGATGTAACGGGTTCAGATCCACCCAAGTCTCCTCGACTTGTTCCCGGTGATCCTACATCCCAACCACCCAGATCCCCTCCGGATACTTGAGTTAGAACCCACTAACCCAAGATTTCCACTATGAAATTCTTGTAGAAAAAACATCTACAAGACCAAATCATACACAAATGACATGTGACTTCCACAACCCGGGATCACACCCTTTCTCTCACAACCGAGAGAAACACTTGCAATAATGAAGTAAATGAAACAATGAAATACTTACCAACAAAATTCTATGCCTTGAGTAAACTTACCAATATTAGGTCAAGAAGGATTTTGAGGAAGAAGATGTCACCAAACCCTAGCTCCAAGAAGTTGACCAGCAATAGAAGCATAGGGTGGAGTTGGTGACCTTGATTCAAGCTCTTAGCTTGAGAGGCTCACAATGGAGAGAATCTCTCTTGAGGACTTAGGGCTCAAGAAGTTGAGGGAGAGATTCTTGTGAGAAGAGAGAGCTTTGGAATAGAGTTGAATGGCTCCTCTTTGATTTCTCTAAACCTCTAAAATGGCAGCCTTGAATACTAGGAAAGAACTCCTCCAAGTATATATAGGATAGAGGAAAGAGAGAGCAAAAATCGTGGCATTAAATGCTCCAACGGCTCTATTCTGAAGCAGTCTAGTCGGTCAAAGAAGGATCACTGACCGACTAGTTTCTCAACTAGTCGGTCGGTGATTCAACATGAACCGACTAACTGAAGAACAGCCAAAAGAGAAAGTTCAGACATAAAGTACTAGTCGGTCTAAGAAGACTTGCCAACCGACTAGTTTCACAACTAGTCGGTCGGTGAGTGTTCTTTGACCGACTAAGAGTTGAAATCAAATAGGCTGAATACAAGTTGAACTAGTTGGTCAGAGAACAAATCCTAACCGATTAGTTTCTCAACTAGTCGGTCGGTGATTGTTCTTTGACCGACTAACGATAAACAGTAGCTCATGCTGTGAAAATGAAAATATAACTAGTCGGTCCATGAAGGATTTCAAACCGACTAGTTTGACAACTAGTCGGTCGGTGAACCTTCTTGGACCGACTAATTGGTCAACAGTGAATGAGCTGAAATGAGCAAGGAGATCTAGTCGGTTCAAGAAGAATTGCTGACCGACTAGATTGCCATCTAGTCGGTTGGTTCTTCTTCTTGAACCAACTAAGATGCACTAGAAGCCTCGAATCGAAGCGCGAAGCTTCGGGAAAGTTTCTATGGGCTTCTATGATAATCCTAGCTCTAATAATGTAAGACCCACTCAAGTCTTAACATTCTATACGATGAAGCTAGAAGACAATAAATAAAACTTGACGAACCGTCTTCAAAAGCTTCATTCCGAATCTCTTGACTTCAATAATGCTCCTAGAGCTTCAACGAAGCTTCAGGCACACGATCACGTGCTTTAAGAAGTCTTGAGACGTCGCTTTTGATATACGTGGAGTTTTGGCGACGATCTCCATAACTGCGCTCACAAAGAGTTAGTTCACAATATTTATGTTTGCTCATCATCAAAACCAAATCCGGGGAATCAATACTCAACATTCTCCCCCTTTTTGGTGATGACAAACCAACATAAATAATAATCAATAATGATAATTCAAATGAATTTTACTTACTCCCCCTGCATTGATGACATGTTAGTTCCGTATTCAATAGATAAACATACGCATCAAGCAGACGAGGGAAGTATAAAATATGAACTCAAGTATTGCAGTTTAGGATCTAAATCCATTTTTATATCTTAACTCCCTCTGAATCTAACATATCAAATTAGATTCATGATAAAATGCTTTAAATTATCATTTAGTATATTGTCATTATTAATTCTCTCCCCCTTGGCATTACCAAAAAGAGCTGGAGGAGATCAACGACAACAACAAAGGCTAAGAATAAAAGCACGAGAGTCTAAGAATACGACTACGGTCCAAATGACACCTAGGTAAAATACCAAATGTAAAATACCGAATAAAATCAAAGCGTGCCAATGAGACCATAGTCGAAAAACGAAATCATCAAAACTCAAATCAATTTCACATATTGAGTTATGAAACATACTCTCCAATATCAACATTCTTGGTTAATTTAGTGCATGGAAAACAATTCTATGTTTTCATAAAAGTAAATCTATTTAACCAAAATAATCGTCGAGCGACGAAGTCAATATTAGAGACATAAATATAATGTGCACAAGAAATCAATGGCAACAAGATGTACACATCAAACAACACCAAATGTCACAACATTGATCGAAAAAGGATCACAAAGAATAAGCATTCCAAATCTAAGTGAAGTGTGCGATGTGATGTGACAAGGTGATAAAACCAATATGCAATCAATAACATGCAATAGTGTTATGCCAAAAATAGAGATAGAAACTTCGAAAAATTTATGGCATACACAAATCTAGTACTAGCATGCATTCCAAAATAGATACTCACTAAGTGAGTCAATAAAAAGCGTGGAATGCAATGAGCATGATAAATATAAGTACATAATCATAAGCTCAAAACTAGCATCAAAATATGCAAGAGTAAGTCTAAAACATAAAGAGACATCAACATGCATTCCACACACATGGATACCAAATGTATATCAAATGTAAGAGTATACTTACAACATTAAACTCCCTCTACTTTGGTGCATCACTTAAGCACCATCAACTCCAATTGATTGAAAATCCTTGCAAATCAAGGAGTTGGTAGGGTTGGTATCCCAAGGTGGATTGAACCTAGAAAACATAATATGGAGCTAAAATTTGATTTGTTGCTCCTTCTCTTATTCTTGAGTACCTGAAGATAAAATATCATTCCATGGTACACAAGGACATTGGGTCCTAAGAGATTAGACCTTTGGAAGCCAAGTCCAATTGGACTTAGACTTCCTAACGAAATCATCATTATGCACAACATTCATAAAATAGGAATTCATGTAAGCTTGTTTTTCATGCATGCTTGTGTCCTTTGGGTTCCAAATAGTGAATTTCTTGGGAGCCCTATTCCTATTGGGAGCATGCATACGTTGTTGATTTCTACGTGATGCATGTCGTGGATACGCATATGGCACATGATGAAATGGTGCATGATGATAATTGTTCATATGATGGTGTGGATGAACATATGCATGTGGAGGAACACGTGCATGAGTGTGTCTCACATGGTGTGAACGTGCTCGTGGATGTGGAGCATAAAAATCATCATACATGTGAACACGTGGAGTAGGAGGTGTGTTCCTACGTGGCATGGTATACATGAAAGCATGACCCTTCTTTGGAGGTCCACCCAAAGTGGGTTTCTTTCCAAATAGGGGTGTGTACCTAGCGGAAGCACCATCAGTAGAAGAACTACACATGAAGTGTTTACTCCCACTAGTTGAGGCTTCGGAAGATGGCCTAACAAAGGTCGTGACCGATTTGGACGAGTCTCCCATCTTACACCCCCAAGCCAATGTGATGATTGGCCGGAAGTAAGTCATTTAGGATATTATCCAAATGGCCCTTACCTTTATTGAATTTATTAATTCGGCCTAATGTGTACTCATACTTCTCGGTGAGAGAATGCATAGAAGCATCCAAGGTGGACACTTGCGATGTGAGTACATAAACATGAGATTTGAGATTCTCATTATCAATACTCAAAGTTGAGTTTTGAGAAGTCAAATCTGCCATCTCGCGTTCATCCGAATCCTCAATATGCACATGCTCAAGTTGAGATTTGAGATTTACGATCTCATTTCTCAACCCTTCAACAACGGTGTCGTTGTTGATGATGATAGGCTTAGGTGAGGTTTGAAGACTAGTTAGCTCATTTTTAGTCTTAGTAAATCTATTAGCCAATTTAGAAAACTTATACCAAAGTTGTTCGTTGGCTAATCTAAGTTCATTCATAGTTACCTCTTCGCCTTCATCCTCGCTTTCATCGGAGGAGGATCCTTGATCATGTTCCTCTCTTGCCATGAAGCACATGTGTGCTTGCTCCACTTGTTCATCATCCGACTCTCCACTTGAGGAATCCTTGTCGGAGTCGGTGAATGAGCTGACAAGTCCTTTCTTGTACCCTTTCTTGTACTTTCTTAACTTGTCGTACTTGGATGCCTTCCACTTCTCCTTGTGTTTGTTGAGAGGACAATCTGGCTTGATGTGTCCTGGCTTGTTGCATTTATAACACACATGAATAGATGCATTAGAAGAACCAAATTTAGCTTTGTTCTTGAACTTACCTTTTCGGAAGAATCGGTCGAACTTCTTTGCCAAATCGGCCAAAGCTTCTATGTCCAACTCGTCTTCCGATTCTTCATCATCGGTGGATGTAGATGGAGCGGCCTTGAATGCAATCGTATTTTTCTTTGGCACGTATTGCTCCAAGTAAGACTTCATCTTTTCCTGCATTTTGATCTTACTGTCCTTGCGTACCTCCTAAGACAACAAGGTAACCATTAGTTGTACGACAGTATATTTATTCATATCGTTACCTTCCTCGATGGCGAAGGTACGCTTTTCCCAACAAGAAGGAAGTCCGTCAATAATCTTTGCGACTTTCTCCTTTTGGGTATAGTTCTTTCCAAGAGCTTCCAATTCGTTGGATATGTCCACGAAGCGAGCATAGTACTCCTTCATACTTTCACCCTGTTCCATGTGAAATAATTCAAACTCTTTGTTACAACAACGAGTTTAGAGTCTTTTACCGTACTCGTTCCTTCGTGCAAGATGAGGAGTTGGTTCCATATTTGATATGCACACTTACATGTGCATATCTTGTTGAAGTCTTCGGGCTCCAACGCACATTGCAAGGCATTCATGGCCTTGGCATTGTTTACCTCCGCGGCGACCTCCGCGGTAGTCCACTTCGCGAAATCTTGTTCGGTGGGCTCGACATATTCCGTCAACGTGGCTCTCCATAGTGAAGTACTCTGGAGGAACGTTTCCATCCGGCATTTTCAGTACCCATAATTGGTACCGTTGAAGAAGGGAGGCCTAGTTGAGGAGTGTCCTTCCATCACCGAAGAAGCTCCTTCACGATTCTTGAAAACACTGTAGTCGTTGTTTGTCATAGCTATGAACCTTGGCTCTGATACCAATTGTAATGCCCTGTGTAGCTACTGCACATGTACTAGAGGGGTGGTGAATAGTACTTTAAAAAAATCAAGAGAGTTATTCCTAATTATTGTGCAAACATACAAACAACAATGCGGAATAGACTACAACAACAAGAATAGACAATGCAAACAAATGATGTAACGGGTTCGGATCCACCCAAGTCTCCCCGACTTGTTCCCGGTGATCCTACGTCCCAACCACCCGGATCCCCTCCGGATACTTGAGTTAGAAACCACTAACCCAAGATTTCCACTATGAAATTATTGTAGAAAAAACATCTACAAGACCAAATTATACACAAATGACATGTGACTCTCACAACCCGGGATCACACCCTTTCTCTCACAACCGAGAGAAACACTTGCAATAATGAAGTAAATGAAACAATGAAATACTTACCAACAAAATCCTATGCCTTGAGTAAACTTACCAATATTACGGCAAGAAGGATTTTGAGGAAGAAGATGTCACCAAACCCTAGCTCCAAGAAGTTGACCAGCAATAGAAGCCTAGGGTGGAGTTGGTGACCTTGATTCAAGCTCTTAGCTTGAGAGGCTCACAATGGAGAGAATCTCTCTTGAGGAATTAGGGCTCAAGAAGTTGAGGAAGAGATTCTTGTGAGAAGAGAGAGCTTTGGAATAGAGTTGAATGGCTCCTCTTTGATTTCTCTAAACCTCTAAAATGGCAGCCTTGAATACTAGGAAAGAACCCCCTCCAAGTATATATAGGTTAGAGGAAAGAGAGAGCAAAAATCGTGGCATTAAATGCTCCAACGGCTCTATTCTGAAGCAGTCTAGTCGGTCAAAGAAGGATCACTGACCGACTAGTTTCTCAACTAGTCGGTCGGTGATTCAACATGAACCGACTAACTAGAGAACAGCCAAAAGAGAAAGTTCAGACATAAAGAACTAGTCGGTCTAAGAAAACTTGTCAACCGACTAGTTTCACAACTAGTCGGTCGGTGAGTGTTCTTTGACCGACTAAGAGTTGAAATCAAATAGGCTGAATACAAGTTGAACTAGTCGGTCAGAGAACAAATCCTAACCGATTAGTTTCTCAACTAGTCGGTCGGTGATTGTTCTTTGACCGACTAACGATAAACAGTAGCTCAGGCTGTGAAAATGAAGATATAACTAGTCGGTCCATGAAGGATTTCAAACTGACTAGTTTGACAACTAGTCGGGTCAGTGAACCTTCTTGGACCGACTAATTGGTCAACAGTGAATGAGCTGAAATGAGCAAGGAGATCTAGTCGGTTTAAGAAGAATTGCTGACCGACTAGATTGCCATCTAGTCGGTTGGTTCTTCTTCTTGAACCAACTAAGATGCACTAGAAGCCTTGAATTGAAGCGCGAAGCTTCGGAAAAGTTTCTATGGGCTTCTATGATAATCCTCGCCCTAATAATGTAAGACCTACTCAAGGCTTAACATTCTATACGATGAAGCTAGAAGACAATAAATAAAACTTGACGAACCGTCTTCAAAAGCTTCATTCCGAATCTCTTGACTTCAATAATGCTCCTAGAGCTTCAACGAAGCTTCAGGCACACGATCACGTGCTTTGAGAAGTCTTGAGACGTCGCTTTTGATATACGTGGAGTTTTGGCGACGATCTCTATAACTGCGCTTACAAAGAGTTAGTTCACAATATTTATGTTTGCTCATCATCAAAACCAAATCCGGGGAATCAATACTCAACAAAGCTTGGGGGAGGAAATCCAATGACGTGAGAGTGTGTGACTATCTATATGTGCATGACAACCTAAGCTAGGTAATCTTTGATACTTAGGGAGATTACTTAAAGTATAATGATGTCTATGAATTGAAAATTGGCATGAAGTTCGTGAAAATCATCTTTTCTATTCTTATTGATTTGAAATGTGTGGTATCTCTTATACTTCAAGTAGAAAGCGATCAATTGAAAAGTGTGTGATCTATGATTATGTATATCATTTTATATGCCTTAGACGATGTTGATTCTAAAATGATTTCATATTTCATATGATTCTCGATGTTCTTAGTTTTTCTATTAAAAGCACCTATATGAAATGATATCGAAGTGAAAAGCTTTATCATGTTTATATTCATTGTTCGTGGTATTTGAGTATGCAACTCTGAGTTCTGAGAGAACGATCTAGCACCTTCACCTCTTCATCTTCTTTTTCTTTCGTTCTCTTTTTCTTTATTTTTATTCGCCAAGTTCGTCTCTTTACTCATCTTACTCGAGGACAAGTAAGAGGGAAGCTTGTGGGATTTTGATAGGCTTATATTTTACACTTTATTTCTGCATATTTGCACGCCATTTAGATTGCTCATATCGTGATTTTCACGATTATTAGAGGATGTTTCGATATTTTTCATTATTTCATGGTTTCGTCTGATTTCAGGAGATATGGGGCAATCAGGAGCAATTTGGAGCCTAGGGAACTCACACACGAGTCGGCGCGTCGTCCATGATCATATCAGAGAGCTAACAGCGTCGGAGGATGAGTGGAAGAAGAAGAACGTCGAAATAATCGACGAGGAAGCGAGGAGGAGAAGGAAAGAGTTCAGAAACAGGCCACTCAACCGAGTGATGCAGCTCACTCGTCCGAGTGAAGCAGCTTACTCGACGAGTAAAGCTGATATAACGACATCTGCCAGCCTGAGTGCCATAATGTACTCGGCCCAATGGTAACTTCCACTCGGCTGAGTAAGAACTCCACGCGTCCGAGTGGAGGCAAAGAATCTAAAGAAATCCAAGTCGGCTTCTCTGTTTTTAGAGTGATCTGCAGACTGTCTCACTCGATTGAGTAGACTTCTCACTCGGCCAAGTAGCGCCGACAGCCAGTCGTGAAAACTAGTGTTTCTGGCAGCGCAAGGGCAGTTTGGTCTGTATTTTTTTGGTTTTTTGGGCATGTATTTAAGCCCAGTTTTATCTCCAGCCCCAGGAGAGACCTGATAAACTTCTTAGAATAATTTTCCTTGAGTTTTAATTTTAGTTAAGCTTTTGTATTGGTGAGAGATTGAAGACTTGATCTTAATTTTCTATTTGAAGCTTCCTTGCAACATTGGTTTGTCTTGATCTCTTGCAAGTTTTGATTTTTATGCTATATCTCTTATTGAATCTTGATTGCATGATGAATTCTATTGTCGATCTTGCTTTCCTATCGATTTCTAATATGATTTGTGAGTAGTTCATTTGCTCTAGGGCAAAAGGATGAACATTATGGATCTAAGGTTCGATTTGTGAGATTTATTGAATTGCTATGATATTAGGCTTGATAGAAAGGTTAGATCTTGATTAATTTACTACGGATAGATAGGGATTTCTCTTGGATCTTGAGAGCTCGACAGAGGATCTTAATACAAGGAAACCCCTAGATATTCGATTTAGGATTACAATCGAAACTTCCTAGACTTGGTGCACGACAGCGACCAAAGCTAGCAATTTTATTTTTCTCCTATACTCATATTCGTTGCACGACGGTGAACGAATACGAACTATCATGATCTAGATCCGAACTCAAGTTGCGCGACATCGAGCTTGAGTTGGGATTGGACATAATTGCATATCTTAATGCTAGTGGTTTAGACTAGGCTTGCGCGACAGCGAGGCTCTAGTTTAGATTGCTATAGACTTGCGCAGCGCGACAGCATGCGCCGGTTCTCCAATTAATTACGGCAAGTTCACCTTAAACCAAGTTTAATTGCATAGTAATTCATTACTCACTTTGATGACTTGAAAATCCATAATGGGGATTCCCTAGCCCTAGACATCTTTATTATATTGAATTTTCATTGTTACTCGAACGATTGTGACACCAACCATTCCCAGACAATTTTTCACCTAGTAGCTTAGTAATTAAAGTAGAGTACCGTCATTAGTCCTTCCTGTGATTCGATACCCGCTTGCTACTTAACCGTGCACTTGCGGTAAAGCTACATCGTATCTGTGGAGCGTGTATCCGGGGGTCGATCAGTAGCCAGGTTAAATTTAGAGCTTGAGCAGATGGATGTCAAGACGGTGTTTCTTCATGGTGATCTACATGAAGAAATCTACATGGAGCAGCCAAAAGGTTTCGAGGTTTTAGGCAAAGAAAACCTCGTATGCAAGCTGAAGAAGAGTCCGTACGGCCTCAAGCAAGCACCACCGACAGTGGTACATGAAGTTTGACTCATTCATGATGAGTCAAGCTACAAAAGGACCGCTGCAGACCAGTGTGTTTATACACAGCGGTTTCCAGACGGTAACTTCGTTGCATTACTTTTATATGTCGATGATATGCTGATCGTTGGAAAAGATGCAACAAAAATAGGCTAGCTGAAGAAGAAACTCTTTAAATCTTTTGATATGAAAGACTTAGGTCCGCCTCAACAAATTATGGGAATGCAGATAGTCCGAGATAGGAAACATAACAAGCTATGGCTATCTCAAGAGAAGTACATTGAACGCATGATCAAGAGATTCAAAATGGATCATGCCAAACTAGTTAGCATTCCATTGGCCAACCATTTCAAGTTGAGCAAGAGGTCAAGCCCTTCATCCAAGAGAGAGACGGAGGAGATGTCATCGATACCTTATTCTTCAGCAGTCGGAAGGCTGATGTATGTAGTGGTGTGTACAAGACCTGACATTGCCTATGCGGAGGGAATGGTAAGCAGATTACTTTCAAATCCTGGAAAGGAACATTGGGAAGCAATCAAGTGGATTCTCAGATACCTCAAAGTTAATTCAAGGCATGTCTGTGCTACGGAGAAGCTGATCTAATTTTGGAGGGCTATACAGATTCAGGTTTTGTCTACACTTTTACAGGGGGAGTTGTGTCCTGACAGTCAAGATTGCAGAAGTGTGTTGTGCCATCTACAACAGACGCTGAGTATCTTGCAATTACAGAAGCTGATAAGGAAATGTTGTGGTTAAAGCAATTTCTCCAAGAATTAGTGATCAAGCAGAAAATGTACAATGTACATTGTGATAGTCAAAGTGCTTTAGATCTAAGCAAGAATTCGATGTAGTATGCTCGGACATCGACATTCGCTAGCATTGGATACTCGAGGTGATGGATCAACAGCTGTTGAGACTAGTGAAGATCCACACGAAGGAGAATCCAGCAGACATGTTCACGAAGATAGTAACACTGGAGAAGCTGGAGCTGTGAAAAGATATAGCTGGGATGGTTGTTAAATGACAATCAATTCAGATGATGCTGGAGGGGAGAATTTCTGATTTTTTCCAGCAGCCAGCTAGCAGCACACGAGGGCTGCTAGGATTAGTCAAAAGAGGGGGTTGTTGCACTAACCCCCTCCCCTTGTTTTCTTACGGTAGTTGCACCAACCCATCCCCTTGCTTGCCTATAAAAAGGGGGGAGGGCTGAGGTGTTTAGACATCCCAAAAACACAATCCCATTTCCAAGAGAAGAGACAGAGTGAGGAGGTACCCTAGAGAGGTAAGGGTGAGGGATTTCTCCAGTGAGAGAAAATTACCCCAGAGAGGGAAGTTATCCCCAAAGAGGTAAAATTGTAGTGGGTGTTTTTTAGTGGTGTTTACTATAGAGTGTGTAAAGTTATTTCCAGTGTGAAATAGTAAAGTTTTTTTATCTCCAGTTTTTTACTGTTTTACTGTCAGTAAGTCTTCTAGTGATCAGTGAATCACAACATATACATCCTCAGTGTGGAAGAGGAGAATTGATTCTATTCTTCCCGTTCTCTCTCTCTTCTATTTAAGATATTATAGTATATCTATTAGATTCTAACTTGAGCGTCTGAGGAGCCGAAGCCAGGAGACACACATCGTAAACACTTTTGTTGACTGTGGTACACAGATTACATGACAAGCAAGAGAATTTCCATCCAACTCTACATCAACATCTTTCTTTACAATTTTCTTGGTTACAAATTGAAACAACATTCATCAGATACATAAATTTAGTAGAATCAATCAAACAATAAACCATTGGGTCAATTATAAGTATGGTTGTAGCTCAAGAAGCAAACCGGTGCACCCAATTTGTTTTCTTTTTATTTTTCTGACTTTGGAAGAGTAGAGAACAGCACCAACTCCCCATCGGGACACTGTATTTGGTTCACATACACATTCGGTGTCGTTGATGTTGTAATTTTTGTATTTTTTGCATCAAGATAATCTAATTTCTTGTATTTTTTGTACAAGCTAGATCATTTTCGGTGTTAGCAGGTTAAAAGAGCAGCTAGAAACAAGTTTTGTCGAATCATATGTCCACGTCATCACAAAATCTAATTAATTCATGATAAAATGGACAAAAACAATTCTTTCTGTACCAAACTAATACGCTAAATTACCAAAATTAATGTATGAATATATGCATATAAATAGCCATTTAATTCTAGGGCAACTATGGATAAGTGTAATTAATTGTGGCGGAAAATATTTGTTAGTACATTAATTACAACCCAACAGATGACAGCCGTGGCTAAACGACGGGAGGTGACCGGATCCCGGCCAGTGACGGTTACCGCTTGCCTGTTCCGAGTGGTGGTAATCTGGCCGTGTTGGATTGGGTTAGATTTGGCCCGATCCGAATAAGGCCATCCTCCAAAGCAAATGAGAGAGCGATCCGGAAAAGAATTCCAAACACCCGTACCCGAGCCGCTTTACTGAATAGGTCAAATCGAAGGGGTGCAGCGTTGCAGGTTGACTTTGTAGTAATCTCGGTTGCGGTTCTTCGGTCTAAAAAAATAAAGAAAATAGGGAACAATTATGGGAACTATACAAAGCATCAAGTGTTGTGAAATGATAATACCGAATCGGTTAGTCGGTTGGGATCACAGCTTATCTTATAGATAAAACCGTATCTATTGTATCTTATTTGTATACACTCCTCTATATGCTATAAATAAAGAGCTGGGGGTTCCCACCAGATGATTCATAACACGTTAAAAGCACGAGCATCTAATTAAAAATTTCCACACAAAATCGATCGTTGCGAAAGCGAAGGAAGGCGGGAGATCCACACGCACGGTGTCATCCACATCAAACGAGCGTCGTCATCTGTGTAGGTTTTGTTCAACCGTCGCTATATCCGAAGACGGATATAGAGATAAAATTCGCTAAAAATGTCATTTTATCATACATATGATATTTTTATCCATAGATCTCACAAGATCGGAGTGGAAATAGGGCTAATCGCCCAAATCGACGATTTTTATCGTCTAAAAATCATGTTTTTAACATGATTCAATCTGAAATTGTATAATATAATTTTTTTGCACCCCTCGGCATCGCCGGCGGCCTTGCCACCGGCCGCCGCTTTTTGCGCCCCCCTGAAGCGATGGGGGCCATCCTGTTCTCCACGCAGTTCCCCGCCAAAGGGGGGCCGCCGTCGTCCCCCACGCTCCCCCCGCCTGAAGCGAGGGGGTCACCCCGTCCTCGCGCAGTTCCCCCCGAAGGGGGTGCCACCGTAACAGTCCCCCCGAAGGCCCCCCGCCACGACGGTGAGGGGGGCTGACCCTATCACCACCCCCCCCCCCCCCCCCGACTGCGGGAGGGGTCCCTTTGTCGCTCTCGCTACGGTGGGGCGGCGGCCCCTCTTCGGGGGCGAAACAACAGGGGGCGGTGGCGGCGGCGGAAACCCAAGCCCCCCCCCAAAATATTTTTTGGGAAAGCTGTGGGCCTCGGGCTTGCAAGACTCTTTTCGACATATATATATATATGTGTGTGTATATATGTGTGTGTATATATATATAAGATTGCGGGCCTGAAGCTCGCAACCACACTCCGGGCTTCAGGCCCGCAGGCCAGTTTTTCTGGGGGAAAAAAGCAGTTTATATAAGGGCTAAAAATAAGCTGTAAAAGGCTTTTTGGGGGCTAAAAATAAAGGTTTAAAAGGCTTTTGGGGGGCTAAAAAAAGTTTAAAAGGGATTTAGGGGGCCTAAAAATTCATGAAAAATCATGATAAACTATGGAACAATTGGGTACAGTTGGGGATAAATTGGGGGTAATTTAAAAGGAAAACTTCTTCCTTTTTCACGAAGAACATGTCATTTTTGGGCTCATTTCAAACTCTTTTGAATAATCCCAACTAGCACAACTTTTTGCATTATATGATGCCTTTAGGATCATAATTATATGCTCTGCATCACTTTTTTGGCTTATTCTGTGGATAAACTGATATTTTGTTTTGCAATATTAAACTTAATAATTAGGAAGATCATGCGACCGCTCTGTCGTTAGTCACCTAACCTAACGGTGTATGACGTTGCCCAGTGGTCCAATAATTATTAAGTAATTAAATTTTTTATCCTTCTGTGAATATAAATGCATGTGATACATGTGATGAAAATGTCTGCTGAAAATGTTTGATAAGCACAAATTTTTGCATGGAGGCTAATTGCAGTTTTGGATCGGCTGTTTAAGTCCCACATTTTATTTCCTGCACTTTTCTTTTACTTTTGAGAGAAATTGTAGTGAGGAATTTATGTAATGTCCAAGACTGAAGACCACTTTCCATGGAGACGGAGGCCACAATTGAAGCTGAAATCTTATATGGGACCCACGGGGTTTCCAAAGTTGTAATTTCTTTTTAAAGCTTTCATTTGTGTAATATGGACTGTAATGGACTTTGGACTTTTTATTTACGTGGGACTGGCCGATCCACGCAATTACCTCTTCATATAAAAATTTCCTCAGCATGAAAATGTTTATTGTTTAAATTATTAATTCATGCAAATTTGTGCTCTGCTAGATAAAATGGCTAAAATCGCAAGTGTCGATTTTGAAGTGCTGGATGCATCAGGGAGAAACTATCTGAGCTGGCAGCTCGATGTGAAGTTCCATCTGCGGGCTAAGTCCCTCATTTCTGCTGTCACTAAGAATGAAAATGTAAGCGATATAGAAAAGGCGCAAGCCAATATCTATATTCGTCGCCATGTGGACAAGACCCTTAAGGCTGAATACCTTACGGTCGAAGATCCATTTGAGCTGTGGACTGCCTTTGAGGACATGTATAAACATCAGAAAGATGTTATACTACCATGTGCACGATATGAGTGGGAGAACCTGAGACTGCATACTTTAAGTCCATAGCTGAGTACAACTCAGCTTTTTTTGGCATCACCTCACGCCTGAAGTTGTGTGGTGAAAAAGTCTCAGAAGATCGCATGCTGGAAAAGACGTACACGTCTTTCTTTGAGAAAGATGCGATACTAATGCAGCAATACCGTGAACAAAAGTTCACTAAGTATTTTGAGCTGCTCTTATGTTTACTCATGGCTGAACAAAACAGAGAGCTTATCCTCGCCACTCACAACTTGCGCCCCTGGCACTGCCCCCTCCCATAAGCTCATAATGCCTCTTCTTCTAGAAAGAAGAGAGACATCAAAAGAAAATAAAGACCACAGAAAGGGGGACAGAACAAAAGGGCTAGGGGCCAAGTCCAGTAGCGCAGAAATGAAGGAAAGCTCAAGCTCACCTGGCGCAGAAATGACAACAAGCAGAATGATGCACCCCCACCTAAAAGGGATTGGGAAGACCAGAGCCATAGCTTTAGTAAAAAAGGTCATTGGTCCAGAGTGTGCCGAACTCTGCAGCATCACCAGGAGCTGTATAAAAAAACAAGAAAAAGAAAGTTGAAACAAACCTGGTGGCATCTGATGCTCCAGTCAAGTTTACAGCTGACGACTTCAAAACTGATGACCTGTTGGATTAGCCTTCTATTTTTATCTTAGCAAATTGTGTAGAACATTTCATGTTATGAGAACTTTTGAATTATGTAATTTGAATTTGAATGAATAAGTTTTTTGTTCCTGAAATACAAATGTTTAATTCATCTTTATAGATGGATCGCTCTCATGACTGCTTGGTAGACAGTGCTTCGACGCATACGATCCTTCAATATAAGTGTTATTTTCATAGCATTATACCATACAAAAGCCCTGTAAATACAATTTCAGGGCCATCGAATATAATTGAAGGTTATGGAAATGCAACCTTGTTGCTCCCTAATGGAATGGAAATAAAAATAAAAGATGCACTATTCTCTCCGAACTCCAACCGAAACTCACTAAGTTTCAAGGATATCCGTTTAAACGGATTCCATTTGGAAACAGCAAATGTAAATGAAAAAGAATTACTGTATGTAACGCCTCAAGAAAAAGGAGTAAAATACATGCTTGAACATTTTGAGAGCCTTTCATCAGGCCTCTACCATAAAAAGATTCAGAGAGAGGAAGTTAACTTGACGGAGCACCTGAAGTGCCCGTCATCAGCCAAGTTTTTACTTTGGCATGATAGACTTGGCCACCCTGGATCTGTAATGATGCACTGCATCTTATCACAATCCCATGGGCACACCTGAAGAACCAATAGATTCTTCAGAAGGGAGAATTCCCCTGCTTCTCCTGCTTCAAGGGGAAATTAATAACAAGGCCATCACCACTAAAAGTGGATCGAGTCTCTAAGCTTCCTCGAAAGAATACATGGAGACATATGTGAACATATCCACCCCTTAATGGGCCATTTCGGTACTTTATGGTACTGATTGATGCATCTTCAAAATATTCGTATGTGTGTCTACTTTCAACCCGCAACTTAGCTTTTCCAAAGCTACTGGCACAAATTATAAAGTTACAGGCGCATTTTCCAGACAATCATATAAAGAAAATACGTCTAGATAATGCTGGGAAATTTACCTCCCGGTCATTTCAAGACTACTGCCAAGCAACGGAAATAGAAATTGAACATCCAGTGTCGCATATTCATACCCAGAACGGGTTGGCAGAGTCACTGATATAAAAAGAGTCCAATGGATTGCACGTCAATTGTTAATGAAATCTCAGTTGTTGGTGGATGCCTGAGGACATGTAATTATGCATATTCCATCGTTAATAAAAATAAGATCCTCTGGATGTCAGAGTCTCTCTCCAATGCAACTTGCATATAGAGGGCCACAAAACATTTCTCATTTGAAAATCTTTGGTTGCGCAGATTACATCCCTATTGCACCACCCCAGAGGACAAAAATGGGTCCTCAACGTCGCCTAGGTATCTATGTAGGGCTTGACTCACCCTCAATTATAAGATACCTAGAATCCCAAACGGGGGACGGACTTAAGGCACGTCTAGAAAACTGTGAATTTGATGAGACAATTTCCCCAAAATGGGCCCAGACACTGAGAAATCTGGTGCGAAGCATATCAGAACGTGGGATACAAAAAGTTTGACCCACTAAGATCCGATAAAAATTATATGAAGATGAGATCCTGAAGATACTACACATTCCGGACACTGTTCATCGATTACCAGACTCATTTACTGACAACCAGAAGATTGTCAAATCACACATCCCAGCTGCAAATACTCCAGCTAGGATTGACTTCCCCGAGAATGGATGCAATCCACCAGCAGCAGAAGTGGATGCACCTCAACAGAAAAGAGGCAGACCACCAGGCTCCAATGATAAAAATCCAAGAAAAAGAAAAATATCCGAAGACTTTGGGACAATACCCCCACAGAGAAATGAGCTCATGTTCATACCCTCACCCCTCCCGAAATCCACTGCAGAGGAACCGCCGGGAGAAACTGAAATATCATTAAATTATGTACGTATAGGGGAGGTGTTGGACAGAAAGAGTACAGTCGTCGATGATGACTTTGCATTTCATATTGCTATTCACGTCGCTGGAAGCGACGATGATTATGATCCACATTCCGTTGTTGAATGCAAACATAGAAATGATAGGCCAAAGTGGAATCAGGCAATAAAAACTGAGCTGGACTCGCTTAAGAAACACAAAGTCTCTGGGCAAATAGTCCAGACACCTACTGGTGTCAAACCTGTGGGATACAAATGGGTATTAGTGAGAAAAAGAAATGAAAATAATGAGATCGCACGCTACAAAGCACGGCTCGTAGCGCAAGGGTTTTCCCAAAGACCGGGTATTGACTATGAGGAAACATACTCCCCGGTCATGTATGTGATCACTTTTCGATTCCTGATAAGCTTAACAGCAAAGGAAGGTTTAGATATGCAACTAATGGATGTTGTGACTGCATATCAATCGGTAATCTCGACAAGGAGATATACATGAAACTTCCTGATGGCTTTTCAATGCCTGCTGAATTAAAAAATAGTTCTCGGGACGTCTACTCTGTTAAGCTTCAAAGATCATTGTATGGTCTTAAACAATCGGGACGGATATGGTATAACAGACTAAGTGAATTCCTTGTACTACCAGGATTCAACAATAATGAAGTCTGCGCTTGCATCTTTATAAGAGCAAAGGGAAAAGGATTCGTCATAATAATGAGTAGGGTTCAATATTGCATATTTTATCCCTCATTAGATGGCATTTTGTGCATAATTTGTGTTCATTTTGGCTCCGATTCTCGCATTTTGATGATATCACTTAATTTTGGAGCTTATCGTTTTTATATACATAAAACATAATGTTTACAGCTTATTAGCAGCTTCATCTTAGTCTCTTATTATTTTTCAGTTAAAGTTCGTAAAGTCCCAATTCCAACGCATATTTGTCTAGAATTTTTGGAGGTCGGAGCAATTTATTGCATTTTTTGGAAGATAGTGTGACGGTGCTGAAAATTTCTGGTCTGGAAATTCTGGGTTTTTCCTCTTGTGCAGAATTCTGCTATCATTTTAGCATATATTCTGTCCTAGTGATATTTTTTAGTCGTAGTACACTTTGTTACGGTCCATTTCCGCCTGGAACACGTCATTCCGAGGTCGGATGATTTTTCTAGAATTTTCGCAAGACAGTGTGACGGTGCTAAATTTTCTGCTGCTTTGGGCATTGCTTGCGGGTTTTGGGCCAGAATCCGTCCCGTTAGTGCTGTTTCCAGACCCGAATTTCTGGGCCTATTTCTAGGGCTTCTCCCCTTCTATGTCCTTCATTCCACTCTCCTTCTTCTTCATTCTTAGGGTTAGAGGCCATTGGAGAGGAGCAAGAAAGCTTGGAGGAGCACTTGGGTGGGGCTTTTGTTTTCCTTAGAGAAATCTTGGTGAACTCTTTCCCCTTCTTTGTGTATTTGGATTTGGATATTTGTAACATATTGGATGATGATTTTAGAAGTAAAACTCTTTCTTTTATTGTTATGAGTAGCTAGATCTATCTCTTATGTGTTGTGTGGTGATATTTGGTTGTTGGGCATTGGTATTTCAATCTTGCATGTTTTAATGATTATGTGTTAGATTGTTGAGATATACTTTGAATTAAAAACCCTAGTGGGTATTTCTAGAGTGGAGTTTTCCTAATAGTACCACTCATGCATGCTTGAATGTTTATTATCTTGAATTTCCATACACTACTTTCATTGCACACCAAGTGTTTGATAAAATGTCACATCCACCTACTACGCTTTCCTTAGCCGGAAAGACAATTGAGTTATCCTCGGATTGAACCCATATGCTTAACAACCACATCCCCACACACCACACAAGTTTCCTTGCCTATTTTCCTCCCCGATACTTCCACCCTAGGTTGTTGATTTGGTAGATGGTTTCAAACAAATTTTCACACACATTTCCACCGTTAGCTTAGTTGGTTGTAGCTTCGCCTTTATCTCTCCTTTATTAATTGGATTTGTGATTACAAAACGACTTGTCCCCGTGATCTGACCCAGTCTCACCGGATATAAATTTATTACTTGACGTCCTCCTACACTTGGGAGTAGCGCTCAAGCATCACATACTTGAGACGCGTTCAAGCAATTGGCGCCGTTGCCGGGGACATCGGTTTTTGCATTTACATTTTTGGTTGATTTAGGAAATTTTGGCATGATACATCATCCTACTATTTAGTGTGAGTCTTTTTGATTCTTTATCTTCCATTTATTATCTTTCATCTTTATTTATTTTTCAATTTTTGAGTCCTTTGCTATCTTTATTTTCATTTTCATTTACAAAAAATTCAAAAAAATTATGGACTTTAACGGCATGAATTCTTTGTATAATGCGCTATCATTTTCTTTACACAGGACCACTTCTTTGAAGCTCAAAATTATCGGCTTTGCTCAAATTGACGGTGAATCCTTCTATCAAGCTTGGAGGAGGTTCATGGATTTATTAAGCGGCTGTCCACATCATGGATTCACGATGACCCATCTTTTCCCATTTTTCTATGAGGGGCTGCGGGAAGAGATGCAGGACTACATGGCGATGTTGGATGATGGAGCTCTATTTGACATGTCACCTGAGGATGCTTGGGGGTACCAGGAGTCCATGGAGGATATGGCACGACCATTGGATGGGACTTCAGGGAGTGAGCCATTAGCGCCATATCACGATAGCATTGGAGCATCCCTTGACCAAGGAGAGCAAATCGTGGACGCACCCTGTCACGACCCGCTTCCCTAAAATGGAGGCGAGACGTGAGAAGGTCCGCACGAGAGTGGAGCTGTGAAGCCCCAAACCCGATAAGCGTCCACAATACATAAACAGGTCCATGTAACCACAACAGAATAACAATAATAACACATGGAGAGACTGAAATAAAATTCACATCTCATAAATTGTCCAACATCCAGAAAAGCCACCAGGCTAAAAGAAAAGAGTCTAAAGGCCCAGAACAAGGCCTACAAAAGAAACGACATAACAAAGTATAGGTGCTACGCACCGATAACAAAACAACTGTCTAACAAAAGTAAAACACCACGAAGACACTAGGACTGGTCCCCAGTGTCCACGTACTCCCCGTCCAACACGGGCGTAAGCTCGGCGTCCGTAAACACCTCACCCTCAGCAAGCAACTCAGGCTCAGGCTCTAACATGTGTCACCCAAAAGAGTAAAGGGGCACATGTCAGCAAGTCGAAAGACTTGTGCAAGGAAACGGGAATATTGGTAAACTAGCAACCTAGCAATTAAAACATGGTGCATGGCAAGTAAAGTACGGTGGTAACAAGTAAGGTAAAGGAGAGTACAAGTGGCATGTATCAAGTGGTAGGGGTGACATGTAATGTCAAGTAACAAGTAAATTACAAGGGATCACTCGACGAGTGCCCTATTGCCCGCAGGCTGTGTTCAAGTATCAAGTACAAGGGGTCACTCAACGAGTGCCCTATTGCCCGCAGGCTGTGATGAGCTCGTCTTCTGGAACACGAGCCAGAAAGTGTATTTGATAAGTATGGCGTAGGGGTGCACCTAGCCAGAACAAGTAGCACTAGTATGTAGCGATGCTACGCAATCACGATGAGTATTCAAGCATGCAATGACATGAGCAGATAATTCGCATACCGTTAATTAAATTAAACGTGACAGGCGAAATGCAATGACATGAACATATTCGCGTACCGTTAATTAAATTAAACATGGCAGTTAAAATGCAATAACAGTTAAGGATGCATGGATGACATGAACAGTTAATACGCGTACCGTTAAGGAAAGTAAACGTGACATACAAGCATGATGAGGGTGACGGACCAAGCTTCGTTGTCAAGCTAGGTCAATGGTGTCTAAACGGCTATCCTTTCACCGTCTAGTCTCTTTTACGCTAAAGCAAGGTAAATGGCCTAAGACATGGCCCAAATCAAAAGATGCAAGTTTCACTTGCCTATCACCGGGGATGACGACTACTTCGTCACACGGATGCCAATCTATGGGGAAATCACTGTTATGGGGGAACAACCATTAAACAACATGAAATTTATTAGGGTTTCATAAAAAAATACCAATAGACTATGAAAACAACGGTAGATCGACTTCTTACCGAGAGGAGACGGAAGAGACACTCCGGGGGAACCCTAGGATCAGATCTGGAGAAGATTGGAGAAGTTTGGGAAAACTAGGGTTTTAGGGGATTTGGGGATTTTGATGGGTTTTGGTGAGATTTTGGGGAAGATGAGAGGTAGATGGAGCGAATGGATGGTTTGGATGATGGATTTAGGGCTTGGAATGGAGAAATGAAGCTTGGAGGAAGATGGGGGCTGAAGGGGGAAGATTTTAGGGTTTTAGGTCGTGTTGGAGAAGAAGAAGTCGTTTGGGTTGGGTATAAATAGGTTGGGCTGGCGGCTGCCCAGAAATTAGGGTTTCAACACTGGTTAGTCGGTCAAAGAGCAACCACTGACCGACTAGTTTGGCAACTAGTCGGTCGGTCGACCAACGCAGACCGACTAAGTGCAAACAGTAACTCCTGAACGAAAATAGGATTCTAGAGTTAGTCGGTCCATGAACAATTACTGACCGACTAGTTTAGCATCTAGTCGGTCGATGAGCGTTCTTAGACCGACTAAGAGTAAACAGTAGCTAATACAAAAATAAGATGATGAGTTAGTCGGTTAAAGAAGCATTGCTGACCGACTAGTTTGCAACCTAGTCCGTCAACCAACGTTCTTAGACCGACTAACGATAAACAGTAACTCCTGAGAAATTTAGAAAGCTAACTAGTCGGTCCAAGAAGGATTGCCGACCGACTGGATCGTCATCTAGTCGGTCGGTGGCCCTTCTTACACCTGCTAATGAGCACCAAAAGTTCCGATACGGAGCGCGGGGCCCCGGGATCGATTCCTAAGACTCCTAGGCTTGATCTAACAGTTAGATACGACCGTTATGAAGTCCGTCACGAGTGACATACTTCGAAATCGACAATCCTAAGGAAGAAACGAGAAAATACGACGAATCGATCGAAAATGAAATCTACGGAGACGAAAACCACACATGAGGAGAAAATCCACCAAAACATATATTATATTATATTATATTCAGATACATGAAAAGCAGTCGTTACATACTCCCCAACTTAAGAAAAATTCCGTCCTCGGAATTTCCAAATACTCACGAGTCCGGAAACAAAAGTGGGAAACGCTCTCACATCTCATCCTCATTCTCCCAAGTAGACTCTCCAGGTGAACCGTGTCGCCACATCACCCTCACAAGATTGACAATCTTGTTCCGAAGCGATTTCTGACGCCTGTCCAGAATCTGCACTGGATGCTGGTCATACGTCAAATCGGGGCGAACGGTAATCTCCGAAAAATCTACCGCATGAGACGGATCGCTAATGTATCGATGAAGCTGCGACACATGGAAAACATTGTGAACTCCTTCCAAAGATGGCGGCAAGGCCAAGCGATAAGCTACCTCGCCAACCCTCTCCAAAACGTCAAACGGTCCAATGTATCGCGGGCTCAACTTCCCACGCTTCCCGAAACGAATCACACCACGATTCGGGGAAATCTTCAAGAACACATGGTCGCCCGGCTGAAATTCCAAAGGACGACGTTTAGCATCCGTCCAATGCTTAAAACGGTCCTGAGCAATTCTCAACCTCTCCCGAATATTCCTGACGATATCCACGGCCTCCATGATCATCTCAGGTCCCAATAACTCCCGATCTCCAACGTCATCCCAACTTAATGGCGATCGACATTTCCTCCCATAAAGAGCGGCGAATGGCGCCATGCCAATACTCGCCTGGAAGCTGTTGTTGTAGGAAAACTCCACCAAGTGTAGATGGTCCTCCCACGAACCCTTGAAATCCAACATGCACGCCCTCAGCATGTCTTCCAAAATCTGAATCGTCCTCTCGGACTGGCCATCCGTCTGCGGATGGTACGCCGTGCTGAAACTCAGACGCGTACCCAAGCTCTTCTGCAAACTCTGCCAAAACTGAGATGTGAACCTCGTGTCTCTGTCAGACACGATACTCACGGGGACTCCATGAAGTCGCACAACCTCCTGCACGATTCACGTTACATCACTATCCAAACTAGGAAAAGGAAATAAAACGGAGAGTAAAAAGAATTTACCTCCATATATCTCCTTGCTAGCGCCTCAGTGGACTGTCCCACTCGGAACGGAATAAAGTGCGGAGATTTGGTCAATCGATCTACGATCACCCAAATCGCGTCATTCTGCTTCGGACTCCGAGGTAGTCCAGTCACGAAATCCATAGTGATGTGTTGCCACTTCCACTCCGGAATCGGAAGCGGTTGTAGCAACCCGGCCGAACGCTGATGCTCCGCATTCACTTGCTGGCAAACCAAACACTTGGCTACACTCCGAGCCGCACTTCTCTTCATACCATGCCACCAATAATTCAGACGAAGATCCTGGTACATCTTGGTGCCACCAGGATGCACAGAATACGGCGAACTGTGTGCCTCCACCATCAGCTCCTCTCTGATATCCCCAGCAGGCACACACAACCTGGCTCCAAACCTCAGCGAGCCATCCTCATGAATCAAAAAGTCAGTCCGCAGACCGGCTTCCACCTGCTCCCGAATCTTCACCAGCTTTGGATCCTCAGCCTGGCCAGCCTTAATCCGATCCACGATCGTCGACTGTACCTGCATGTACATCAACGACGAAGCCTCCCCAGGAAGAACAATCTCCACACCAGACTCGCAAAATCCTGCTGCAATCTCCACTGCGAGGTCAAAATCATCACCGCTGGAAGTCTACTCAAAGCATCTGGAACCACATTCACCTTACCAGGGTGATACTGCAAATCAATCTCATAATCCGCCATAAGCTCCAACCATCGACGCTGTCGCATGTTGAGCTCCTTCTGAGTGAAAATATACTTCAAGCTTTTGTGATCGGTGAAAATCTTCACTTTCTCACTCAGCAGGAAGTGCCTCCAAATCTTAAGAGCAAACACAACGGCAGCCAACTCCAAATCATGCGTCGGATAATTCTTCTCATGGACCTTAAGCTGACGAGAAGCATACGCCACAACATGCCCTTGCTGATGCAACACACAACCGAGACCCTTGCCAGAAGCATCGCAAAAGATCTCAAATCCACCGCTGCGATCAGGCACAACAAGAATAGGGGCAGTCGTCAACCTCTCCTTCAGAACACCAAAAGCACCCTCACAATCACCCGACCAAACAAAAGCAACATCCTTCCGCGTCAACCTGGTCATCGGCTCAGCAATACGAGAAAAGTCCTTAATGAATCGCCGATAGTAACCAGCAAGTCCAAGGAAACTCCGAATCTCAGATGCAGACGACGGAACAGGCCACTCCCTGATGGCCCGAATCTTCTCGGGATCCACTGAAATACCATCTCCAGTCACCACATGCCCGAGAAAAGCAACACTATCCAGCCAAAACTCGCACTTCGAAAACTTAGCATACAACCGATGCTTCCTCAAAATCTCCAACACCGTCCTTAAGTGCGAGGCATGCTCTTCCTCCGACTTCGAATAGATTAGAATGTCGTCAATAAGATAACGACAAACTTATCCAAAAAGTCGTAGAAAATCAGGTTCATCAGATTCATGAAAACTGCAGGCGCGTTAGTTACGCCGAAGGGCAAACCACGAACTCATAGTGTCCATACTTCGTCCTGAACGCTGTCTTCGGAACATCTCCCTTCCTCACCTTCAACTGATGGTAACCACTCCTCAAATCCAATTTAGAAAACACCCTCAAACCTCCAAGCTGATCAAAAATATCATCGATGCGAGGCAACGGGTATTTATTCTTAATGGTCACCGCATTCAACTCCCGATAGTCCACGCACATGCGACGCGAACCATCCTTCTTCTTAACCAGCAACACCGGTGCTCCCCACAGAGACACGCTAGGATTAATATAACCCTTCTGCAAAAGCTCATCCAACTGCTTCCGCAACTCCTCCAACTCTGCAGGTGCCATACGATACGGTGCCTTCGAAATCGGCTGCGCACCTGGAACAAGATCAATAGAAAATTCCAGAGCCCGATCAGGCGGCAAACCAGACATCTCCTCGGGGAAGACGTCGCCAAAATCTCGCACCACAGCTGGCCACTCCAGCTCCATCTGCATAGCCACAGCCTCCACCGGCCTGGCCCGAAATCTGACAGGACCAAGCGAACTGCTACCATGACTGAACTCAAACACTGGATGTCCGGGAATCTCGAATACCACCTTCTTCCTCCTGCAGTCGATCGTAGCATAGAAGCTCGCAAGCCAATCCATCCCAAGAACTGCATCATAGTTGATGATGTCGTGGACAATGAAATCAGCACAAAGCTCACGTCCACAAACCACCAACGGGCAAGAATTGCACCCACGATGCACCGAGACTACACCGTTCCCTGTGACGATATTCCAACTCTTAGGAAGAGAGGACGTCGACAAGGAATGCTTCTCCACGAAGCTCCGGGCCAAAATGCACATCGATGCACCAGAGTCAAAGAGGACTCGTGCAGGAAACGTGCAAACCAAAACCACACCTAACAAGCAATTAACAATCAAATCCTAGTCTAGCAAACATTCATGAGCAAGCAACCAATATAATCAAAATTTCAAACTAACTAAGGAAGATAAATAGCTAGAACGAGCGTCACCTGCAATAACTTCATCCACGGCCATGCTCTCTTCCTCAGTCATCAGAAAGGCCTGCCCTCTCGGCGGAACAGCCTGCCGAAAGGCCTGTCTCTGTGGAACAAGGGGCGCTCCACGTCCAACGGGCACAGGAGCTCGCTGCTGCAACGGCTGTGCTGCAATAGGAGCCCGCCAAGGCTGCCTCGACTTCGGACACTCCCGGATGGTGTGGGCAGGATCTCCGCAGACAATGCACTGTCCTAGAAACCTCCTACACTGATCCCTGAGGTGTCCAGTCTTGCCACAGAAATGGCAAGTCTTCAGAATAGGCCCTCCTGGCCTCTTGAACTGCACCGGATGACTAGGCTTGAAACCAGGCCTAACCACCGCCCTGGCCTGCTCCATAGGCCTCTTCCCAGCTCCGGAAACATGTCCCTTCCTCTGATTCAAATTTAACTCTTGCCGCCTCGCAGCAATCAGAACCTTCTGATATGTCTCCAAGTCAGAAGAGGTCACAAAGCTCTGAAGCTCTAAGGCAAGTCCCTGGAGAAATCGCTGAGCTTTCTCATCGGCATCCTGCACCATCTTAGGTGCAAACCGACTGAGCCTCGTGAACTCCTGGTGGTACTGATCCACCGACAAGCTCCCCTGCTTCAGATCTATGAAGCGCTGCAGCATCACCTGCCGAGCAGCCTTCGGGAAGAACTCTCCATCGAATCTGGACTTGAAGGTAGCCCAGACGATCGGCTCCACCAGCATCTTCTCTTCCGCATCCCACCAATTCCTGGCGTTGTCCTTCAGCTGCCTCTTAGCCAAATCAACCCATCCAGCCGGGTTAATCTTCGTCATTGCCAAGTTATCCTCAATGTTCCTTATCCACTCGTCGGCAGCCAGAGGACCCTCAGAACCATCAAAATATGCGGGACCCAGCTCCCGAAATTGCTTCGCTCTCGGCTCAGAGCGAGGGGCATCCGGAAGAGCCCGGGCAGCTCGAGCAAGTGGAGCATTCTGGACTTGCAGAAGCACGCCCTGCTGAACTTGCATCATCTGGATCATCATCCGCATCATCTCACCGCTGGTGGGTTCCCGCTCAGGCTCCTCATCATGAGGGATCGCGCCACTACCCCCACCACGGGTGAAACGTCTTCCTGCCATCTAGTGACACAGAAAACGAATCAGATTAGACTCATAGCTTATGACTCGGACGTCGAACTTAATTTATTGGACATTCTAATATTATTATCGCTATTCCAAAAATCGCAGTTACAGAGGGACCTGCATGGGCCACCACTAAAACCTGTCACGACCCGCTTCCCTAAAATGGAGGCGAGACGTGAGAAGGTCCGCACGAGAGTGGAGCTGTGAAGCCCCAAACCCGATAAGCGTCCACAATACATAAACAGGTCCCTGTAACCACAACAGAATAACAATAATAACACATGGAGAGACTGAAATAAAATTCACATCTCATAAATTGTCCAACATCCAGAAAAGCCACCAGGCTAAAACAAAAGAGTCTAAAGGCCCAGAACAAGGCCAACAAAATAAACGACATAACAAAGTATAGGTGCTACGCACCGATAACAAAACAACTGTCTAACAAAAGTAAAACACCACGAAGACACTAGGACTGGTCCCCAGTGTCCACGTACTCCCCGTCCAACACGGGCGCAAGCTCGGCGTCCGCAAACACCTCACCCTCAGCAAGCAACTCAGGCTCAGGCTCTAACATGTGTCACCCAAAAGAGTAAAGGGGCACATGTCAGCAAGTCGAAAGACTTGTGCAAGGAAACGGGAATATTGGTAAACTAGCAACCTAGCAATTAAAACATGGTGCATGGCAAGTAAAGTACGGTGGTAACAAGTAAGGTAAAGGAGAGTACAAGTGGCATGTATCAAGTGGTAGGGGTGACATGTAATGTCAAGTAACAAGTAAATTACAAGGGATCACTCGACGAGTGCCCTATTGCCCGCAGGCTGTGTTCAAGTATCAAGTACAAGGGGTCACTCAACGAGTGCCCTATTGCCCGCAGGCTGTGATGAGCTCGTCTTCTGGAACACGAGCCAGAAAGTGTATTTGATAAGTATGGCGTAGGGGTGCACCTAGCCGGAACAAGTAGCACTAGTATGTAGCGATGCTACGCAATCACGATGAGTATTCAAGCATGCAATGACATGAGCAGATAATTCGCATACCGTTAATTAAATTAAACGTGGCAGGCGAAATGCAATGACATGAACATATTCGCGTACCGTTAATTAAATTAAACATGGCAGTTAAAATGCAATAACAGTTAAGGATGCATGGATGACATGAACAGTTAATACGCGTACCGTTAAGGAAAGTAAACGTGACATACAAGCATGATGAGGGTGACGGACCAAGCTTCGTTGTCAAGCTAGGTCAATGGTGTCTAAACGGCTATCCTTTCACCGTCTAGTCTCTTTTACGCTAAAGCAAGGTAAATGGCCTAAGACATGGCCCAAATCAAAAGATGCAAGTTTCACTTGCCTATCACCGGGGATGACGACTACTTCGTCACACGGATGCCAATCTATGGGGAAATCACTGTTATGGGGGAACAACCATTAAACAACATGAAATTTATTAGGGTTTCATAAAAAAATACCAATAGACTATGAAAACAACGGTAGATCGACTTCTTACCGAGAGGAGACGGAAGAGACACTCCGGGGGAACCCTAGGATCAGATCTGGAGAAGATTGGAGAAGTTTGGGAAAACTAGGGTTTTGGGGGATTTGGGGATTTTGATGGGTTTTGGTGAGATTTTGGGGAAGATGAGAGGTAGATGGAGTGAATGGATGGTTTGGATGATGGATTTATGGCTTGGAATGGAGAAATGAAGCTTGGAGGAAGATGGGGGCTGAAGGGGGAAGATTTTAGGGTTTTAGGTCGTGTTGGAGAAGAAGAAGTCGTTTGGGTTGGGTATAAATAGGTTGGGCTGGCGGCTGCCCAAAAATTAGGGTTTCAACACTGGTTAGTCGGTCAAAGAGCAACCACTGACCGACTTGTCACGCCCCGCTTCCCAGTATACTTGGGGGCGAGGACGCGAGCGGGTCCGCATGTGCTTAAAGCAAAGAAGGGGTGATTATTTTTTTCTCTCTTCTTTGACTTAAGCACACTAAGCGTTTAATTAGCGAAGGCAGGTCCCTGCACGCGAGTTTCTCAGAAACAGCACAAATATTTATTACATTACATTACCAGCGTCCAAAGCAAATACACAAACAGTTAAGGCCTAGCATGGCCGTACAATCTGCTGAAAGCAAACACACCTAAAAATAACAATACAAATAATAAACTGAAATAAAAACGTTCCGCTTTAGCCTTCCGCGGGGAGGATCTCAATGTCTTCGTAAATCTGATCAGTGGTGTTCACCTCTAAGATGGGATCCTCAAAAGTAGGGTCCTCAAGGTACTCTGTCTCTAAACCTAACATATATTTCATAAAACATTGAAATATATGTCAGCGATAAGCTCGGCAAGATATTTAAAGTAATGAAACGAGGAACAACTATAAGAGGACAAAAGAGCGTTAGTACACAGTTATGAATAATAAGTGCAGAAAAGTAAAGTATGAGCATGCATGGATATTTTTGCAGTTAAAAGTAAAGAAGTTATAAGTAAAGTAAAACAGTTGTATGTTGAGTATTTGATTGTTTGTGCACGTGATAAGTCCATGCCTGGGTAGGTGAAATGTTCTCGATACACCTTATCACCGGTGGTTTTACCGTGACGCTCCAACACAATGGCTGCCTCCACCGGAGGGGCCGTAGTCATGTTCGAGACACACTCACAAACCCTACTGCAATGGACCAACCCCACCCCAAAGTGTTCCGCCGTTTACTGGAACACGAGCCAGACTAGTCATATGTGACCATACTGAAGCACGAGCCAGACTAGTCACACATGACCTGACGGGAGTAGCCAACACGGCTCTTTGTGTATGTCTGTTCACTGACTAAGTTCCATTACATCTGTAGTCGATGTATGGTTTCACTCCATCTGTATTCGATGGTTTCACCCCATCTGTAATCGATGGTTATCACATGTGTGTTTGTAACATACTCGTTTTTCCCAATTGATTTATCTTGTTAACATGCAGATAGTAAAACTGTAAAAGCAGTCCAATTTAGTTACAAGCATGTGGAAAATTGTTCCAAATGATCAACATTGATATGACTAGTCCATTTAAATTAGAAAGCAACAAAATTGAGAACAAGTTAAATGGGCTACCAGAAATTGACAAGTACATCAGATTTAGCACTAAGTTGGAACGACCAGATTTGTAATTCATTACTAAAAATACTTGCCTTGACGTGGGTGTGAGTGTCCAGGCGATGGTAACGTGATGCACATTTTTCTGCGTCAATAGATTGGCGATATCAGTTCCATGGTTATTAACTAATTATAAGACATCAAATCAACCTATCAAAACATTATTAACTAACTAACCTATTTAACGGAATTTGTTAACGACTTAAACTGATTAAGACGGTGATGAAAAGCGTTCTAAATTTTTATATATGCTATATATGCTAAAAATAGTTTTAATGTAAGAGGAAATATTTTTCTAAAGCTTATAGTAATTTTTAGAATTTTTAAAAGATCAAAAACTATTTTTTTAAAACTATTTTTCAATTAGTAACGCATTTATTCCATAATTTATTCCGGATGCAATCCACATCGGAAAGTTGCAATTGAGGTGTCAAAATGACCGTCTCGGAGAGCATTATCACATATATTTTTCTCACATATTAGTTTACGTAAAAATAAGAAGATACAGATTTTTGAACGAAAATAACGGATTTAACTTATAGGCTTAAAAATTAATTCTGGAAAAACTAAGCGTCGGATTGAGACGAAACTAGCGCCATTGGGTCCAGAATGTCATTTCAGATTTTTCAGAGCTAGTCTCACATTTTTCTAGGGCTTATATAATTACTTATGGACTTAAAACAATAAAACCTATTTAATAATAAAAAAATATGAAAAATACGGAATTATGCGATATTTACAAGTTTGCCCTTAGAGCTATTCACGTACCCATCGTTCTCTCGATCGCTGGGGGGTGTCCTCGCGTGCTCGTCGGCGGGGCTCCGGGGCGGCGGACGGCGGGTGGATCGGGGTTGCTCGGCGACTGGAGGCGGCGGGCGACTGCGACGACGGCGAGGCGCGAAGGCGAAGGGCGGCGGGGCTACGGGGTCGAGGCATGTGGCGAGAGAGCAGCGACGGGGTCTGTCGGCGTCTTCGACGGCGAAGCGGCGTCGGAGGGAGACGACGGCGACGGCGACAACTCGGGGAGGTGACGGCGAAGCGACGACAGAGGAGCGGGGGCACGATGATGGAGAGGCGAGGAACGGAGGGAGATCGCCGTTGCTCGGGGGTTGCTCGGGCTTTGCGGCGAAGGCCGTGACTACGGCAGCGGTGTTCGGAGCGGGGGTTGCAGTCGGAAGACGGAGGCGTGGGTCGGCGGGCGGTGGAGTACGTCGAGAGCGGGAGGGTGGTTCGCCTGGGTTGGGGTACTAGAGAGAGAGAGAGAGACTGAGGGAGGGAATGGGAGAGAGAGATATATATAGTGTGTTACGGGCGGGGGTAGCTGCATCAAACGGGTAGGGGGTTTGATGGGAATGAGGGTAGATACGGTTGTGGGTAGCTGGGGTAATTAGGTTAGGTTAATGGTAATTAGGGGGGTAATACACCATTAACAAAAGTCATTAGTGAGAATACAAAAGCGAAATTACGAAAATGCCCCTACTAGTAAACGTGTCCGAAAAATTACGAAAACATACCCACGGGATCGTATCGTCACGAGGATGGCGAATACGAAGACCGTTCCAGGGTTTGAGCTACGGAAGTACTAGTTTTTGGCCAAAACGTTTAGAAAGCGGGTTCGCGGGTTCTCTATTGAAATGATATCAAAAAATTACGAAATTAATGTGGGAAGCCCCAAATGATCATAGGATGCTACTGCAAAAGTTTGAAAACGTTTTGAAAACATTTGAATAGAGAATAAATTCATTGAGTCAAAACTGCAATATCTGAAAACGAATTTTTATCAGATCTTTTAGAGGTATTTGACGAAATCCGATTTTACCAAAATACTCCATAACTAGTCTGATACTTCAAAATATTTTTATAGGAAATTTTTGAAATCAGTTTAAGACTCCTAACAAACCATTATAAAATACAATTAAAATTGAATTTTCTTTAAATACTTAATTTGAAAGTATTGGAAAAATACAGGCCGTTACATTCTACCCTCCTTAAAAATAATTCCGTCCTCGGAATTTAAAATATTTTGGAAACAAATAATTGATATTACAAAGAAGCTCAAGCAAATAAATGACAGAAAAGATAGTAATCTTTGTAAATCAGGTTGTAAATAACATGAAAGGTGATAAGGAAATAAGGGATGTCACCAATATATATTATCAAGTAGCCAAAATATAATATAATGTCATTACACGAAAAGGAGAGCTATTAAGATGATGACATCTGAACTTGGGACCTGATCCGGTGAAAAGTCAATAGCAAGCACACCAAAGAGAAGAACGGAACGTCTAGAATATATAAACGATGATTACATGGTCTCAATCATGTAAATCATCGCCATAACATACAAAAACGTAAGGGATAAACCTAGTGCGTCTTTACGGTTACAACTTAACCAGCCGAACACAAAGGGCTTCATCTGCCACGCTACCAGATTACAAGCCATTACCCAGATCAACACATACAGGCAAGTATAAGGCCAACTCTCGGGGGTCAAGATCATCGCTACCACTTGTCCCAGCAGTCTCCATAACATCCAACAAGAAACCAACATCCTAGCCGTCTCCCAAATCCGAGCACAAGACCGACATCCAACTTCAACGCCTAAGCCCAAAAGTAAGCCAATACCCAATCCTAAGGATACTGCTTCCCAATACCATAGGTCGATATCTACGGTAAACACCATCAGCCCTAAGCAGTTCAACGACCAAAAACTCAGGAACCTACAAGCACTAATGAGCACCCCTAAGAAGAACTCGAAGCTGGGCAGCTCAAGGGGGAAGAACCAGAAAAAGGAGCTCCCGATGATACCCATAGCGGCGGGTTCCCAATATCCCGACCACACGGCCAAAGCATGGGTGGCGGCGAGGGTTGCTGCTACGCCCAACAGACCCCAAGGTCATTGGCGGTCCATCGGCGGCTGGCGATCTGCGACGGCGAGGGCTCCGACTGGCTGGCGATCCATGGCGGGGAGCTAGGGCCTACGGGATGGAGCGAAGCGGAAGCTGGCGGATCTTCGGGTGAGACTGGCGGATCGGAGATCGGAGTGGCGATGCGGGGTCCGATCGAGCTCGCTTGGGGGAGAGGCCGGGAGGAGGAGGGGGGTGATGTCTGAGGGAAGCCACGTGGAGGCTTGCGGAGGAAGGAGATGAGGGTTAAAAAGAAAAAAAGAGGGGAAGGGGGCACCGAAGTCGGGGTTAGGTAGGGTAGGGTTCGGCGGGCACGGGTCTCGAGGGGGAAGCGGACAAAGGAATTAAAGAGGGGGGAGGAAGGTGGTCGGTGGGAAAGGAAGTCAAACCCTTGGAGAGAAAAGACGGGTACAAGATAGAAGTAGGGGCTAGAAGAGAAACACTAGCTCAAAAGACGCAAACAGCCTATACTTACACGTCAGGTTTGGCTCGTATCAAATCACCAGCACTATCCTACAATACTTCTGAGCGTCCTTCGATTCGCTTCCGTTGTCGAACTCGAACTTCTGGTGATCGAAAATTGAATGCTACCCTCCTTAGAATAAACGTAACTAGAGTTCAGGCGAACTAAAAGCGATTAGGAAGAATTATAAGAATTAGTAGAATGATCAGAAGGCAATCATTAGCTAAAGAAATGTTGCTAGTGATGAAGATCGATGGCGTTACAAAAGCATGGCTCAACCTGCATTGATGCAATGATTAGTTCGTTCGGCTTGGCCCGAAACTTGATAGGCCCAAGTGAACGGTTTCCTCTCATGAATTCAACACAGGATGATCAGGGATTTCAAACACTACTTTCTTATTGTGACACTCGATAGTAGCGTAGAAATTTCCTAACCAATCCATGCCGAACATCGCATTGAAGTTTGTCATGTCGACTACCATAAAATCTGCGAACAACTCGTATCCACAAATCACTACGGGCAAAATCGACATCCAGTAGAAGTCCTCACTACTCCACTCGCAGTAGTGATGCTCAAGCGATTTGGTAAAAAGTCAACATGAATAAAATGTTTCTCTACAAATCCTCGGGATATGAAGTAGTGAGTGGCTCACGAATCAAAAGGGATAGGGCTGGATAAGAGGCTATCAATACAACATCTAGTACATTGGAAATATCTTAGCAAAAGATAAAAAGTAACTCATGCATGTAATATAAGCACTATAAAAGAAGGGTGTAAGTAATACCTGAAATCACTTGTCCATCCGACTCAGTCCCCGCGGCTGTTATGGTGAAGATTTGACGTCTCGACTGGTTCTGCCTCGCTAATGCGAAAGTCTTCTGTTGTGGAGCCAGAGGTAGTCCATACTGAGTAGTTGTTGGCTTGCTGGTGCGGCGAGTGCAGTCCCTGGTAGCGTGTTCAGATGCTCTGCATATCAGGCATTGCCTCAGCTACACTCGACAATCCTTCTTGACATGCCCCTGTCGGCTACAATGGTGGCGCTTCATCTGATATCAGTTGTTGACTGGAGATGCGGACCTTTTTAAACAGGGCAGTTTGTTTTGTTCTAAGAGCATCTCTTATTGGTTCCTCAGGATGCTTACTCCCTCCAACTTGGGCTGTCTCTCGAAGTTTAACTACATCCTCGTAGTTACGTGATGTTCCCAGTATTTCCTCATCGGGTGTTAGATCGGTAGATGTCCTTGGCGCTTGGGCGTTGTAGATTAAACCTTGACTGGACTGGAACACTTGGTCTTCAGGATCTTCGACCAGATGAGGAGCGAAACGACTGAGCGCAGAGAGTAATCGAGTTTGGAGTTCCATCATTTCTCTTACGAGTCCCACGATCTCGTTGTAGGCGTCACCATTTCCATTACGAGTGTTGGGCTGATCTGCCACGCTGCAATCAAACAAAGTAAATATTTGTGTACTAGTTTGCCCAAACGATCTGGTTAGTAATAATATTTATACTATTTCTGAAGTGTCTCGCAGAGTGCAAGAGGACCTGCGTGGGCCACCACCAAAACCTGTCACGCCCCGCTTCCCAGTATACTTGGGGGCGAGGACGCGAGCGGGTCCGCATGTGCTTAAAGCAAAGAAGGGGTGATTATTTTTTTCTCTCTTCTTTGACTTAAGCACACTAAGCGTTTAATTAGCGAAGGCAGGTCCCTGCACGCGAGTTTCTCAGAAACAGCACAAATATTTATTACATTACATTACCAGCGTCCAAAGCAAATACACAAACAGTTAAGGCCTAGCATGGCCGTACAATCTGCTGAAAGCAAACACACCTAAAAATAACAATACAAATAATAAACTGAAATATAAACGTTCCGCTTTAGCCTTCCGCGGGGAGGATCTCAATGTCTTCGTAAATCTGATCAGTGGTGTTCACCTCTAAGATGGGATCCTCAAAAGTAGGGTCCTCAAGGTACTCTGTCTCTAAACCTAACATATATTTCATAAAACATTGAAATATATGTCAGCGATAAGCTCGGTAAGATATTTAAAGTAATGAAACGAGGAACAACTATAAGAGGACAAAAGAGCGTTAGTACACAGTTATGAATAATAAGTGCAGAAAAGTAAAGTATGAGCATGCATGGATATTTTTGCAGTTAAAAGTAAAGAAGTTATAAGTAAAGTAAAACAGTTGTATGTTGAGTATTTGATTGTTAGTGCACGTGATAAGTCCATGCCTGGGTAGGTGAAATGTTCTCGATACACCTTATCACCGGTGGTTTTACCGTGACGCTCCAACACAATGGCTGCCTCCACCGGAGGGGCCGTAGTCATGTTCGAGACACACTCACAAACCCTACTGCAATGGACCAACCCCACCCCAAAGTGTTCCGCCGTTTACTGGAACACGAGCCAGACTAGTCATATGTGACCATACTGAAGCACGAGCCAGACTAGTCACACATGACCTGACGGGAGTAGCCAACACGGCTCTTTGTGTATGTCTGTTCACTGACTAAGTTCCATTACATCTGTAGTCGATGTATGGTTTCACTCCATCTGTATTCGATGGTTTCACCCCATCTGTAATCGATGGTTATCACATGTGTGTTTGTAACATACTCGTTTTTCCCAATTGATTTATCTCGTTAACATGCAGATAGTAAAACTGTAAAAGCAGTCCAATTTAGTTACAAGCATGTGGAAAATTGTTCCAAATGATCAACATTGATATGACTAGTCCATTTAAATTAGAAAGCAACAAAATTGAGAACAAGTTAAATGGGCTACCAGAAATTGACAAGTACATCAGATTTAGCACTAAGTTGGAACGACCAGATTTGTAATTCATTACTAAAAATACTTGCCTTGACGTGGGTGTGAGTGTCCAGGCGATGGTAACGTGATGCACGTTTTTCTGCGTCAATAGATTGGCGATATCAGTTCCATGGTTATTAACTAATTATAAGACATCAAATCAACCTATCAAAACATTATTAACTAACTAACCTATTTAACGGAATTTGTTAACGACTTAAACTGATTAAGACGGTGATGAAAAGCGTTCTAAATTTTTATATATGCTATATATGCTAAAAATAGTTTTAATGTAAGAGGGAATATTTTTCTAAAGCTTATAGTAATTTTTAGAATTTTTAAAAGATCAAAAACAATTTTTTTAAAACTATTTTTCAATTAGTAACGCATTTATTCCATAATTTATTCCGGATGCAATCCACATCGGAAAGTTGCAATTGAGGTGTCAAAATGACCGTCTCGGAGAGCATTATCACATATATTTTTCTCACATATTAGTTTACGTAAAAATAAGAAGATACAGATTTTTGAACGAAAATAACGGATTTAACTTATAGGCTTAAAAATTAATTCTGGAAAAACTAAGCGTCGGATTGAGACGAAACTAGCGCCATTGGGTCCAGAATGTCATTTCAGATTTTTCAGAGCTAGTCTCACATTTTTCTAGGGCTTATATAATTACTTATGGACTTAAAACAATAAAACCTATTTAATAATAAAAAAAATATGAAAAATACGGAATTACGCGATATTTACAAGTTTGCCCTTAGAGCTATTCACGTACCCATCGTTCTCTCGATCGCTGGGGGGTGTCCTCGCGTGCTCGTCGGCGGGGCTCCGGGGCGGCGGACGGCGGGTGGATCGGGGTTGCTCGGCGACTGGAGGCGGCGGGCGACTGCGACGACGGCGAGGCGCGAAGGCGAAGGGCGACGGGGCTACGGGGTCGAGGCATGTGGCGAGAGAGCAGCGACGGGGTCTGTCGGCGTCTTCGACGGCGAAGCGGCGTCGGAGGGAGACGACGGCGACGGCGACAACTCGGGGAGGTGACGGCGAAGCGACGACAGAGGAGCGGGGGAACGATGATGGAGAGGCGAGGAACGGAGGGAGATCGCCGTCGCTCGGGGGTTGCTCGGGCTTTGCGGCGAAGGCCGTGACGACGGCAGCGGTGTTCGGAGCGGGGGTTGCAGTCGGAAGACGGAGGCGTGGGTCGGCGGGCGGTGGAGTACGTCGAGAGCGGGAGGGTGGTTCGCCTGGGTTGGGGTACTAGAGAGAGAGAGAGAGAGACTGAGGGAGGGAATGGGAGAGAGATATATATATAGTGTGTTACGGGCGGGGGTAGCTGCATCAAACGGGTAGGGGGTTTGATGGGAATGAGGGTAGATACGGTTGTGGGTAGCTGGGGTAATTAGGTTAGGTTAATGGTAATTAGGGGGGTAATACACCATTAACAAAAGTCATTAGTGAGAATACAAAAGCGAAATTACGAAAATGCCCCTACTAGTAAACGTGTCCGAAAAATTACGAAAACATACCCACGGGATCGTATCGTCACGAGGATGGCGAATACGAAGACCGTTCCAGGGTTTGAGCTACGGAAGTACTAGTTTTTGGCCAAAACGTTTAGAAAGCGGGTTCGCGGGTTCTCTATTGAAATGATATCAGAAAATTACGAAATTAATGTGGGAAGCCCCAAATGATCATAGGATGCAACTGCAAAAGTTTGAAAACGTTTTGAAAACATTTGAATAGAGAATAAATTCATTGAGTCAAAACTGCAATATCTGAAAACGAATTTTTATCAGATCTTTTAGAGGTATTTGACGAAATCCGATTTTACCAAAATACTCCATAACTAGTCTGATACTTCAAAATATTTTTATAGGAAATTTTTGAAATCAGTTTAAGACTCCTAACAAACCATTATAAAATACAATTAAAATTGAATTTTCTTTAAATACTTAATTTGAAAGTATTGGAAAAATACAGGCCGTTACATTCTACCCTCCTTAAAAATAATTCCGTCCTCGGAATTTAAAATATTTTGGAAACAAATAATTGATATTACAAAGAAGCTCAAGCAAATAAATGACAGAAAAGATAGTAATCTTTGTAAATCAGGTTGTAAATAACATGAAAGGTGATAAGGAAATAAGGGATGTCACCAATATATATTATCAAGTAGCCAAAATATAATATAATGTCATTACACGAAAAGGAGAGCTATTAAGATGATGACATCTGAACTTGGGACCTGATCCGGTGAAAAGTCAATAGCAAGCACACCAAAGAGAAGAACGGAACGTCTAGAATATATAAACGATGATTACATGGTCTCAATCATGTAAATCATCGCCATAACATACAAAAACGTAAGGGATAAACCTAGTGCGTCTTTACGGTTACAACTTAACCAGCCGAACACAAAGGGCTTCATCTGCCACGCTACCAGATTACAAGCCATTACCCAGATCAACACATACAGGCAAGTATAAGGCCAACTCTCGGGGGTCAAGATCATCGCTACCACTTGTCCCAGCAGTCTCCATAACATCCAACAAGAAACCAACATCCTAGCCGTCTCCCAAATCCGAGCACAAGACCGACATCCAACTTCAACGCCTAAGCCCAAAAGTAAGCCAATACCCAATCCTAAGGATACTGCTTCCCAATACCATAGGTCGATATCTACGGTAAACACCATCAGCCCTAAGCAGTTCAACGACCAAAAACTCAGGAACCTACAAGCACTAATGAGCACCCCTAAGAAGAACTCGAAGCTGGGCAGCTCAAGGGGGAAGAACCAGAAAAAGGAGCTCCCGATGATACCCATAGCGGCGGGTTCCCAATATCCCGACCACACGGCCAAAGCATGGGTGGCGGCGAGGGTTGCTGCTACGCCCAACAGACCCCAAGGTCGTTGGCGGTCCATCGGCGGCTGGCGATCTGCGACGGCGAGGGCTCCGACTGGCTGGCGATCCATGGCGGGGAGCTAGGGCCTACGGGATGGAGCGAAGCGGAAGCTGGCGGATCTTCGGGTGAGACTGGCGGATCGGAGATCGGAGTGGCGATGCGGGGTCCGATCGAGCTCGCTTGGGGGAGAGGCCGGGAGGAGGAGGGGGGTGATGTCTGAGGGAAGCCACGGGGAGGCTTGCGGAGGAAGGAGATGAGGGTTAAAAATAAAAAAAAAGAGGGGAAGAGGGCACCGAAGTCGGGGTTAGGTAGGGTAGGGTTCGGCGGGCATGGGTCTCGAGGGGGAAGCGGACAAAGGAATTAAAGAGGGGGGAGGAAGGTGGTCGGTGGGAAAGGAAGTCAAACCCTTGGAGAGAAAAGACGGGTACAAGATAGAAGTAGGGGCTAGAAGAGAAACACTAGCTCAAAAGACGCAAACAGCCTATACTTACACGTCAGGTTTGGCTCGTATCAAATCACCAGCACTATCCTACAATACTTCTGAGCGTCCTTCGATTCGCTTCCGTTGTCGAACTCGAACTTCTGGTGATCGAAAATTGAATGCTACCCTCCTTAGAATAAACGTAACTAGAGTTCAGGCGAACTAAAAGCGATTAGGAAGAATTATAAGAATTAGTAGAATGATCAGAAGGCAATCATTAGCTAAAGAAATGTTGCTAGTGATGAAGATCGATGGCGTTACAAAAGCATGGCTCAACCTGCATTGATGCAATGATTAGTTCGTTCGGCTTGGCCCGAAACTTGATAGGCCCAAGTGAACGGTTTCCTCTCATGAATTCAACACAGGATGATCAGGGATTTCAAACACTACTTTCTTGTTGTGACACTCGATAGTAGCGTAGAAATTTCCTAACCAATCCATGCCGAACATCGCATTGAAGTTTGTCATGTCGACTACCATAAAATCTGCGAACAACTCGTATCCACAAATCACTACGGGCAAAATCGACATCCAGTAGAAGTCCTCACTACTCCACTCGCAGTAGTGATGCTCAAGCGATTTGGTAAAAAGTCAACATGAATAAAATGTTTCTCTACAAATCCTCGGGATATGAAGTAGTGAGTGGCTCACGAATCAAAAGGGATAGGGCGGGATAAGAGGCTATCAATACAACATCTAGTACATTGGAAATATCTTAGCAAAAGATAAAAAGTAACTCATGCATGTAATATAAGCACTATAAAAGAAGGGTGTAAGTAATACCTGAAATCACTTGTCCATCCGACTCAGTCCCCGCGGCTGTTATGGTGAAGATTTGACGTCTCGACTGGTTCTGCCTCGCTAATGCGAAAGTCTTCTGTTGTGGAGCCAGAGGTAGTCCATACTGAGTAGTTGTTGGCTTGCTGGTGCGGCGAGTGCAGTCCCTGGTAGCGTGTTCAGATGCTCTGCATATCAGGCATTGCCTCAGCTACACCCGACAATCCTTCTTGACATGCCCCTGTCGGCTACAATGGTGGCGCTTCATCTGATATCAGTTGTTGACTGGAGATGCGGACCTTTTTAAACAGGGCAGTTTGTTTTGTTCTAAGAGCATCTCTTATTGGTTCCTCAGGATGCTTACTCCCTCCAACTTGGGCTGTCTCTCGAAGTTTAACTACATCCTCGTAGTTACGTGATGTTCCCAGTATTTCCTCATCGGGTGTTAGATCGGTAGATGTCCTTGGCGCTTGGGCGTTGTAGATTAAACCTTGACTGGACTGGAACACTTGGTCTTCAGGATCTTCGACCAGATGAGGAGCGAAACGACTGAGCGCAGAGAGTAATCGAGTTTGGATTTCCATCATTTCTCTTACGAGTCCCACGATCTCGTTGTAGGCGTCACCATTTCCATTACGAGTGTTGGGCTGATCTGCCACGCTGCAATCAAACAAAGTAAATATTTGTGTACTAGTTTGCCCAAACGATCTGGTTAGTAATAATATTTATACTATTTCTGAAGTGTCTCGCAGAGTGCAAGAGGACCTGCGTGGGCCACCACCAAAACCTGTCACGCCCCGCTTCCCAGTATACTTGGGGGCGAGGACGCGAGCGGGTCCGCATGTGCTTAAAGCAAAGAAGGGGTGATTATTTTTTTCTCTCTTCTTTGACTTAAGCACACTAAGCGTTTAATTAGCGAAGGCAGGTCCCTGCACGCGAGTTTCTCAGAAACAGCACAAATATTTATTACATTACATTACCAGCGTCCAAAGCAAATACACAAACAGTTAAGGCCTAGCATGGCCGTACAATCTGCTGAAAGCAAACACACCTAAAAATAACAATACAAATAATAAACTGAAATATAAACGTTCCGCTTTAGCCTTCCGCGGGGAGGATCTCAATGTCTTCGTAAATCTGATCAGTGGTGTTCACCTCTAAGATGGGATCCTCAAAAGTAGGGTCCTCAAGGTACTCTGTCTCTAAACCTAACATATATTTCATAAAACATTGAAATATATGTCAGCGATAAGCTCGGCAAGATATTTAAAGTAATGAAACGAGGAACAACTATAAGAGGACAAAAGAGCGTTAGTACACAGTTATGAATAATAAGTGCAGAAAAGTAAAGTATGAGCATGCATGGATATTTTTGCAGTTAAAAGTAAAGAAGTTATAAGTAAAGTAAAACAGTTGTATGTTGAGTATTTGATTGTTAGTGCACGTGATAAGTCCATGCCTGGGTAGGTGAAATGTTCTCGATACACCTTATCACCGGTGGTTTTACCGTGACGCTCCAACACAATGGCTGCCTCCACCGGAGGGGCCGTAGTCATGTTCGAGACACACTCACAAACCCTACTGCAATGGACCAACCCCACCCCAAAGTGTTCCGCCGTTTACTGGAACACGAGCCAGACTAGTCATATGTGACCATACTGAAGCACGAGCCAGACTAGTCACACATGACCTGACGGGAGTAGCCAACACGGCTCTTTGTGTATGTCTGTTCACTGACTAAGTTCCATTACATCTGTAGTCGATGTATGGTTTCACTCCATCTGTATTCGATGGTTTCACCCCATCTGTAATTGATGGTTATCACATGTGTGTTTGTAACATACTCGTTTTTCCCAATTGATTTATCTCGTTAACATGCAGATAGTAAAACTGTAAAAGCAGTCCAATTTAGTTACAAGCATGTGGAAAATTGTTCCAAATGATCAACATTGATATGACTAGTCCATTTAAATTAGAAAGCAACAAAATTGAGAACAAGTTAAATGGGCTACCAGAAATTGACAAGTACATCAGATTTAGCACTAAGTTGGAACGACCAGATTTGTAATTCATTACTAAAAATACTTGCCTTGACGTGGGTGTGAGTGTCCAGGCGATGGTAACGTGATGCACGTTTTTCTGCGTCAATAGATTGGCGATATCAGTTCCATGGTTATTAACTAATTATAAGACATCAAATCAACATATCAAAACATTATTAACTAACTAACCTATTTAACGGAATTTGTTAACGACTTAAACTGATTAAGACGGTGATGAAAAGCGTTCTAAATTTTTATATATGCTATATATGCTAAAAATAGTTTTAATGTAAGAGGGAATATTTTTCTAAAGCTTATAGTAATTTTTAGAATTTTTAAAAGATCAAAAACAATTTTTTTAAAACTATTTTTCAATTAGTAACGCATTTATTCCATAATTTATTCCGGATGCAATCCACATCGGAAAGTTGCAATTGAGGTGTCAAAATGACCGTCTCGGAGAGCATTATCACATATATTTTTCTCACATATTAGTTTACGTAAAAATAAGAAGATACAGATTTTTGAACGAAAATAACGGATTTAACTTATAGGCTTAAAAATTAATTCTGGAAAAACTAAGCGGCGGATTGAGACGAAACTAGCGCCATTGGGTCCAGAATGTCATTTCAGATTTTTCAGAGCTAGTCTCACATTTTTCTAGGGCTTATATAATTACTTATGGACTTAAAACAATAAAACCTATTTAATAATAAAAAAAATATGAAAAATACGGAATTACGCGATATTTACAAGTTTGCCCTTAGAGCTATTCACGTACCCATCGTTCTCTCGATCGCTGGGGGGTGTCCTCGCGTGCTCGTCGGCGGGGCTCCGGGGCGGCGGACGGCGGGTGGATCGGGGTTGCTCGGCGACTGGAGGCGGCGGGCGACTGCGACGACGGCGAGGCGCGAAGGCGAAGGGCGGCGGGGCTACGGGGTCGAGGCATGTGGCGAGAGAGCAGCGACGGGGTCTGTCGGCGTCTTCGACGGCGAAGCGGCGTCGGAGGGAGACGACGGCGACGGCGACAACTCGGGGAGGTGACGGCGAAGCGACGACAGAGGAGCTGGGGCACGATGATGGAGAGGCGAGGAACGGAGGGAGATCGCCGTCGCTCGGGGGTTGCTCGGGCTTTGCGGCGAAGGCCGTGACGACGGCAGCGGTGTTCGGAGCGGGGGTTGCAGTCGGAAGACGGAGGCGTGGGTCGGCGGGCGGTGGAGTACGTCGAGAGCGGGAGGGTGGTTCGCCTGGGTTGGGGTACTAGAGAGAGAGAGAGAGAGAGAGAGACTGAGGGAGGGAATGGGAGAGAGAGATATATATAGTGTGTTACGGGCGGGGGTAGCTGCATCAAACGGGTAGGGGGTTTGATGGGAATGAGGGTAGATACGGTTGTGGGTAGCTGGGGTAATTAGGTTAGCTTAATGGTAATTAGGGGGGTAATACACCATTAACAAAAGTCATTAGTGAGAATACAAAAGCGAAATTACGAAAATGCCCCTACTAGTAAACGTGTCCGAAAAATTACGAAAACATACCCACGGGATCGTATCGTCACGAGGATGGCGAATACGAAGACCGTTCCAGGGTTTGAGCTACGGAAGTACTAGTTTTTGGCCAAAACGTTTAGAAAGCGGGTTCGCGGGTTCTCTATTGAAATGATATCAGAAAATTACGAAATTAATGTGGGAAGCCCCAAATGATCATAGGATGATACTGCAGAAGTTTGAAAACGTTTTGAAAACATTTGAATAGAGAATAAATTCATTGAGTCAAAACTGCAATATCTGAAAACGAATTTTTATCAGATCTTTTAGAGGTATTTGACGAAATCCGATTTTACCAAAATACTCCATAACTAGTCTGATACTTCAAAATATTTTTATAGGAAATTTTTGAAATCAGTTTAAGACTCCTAACAAACCATTATAAAATACAATTAAAATTGAATTTTCTTTAAATACTTAATTTGAAAGTATTGGAAAAATACAGGCCGTTACACGACTAGTTTGGCAACTAGTCGGTCGGTCGACCAACGCAGACCGACTAAGTGCAAACAGTAACTCCTGAACGAAAATAGGATTCTAGAGTTAGTCGGTCCATGAAAAATTACTGACCGACTAGTTTAGCATCTAGTCGGTCGATGAACGTTCTTAGACCGACTAAGAGTAAACAGTAGCTGATTCAAAAATAAGATGATGAGTTAGTCGGTTAAAGAAGCATTGCTGACCGACTAGTTTGCAACCTAGTCGGTCAACCAACGTTCTTAGACCGACTAACGATAAACAGTAACTCCTGAGAAATTTAGAAAGCTAACTAGTCGGTCCAAGAAGGATTGCCGACCGACTGGATCGTCATCTAGTCGGTCGGTGGCCCTTCTTACACCGGCTAATGAGCACCAAAAGTTCCGATACGGAGCGCGAGGCCCCGGGATCGATTCCTAAGACTCCTAGGCTTGATCTAACAGTTAGATACGACCGTTATGAAGTCCGTCACGAGTGACATACTTCGAAATCGACAATCCTAAGGAAGAAACGAGAAAATACGACGAATCGATCGAAAATGAAATCTATGGAGACGAAAACCACACATGAGGAGAAAATCCACCAAAACATATATTATATTATATTAAATTCAGATACATGAAAAGCAGTCGTTACACACCCTTGCAACCCTTGGGCGAGGAACTTCAATTGCTTATTTAGACACATGAGGCTCAATCCCGATATTTTCTGCAGAGCATGGAGATTCAGAGCCAGTATATTCAGGAGATCATTTCGAGCCTTGCATTGCTTGCCTCTTGTTTGGGAGAAGGTAATCCAATCACTCAAAAAATTGTATTATCTGATTTGGATTCTTCTTCCCTCCTAGGTGTTGTGTGTAAAGATGGAGAGGACGAGCGTGACATTTTGGATGGACAGGAGGAGGAGCCAAGTAGGGCCACGAGCTCATCGATCATTTTGGTAGAGCCTGAAACGTGCCTTCCCATGGTCTTGTCCCAAGATCATTCATTCCTTTTCCCCATGGTGGAGCATCGTACCGAGATGGATGCAACCATTTTCGGGAGTTTTCGTCAATATATTTCAAATTCTTTATTTTACTTTGACGATTATATTTGGGTCACTTTTGTCGAAAGGCAATGGTGCCCACTTTGGATTGATACAGCTCATCTCTTGTAAGACATGGTCACACATTTTAGAGAGATGCTTGGAGTTGTGTTGCTAGGGTTCAAAGTGATTTGTAGAGGGAAGACGCTTGCAGAGGAGCGTACGGATCTAATTGAGCTACTTCCTACACCGTTGGACATCAGTGATCCCCCTTTTGACCCTGGTGACTTCTATCCAATAGTATAGAAAATTTAAATTTTTGCACTTTCTATGCTTTCTAGGATAGTTTTAATTCAATAAATCTATGCTCTTTCAATATTGAGGACAATGTTTGTCTTTAGTTGGGGGGAGAGTTGTAGGTGGTTTTAGGATGTTTAGTAAGTAGTTTTTGTTTTAATTTTTTTTGGTGACATCCATTTTGACATCACCAATATCTTGCAAGCATATCATTGACCCTCCTTGCTCATTTGCTAGCTTTGTGCTTAGTCCCTTATATGCTTCATATTCATGCATACATTTGGATTCAAATCTTATGGTCAAACTCCTAAATTGTGATTGGCATGCATTTTATTGGTTTTTCTTCATGGGATCAATTTTAATATGATATTCTTAAAAATAGTGTATAATTCGATGAATTTTGTCTTCGATGTGGTTTGGATTAGTTTTGTGCAAACTTTGTGATGCACGAGTTAGATTAAGTCATTAGTGTAGATTGGTTTTCAATTTGATGGGATTTGGCCTTGGATATATGCTTGGTTTATGCTTGAGGAGTGGTTGATTGGTGTGTTGGATCAAAAAAAGAAAAGAAAAGAAAAGAAAAAGAAAAAAAAGAAAAAGAAAAAGAAAAAGAAAAAAGAATAAGTGCATCGTTTTTCGAGTTTTGTCAAGTAGCCAGGTCCTCATGAAACATTGTGGATTCGTGTCGAAAGATAGAATTTAGGGGAGTGCACGAGGGAAAAATAAGTGAATCTTAGGTGATTAGAGTTATCAGGTCCGTGGGGTCTTTTTTGGGCCAATGCCCCCAAAATCTTCTGATTTGGGAGTCATTGATCGAACCCTCGATACATGTGTCATCCTAAGTTTCATAAAAATAAAAAAACATTAATAAACATGATCCACATACCAAACTTCCATGAATTAGGAAAGCTAAGAGTTGTTTTGGCCAAGTTCTTGAAGATTGTGATACTATGACACACTTATGTTTTAACCTCAATGGTTGCAAACTTTGCTTGTGCTTTGTTGGTTTGAGCCATATTGAAGTATTGCTTATCGATTTGCTCTCTTTTATGAGTTGGTATATTAAATTTGAGATTATGTTGAAAAATTTCTATTTGCCATGAAGATTGTGGAATTTGATATGGGCTATGTTGTGAATCCGAATATAGCACTTGTTTTGCTAGGGACTAGCAAAAAGTTAGTTGGAGGTGTAATTAGGGTTCAATATTGCATATTTTACCCTCATTAGATGGCATTTTGTGCATAATTTGTGTTCATTTTGGCTCTGATACACGTATTTTGATGATATCACTTAATTTTGGAACTTATCGTTTTTATATGCATAAAACATAATGTTTACAGCTTATTAGCATATTCATCTTAGTCTCCTATTATTTTTCAGTTGAAGTTTGTGAAGTCCCGATTCCAACGCATATTTTTCCAGAATTTTTGGAGGTCGGAGCAATTTACTGCATTTTTGGAAAACAGGGTGACGGTGCTGAAAATTTTTGGTCTGGAAATTTTGCTTTTTCCCTCTTGTGCAGAATTCTGCTATCATTTCAGTATATATTCTGTCCTAGTGATACTTTTCAGTCTTAGTACACTTTGTTACGGTTCCATCGATGTCTAGAACACGTCATTTCGAGGTCGGATGATTTTTCTAGAATTTTCGCAAGACAGGGTGACGGTGCTGAAATTTTCTACTACTTTGGGCATTGCTTGCGGGTTTTGGGCCAGAATCCGACACGTTAGTGCTGTTTCCAGACCCGAACCTCTGGGCCTATTTCTATGGCTTCTCCCCCTCTATGCCCCCTCATTCCACTCTCCTTCTTCTTCATTCTTAGGGTTAGGGGACATTGGAGAGGAGCAAGAAAGCTTGGAGGAGCACTTCGGTGGGGCTTTTGTTTTCCTTAGAGAAATCTTGGTGAACTCTTTTCCCTTCTTTGTGTATTTGGATTTGGATATTTGTAACATATTGGATGATTTTTTTAGAAGTAAAAATCTTCCTTTTATTGTTATGAGTAGCTAGATCTATCTCTTGTGTGTTGTGTGATGATATTTGGTTGTTGGGCTTTGGTATTTCAATCTTGCATGTTTTAATGATTATGTGTTAGATTGTTGAGATACTTTGAATTAGAAACCCTAGTGGGTATTCCTAGAATTGAGTTTGCCTAGTAGTACCACTCATGCATGCTTGGATGTTTATTATCTTGAATTTTTATACACTACTTTCATTGTACACCAAGTGCTTGATAAAATGCCACATCCACCGATTGTGCTTTTCTCAGACGGAAAGACAATTGAGTTATCCTCGGATTGAACCCATATGATTAACAACCACATCCCCACACACCACACAAGCTTCCTCGCCTATTTTCCTCCCCAATACTTCCACCCTAGGTTGTTGATTTGTTAGATGGTTTCACCCACATTTTCACATACATTTTCACACACATTTCCACCGTTAGCTTAGTTGGTTGTAGCTTCGCCTTTATCTCTCCTTTATTAACTGGATTTGTGATTGCAAAACGACTTGTTCCCGTGATCCAACCCGGTCTCACCGGATATAAATTTATTACTTGACGTCCCCTACACTTGGAAGTAGCGCTCAAGCATCACATACTTGAGACGTGTTCAAGCAAATAGCAGTCTACGTAGACGATCTGAATCTCATTGGATCTCCTGAAGAGATTGCTGAGATATCTGTAAGCCTGACAAAGAGTTTGAAATGAAAGACCTAGGCTAAATGAAATTCTGCCTTGGCTTACATATTGAACATCTAAAAGACGGAATCCTATTTCACCAAACCACATATACGAAGAAAATATTGCAAAGATTTCATATGGACCAATGTCATCCACTTAGTACACTTATGGTGGTACGATCTCTGGATGCATATAAGACCCCTTCCAGCCGCTGGAAGAGGGGGAGAATATACTTGGTCCAGAAGTCCCTTATCTGAGTGTTATAGGAGCACTTCTATATCTGGCCAACTGCACGCATCCCGATATAGCGTTCGCAGTAAATTTACTAGCCAGATATAGTGCAGCACCTACGCAGCGCCACTGGACCGGGGTAAAGCACCTTCTGCGCTACCTCCAAGGGTCTACAGATTTGGAACTCTTTTACAAAAATGGATTATCCTCCGCACTTGTTGGTTATACTGATGCAGGTTACAGGTCTGATCCCCACAATTGAAAGTCACAAACATGGTACATGTTTGCCCGTGGTGGGATAGCTATTTCCTGGAGATCCGTTAAGCAAATCATGACGGCGACCTCATATAATCACTCAGAGATCATCCCCATCCATGAAGCAAGCAGAGAATGTGTCTGGCTATGGTCAGTTGTAAGTCACATCCTGGTGACGACCGGATTGAAGTCTGGGGACCTTGAACCTACTACCATGTTCGAGGACAATGCTGCTTGCATAGCTCAGCTACGAGGTGGCTACATCAAAGGCGATAGAACGAAGCATATTTTCCCCAAATTCGTCTGGATGCACGAGCTACAGAGAGATGGTGTGATCGACGTCAGACAAGTACAATCATGTGACAACCTAGCAGACTTGTTCATTAAAGCCCTTCCTACTGCTACCTTTTGGAAGTTTGTACAGAAAATTGGAATGAGTCGCCTACGAGATCTGAAAGCCCGAGTGCTTGTACAGATCAGGGGGAGTTAGAAGTGTCTGCACTCTTTTTCCTTAACTATGGTTTTTCCTACGGGGTTTTCTATATGTAAAGGTTTTAACGAGGCAAACCTCACCAACTCAGGATCTTGAAGTATCCACTCATGTGAGACTCCTACTGCACTCAGAATCCTGAAGTATTCATGAGCAGAGTCTACACCTATGGCTGGATAAGGGGGAGTGTTGTGAAAGGATAATACCGAGTCGGTTAGTCGGTTGGGATCACGGCTTATCTTATAGAGAAGACCGTATCTATTGTATCTTATCTATATACGCTCCTCTATATGCTATAAATAAAGAGTTGGGGGTTCCCCCAGATGATGATTCATAACATCAAGAAGATTAAAAAAAATCCCACATGGCTTCATTCGAGCTAAGGTTGAAGTAAATTATTCGAGTCAAGGTTAAAATTCAAACTCGGATCTGTCTCACTCTTTTCACCCGCGACATTTAGAGCTAGGCGAATCGATTTGCACTCCCACCATTTTACTCAGCACACATACCACTTATTTACAAGTTTGCCATGCGCACATAGCCAAATATTTTCCTCTTTTACCTTGCACACATACTTGATGCCGCCCTCCCAGCCCCTGATGCCCCTCCCATCGTCCCGAGCCCCCAGCCCCCTCCCACGCCTCCGCCTGCCACATGCCTCTTTGTACACCCCTCCTCCGCCCCCTCCCCCGCCTCCGCCCGCCACACCCATCTTTGCACGCACCTCCTCCGCACCATCCCCATCCACACCCTCTCCTCCGCACCCCCATCCCCATCCCATGCCCCCTCCTTTGCTCTCCCCGACATCCTCCTCCCCCCGCCCCTCATCTGCCCTCCTCAGCCCCCCCTTTCGCCTACCCCCTCTTCGTCGCCCTCCACATCCCACCTCCTTCGACTTCCACAGGCCCCTCTTCGCCCTCTTCGCCCTCTTCACCCCCTTCCCCAGCCCCATCCCCCTCCTCCGAAGCCCTCCTCTCATCCCTGTATATACCACAGTGAAAACTCGACGGAGCCTAGAGGCTTTTTCAGAAATTTGGAAATTGATTAGTGCACATGAATAATTTCAGTGGCAAACGTGTAAATAAATGGTATGTACACGTGAGTAATGACAAACTTGTAAATAACTGGTATGTGCAAGCAGTAAAAAGGTGGGTGTGCAAATCAATTACCCGTTCCATCTCATCCGAGATTCCGAATGTTGCACCATAAGGTTCTCAAGCTTATCTTGCAAAAACTACATGAGATCATTAAAAATAAACCTCTAAAATGTGCCATAATTAAAGCCAAAAAACATCAAATATTACCCTTAATAGTAATAGGAATATGTTCGAAGAGTATTAGAGAGAATTAACCATGGCGAATAGTCATGGTACTTTATTTATAAACATCTCATGATGAGTTAGGAATCCAAGGGACTCCCTACTAACTTAATGGGGAGTAATGGTGAGATGTTGAGGGGGGAGGCCAAAGGCCTCCCTCAACTCACAACACTCCCCCTCATCTCTCTATTACCTTGGGTTAAGTATATGAATACTTCAGGATTCGTTTTGCTAATGGGGTGGATACTTCTGGATCCAGAGCCACTGTGGTTGCCTCGTTAAAACCTTAGCTGTGGAAAACACAGTGGGAAAAACCAGCAGCTTAAGGGGAAAGAGTACAACTATCGAGAGACTCCCCCTGATCTGTACAAGCTTCAGGCTTACAGATCTCCTATGTATCTATACAATCATCTCCTATTCGTCTATACATCCATCATGTTCTGAAAGAAAATACAATCATCACTCATCATATACAAGTTTCACTCATCTAGCGGCTATAGTAAAGCAGTGGCGTTCTGGAGTGGAATGCTCTTCGAAGTTGGTAGATGACGCTACTAAAGTATTCATAATTCATTGAATCAGTCTTCAGTGTGTCTGCAAGGTACTGCTGGACCTGGCTGAGCGTTTTCAATACTTGCTTCTTAGATGATGAGCTTCTCAGAAGATGTAGACATTGGAGGATGATGTGTAGATATTTAGGAGGTGGCCGGCCTATTGTGTTGTAGTCATCGCGATGATCTTTAAACCTGCATATGCGATATATATTCCTTGACCCTTGGAAGTTTGCACAGAAGCAGCTTATCCTTGGTCTAGTGTTACTCTCCAGGACAACACTGTATCTGGTTAACAACTTTACTGGAGACGTTCTATCAAAGATACGTGCAGTTGGCCAGATAAAGAAGTGTAACAATTACACTAGGGCTAGGCTCTTCGGGACCTAGGATGTCCTCCCCATCTTCCAGGTACTGGAAGGTGTCATAAACAAGTATCCATTTTTAATAGGATGCAAGTGAACATCATTCGTCATAAACTCCAGGTGTATGAAGGATATTAAAGGGTTCCACCACGAAGGGGTTAAATATATAAGCCGAGATAATACCTTGTTATACGTAGGTTTTTCATTTCCAATGTATGCTTAAAGCTATCTGATATCTAAATGGTCTCTGCAGGAGATCCTATTAGCTTTAAGTCGACCACATATACGTTTAATATTACAAATTCTGTCATCGATCTTTCGAAAAAGATACACAGGCAAAATATTGCTAAGATCAACTAATGATCTTTGTAGCCTTTATGGAGAAGACGTTTCTACGTCTCTCTTTCATCTCTGGGGGTAGAGTATACCCTTCTGGAAGTTTTATATAGATCTCTATATCTATATTACCGTATATATATGCAGTCACAACGTCCATGAGCTGCATGTATTGGCTTTTGCAGAGAAGTTTAGGCTTAGTAGGAAAATGATCACATTTCCTTCATTTCAATTTCTTATAAAAATCCGAATTATATTCCACATGTTATTACACATTCAGGTGTATGGACTACTGGTCCAAAGACTTTGCTTTTCAAGACTAAGTCCAGCTCTACTCTTATTGCCTCGTCACATTTTGGCTAATCTATGCGTTTACGCTATAGAAAAGTGGGTAGACGTCATCGTCGTATTCAGCGACGTGAACGACAATAGAGAAAGCAAAACCGTCGTCGACGACTGTGCTATATCTGTCCAGTACCTCTCCAGTACGTACGTAATATAATGATGTTTCTTCTGTTGTTTCCTCTGCAGGGGAAATTAAGAGGGGATAGGTTGCTGGTCTGAGCTCAGCATCCTGTGGTTGGATCATTTTGATATATCCAGGAATCTTCCTCTTTTGAGGAATTTTATGTTTTGAACCTAGCAGGCGTCCTCTTTTCAATTGAGGTACAGCCAATTCGGCTGCCGATGGATTGCATCCATCTTTGGGAATGTCAATCTTAGCTGGCGTGTTGGCAACAGGGACGTGTGAACGAACAATCTTCTGGTTGTCCGTAAATTTATTCGTCAATTGATATACTTTAGTCTGAATGTGAAGGATCTTCTAGATCTCAACTTCACACAGAAAAAGTATGCAGATTATAACGAGATGAGGACTTTTGTGTCCCATGATATGGTCTCAGAAGCTCATGCTTCTTTAGACTGCGTGCCTATTTTAATGAGATTTTGCTCATCAAATTCACATTTATCAAGACTTGGTGGTAAACCATAAGCAAGCAGCATCAGCAATAAGATATGGCAATTAGCGGGCCGTATCGTGATAAACGATGTGAAATGCAGTGTGATGGTCCCTAAACATTAACAGGCAACTGCGATTTTACAATAGACGTGAAATCCATTGGAGTCTCTTTACCAGAGACTCTGTTAACCCGTTATGAGTTTGAACATGCTGCAGGATGTTCAATTTTAATGCCAGTTGCTTGGCATAAGTCTTGAATGATATGTGTAGTAAATTCACCCACATTATAAGTTTTTGAGAAAGCTAGGTTGCAAGTGAATATAAAGGCACACATAAGACCATCTAGTAGATGCATATAACAGTACAGTAATGAAGTACCGAAAATGGGCCATTTGCGGGGTGAATAGGCCCGCAAAAGGTCACCATGTATTCTTTCAATGAAGCCAGGAGACTCTAAACCCACTTTCAGGAGGGAATGTCTCTCTATTAGTTTTCCCTTATGACAAAGGGTGACAAGGAAACTCAACCTTTTGAAGAATCTTTAGGTTCTCCAATGGATTCATTTGTTGATGCGTCCATCATCGCTGATCCAGAATGACCAACTGGTGCTCAGTCGAGTTGGCTTTCTATAGGATGAATATCTGTAATTATAGGGGCCCGATGGAGGTCCAATGAAATCGTAAGTAGATGGTCTTCTGGCCATTCTCTTGACGAGTTACATATTGATATTCAATATATATTATCCACAATTTTCAAGTTATTTTCTTTAAAAGAAATATCCTTGAAAATTGGAGATTTACTATATGTTTAAGAGGAGAATTTGCATCTTATAGTCTCGTTGTATGTGGGAGCAATATCAATGCTACACCAGTGCAATGAGGCACTGTCCACAATATTCCATACTTCATCTATAAGTAAAACGAAATTTTATTTAAGTCAATGAAAAAGACATTCAAAATAAAAGTTCGTACTTAAGCAAATTAAAGATGAAGCAACATTGAATTTTAAATGCATAGATAAAAGATGAAGCTTAATCGAGCAGGCCGTTGTTCTCGAAGTCTTTTGCAGTGAACATTATTGGTGGCTGAACAGCCACCAAGTTTGTTTCAGGCAGAGACTTCTGGCTCGCCTGATATAGTTCCTGGAGGTGGCGAGAAGTGCGGCAGATTCTGGACCAATGGCCAGTCATGCCGCATCTATGACATTTATCATCCCAGTTCTTCTTAGGAAGTGACACTTGGTCAGTGTTCTTTTACTTCCATATGAAGTAACCCTTTCCTGTATTGTTGTTGTTGGACGGGGGTGCTGCTCCTCGTCCATTCTTCATCACAGCTTTCCCTTTGTTATTATTAGCCTTCTTCTTGTTTTTCCACTTCTGGGGAGAAACGTGGTGGGCTTCAGGGATAGGTGTAGTGCCAGCTGGACGTAAATTATGAGTGGCTAGCAGTAAATCTCGATTCTGCTCTGCCCTAAGTGGCATGAGATCAGATCAGAGAATTTCATGAAGTTGCATTCACGATACTACTGCATGAGGATTGCATCTTTCTCGTGAAACGATGTAAATGTCTTTTCCAACATGCGTTGTTCTGTCACTTCTTCACCGCACAACTTCAGGCGTGAGGTGATATTATGAAGTGCAGAATTATACTCAGCGACAGACTTATAGTCCTGAAGTCTGAGGTTTTCCCACTCATAACTGGCACGCGGTAATATTACATCAATTTGATGTTTATACCGTGCCTCTAGCGCTGTCCACAGCTCCATTGGTCCTCTACTATTAGGTATTCGGCCTTTAAGATCTGATCTATATATTTCCTAATGTAGATTATGGCTTTCGCCTTATCCACGTCGGAGACTGGTAGGAGTGCTGCTGCTAGATGTAGTAGAAGCATCGGCCACTGCTGGGGCCGAAGGAGGAGCCAAAATGGAGCCAAGGAGGGCCATCGAACGCAAGTGGAACTTCAGGTCCACTCGCCAATTTAGGTAATTTTTTCCTGCAGAATCTAGGATCTCGAAATCGACGCTTGCCAATTTTGCCATTTATCTACACAATTTAAAATAAGCATGAATTAATTAAAATTGAAATTCACGCATTAAAAATAAAATAAGTAAAATGTGGGGATCGGCCATATACCCAAAGAAATACAAAGTCCAAAAGTCCAAAAATACAGTCCATAAACAAAAGAAAAATACAATTTGGAAACCCAGAATGGGTCCCTATATTTTCCAATTTTGGCCTCCGTCTTCATTTGTCGGTACATCGGTCTTTTGCATAAATACATATAATCATCACTTACAAATTCTCTCAAAAAGAAAATAAAATTGCAAGGAATATAAAGGGTATCAAATTGGCCGATCCCAAAAATCACATTTTAGCTTATATAAACATCCATGCAGTTTACAAATGCTACAGGCATAAAATAAACAACCACGCATGTATATAACACATGCATATATAATATGGAAAAATAGACGATAAAATACAATAATATCTTGGACCACGGTGAGACGTCATAGACCGTTAGGTTAGTTGACTGACGGCAGAGCGGTCGCAGGATCCTTAAGATAATTATATTTTGAAAAAAAATCCTAAAATTCCATAAATTAAAATAATGCAATAGTGTTATAATTTTTAGCAATATGACGCTACAAGCTCATAACAAAGAATTGATATAAATTAATAATTTTAATGGGGCTGCAGGCCCATAAATATTAATTTGTGTAATATTTCATTTATAATTGGGCTGCAGGCCCATTTGCCAAAAATCAAAAAAATAAATATTGCAATAAAATCTACTAGGCGTCTGGCCATAAGAAGTCAAATTTTAAAAATTGTTAACATTTGGGCTGCAGGCCCAGTGTTAAAATTTTAATTAACACTTTAAAGATTGCACTAAGAATTACTGGGCTTCAGGCTAAGTCCACAAAATTTACTGGGCTTCTGTCTCATAGAATGAATATTCATTTGTGACAGATGGGCTTCAGGCCCAACATAAAGGCTAAAGACTATATTATAATATAAACAAAATTAGCCTTTAAACCCAATTTTGGGTTGTGGAATGCCAAAAACCCCTAAACCAGAGGATGACCCATCAACTTCCAAAAAATACCCTAACCCCTGTCAAACCTAAATCCCCCCTCCCCTCTGTTTCAGTGAACGGCGCAGGCAGAGGGCCGAAAACCCCCTCCGCCTGGGAGGGGGGCGGTGTCGGAAAGCCCCCCCCCCCCCCCCCCCCCCCCCCCCCCCCCCCCCCGCCTGGGGGCGAATCGCCGGAGGAACCCCCCCCCCCCCCCCCCCCCCCGCTTGGGGGGTCGGCGCCCTGGAACAGAAGAACCCCCCCTGGGGGCCTGCATCGGAACAGCCCCCCTTCGGGGGGAGGCGTACAAAAGACCCTTCCCAGGGGGCTGCGCCGGGACGGCCCCCCCCCCCCCCCCCCCCCCCCCCCCCGTCGCGGGGGGGGGGGGGGGAGAAGACCCCCCGGGGAGGGGATGCGCCGGGACGGCCCGACGCCCCCCTCCCTCTGTAGGGATTTCTGGGACCCTTAGGGCACAAAAACTCTATGCCCGTCCTAAGTCGGACGGAACATAGACAAAAAAGCAGCGGAAAACTTTATGTTGATCTAATTAACATGCAACCCTAAGGAACCCGACCATATTAGTCATGATCTCTGCCAACTTGGGGTGGATCTAATCACCCCAAGAGGGATCTAACTACTGCGAATAATTAAATGAAAACTTAAACACATACCCGGAATCTCAACCCTGGGGCAGGCGAGATGTTCCGCACCGTCTTCCGAGCTGCTCCCGTCCCACGCCAAGCCGCTCCTTGAATCGCTCCCCGAACTGCTCCTCGAAACGCTCCACATCCCGAGGCGATCAATCCCATGTCGCCGAGCCAGCCACGCGCGGAAGAAAGTTTCACGCGAGTGAAACCTTCGCTTAGATTTTGGATCTGAATCCGAACTCCGTTGCGGCTTTGCCAGAGCCCTCAGGAGTAAGGCAGAAATATTAGGGAGATGGAGACTATTAATTTTACCCTAGATCCGAGCATGCTCCAACGTTTACGAGAGCCACTCAGATCTAGAGCTTGGGACGAGTTATGAGGAAGGGGGAGGGCCTCTATTTATAGAGGCGGCTGATTCTCCCCTTTTCTCCACAACCGAGGTGGGATTATTAATTTGGGATTAATTAAATCAAGCTAGTTTACCTTTCACAAAGGGCAAACTTCCTCGAATTTTAACTCCCTCACCGTTGAGCTTCAATGTTGGTACAACCTACCAAATCAAAGAGGGTTCAACGGTGAACGCGTAGGAAAAAACGGCTCGTCAATTCGAGTCCGTTTGACCCTTCAAACAATTGTCCAAAGTTAGCCAAAAGTCGTGCTTCTCTCAGAAACGTAGCTGTCAAGAAAATCCCAGGTTTCAAAAACCCCTAACCAGAAAATTCGGGCTTAGTGGGCCTCCATTTTCGCTGGTTTCAGCCCAACAGTTTGGGCTGACTTGTTTTGGCTATAACTTGTGCATTTGGACTCCGTTTTTTGACGCGGTTTGAACCTGCGTTTAGAGCGGGACGATCCCGTCATCTAGGTAACCTTTTCAATGCGTTTATTTAATTAAATATAGTCTTAAACAATTTAAGACACATTTAATCTCTTTTGCATCATATGCAAATTAGTCCCTATCTAGGCTTAAATTTTCATTTGCATCAAATACAAATGATCCGAGGGCATATTCCTATACATCTCCCACTTGCACTCAGGATCATTTATCCCGAATGCAGGAGATGATTGCAAACATCTTTTGAAATATTTTATCCCTTGCATCAAATGCAAATTATTCTCCCTAACTAATTTCTACCTATTACTAGACGAAGGTCACACTCTGTGTGAGACCCTGCAGCCTGACCCTTACAACATGTTGGGCTCGAAGCCCTATACGACAGTGACCACGAGCAGTGGTTACCGTCCCTACTTCAGGAATCATCATTATGTGGTTGACTCATTGACATGAGTATTGTCGGGACCACCCTGACTGTTTCCGTGATGAATTCCGCAGTTATAGTCTCTTCGTCTAAACTATGTCGTATAGATCAAGTCTAGGGTACGGTCAAACTGTCAACCCCAATAACTTGACTCCGGTTAGTTTCTATCGATCTTTTAGTCAAAAATGTTAGACTTCTTCCAACATACCCTGGCCAGAGTTTTTACTAAAGACCGAACTAACCCTACGACACTAACTTCCATTGACCGGGAGAGACGAATCCTCTCTTGGTCATTACTCTCCTCATACGCTTCAAGTGTCACCCAATCAAAGACCTTTCGACAGGCCTTGCCTCGAAGCTAGGTCATTTGATCTAAGTGGCACCGTTTACGCACAGGTTCGTCAAAATGACCTCAAGTCAAAAGACCAACTAGCCTATCATCACTCAGAGTCATCATTGACAGATTGGTCAATATAACCATATGATAACTCTTGTGGATCGTTCAGTGAACTCATTCTCTAATGAGCACCTGTGTCTCGTCTACGACTTCGCCAAGTCAAGCGATCATGAGATCATCGCCACCGCTTGACGGTGAAGACTAAGACACAATGGTCTATCCGATGTTTCGATATCCTTGTCTCGAAACATCTACGACCACGAACCCTTTTAGACTTATGCTACAGACGGTCAAACATTTCTCCATGATCGAGATACTCATCTCGATACATATTTGACCTTGCATAAAGTCTCAGGACTTTACCTAAGTTAATATCTAATGTTAACTACATTATAACATAACTTTAGATAAATTATTACCAAACAGCTTACTGTTATTTCGAACAAAATGTTTGTGCTATTCACACATGAAGATAGATAGCCTCGAGGGTATCATCTCTCAACATCTCCCACTTGCACTCAGGCCCATTTATCTCGGTATCTAATACCGTTTTTACACATAAGTTTTCCCGACTTCATGTGGTAGAGCCTTCGTGAGTGGATCTGCTAAAACCGTCTACACTATAGACTTAAGGGGTCTCTATGTTCATGTTAGACCAGCCATTTGAATCTCATTCAAATAATTCACTTGGTCGTTCAGAATCCATAATATTTTTATTTACTTGGATCTTATCTAGTTCATCGTACCTTACGATAGTCATTTAAATTAGTTTCTGGTCATTTCAATTGGCTCATATTTATTTCTGATAAAGTATCAAACTCTTTTGATCACTTTGTCAAAATATATGTTCCATTCCTTTGATGTTTCACATGTAATTTATACGCTCCCACTGACCTTGAAAACTTTCTGGTTAATTCATATAAGTTGGTCCGTCTAAATCATATTTAGAAAAACGAACTTATAAGTGAATGTTCCAATTTTCATGGTCAACTTTGAGCGTTTTACATCGAGCTTGGTCCGAGTAGATATGTGCACATCTGCTGGCGAGACGGTTTCAACATAATCCGTTTATAGGAATTAATATGAAAACCGTTCTCGACCAACATGATTGCACTTCACTCTTTTCTTTTCTGCACCAATCTTTCAACTTAAAGATTTACTTGCAGAAAGTGAGGAAACATTTTCCTTGGGCACGTAAACTAAATTCCAAAATTTATCTACATACACAGACCTATTCTGATTGCATCAAGTTATAAATCGGAGTTACTACTCCGAATTTCATCCCGGAAGTTGACTAAGTCATCATCAATTATGATGTTTAACTCGACTCTTCGTCTCACGAAATTCGAGTAATTATACAACTTCCTAATGATTGATTTAATGAATATCTTATTGATAATGTCCTCACAGGACATTATCAAAACCTAGGCATTACTATCTGGGACTTAACCCATAGGAGGACTTAACTCAGAGTCACTTACAATGGATCACACCAAGTCTAACTAAGTATGATTCATACCTTTTAACACACGGATGTGTTAACAGACTTGACCTGAGAGAAAATCACATTTTCTTTTAATTACGCAAGATTTAATGTAGCTAAGTTTTTAACCATTCGATCTAATCGAATCAGTTTAAATACTTTAGTCATTTCGTTCTTTATTTTATCAGACTTATGTTTCATCAAGAACACGTGTCTTAATAAAATATACGAATAACTTAATTTGGTTAATCTAGACTCGGGTTCATCAGTATGTACCAGACTGAGTTCGACAACTCATTCTCCCACTGTCTTACAGATGGGTTTCGGCCATTCTATCTAAGAGGATAAGACTCACAAGTGTCAGTAGACTTCATAATACGAGAGGTCAGACCCCTCTTTATGTGACTTGTGAAGCTTAGTCTCTCGATACGGCCTGGTCTATTTTACCATTTAAGTTTGCTACTATCTTGTGTATTTATATATTAACATTTAATATATATATTATCGTTATACATATTACTCATTGCTTCAGAAGCAATGTGACGACATTCGTCAAAATGTGTTAACCTTTTGTATAACAATAATTATGAAATTGTGACATCAGAATATGTCACATTTTCATTTCCTCCTACTTATGCCTTTACTAATGATAAATTAAACTAACTTTCTCACTTGACTTTCCGGAGTGCCTTCTTCCTTTTCTAAATCACATTTAGATATAAATAGCCCAACATAAATAAATAGCTATGCAAGCATCTCATGTATCCAAACGCCTGAGAGTTGCAATCTCGAGTGTAGCTCAAGAAGTTGCTTGTCTCAAGATCCGGTTGGGATACATAGCCTTGCACCGCTCATGCACTCGTATTCGATTCAAACAATTTGATCGAATTCTTGAACTTTGTGGATCAAAATTGTTTGTCCATACAACCTTGAGGGTAGCTCGACAAGTTGTAGGGAGAAACATACTTCGAATTTCCTATATGTTCAAGCTGCCTCATATAGAGACGAGTAACATGTAGCGTGAATTTATTTATTGGACCCAGAACTTAATGAAATCATATTTCTTAAGTCTGTTCTTTAGAAGGTTATTTTAATGTCAACGAGAATATAGTTTTAATTCTATCAATTAGAATTTAACTTGATATTCAATTAATCAACATATTTGACCATTTAACTTATTCCATTAAAATGTTATATTTCGATTCCTTTGGTAAACATAGTCTTGCCCTAGTTTAGCATATGTTCAATATTAAATATAGGTAGATTGGCATTCATCTATCTATATCCTCCCACTATTTTTACGATCGTTTCAAAGCTTAATAACGAACGATTTAATCGAATTAAAATATTTAAAATTTAGTGAAAGAGGGATCCAATCATCCTAAACCTCACAACCTTGAGGAGACTCAACAAGTTGATTGGTTCCATGATTGGTAGACTAATTCTTAGTCAATTACATCACATGTGACTCCCTATCGTTTTTTTACCCACAGTCACTTATGATCTTGAGGAGACTCAACAAATCATAATGACTGGTCTAGTCAGACCCTTGATTTCGTGTCCAGATTTGACTTAGATCGATACTCGAGGAGACCCGACGTATCAATTTGGGTCAAGTCTAGACTACATCACATGTATGTTGGAGTTTGTTCCTTAAAGATAAACATGTCATAGCTTGAGGAGACTCAACAAATATAATTGTCTTCTTTGAGTTACCAAGCTCCAAAATCAAGGAGGGATACAGATTAATCTTTAATAAGATTTATAACGCATTGACTAGATATAGTCCAGGGTGTTATACAATCATGATTCGCGACATTGCGGTCTAGCGGAACACAGCCAGGGAATTGACTAAGCCAGGATCACTGCCCCTTGGACTAGCAAGGGTTGACCCAGCAAACTTAGCCAAGCACATTGACTGGATCATGGTCCATTGAATGAAGCTTGTCATTTTTATATGCGTGCCATAGACTAAACTGCTTTTATTAACAACTAATTAATCCTATCAACTAGTTGAATCCTTAAATTCAAAATTTTAGGATTTGTTTAATAACTTTTATTAAGTCCTTATCAACTATAAGGTTCACGTGCTATCCTAATCGTTATTAGGATTTTAATAAATTTTATTAACAACGCTAAAAGCGAAGTCCTTTAATGAGAATTAATAATAACAATTAGAATTAAAAAAAACATTAAAAGGACTACTCTAATCAGGAATTAGGTCTTATATTGTTGTTAATGTTTTATTTAAATATAGCATGTCATTAAAATTCAATTAATAAATTTTAATGATTTCTTAATGGCTAACCTAAAGGGTTGTCTTATGTTATCAAATAAGGGACAAGATGACATAGCCATTAAAAAATTACACTAGTTTTATCGCATAAAAAGTGTACAACTATTTAACAATTAAATAGACTAAAGTTTATCGCATAAACAACTTTAGCATGCATACTTAAATTTAACATTTAAATTTAAAAATACAATTTTTAAAACATTTTATTTTATCTCATAAAGTAAAAGCTTGTTTTAAAATTCATAACATTTGCATGCTACTTAAAATATTTATCGCATAAAAAATTTTAAAATTTTAAAATCAGTTTTAAAAAATATCTTATAAATTTAAAACATCATTTAAAAAATTCCATGCTTAAAATTTATCACATAAAATTTTAAACAACATTTTAAACTCATCGCATAATGTTTTAAAGCTTTAAAACAATTTTAAAATTTATCACATAATTTTAAAATTCCATTTTAAAACTTTCATGTTTAAAATTTATCATATAAAAATTTTTAAACAAAAAAAATTAAATTTATCGCATAAATTTAAAGAAAACATTTTTCAGTAAAAGCATTCAAATAATAAATTCGCAGTCCTAGATCAGCATACAGAGATAGCTCTGATACCACTGTAGGGTATCACTCTGATATCATTGCGACGCTGTTAAAGCCCATCATCCATGTCACCCTAGACCCGTCACAAGATACCTCAGAAACTTGTTTTACGGCATGCCTCTCGACAATGCCCAACCCATTATAAGATCGCCATCTTATCGGGACTTGGTACGGTAAGAGCGATTACTTCGGGTCGGCTCATAACCCGAGAACATGTACTCAAGCTCAACAAGCTCTGATGCCACTGTAGGGATTTCTGGGACCCTTATGGCAAAAAACTCTATGCCCGTCCTAAGTCGGACGGAACATAGACAGAAAAGCAGCGGAAAACTTTATGTTAATCTAATTAACATGCAACCCTAAGGAACCCGACCATATTAGTCATGATCTCTGCCAACTTGGGGTGGATCTGACCACCCCAAGAGGGATCTAACTACTGCGAATAATTAAATGAAAACTTAAACACATACCCGGAATCTCAACCCTGGGGCAGGCGAGATGTTCCGCACCGTCTTCCGAGCTGCTCCTGTCCCACGCCGAGCAGCTCCTTGAACCGCTCCCTGAATTGCTCCTCGAACCGCTCCGCATCCCGAGGCGATCAATCCCATGTCGCCGAGCCAGCCACGCGCGGAAGAAAGTTTCACGCGAGTGAAACCTTCGCCTAGATTTCGGATCCGAATCCGAACTCTGTTGCGGCTTTGCCAGAGCCCTCAGGAGTAAGGCAAAAATATTAGGGAGATGGAGACTATTAATTTTAGCCTAGATCCGAGCGTGCTCCAACGTTTACGAGAGCCGCTCAGATCTAGAGCTTGGGATGAGTTATGAGGAAGGGGAGGGCCTCTATTTATAGAGGCGGCTGACTCTCCCCTTTTCTCCACAACCGAGGTGGGACTATTAATTTGGGATTAATTAAATCAAGTTAGTTTACCTTTCACAAAGGGCAAACTTCCTCGAATTTTAACTCCCTCACCGTTGAGCTTCAATGTTGGTACAACCTACCAAATCAAAGAGGATTCAACGGTGAACGCGTAGGAAAAAACGGCTCGTCAATCCGAGTCCGTTTTACCCTTCAAACAATTGTCCAAAGTTAGCCAAAAGTCATGCTTCTCTCAAAAACGTAGCCGTCAAGAAAATTCCAGGTTTCAAAAAACCCTAACCAGAAAATTCGGGCTTGGTGTGCCTCCATTTTCGCTGGTTTCAGCCCAACAGTTTGGGCTGACTTGTTTTGGATATAACTTGTGCATTTGGACTCCGTTTTTGACGCGGTTTGAACCTGCGTTTAGAGCGGGACGATCCCGTCATCTAGGTAACCTTTTCAACGTGTTTATTTAATTAAATATAGTCTTAAACAATTTAAGACACATTTAATCTCTTTTGCATCATATGCAAATTAGTCCCTATCTAGGCTTAAATTTTCATTTACATCAAATACAAATGATCCGATGGCAGATTCCTCTACACCCTCGTCGGGGGGGGCGGCGGACAGAGGACCCCCCTGGGGGGGATGTGCAGGGACGGCCCCCTGTTGGGGGGGCGATCGGGAGATACCTCCGTCAGGGGGGGGGGGGTGATGGGGGCAAAACCCCCGCCGTCGGCGAGGGTGGGTGGTGGGAAGAACCCCCCCTTACGCAGGGGGGCTGTTGGATGTTTTTAATTTTTTTAATTATTTTGTTGTATTTTATCAATTTATGATATTGTATTTAGCAGATTTGAAACAAGCCTAAAAGAGGTTGTAAAAAATCATAGCTAAAATGAAAATTTGTTTATATCTATCTACGTGATCGACGGATATTACCTCTAGATTAAAAATCTAGGGAAGATCGAAAGACTAGATGATCCATAGAGAGAAAATTCCACGCTCCGAATATGCCCAAGAGAAAATCCGACACGTACAGCCGCAACCAAAGATTCCTTCGCGCGTAACAAATTAGAAGAGCGTAACAAAGTAGGGGATAGAAATTTCTGCGGGGAAAAAAGCTCAAAATTGAAGAGCCAAAAGTGCTGATAACGTGTTCGAAGAGTATTCGAGAGAATTAACCATGACGAATAGCCATGGTACTTTATTTATAAACATCTCATGCTGAGTTAGGAGTCCAAGGGACTTCCCACTAACTTAGTGGGGAGTAATGGTGAGATGTTGAGGGGGGGAGGCTAAAGGCCTCCCTCAACTCACAACAAAATATCACTTTTAGAGCACTAATGGGGCCCCCGCTCTATCCTCGACGCTCAAAAGCTACACGATTGAACCTACTCTTTTTTGACACATCGGAAAGTAGGAAATATAGGTCGTGGAACACAGATACGCCCGTCCGGACCGATGAATCCGCTCTAATGTTATGTTGGGTTATAATGGTACTCAAAAATCCAAATCCGGTCGGATTGCACTGGTCGGATCAAAACCCGTTTGCCGCCCCTACTCGCTCACCGGCAGTCCCGGAACCCCACGCCACAGAATATTCCGTCGCATCTCCGGATCGCCGTCACGGGGCCGTTTAAATGCCAAGCGGAACCGCGGTGTTGCGCGCTTCGGGTTCCCTGAATGGGCCAGCTGGCACGGCAACCCGCACATGGCCAGCTGCCCCTGTCGCGAGGGACCACGCATTTACGAAACTACCACTCCTTGTCTTCGATCATAATCACCCCGGACCCCTCCCCCCCGGCACAAAATTACGGCATATTGCCTTTGCTTGTGAATTTGGATAAAATAACGGGAGGGTTGTTTGGTAATTTCGTAGGATCCCATTAAATAAATCTTTTTTGGCTGTTTTGCAATATCTCCAACGTACAGGAATCTGGCTATAAATTTTGTGTATTGCAAAGCGCGAGCCCAGAGAGAAAAATTAAAAATAAAACAAAAAAACTCAAATAAATACAAATTATTTTCGGAAGGACAATTCTTGGAGGAAGTATAAAAATTCAAATCGATTAAAAAAAATTAATTAGCAAAACTGATCAAGTTTCAACGCCTCAAATTGTAATGCTCGCATCAATTTCACATCAAAGGTGGGCGGTTGTGTGGTACAACGCTTGGTCGTGAGGCATTGGGTTCGGAAAAAAAACCAATTTAAGTGGGTTTTCAATAGTCGAACTTGAGACCTCTCACCCAACAACCAAGCGTTATATGAACCAACTGCTTATCTTTGGTGTGAAATTGTCGACATTAATACAATTTGACCGCACTTAGCAAGTCCAACAAATTTTCATCGATGCAGAGAGACATCCATTAGTCGCTGAGGTGGCTAAACTTGCTCAGATTTTCTAATTAATACTAATTATTTTTTATCTTTAGCATGTTTGCAAAAATTGGTGGTTTTCGGAAAGGAAAAATGAAATATTATTGCAAAATAACGGTGTGGGGGTGTAGAATAACGTAAAAGTTAAGGCGGCTGAGCAGACCGACGAAAGAGACCGAAGGGCGATAGAGCAATTAGGTTTTCTCGTGAAGCAGCAAAGAAGAAGAAAGTGAGAAGAGACTGGAGGGAGAGAGAGGGGGCATTAGGGCAATGTTGGAATTTTGGTAAAATCTCTCCTCTCTCTCTCTCTCTCTCTCAGCCCTACTCTTAATTTGACTTCCCCTTCTCTTCTTCTTCTTCTCTCTCTCTCTAGTTCTTCAATCGTTCAATCTCAATCCATCACCAAACCTACCCACATTCATTCATTGTTTCCTCCTTTCTCTGAATCACGAGATCCCCATCTCGCCATTTCATCTCCTTTTCTCTCTCTTTCTCACACTCTCTCTAGCGCTTCATGTCTTCTTCTTCCTTTCTCTCTCTTATCTATCGTTCATCAATGCGCCATTTTGCTCCCTAGGCAACCATTATACCTAAACCCTAGCTGGGTCAAGATCCGAACCCGCATTCGTTAACCATTAAGGCCCCCAACCCAAGTCCTTCTCAAAATGTCGCGCTTCGGTGCCGGCGGCGATTCACTCTCTGATCGCTTTCACTCCTCCCTTGTCATGGACGGGAACAAACCCGACACCAACCTCTTATCGGATCTCAAGTCCCCGCGCTCCCCTCTCCAAAACCAACCCGCCGCAAGCAGCAGCTCTAGCTCATCCGGATCCATCGGCAAGCTCCAAAACCCTAGCCGGAGATCCGACTCCAACACCGGTCGAAAAAGTCACTCCGGCGAGCTATCCGGGTCCAGCGATTCCAGTCCCGCCGCGAACGCGAGACCCGGACACCGACGATCCGGATCCGGGCCGTTTGTATACGCCGGCGGTGCCGGGAACAGCATCAGCACTGCGAGTTCTCCGGGATCCAATGTGCTGCCCGCGGGCAACATTTGCCCATCGGGCAGGATCGCGAAGTGCGGAATGGCGGCCCGGGCGGCTGCCCGTACCGACGTTCTCCGCTCGGGCACGGGCAATTACGGGCACGGGAGCATAATGCGAGGGGGAACGGGTAGTTTGGGCAGCGGGGGGCAGTCGGCGGAGTCGTCGAGGGCAACCGGGATCGTAACGGATCCGCAAGAGGTGACGAGATTGGGGAATGCGTGTTATAAGAAGGGTAATTTCGGAGAGGCGCTGAGATTTTACGACCGGGCGGTTGAGATCTTTCCGGGCAATGCAGCTTGCAAGAACAATCGGGCCGCAGCGCTGGCCGGATTGGGAAGATTGGCCGAGGCCGTGAAAGAGTCCGAGGAGGCGGTGAGATTGGATCCTGCATGCGGCAGGGCTCACCATCGGCTGGCCTCATTACATTTGAGGTGAGAATTAGTAGCCTTTTCATTATCTCCTTTTTTAGCGTGAATTTAGCTCTAATTTGGTCTAAAGATCGTAATTTTGACGGTTTCTGCGATAGATCTTTTGAAATTTTGATGTGAGAGTGGGTGATATTGTTTGCAAAAGCTTGTACTTTGTTTCGGTTACATGCTGATAATGTTGTGATAATGTTGTTGTTTTGAACGAGCAAATCCATTATAGATTAATACTCTATATGCTGTCAATTTGGTGATTGTTATTATGTAATATCATCATCAAAACTCTGATCAGGGTCTTGGATGGAGATGCGGTATTCATTCAAAATTAAGCAGCATGGTGTATTATCAAACTCGTTTCTTGATCTATATTAAGAATGATGTGTGTAATTCTGAAGCAGTCTTCGCCTTTGACATGCATCGAGATTTTATGCTACGTTGTGAAACGATCTCTGATCACAGGTTAGGGCAGGTCGAGAGTTCGAAGAAACATCTTTATTTGGATGGGCAGCAGCCTGACCCTGTCGATCTGCGAAAGCTGCAAAAGGTAGAGGAGCATGTGGAAAGATGCACCGAATCTCGGAAGATTGGAGATTGGAAAAGTGCATTGAGGGAAGCTGATGCTGCTATTACAGCAGGAGCTGACTCTTGTACCTTGGTAAAACCGTAAACTTTTCACTTTATCGACTATCAATATTAGATGAAAATTTTTAAAATTGGATGCTTAAGCCTGTTGCAACTCGCAGCTCATTGCAGCAAGAGCCGAAGCACTTCTGCGGCTACACCGGCTTGATGAAGCAGATTCAACCTTGTCGAGCCTACCCAAAATAATGACATCATTCCCATCTTGCTCATCGTCCAAGTTCTTTGGTATGGTCTCGGATTCCTACATGTACATTGTCCAAGCCCAGGTTGAAATGGCTTTGGGAAGGTGAGTGTGCTCATAGATTTTTAGTCCCAGAGATAATTTCAAAAGTATATCAGATGAATGAGGATCGGGTGAATGGGTGAATGGTTATGGTTGATGATTTCACAGGTTTGAGAGTGCTGTTACAGCTGCAGAGAAGGCACGGCAGATAGATTCAAGAAACATGGAAGTGACAATAAAGCTCAACACCGTGAAGTCTGTAGCAAGAGCCCGTGCCCAGGGAAATGAACTCTACAAGTCTGGGGATTTTGCAGAGGCCTCAACAGCTTATGGTGAAGGGCTCAAGTATGATCCCTTGAACCCGGTGCTTCATTGTAATAGAGCAGCGTGCCGAGCAAAACTTGGGCAGTGGGAGAGATCGGTTGAGGACTGCAATGAAGCTCTCAGGATCCATCCCAGTTATGTCAAGGCTCTTCTGAGACGTGCGGACTCTTATGTGAAGGTGAATTGTCCCGTTCAATTTTTGCATTTGGTTTATTCCCGAAGTACTTGTCATGAATAGTTTGGATTGATCATCGAATCCTTTTATGTTGGTTAGCTTGAGCGATGGGTTGAAGCAGTGAGAGATTATGAAGTTCTAAGGAAGGCGCTTCCAAATGATAAGGAGGTGGCCGAATCCTTATTCCATGCTCAAGTTGCATTGAAAACTTCTCGAGGAGAGGAGGTTTCTAATATGAAATTTGGTGGTGATGTCGAGGAGATTACTGGTGTGGAACAGTTTCAAGCAGCAGTATCTCTGACAGGTGAGCTTCATTTTGTCACGGTGGTGAATTATAAATATAATGGTACTAGGAATAATCCGTGCACGGAGCAAAAAAAACCCCTACGAATAGGATGTAGTGCACACGCGCAAACGAAAAGTAGAAAGAAGTGTTAACCCGTGCACACAGTGCATGGAGCCAAAAAAAACCCTACGAACAGGATGCAGTGCACACGCGCAAACGAAACGTAGTAAGAAGTTGGTTCTATGTGTCGGTATCGTCAGGGGGTAAACAGATAAACGCAAAAACCTTCGGAGTTGTATGGGGAAAAAAACCACTTAGGGCAATCATGTAAATAAGTGAGTTTGGGTGTGATTTTTTTTGGGATGGGGAGGGAATGACAACCATTTAAATAAGAGAGCTTGTGGCTGATTTTTTAGGTTGTGAATGAGGTGGATGGCCCATGTGGCACCCATGTGGCACATGGGGACAAATATGCCACATGGCACAAACCTCCCCATTTGTATAATAGATATGTGAATCATCGTTGTGATTATTTCTGTTACTAACTGGTTTCATTCTTTATTTTTGTCAATCCAAACGACCTATTGCTTAATGTTCTGGTTTCGTCAATTAGGCTAGTGGTACCACCTCTATGCAGATTGTTTCTGCTGCCATTAGACTGAATTTTCAGTCCAATGGCCTGTTTTTGCCTTACTCGAGTACGCTATGTCCTATTTTTCTGCCTATGGATAATGATTGACGACTAAATCTGTATGATTTCTTCAGGAGTTTCGGTGGTATATTTCACGGACCCTTCAAGTGAGCAGTGTGCGAAAATTGGCCCCTTTGTTGATATGCTTTGCACAAGATTCCCATCTCTCAATTTTCTTAAGGTGAGCCAATGCACCAAGCTGTGCATATAACCAACTCCATTCTATAAAGTTTAATATTGATATTGATATGCCTTCAAACTGACCCATTTGCTCCAACATAGGTGAATCGGTCCGTGAGTCCAGCAATTGCTGATGCAGAGAGTGTGAGGACTGTGCCGACATTCAAGATCTACAAGAATGGAGCGAAGCTGAAGGAGATGATCTGCCCAAGCACAACCGTGCTGGAACACTCGGTGAGGCACTACGGACTCTGATGAGACATACGAACGTGAAGCGGAGTTGGGTTCTAAAATCGATGGTTTGTCCCGAAACTCCAAAATACCTTCTCCATCCGCAGATTCATTCAATTGCCAGCGCTCACCATAAACCAGCATGCAAGCTAGTCCATTTTCCAAAACAGAGAAGCAAGCGAAAACCAGAGAGATTCAAAAAATTTCCTCACATTCTTGATTCATTGTCAACCCAGCCTTTTGTTCTAGCATGGCCTTCCTCTTATATACCATTTCTCAATCTCGTTTCCTGGTTAGTGTTTTAAAAGGAGGATACCCATGTTTTCTTATGTACCCAGCCTACAGTTTGAAGGGATCTAGAGGAGTAGCTGGCCTCTGTAAAATTAGTCTTAGCCTTGGTAGTTACAGCGAGAAAGAGGGGGGAGTGGGGATGGCTGGGTTGAGATTTATTACTTGTATATATACTATATACAAAGCATTGGAAGAAGCCATTGATGTGTTTGCTGCTGCTGCTGCTGGTGTTGGTGCTGCTGCTGGTATATGCTATCATTCTTCTGAATAAAAAAAACTTCAAATTCTTTTTAATTTTTGTCACTTGACCTTATCTTTGTCAAAAACAAATTTCATGTACTGTAAGGAGCCAACTTGGTAAGCACATGTTACATTCATTTTTTGTTAATGCATGAAAATCATTACTTTTTTGACATATGAAGTCTATCTTCATTGCACACCAGTCAAATGGCAAGGAAAGCTCCCATCTGAACATTATCAATGTGAACAGTGAAAATCAAACTTGGGGGGAATAATGTCTTCGATCATTCCGCTCTCCGTTGTCTTTTCAGCTATTCAAATTGCTCTCCTGCTGTCATTCATGTCATCATGTTGATTATATTATACCTGTATTTGCCGCTGGCATGCAACAAGGGGTAGCCTCACATGATTGAAGAAGCTTCAGCTTCAGCTTGTTAATATCTTGTTATTATATGAATGCTTAAAGCTTGCTTAGAGACGACCTGATCTGCATTTAGAAATGCAACTCTTCACTCTTACCTTTTCCTAGCCTTTTTCTTATTCTCTTTTTTTATTGAAAGTTGTGATTGTTGTGAAGTGATAATACTGAGTTGGTAAGTCGGTTGGGATCACGGCTAAAACCGTATCTACTGTATCTTATCTGTATACGCTCCTCTACAAGCTATAAAGAAAGAGCTGGGGGTTCTTCCCCAGATGTTGATTCATAACACGTAATCATCACGAGCCTCTAAACAAATATTTCACACAAAATCGATCGATCGTTGTGAAAGCGAAGAAAGACGGGAGATCTACGCGCGTGGCGTCAAGCTTCATCAAACGAGCGTCGTCATCCGCGTAGGCTTCGTTCAACCGTCGCTATATCCGGAAGACGGATATAGAGGTAAATCTCGCTAAAAATGTCGTTTTTATCATATGTATGATAGTATTTTTCATAGATCTTGCAAGATCGAAGTGGAATTTGGACTAATCGTCCAAAAATCAAGTTTTTAACATGTTTTAAATTTCGAAAATAAGGGGAAAATTGGGGTTTTTAACTCGACTCCAGCCTCGCCGGCGGATTTGCCGCCGGCCACCCCCCCACCCCCACCCACCCCCCCCCCCCCCCCTGGCGCCTGTCCCCGCGCGTTCCCCCCCACCGCCTGTAGCGGGGGTCGTCGATAACCCCCCCTACAACTCCGGCGAGGGGGGCGCCTACCCCTTGCTGCTGCACAGCGGCAGCACACTAAGGGGGCGACGGCGAACCCTAGCTGCCGCCCCTCAACCCTATTTCCTCTGGGCCCGAAGCCTAGACAAAAAAACCTGAAGCTTGCAAGCAAACTGCGGGCCTCATGCCCGCATGTCTAATATTAAAAAAAAGAAGGTTAATGACTGCGGGCCTGAAGCCCGCAGCCACACTGCGGGCTTCAGGCCCGCAGGCCAGTCTTGTTTCAAAAAAAACCAAAAAGGGGGATGGCTAAAATAAGCTTTAAAGGCCTTTTGGGGCTAAAAATTAATTAAAAATGGCGTTTAGGGAACTAAAAATTCGTGAAAAATCACGATAAATTATGGGGCAATAAGGGGACATTTGGGGACATTTGGGGATAAACTGTGGATGATTTAAAAAGGAAAAACATCTTCCTTTTTCACGAAGAACATGTCAAATATTGAGCTCTTTTTCAATCTTTTTGAATAAACCTAACTAGCACAACCCTTGCATTATATGATACCCTTTGTAGGATTATTAATATATGTTTCGCATCATTTTGGCTTATTCTGTGGATAAACTATGTTTGGTTGTGCAAATATTAAAACTTAATAATTAGGAAGATCCTGCGACCGCTCTGTCGTTAGTCAGTGTATGATGTTGCCCAGTGGTCCAATAATTATTAAGTAATTAAATTGTTTATCACTTTCTGTGAATATAAATGCATGTGATGTCTGTGATGAAAATGTCTGATGAAAATGTTTGATGAGCACAAATTTTTGCATGGATGGCTAAATTGCGGTTTTGGATCGGCTGTTTAAGTCCCACATTTTATTTCCTGCACTTTTCTTTTACTTTTGAGAGAAATTGTAGTGAGGAATTTAGGTAAATGTCCAAGACCGAAGACCACTTTCCATGGAGACGGATGCCACAATTGAAGCTGAAGATCTTATATGGGACCCACGAGGTTTCTAAAGTTGTAATTTCTCTTTTTAAAAGCTTTCATTTGTGTAATATGGACTGTAATGGACTTTGGACTCTTTATTTATGTAGGACTGGCCGATCCATGCAATTAGCTCTTCATATAAAAATTGCCTCCGCATGAAAATGTTTATTGTTTAAATTATTAATTCATGCAAATTTGTGCTCTGCTAGATAAAATGGCTAAAACTGCAAGTGTCGAGTGCTGGATGCATCAAGGAGAAATTATCTGAGCTGGCAGCTCGATGTGAAGTTCCATCTGCTGGCTAAGTCTCTCATTTCTACTGTGACCAAGAATGAAAATGTAAGCGATATAGAAAATGCGCAAGCCATTATTTATATTCGCCGCCATGTGGACAAGACCCTAAAGGCTGAATACTTTACGGTCGAATATCCATTTGAATTGTGGACTGCCCTTGAGGACAGGTATAAACATCAGAAAGATGTTATACTACCAAAGGCACGATACGAGTGGGAGAACCTGAGACTGCAGGACTTTAAGTCCATAGCTGAGTACAACTCAACTCTTTTTAGCATCACCTCACGCCTGAAGTTGTGTGGTGAAAAAGTCTCAGAAGATCGCATGCTGGAAAAGACGTACCCGTCTTTCCATAAGAAAGATGCGATACTTATGCAGCAATACTGTGAATGAATGTTCATCAAGTATTCTGAGCTGCTGTCATATTTACTCATGGCTGAACAAAACAGAGAGCTTCTCCACACCACTCACAACATGCGCCCCTTGGCAATGCTCCCTCCCAGAAGCTCATAATGCCTCTTCTTCTCGAAAGAAGAGAGACAACAATAGAAAAGAAAGACCACAGAAAGGGGGACAGAATAAAAGGGCTAGGGCCCAAGTCCAGCAATGAAGAAATGAAGGAAAGCGCAAGTTCACCTGGCGCAGAAATGACAACAAGAAGAATGATGCACCCCACCCAAAAGGGATTGGGAAGACCAGTGCCATATCTATGGCATGAAAGGCCACTGGTCCAGAGTATGCCGAACTCCGCAGCATTCCTGGAGCTTTATAAAGAAAACAAGAAAAAGAAAGCTGAAACAAACCTGCTGACATTTGATGATCCAGTCAAGTTTACAGCTGACGACTTCAAAACTGATGACATGCTGGATTAGCCTTCTATGTTTATCTTAGCAAATTGTCTAGAACATTTCATGTTATGCGAGCTTTCATATTATGTAATTTTGAATTTGAATGAATAAAGTTTATGTTCCTGAAATGCAAATTTTTATTCATCTTTCTAGATGGATCGCTCTCATGACTGCTTGGTAGACAGTGCTTCGACACATACGATCCTTCAGTATAAGTGCTATTTTCATAGCATTATACCATACAAAAGCCCTGTAAATACAATTTCAGGGCCATCAAATATAATTGAAGGTTCTGTGAATGCAACCTTGTTGCTTCCTAATGGAACGGAAATTAAAATAAAAGATGCAATATTTTCTCCGAACTCCAAACAAAACTTACTAAGTTTCAAGAATATCCGTTTAAACGGATTCCATCTGGAAACAGCAAATGTAAATGAAAAAGAATTATTGTATGTAACGTCTCAAGAACAAGGAGTAAAATCCATACTTGAACGTTTTGAGAGACATTCATCAGGCCTCTACCATACAAAGATTCGAAGAGAGGAAGCTAACTTGACGGAGCACCTGAAGTGCCCGACATCAGCCAGTTTTTACTTTGGCATGATAGACTTGGCCACCCTGGATCTGTGATGATGCACCGCATCCTATCACAATCCCATGGACACAACTTGAAGAACCAGAAGATTCTTCAGAAGGGAGAATTCCCTTGCATCCACGACTTCAAGGGGAAATTAATAACAAGGCCATCACCACTACAATATCGAGTCTCCAAGCTTCCCCGAAAGAATACATGGAGACATATGTGGAACTATCCACCCCTTAGTGGGCCTTTTCGGTACTTTATGGTACTGATTGATGCATCTTCAAAATATTCGTATGTGTGTCTCCTTTCAACCCGCAACTTAACTTTTCCAAAGCTACTGGCACACATTATAAAGTTGCGGGCACATTTTCCAGACAACCATATAAAGAAAATACGTCTGGATAGTGCTGGGGAATTTACCTCCCGGTCATTTCAAGAGTACTGCCAGGCAACAGGAATAGAAATTGAACATTCAGTGCCACATGTTCACACCCAGAACGGGTTGGCATAGTCACTGATAAAAAACTCCAATGGATTGCACATCCATTGTTAATGAAATCTCAGTTGCCGGTGGATGCATGTGGACATGCAATTCTGTATGCTGCATCATTAATAAAAATTAGACCCCTGGAGGTTAGAGTCTCTCTCCAATGCAACTTGCATATGGAGGGCCACCGAACATTTCTCATCTGAGAATCTTTGGTTGCGCAGTCTACATCCCCATTGCACCACCATAGAGGACAAACATGGGTCCTCAACGTCGCCTAGTTATCTATGTAGGGTTTGGCTTACCCTCAATTATAAGATACCTAGAACCCTCAATTATAATCCTCCACATTCAGGACACTGTCCACCGATTACCGGACTCATTTACTGACAACCAGAAGATTGTCAAATCACACATCCCTGCTGCAAATACTCCAGCTAGGATTGACATCCCCGAGAATGTATGCAATCCACCAGCAGCAGAAGTGGCTGCACCTCAACAGAAAAGAGGCAGACCACCAGGCTCCAAGGATAAAAATCCAAGAAAAAGAAAAATATCGGGAGACCTTGGGACGATACCCCCGCAGAGAAATGAGCGCATGTCCATACCCTCATCCCTCTCAGAATCCACTGCAGAGGAACTACCGGGAGAAACGATGATCATGATCCACATTCCATTGCTGAATGCAAACATAGAAATGATTGGCCAAAGTAGAATCAGGCAATAGAAGCTGAGCCGGACTCGCTTAAGAAACGCAAAGTCTTGGGCAAATAGTCCAGACACCTACTATTGTCAAACCTGTCAGATACAAATGGGTATTCGTGAGAAAAAGAAATGATAAGATCGCACGCTACAAAGCACGGCTTGTAGCGCAAGGATTTTTCCAAAGACCGGGTATTGACTATGAGGAAATATACTCCCCGGTCATGGATGCGATCACTTTCCGATTCCTGATATGCTTAACAGCAAAGGAAGGTTTAGATATGCATCTAATGGATGTTGTGACTGCATATCTATACGGTAATCTCGACAAGGAGATATACATGAAACATCCTGATGGCTTTTCAATTCCTGCTGAATTAAAAGATAGACCTCAGGACGTCTACTGTGTTAAGCTCCAAAAATCATTGTATGGTCTTAAACAATCGGGACGGATGTGGTATACCAAACCGAGTGAATTCCTTGTACAACAAATATTCAACAATAATGAAGTCTGCCTTTGCATTTTTATAAGAGCAAATGAAAAAGGATTCGTCATAATAGCAGTATACGTAGACGATCTGAATCTCATTGGATCTCCTGAAGAGATCGCTGAGATATCTGTAAGCCTGACAAAAGAATTTGAAATGAAAGACCTAGGCAAAATGAAATTCTGGCTTGGCTTACAGATTGAACATCTAAAAGACGGAATCCTATTATACCAAACCACATATACGAAGAAAATGTTACAAAGATTTCATATGGACCAATGTCATCCACTTAGTACACCTATGGTGGTACGATCTCTGGATGAATATAAAGACCCCTTCTGGCCGCTGGAAGAGGTGGAGGATATACTTGGTCCAGAAGTCCCTTATCTGAGTGCTATTGGAGCAGTTCTATATCTGGCCAACTGCACGCGTCCCGATATAGCGTTCGCAGTAAATTTACTAGCCAGATACAGTGCAGCACCGACGCAGCACCACTGGACCGGGGTAAAGCACCTTCTGCGCTACCTCCAAGGGTCTACAGATTTGGGACTTTTTTACAAAAATGGATTATCCTCCGCACTTGTTGGTTATACTGATGCATGTTACAGGTCTGATCCCCACACTGTAAAGTCACAGACTGGGTACGTGTTTACCCATGGCAGGACATCCATTTCCTGGAGATCCGTTAAGCAAACCATGACGGCAACCTCATCAAATCACTCAGAGATCATCGCCATCCATGAAGCAAGCAGAGAATGTGCCTGGCTACGGTTAGTGGTAAATCACATCCTGGCAACGACTGGATTAAAGTCTGGGGACCTTGAACCTACTACAATGTTCGAGGACAACGCTGCTTGCATAGCTCAGCTACGATGTGGCTACATCAAAGGCGACAAAACGAAGCATATTTCTCACAAATTCTTCTGGACACACGAGCTACAGAGAGATGGCGTGATCGATGTCAGACAAGTACAATCAAGTGACAACCTGGCAGACTTGTTCATCAAAACCCTTCCTACTGCTACCTTTAGAAAGGATGTACATAAAATTGGGATGAGACGCCTAGGAGATCTGAAAGCCTGAGTGCTTGTACAGATCAGAGGGAGTTAGGGAGTGTCTGCACTCTTTTTTCTTAACTATGGGTTTTCCCACGGGGGTTTCCATAGCTAAAGGTTTTAACGAGGCAAACCTCACCAACTCAGGATCCTGAAGTATCCACCCCATGTGAGACTCCTACTACACTCAGAATCCTGAAGTATTCATGAGCAGAGTCCACACCTATGGCTGGATAAGGGAGAGTGTTGTGAAGAGATAATACCGAGTTGGTTAGTCGGTTGGGATCACGGCTTATCTTATAGATAAGACCGTATCTAATGTATCTTATCTGTATATGCTCCTCTACAAGCTATAAATAAAGAGCTGGGGGTTCCTCCCCAGATGTTGGTTCATAACAATGATCAATTATGTGGTTCCTAAAATTGGGCCATGGTTTATGGGTAATGCTATACGCATAGACCTAATTGCTGTACACATAGACCACTTTACACAAAATAATTTAGAAATTTGTTTTTTACTTTACATACAACTCTGTGTCTCCACATCATCCCTCTCCCCTTTCTACTCCCCCGACTTCCTCACCGTCGGGCGTCGGCAGCAGCATCATCATCCCAGCACCACCCATCGCATCTCCCCAGTGGGGCGGATCTATGCACATAGCAACTCCCATGGTTCATAGTACAAAAAATATATTATAGTCTGTCAGCTGTGTTTTTGTTTTAAGAATGGCACTTGTCCTATCTCTGTTTGGTTTTTTTGGGGCTTTTTAGAAATAGGGTTATTTAGTACCGACCCCCTGTGTTTTCTCCGAAATTAGCAACACCCCCCTATGGTTTCAATAATTAGTAAGACCCCCCTCCACAATTAGTATCACCCCCCCAGGGTTTCTCAAAAATTAGTACCACCCCCCTATGGCAGGGGGGTCATACTAATTATTGAAACCATAAGGGGGTACTACTAATTTTCGAGAAAACACAGGGGGTCAGTACTAAATAACCCTTAGAAATAAGCCCCCCCAAATGATGGCTTTTTCGAAAAGAGTCTCCGAAATCATAGCATTTGCTATTAGGTCTATTAAATTATTTAAATCACTCGAAAAAGTCCTTTTGGATGGATTCTGTTAAAAATCTTACCTCGAGTGTAATTTAAGGGCGGTTATACCCGAGTTCACATGAGTTTACCTGATAATAATATGTTAAAAAGCATTTGTCGCTAACACCGCCGCATCCGCCCCATCCTCCTCTCGCGTCCGCCTCTTTCTCGACATCCTAACTAGTGCCCCCGTTGACGACATCGAATCCGACCTCTCCCGCGCTGCCGCAGCCTCCTCCGCCCCCATTCCACCCTCCGACATGGAGTCCGTCCTTAAGCTCTCCTACTCCCACTGCCGCCGCCGTCAGGTTCTTCCGTTGGTCTGGCCTCTTCTCAAGCACTCCTCTTACGCCTGGAACCTCATGGTCGACATCCTCGACAAGAACCTCCTCTTCGAGCCCATCCGCTCCATGAAATTTACAAAATCCCTCGCCCTAACCCCTTCCACTTCCCATCTGCTTTGCATCCACCTTTTATCCTGCTCCCACGCCGCCTCTTCATCTTCGTTCACCGAATTCAACTCAATCGAGAGGCACAAGAGAGATAGCTGGCTCGACTCCCACAGCCACCGCGACATCGCCCTCCAGTGCCCCGACCTCAAGCAACTTCTCACCGCCCTCAAATCTTCTAGAAGGACAACAAGATCTGCCGGCCGTGTTTGCCTCATCGGCACGGGCCCCGATGACTCGGAGCTGCTGATGCTCAAGGCGGTGCAGGCCATCGAGCGGGTCGATTTGATCCTCTACGATCGATTGGTATCCAGTGATGTCCTCGATTTGGTGATACGTTGGAAAGATGGGAGAGTGTGGAAGACGAGAGTATTTCATTTTTTCTGTTAGGCTTGACAAAATATTCCTTTCAGAGTTAATACTTCTGTACCAAGGGACTCTTTTCGAGCGATGTAAATGATTTGGAGGACCTAATAGCAAATGCTATGATTTGGAAGACTCTTTTTGAAAAATCCATCATTAGTTAATGGGTGATAGAATATTTTTTGGGTTAATGGGGCGATTGAATAGGGGGCTTGGATGAGATTTTGTCTGGTCCTGCAAAATGAATGGACGCTTGATGAAGATCGTGTCTAAGATCCAAACTTCAACAACTCCGACGGTCAAATTAGTACACAAATAAGAATAATTAACTAATGTTGTGAATGTGGCGGATACTGAACCTGTAGCCATATATTTATATGGGTGGATACCCTAGCCCTACGTGGGCTTCACATGGGCCTACAAAAGCATATTCATAACACTTCTCCTTATCCATCCATCATTGTAAGCTTGGTATATAAATACTTCAGGATTCATAGAGCTTATTTGATCATGAGGATTTGGATACTTCTGGATCCTAAATTAGGAGGTCTTGCCTCGTTAAAACCTTTGGTTATGGAAAACCCAGTGGGAAAAAACCAATAGCTAAGGAAAAAGAGTACAAGTCTCCTTAACTTCCCATGATTGATGGATATCACATGGATGGATACTTCTGGATCCAGAGTTAATGAGGTTTAGAAGCAAAACCTAAGAACATGACATTGAAAGTGCAACCCGTAAGACTGGTTCAGAGAAGCAAGTATTGCATGACAAGAACATGCTGGAAAGAACTTCAAATTATTTTACAAAAAAATTTCAGCAGATTTAACTTGAGAGATATATAGTTGACATAAGCTACCTGATCAGGGTTGTGTTTGCAATAAACTTTCAGCAGTTCAAGTAGTAAACTGCGACTTCAGTCAAGTATATCCCATTATATCCCATGATTTAGGTATGCACATGATGACGATCCAATTTAGGATGCTAGCTGAATTTTTTCAGACTTTATTTCAGTTATTTGAGTCTTTTTTTAATTGTTAGTTGAATCTTTAGTAGGAATTTTAGGCCTTTTACTAATTTTTTTTATTTTTGATATTTTTAGACCCACATCGAATGCGTTATGAGATGAGTCAAATTGTTAGCATATATAAAGACCTCAAATTTATTTTCTTTTTAATTGAATAGAGGAAATTGGGTAAAATGTTATGTTTTGCTTACATTTTAACTCTTTTACATTAGAGTACGAAAGTTTGCTTGGTTATGGGGTTCGAAAAATCTCCGTGAGCGAGGCGTGTGAGTTGATCATTGTCATAATACGGTTTGCAGGGCTTATATATCATTGTCATAATACGGTTTGCAGGGCTTATATTTTTTTATCAAATCTCTAAATTTTTACCATAAATTCCCCCACCACAATCTCTGTCTCTTCCGTCATTAGTCATATTTGTCATATTTGTTATCAAAATCGTATCCTGACTTTTTAATTTTTTTCCTTATCTTCATCATCATTCCCCTCTTTTCTTTTTAGTTAATGTTTTGTTTAAAAAAAAATCTGATAAAAAGGAGTGGAAAAAAAGGAAAAAAGAAAGAATCAAAAACTATTATGAATCAACTACTGGGGAGGACAACCCTTTATTTATAGGCAGGATAGGAGAGTTACAAGATAAGATACATAGATATGGCTGTATCTCTAAGATACCCACAATCCTAACCGACTCTGGTTCATATCAATTCACAACACTCCCCCTTATCCAGTCATAGGTGTGAACTCTGCTCATGAATACTTCAGGATTCTGAGTGTAATATAAGTCTCACATGGCGTGGATACTTCAGGATCCTGAGTTGATGAGGTTTGCCTCGTTAAAACATTTAGCTATGAAAAACATTATGGGAGAAACCATAGTTAAGGAAAAAGAGTACAAACGCTCTTTAACTCCCCCTGATTTGTACAAGTGACTCTGCTCATGAATACTTCTAGATTCTGAGTGTCACAGAGGGGTGGATACTTCAGGATCCAGAGTTGATGTGATTTGCCTCGTTAAAACCTTTGGTTATGGAAAACATAGTGGGAAAAACCATAGCTAAGGGAAACGAGTACAAATTCCCTCAACTCCCCCTGATCTGTAAAAGCTCGTAGGCTTTCAGATCTCTTAGGCTTATCTCATCACTCCTATTTACAACATTCCGAAAATATACACCGATTACAAAGTTATCACAATTAAGCAGCTGCTGAATCCAAGAACTCTGGAGATGTGTGCTAAGTATCGTCGTCTCTGATGTGGTCTTCAGATTATTTGGTCAGCTCCATAATACCAGCCTCTATCCCAATCGTCACTGGGATGTGATGTACCAGCAGGCGCCCTTAAATACACCATTGGTGTGGTGAGGATCTCAGAATGATAGGATGATGTTGCCTTCATAAGTTTCTTTGCAGATCTACAGTAGATGGCCATCCCACTGTGGGTACCCGTTCTGTGATTTCTCAGTATAGGGACCGGACCTGTAACCTGCAGTTGCATAAACATTGGAGGATGATACTTCATATTGTAAGTCCAAATTTTTCGACCCTTGGAGGAAGCGTAGAAGGCTTAACTCCGGTCTAATGGCCCTTTTAGGTGCCAACTATCTCTGGCTAGTGAGTTTACTACAACTGCTATATCGGGACGCGTGCAGTTAGCCAGGAGTGCCTGATTGCACTTAGATAAGGGACTTTAGGACCAGTTATATCCTCCCCCACTTCCAGCGATCGGAAGGGTTCTTTTTGTACATCCATTAAGTATACTACCATATGTGTACTTTGGATGACAATGGTCCTTTTAATTTCTCCAACGTACTTCTGGGCGTATGTAACAGGATTCAATAAGCCATGACTTTATATTTGCCTATGTCTTTTATTTCATGTTTAAAAGTTAGGCGTGAACAGATGTTTCGGTTTTCTCTTCAGGAGATCCGATGAGATTTTAGTTGTTTACAACTATGATCTCAAATCCTGCTCTTTGCTCAGATGCAAAGACAACCCTCAGTAGGAATCATTGCTTTGTCAAGCAATTCTCTTGGTTGTACATTATTCTTATTGTTTGTCTTCAATAGAATAGACGTCCTGAAGTCTATTCAGGCATTTAAGAAATGTGGAAATTATCTTTATCAAGATGTCCACGAAGGTATGCCGTCACAACATCCAATAACAGCATATCCAAAATTTCCTTTGCCAAATCGTAAGGTATTCGCTTTTGATAACTTATGGAGACTGATGCATCATTTATAAGTCATGCTCATTTTAATTTGTTCGATCCCTAGTTTCAGCGAAATTTTCCTTGGGCTATAGGTTGTACCTTATAGCGTACAATTTTGTATTTATTTTTCTTATGTGTGCAATACTTTATTTTATCCATAGGGTTGACACCTTTTGGTGTCTGGACTTCAGGTCCGAACATTTCACGTTTCATAAGTGAGTCCAGCTCATCTTTTATTGCCTTGTTCCACATTTGGCCAATCTCTACGTTTGCATTCTAGCAACGGAGTATGGAACGATAATTTATAAACATCATCGCTTTTGCGATGTATATGGCAATATGATGTGTGAATACATTGTCGACAATTTATGTTCTATCTGTCCAATACGTCCTAAGTACGTACATCATTTACTTTCAGTTTCAGTTTTTCCCGGTAGTTTCTCTGCAGTGGATTCCGGGAAGGGTGAGGGTGTGGACATGAGCTCATTGTCATGTGGTAGTATTGTCTTAAGGTCTCCAGGAGTTTCTGTCCTTGGAGCTGGTGGTCTGCCTCTTTTTTGTTGAGGATCAGCCACTTCTGCTGATGTTGTAGTGCATCTATTCTCAGGGATGTCACTCCTAGCTGGATTTTTTTGCAACAGGTATGTGTAATCTGACAATCTTCTGGTTGTCAGTAAATGAGTTCGGTAAGTGGTGAACATTATTCTGTGGAGGATCTTCAGGATCGCATCTTCACATTTGTTTTGTTACCGAATCATAGTGGGTCAATCTTTTTGTATCCCACGTTATAATTTGCTTCGCGCCAGATTTTCCAGTATCTGGGCCTATTTTGGGGAAAATCGTCTCATCGAAATCACAGACTTCAAGATATGCCTTAAGTGCGTCCCTCGTTTGGGGTTCTAGGTATCTTATAAGTGAGGGTGAGTCAAACCCTACATGGATACCTAAGCGACGTTGAGGCCCGTTTTGGTCCTCTGTGGTGGTGCAATGGGGATTTAAACTGCGCGATCGAAGATTCTCAGATGAGAAATGTTCGGTGGTATTCCATATGCAAGTTGCATTGGAGACTCTGACCTCCAGAGGGTCTTTTATTTACGATGCAGCATGCAGAATTTGCATGTCCCCATGCATCCATCGGCAACCGGGATTTAATGGACGTCCAATCCAGTGGAGTCTACTTATCAGTGACTCTGCCGACCCATTTTGGGTATGAACATGCGGCACTGTATGTTCATTTTCTATTCCCGATGCTTGGCAGTACTCTTGAAATGACCGGGAGGTATATTTCCCAACATTAACCAGACTTATTTTCTATATTTGATTGTCTGGGAAATGTGCCCGTAACATTTTTATTTTTGTGCCAATAGCTTTGGAAAAGCTAAGTTGCGGGTCTATAGTAGACACACATACGAATATTCTGAAGATGCATTTATCAATACAATGAAGTACCGAAATAGCCCACTAGGGGGTGTAATTTGTCCACATCTATCTCCTTATATTCTTTTTGAGGAAGCGTGGAGATTCTTTTTCAACTTTTCGTAGAGATGGCCTTGTAATTAGTTTTCCTTTATAGCAAGGGATGCGAGGGAATTCTCCCTTCTGAAGAATCTTCTGGTTCTTCAAGTCATACCCATAGGATAAGATGCGGTGCATCATCACTGATCCAGGGTGGCCATGTCTATCATGCCAGAGTAAAAACTTGGCTGATGTCGGGCACTTCAGGTGTTCCATTTAATTCCGCTTCCTTTCTCCGAATCTTTGTATGGTAGAGGCCTGTAAGGCTCTCAAAACGTTCAAGTATGGATTTTACTCCTTTTTCTTGAGACGTTACATACAGTAATTTGTTTTTCATTTACATTTGCTGTTTCCAAATGGAATCCGTTGAAACGGATGTCCTTGAAACTTAGAAGTTTCTTTTGGAATTCAGAGAGATTAGTGCATCCTTTATTTTTGTTTCTGTGTCATTTGGGGGCAACAGTGTTGTGTTCCCTGGATCTTCAATATGGCCTTGATGTTGGGCTTTGTATTGAAAGATCGTATGTGTTTATTGTCTACTAATCAGTCATAAAAGCAGTTCATCTATTAAAAGATGAAGCATATAAGCACATGTATTTTCAGATAAACATTTTCATTCAAAAAAAATTACGTAATTCAAATGCTCTCATAACATGAAATGTTCTAAACAATTTGCTAAGATAAAAATATAAGGTTAATCAAGCAGGTCATCATGTTCGAAGTGGTCAGCTGTAAACTTGACTGGAGCATCAGAGGTCATCAGGTTTGTTTCAGCTTTATATTTCTTGTTTTCTTTATACAAATCCTGGAGATGCTGAGGAGTTCGGCACACTCTGGACCAGTGGCCTTTCATACCACAGCTATGTCACTGGTCTTCCCATTCCCTCTTGGGTGGGAAGGCATCATTTCTATTGTTGTCATTTCTGCGCCAGGTGAACTTTCGCTTACTTTCATTTCTTCGCTGCTGGACTTGGCCCCTAGCCTTTTTGTTCTGTCCCCCTTTCTGTGGTCTTTCTGTTCTTTTGTTGTCTCTCTTCTTTCTAGAAGAAGAGGCATTATGAGCTTCTGGGAGGGGGACAGTGCCAGGGGGCGCATATTGTGAGTGGCGAGGAGAATCTCTCTGTTTTGTTCAGCCATGAGTAAACATAACAGCAGCTCAGAATACTTGGTGAACTTTCGTTCACAGTATTACTGCATAAGTATCGCATCTTTCTCATGGAAAGACGTGTACGTCTTTTCCAGCATGTGATCTTTTGAGACTTTTTCACCACAAAACTTCAGGCGTGAGTTGATGCTAAAAAGAGCTGAGTTGTACTCCGCTATGGACTTAAAGTCCTGCATCTCAGGTTCTCCCACTCGTATCGTGCCCTTGGTAGTATAACATCTTTCTGATGTTTATACCTATCCTCAAGAGCAGTCTATAGCTCAAGTTGATCTTCGACTGTAAGATATTCAGCCTTTAGGGTCTTGTCCACATGGCGGCGAATATAGATAATAGCTTGCGCCTTTTCTATATCGCTTACTTTTTCATTCATGGTCACAACAGAAATTAGGGACTTAGCCCGCAGATGGAATTTCACATTGAGCTGCCACCTCAGATAGTTTCTCCCTGATGCATCCAGCACTTCGAAATCGACACTTGCAATTTTAGCCATTTTATCTAGCAGAGCACAAATTTGCATGAATTAATAATTTAAACATAAACATTTTCATGCGGAGGCAATTCTAATATGAAGGGCTAATTGCGTGGATCGGCCAGTCTCACATAAATAAAAGTCCAAAGTCCCATTACAGTCCATATTACATAAATGAAAGCTTTTAAAAAGAAATTACAACTTTGGAAACCCACGTGGGTCCCATATAAGATCTTCAGCTTCAATTGTGGCCTCCGTCTCCATGGAAAATGGTCTTCGGTCTTGGACATTTACATAATTTCCTCACTACAATTTCTCTCAAAAGTAAAAGAAAAGTGCAGGAAAATAAAATATGGGACTTAAACAGCTGATTCAAAAACCACAATTAGCCATCCATGCAGAAAATTTGTGCTCATCAAACATTTTCTTTAGAGGCATCACAGGCATTAATATTCGCAGAGATGGATAAACAATTTAATTACTTAATAATTATTGGACCACTTGGCAACGTCATACACCGTTAGGTTAGCTGACTAACGACAGAGTAGTCGCAGGATCTTCCTAATTATTAAGTTTAAAAATATGCACAACCATACACAGTTTATCCACAGAATAAGCCAAAATGATGCAAAGCATATATTAATGTTTTTACAGAAGAAATCATTTAATGCAAGGGTTGTGCCAGTTAGGTTTATCCAAAAAGAATGGAAATGAGCCCAATAACTAAACATGTTCTTTGTAAAAGGAAAACGTTTTCATTTTTAATTCATCTCCAAAGAATCCCAAATGTCCCCTTATAGCCCCATGATATATCATGATATTACATGAATTTTTAGGTCGCCAAAACGCCATTTTAATCAATTTTTAGCCCAAAAATCCTTTTCATAGCTTATATCTTAGTCCCCCCCTTTTTTGAAAAATGGAAGTCAACTGGGGGCCTGAAGCCCGCAGTGTGGCTGCGGGCTTCAGGCTCGCAGTCCAAATTTTTTTTGGTTAAGCCTGCGGGCCTGCCTGCGGGCTTAAGGCCCGTAAGGCTGTTTTCCATTTTTTTGTTGGATTTGGGCTTCAGGCCGAAAGAGAGTAGGGGCGGCGGCTAGGGCTAGCTACCGCCGCCCCCGGATTGCCGCGGGCGGCAGCCAGGGGGGTTATGGGGCAGAGCAGCCCCCCTTCGGGGGCGACGTCACAGGGCCGCCCCCCTTCGAGGGGGCCGGCGGCAGTCGGCCGCCCCCTCCTTCGTGGGGCGGTGGCGACGCAGAGCCGCCCCCCTTCAGGGGGCCGACAGCAGGTGGCCGCCTCCCTCGAGGGGGCGGAGGCGACGCAGAGCCGCCCCCCTTCGGGGGGGCCGACAGCAGGCTTTGCGACCTCTGGAGTAGTCGGTCGCTTCGAATACTGTTGTCGCTGCTGCGACGTCGACCCAGAGCCCAACTCCTCCGGGGGTTCCACTGGGTCGGGCGCCGCTGTCCAAACGACCGACGAGGATCGATGGCCCTACGGCTGCTCGCGGTTCGCGATGGAGAAGCCCGCCCACTCAAGCTGTGAGGCCTCGCTCGCCGTCTTTAGGTCAAAGAGGGACGAGATCGAGAATCTATTGCCTCAGGATCTTTCGCTGTTGCCCTACCTGGTCGGGTCTACCGAGTCGGTTTTCGACGAGGCGGGTGTGGTGGCTAGGCTGGCTGAAAACTGCCAGCTGCCCCGAGACAAAGAATCCCTGGCGGCCGTTGGTCCGGAGTGGCTCTGCGCCTCTGTGATATGGCATATTATGTAGGCAGGTCGTCCGGTTTAGACAAACTTTTGCTAAGGCATAGTCTAACCCCTCTCCTATGCAGGCCAACGCTATGGTGGTCGCCGCCTGGCGTCATGCCCTAGCCGTAAACAAGGCCGAGGCCATTCTTGCGAAGAAGCAGGCTGATCTTGTCAAGCTCCAGAAGGCCGCTGACGAGCAGCTGTCACACGAGAGGGCCAAGTGCGGTAAGCTAAAGACGAAGGTCCAACGGCTGGAGGCGTGCTTGGAAGAGCACGAGACGAGGGCCGCCATTGGAGTGACTCGCCAAGCTGAGCTCGAGGGCGAGCTGAAGGAAGAGAAGGCGCGGGCGGCCGAACTGGCGACGCAGGTGAACGTCAGAAAAGAAGAGCTGGCGGTAAAGACCGAAGAATTTAGGGCTTTCCAGGTGGAGCATTTCGTCCCGGCCCTAACGGAGATGAAGATGGAGGGCCTGGACGAGGGCCGAGCGGAGGGCTGGGAGGCGTGCCTCCAAAGGATAAAGAAGAAAGCGAGCTGCCTTTATCCTTCGACTGAGGTCGACTTCGACCTGCTCGCGGCTTTTGACGCGGAGGAGTCGGAAGCGAAGGACGACGAGGGTGTGCCTGTTGATATCGAGGGCGACAACCTGGAGGCCTACAAAGGGGATGTCGGCCATGGGGGTGGCGATCAGCAGGCGTAGTTCGTAGTTTTCTTTTCTTTTTCTTCTTTTCGTGTAAGTTTCGGACGTTTGATGGGGTCGACCAAGGGGAGGCCATTTTTGTAAGGTCGGCCCCATCGATATTTGTAAATAATTTTGCCCATGCTACTTGAATGAAATGGAAGTTTTTGCTAACTGAGGCGGTCTGACTTCTTTTTCATAACTGGGTAGCACGGCCCATAGCAGGGGGAGGGAGCGGGTTGGTAGGTCGGCCCGTGCCCATCTTCGGTTTGGGTGGCGGAGCTCCGTGAGCTCGCCCCAGAAATTGGCGGAGTCCGAAGATAAGTGAATTTTTCAACCGGAGGACGGAATTTGGCAATTTGCATGAAAGGAAGAACATATCATTAACATTTACAAGGTTACTGATAGTGATTGAGCGAGCATGCCTCCATCCGTGGATGGGTTAGCTCGCTGTCGGCCCAAGTTGACTTGGAGGAGGTGAGCTGCTTGGTCGACGAAATCGGCCATTCCATAGGTTACTTCCTATTTTGCTACGAGCTTCCCTCGATGAGCGGGCTCAGTGTTGATTTTGAGGAGTGTCCCGGGCGCGCTCGGCTGTCCCTTACCGGCGATGGCCTTCCTTCTCTGCCATTACTCTCTGCGTCCCTTATTTTCCTTCTCGATGACGGCGGGTTGCTTGATCTGTTCTGGAAGTTCCTCAGGCCCGGTAGCGACACTGGAAGGGGAAGAGGAAGGGCAGATTGGAGGTGGGGGCACATTGTTCGAGACCACGGGCAGGCTGTAGGAAGAGTTGGGCGGTCGGGGTAGCGACGCTCCCACGAAGGTGGAGGTCGTCGTAGAGTGGGCGCTGGAAGAGAGAGATTGTCCATCACGGCTCCTCTGGCGCAAGTTGTCCAGGGGAAGCCGAGGTGGAGATGGCGCGTCGTCTATGTGTAAGAGGAATAACTCATCGACGATCTGCCTGTAAGATGAATAACTCGTCAGAAATGCTCGCTTGGCCGCCCCCCGTGAGCATGTCTGGCGATTGGGCGGGCAAGCGATTCTTTTAGGGGGGAATGGACATGTAGGGTGATCTAAAGGCGGATCGCCTATGATCACGATGGACTAGCGAGGGCGGGTCAAACACGTAGGCTTCCCTCGCCTTCGTATACTCATAGGAGGCGGTTGAAAGCTTGTTTGCCCCTCTCTCCCCTCGGGGCCAAGTGGGGGGCTATTTATAGATGCTTATCGTTGATACCCCATGTGGAGCTAGCATGATGAGCTGGCTTGTCAGGGTCGGGTCAGTTCAGACCCTCTTTAGTCCGGTGTGACTTGTCAGGCGTGACACGTCAAATCTTCTTTCGCCAGGCGACGAGTTGTCAGTGATAGCGCCCCCCCGAGTATGTCGTCTTGTGCTGAGTGGTCACTTCAGACATGTACGTCCCTAGAACCACGTGTCGTCCGCTCTTCAGGTTTTGGATGGCGAAGCTCCGCAAGCTTGCCCCGGAGTCCTGGCTGAGAGATGGTGTGAGCGTGTAGCTCGGCCCGTGTCCTTCTCCGGTTTGGGTGGCGAAGCTCCGTAAGCTTGCCCCAGAGTCTTCACTGGAGGGGGGAGCGAGCGCGTAGCTCGGCCCGTGCCCTTCTCCAGTTTGGGTGGCGAAGCTCTGTAAGCTTGCCCCAGAGTCTTTGAGAGGGCGGGTATTGGGCCGTCGCCTACCCCACATCCTCTGTAATCGGACAAGTATTGGGCCGTCGCCTACCCCGTATTTGCCACTCCAGTTTGGGTAGCAAGGACGGATCCTGCCTCGGAGTCTTCACTGGAGAGGGGAGCGAGCGAGTAGCTCGGCCCGTGCCCTTCTCCAGTTTGGGTGGCGAAGCTCCGTAAGCTTGCCCCGGAGTCTTCACTCGAGGGGGAAGCGAGCGCGTAGCTCGGCCCATGCCCTTCTCTGGTTTGGGTGGCGAAGCTCCGTAAGCTTTCCTCGGAGTCTTTGAGAGGGCGGGTATTGGGCCGTTGCCTATCTCGCATCCTCTGTAATCGGACGGGTATTGGGACGTCCCCTATCCCATATTTGCCACTCCCGTTTGGGTGCCAAGGACGGATCCTACCCCACAGTCTTCACTGGAGGGGGGAGCGAGCGCGTAGCTCGGCCCGTGCCCTTCTCCGGTTTTGGTGGCGAAGCTCCGTAAGCTTGCCCTGGAGTCTTCACTGGAGGGGGGAGCGAGCGCGTAGCTCGGCCTGTGCCCTTCTTCGGTTTGGGTGGTGAAGCTCCGTAAGCTTGCCCCGAAGTCTTCACTGGAGGGGCGAGAGCGTATAACTCGGCCCATGCCCTTCTCCAATTTGGGTGGCGAAGCTCCGTAAGCTTGCCCCGGAGTCTTTGAGAGGGCGGGTATTGGGCCGTCGCCTACCCCGCATCCTCTATAATCGGACATGTATTGGGCCGTCACCTAACCCGTATTTGCCACTCCAGTTTAGGTGACGAGGACGGATCCTGCCTCGGAGTCTTCACTAGAGGGGGGAGCGATCGCGTAGCTCGGCCCGTGCCCTTCTCCGGTTTGGGTGGCGAAGCTCCGTAAGCTTTCCTCGGAGTCTTCACTGGAGTGGGGAGCGAGAGCGTAGCTCGGCCCATGCCCTTCTCTGGTTTGGGTGGCGAAGCTCTTTAAGCTTGCCCTGGAGTGGAGAGTGTCCGAGGGGAACTGAAATTTTCAAGTGGAGACGGTAAAATTTGAAAATCTGCTGGAAAGGGAGAATTTTATTGAAACTCACAAAGTCATTGATAATATTTCAGCAAGTGTTCCACATTCCATGGGTGTGCTAGCTCGTCACCGTCCGTGGTCGCCAGGATGTAAGTGGCCAGTCCAATGATGTCGATGATCTCGTAAGGGCCTTCCCACTTTGCGGCGAGCTTCCCTCGTCGAGCGATCTCCGGTTTGAAGGTTGCGTCCCTGAGGACTAGGTCGTCGATCCTGAAGCTCTGCTTCCTCACCCGGGAGTTGTAGTGCCGGGCCATCCTCTGGCTGTGCCGGATGAGATTCGTCAGAGCTCGGTCTCTCACTTCATCGATAAGCTCGAGGTTGAGGCCGAGGCCCTCCACGTTGATATCTTCATCGAAGTATCGAAGCCGAAGAGTCTCCTCTCCCACCTCCACGGGGACGACCGCTTCTGCCCCAAACGCCAGCATAAACGGGCTCTCTTCGGTCGAAGCTTTGTAGGTCGTGCGATATGACCATAGAATGCCTGGTAGCTCGTCCACCCAAGATCCAAGAGCGTCGTCGACCTTTTTCTTCAGGGGGCCCAATATGTACTTGTTTGCTGCCTCCGCCATCCCATTGCACTGCAGATGCACCACGTAAGCAAAGTGGAGCTTGACCCCCCACTCCGAACAAAAACTTCGGAAGCCCTCGCAATCGAACTGTCTTCTGTTATCTGTCACTATGGAGCGGGATACCCCAAAGCGGCAGATGACGGACTTCCAGATGAAGTTCTTCATGTCTGTCCACATGATATGCACCAAGGGTTCGGCCTCGATCCATTTGGTGAAATAGTCGACGGCGACGACGAGGTACTTCCTCCCTCCGGAGGCCTTCGGGAAAGATCCGAGGATGTCGAGTCCCCACTTGGCGAAGGGGATCGGACTGAGGATGGGAACCAGGTCGGCCGGCGGTGTCGTGGTGTGTCTGCAAAATTTCTGGCATTCTCCACACTTCTTGACGTATTGGGACGCGTCGTGGATCATGGTCAACCAGTAGTACCCCTGGCGCACTATTTTGTGGGCGATAGTGCGTCCGCCATAGTGGGTTTCATAGAAGCCTTCGTGCACCTCGCGGATGACTTGTTCGGCCTGATCCGGTCCCAGGAACTTCAGATAGGACAGGACGTCGAACCTTGCACGACGCTTGCGGTAAAGCACTCCGTCGAATATCATGAATGAAAATGCCCGCCTCTCGATCTTCTTAGCTTCGAGTCGCTCCTCAGGCAGGGCTCCCGTCTCCAAGCATTTCATTATCGGGCTCATCCAAGTCGTCGTTTGGCTGACACACATTAACTCGTCCTCCTTAATAGTAGGTGTCAACAGGTTCTTGACGTAAATGTCTTTCCCAATTTCGACCGGGGAGGAGGAGGCCAGCTTCGATAGGGCGTTGGCCCAGAGGTTGTTGGAATGATGTCTGTGTTAGACCTCCGCCTTTTTGAACTTTTGGAGCTCGATCTGGGCGCGCTTGAGGTAACGCTTCATCTGCTCCTCCCGGGTCTTAAAGCTCCCTTGGATCTGTTGGACGACGAGCCGAGAGTCTCTTAGCAGCAGTACGTTCATCGTCCCCATCGCTCGGCATAGCTTAAATCCATTGACCGCGGCTTCGTATTCCGCAACATTGTTGGTTACCGAGAAGCTAAAGCGCAGCGCGTACTCCAACAGGCATCCGTCGGGAGTTTGGATGATGATGCCTGATCCAGTTTCAGATCCTGTGGCCGACCCATCGACGTGGATAATCCACAATTCGCCTACTTCTCCTTGGGTTGACGTCGAGGGTTTGACCGCTTCCAGCGCTCCCTGCCACGCTACTGCCGATTGAGCGCTTGGCAGTTCTTCAGGAAGATCTTCGATGGTGCACTCCACTACGAAATCCGCCAGCGCTTGGCCCTTGATCGCCAATCGGGCTTTGTATACTATGTCAAACTCGCTAAGCTCGATGCTCCAGTTCAGCATTCTACCCGATCATTCTAACCTCTTCAGGTTCTTTTCGAGTGGCAGGTTGGTGTGGACGACGATGGTGTGAGCTTGGAAGTATGGCCAGAGCTTCCTTGCTGTTGTGACGAGACAGTAGGCGACCTTCTCTATGGGGCTATAAGAGGTCTCTGCATCTCGGAGCACCCGGCTCGCATAGTAGACCGGCCGTTGTACGCCCTTATCTTCCTTAACCAAGGCCGAGCTAACGGCCTCTTCATTGGTGGCCAGATACAGTCCCAGCTGTTCTGCCTCCTCGGGCTGCACGAGCAGCGGCGGGCTTTGCAAGTAAGCTCGTAGCTCTGCGAATACTTGGGCGCAGGTGTCGTCCCACTGGATCACTTTCCTATCGATTTTTGTTGCAGCGAGGGCCCGCCGCAAGACTCTGAAAAACGGAAGCGACCTCTCTGCGGACTTCGACAGGAACCTCCCCAGCGCGGTGACCCTGCCGTTCAGCCACTGCAAGTCTCGGATGGTCTGAGGTTTCATCATGTTGATAAGGGCCGACACCTTGTTTGGGTTCGCTTCAATTCCTCACTTCGTTATCATGAAGCAGAGGAACTTTCCAGATTGCACGCCGAAGATGCATTTCGTCGGGTTCAGCCTTAGGTCGTACCGGTGCACCTTCTGGAAGGTCTCCTGCAGGTCAGCGAGCTGGTCCGGGGCCTTCTTGCTTTTGACCAACATGTCGTCCATGTAGACTTCCAAATTTTGCCCGACTTGAGAGCTGAAGATCTTGTCCACCATTCGTTGATAGGTTGCCCCGGCATTCTTCAGTCCAAACGGCATCTTCGTGTAGCAGAAGGTGCCCTTGTCGGTTATGAAGGACGTCTTCTCCTCGTCTTCCTTTGCCATTGGGATCTGGTTGTAGCCCGAGAACGCATCCATAAAGCTCAGCAGCTCGTAGCCCGACGCCTAGTCGACCAGGTGGTCGATCCTCTGCAAAGGAAAGCTATCCTTCGGGCACACCTTATTGAGGTCCGTGAAGTCGACACACATACGCCACTTTCCGATGGCCTTCTTCACCAAGAAGACGTTGGCGAGCCATTCCGAATAGCTCACCGGTCTGATGAACCTGGCCTGGAGGAGCCGCTCCACCTCTTTGCCGGCCGCCCTCATCTTTTCTCCTCCGGAGCTCCTCTTCTTCTGTCGGACCAGTCGAGATTCCGGGTCCGCGTTCATCTTATGAGCGATCACTGCGGGATCGACTCCGGGCATGTCCGAGGGTGACCATGCAAAGATGTCCGCATTCTCTCTAAGGAGGTTGACGAGGTTCGCCCTCAAAGTGGCCGAAAGCTTTGTGCCGATGGAGACATTCTTGCGCTCCTCGACGGTCACGGGTACTTCTTCGATCTCCTCTGTCGGGGGTCGGTCGCATGTCGTAGTAATCCTCCCATTCATCGAGGAGGTCGACCGACAAGGCTTGCTCTGTAGCCTTGTGCTTGGTTGATCCCACGTAGCAACTCTGGGACAGCTTTTGGCTCCCCCGCACTTGTCCCACCCCTCGCGGAGTCTGAAATTTAACCATCTGGTGCAGCAGGCAAGGGAGTGCTTCGATGGAGATCATATACGGCCGCCCTATAATCCCATTGTACGCCGATGTAATGTCGAAGACAACGAATTGCGTCATGCAGGTGACGACCTTTGGCTCCTTCCCCAGAGACACCGACAAAGTGATCACCCCGGCAATGGGTACCGAGTGGCCGATGAAGCCGATGATGGGGTCCGTGCAGGGCCTTAGGTCCGTCGGCTTCAGTCCCATCCTCTCGACAGTTGACATGAACAAAATATCGCAGTAGCTCCCGGTGTCGATCAGGAGGCGGCTAATGATGGCCGTCCCGATTTGGGCATCGATGACGATGGCGTCATCATAAGGTAGCTCGACCCCCTCCAGATCGTCGTCAGTGAAAGTAATGGGCGGTCGAGCCACCCTTCTCCGCTTCGCCTCGGCACCAAGGTCTGTCGCCATCACCTGTCGCGCGTATGACTTCTTGCCCGAAGATGACGTGCCCCCCGAGGACGGCCCACCGCATATCATGTCTATGCGCATGACTTCCCTTTGAGGGCGAGGCTCCTCCTGTTCGTCGCTCGGGGGTGGGTCTGACCTTCGTGCTCCCCGCAGAGCTCTCTCCTCTCGGATCGGCCGCCTACCCTCGACGAAACCTCGGTGGTGTCCCGCTTGGATCAACCGCTCGATCTCCCTCTTCATGTGAAGAAATTGTCGGTATCATGACCGTGATCCTGGTGGTACCGACAATACTTCTGGAGATCCCTCTTCGCCGGATCTGACCTTGACTCTCGAGGCGGGTCCGGTAGCAGCCCGACCCTCGTCGCTGCGGCCAACACCTCTATCATCGGGGCGTTGAGCTGCGTGTATTGGGCCCACAGGGGTCCATCTGACCTCTGGATCGCTCGCACAGGCTCTCTGGCGACAGCGAACTCCCGCACCGGGCCAGGACGATCTTGCGGGCGACACCCCTCCAGGTCGCGTCTTGGCTGGGCCAGTTGGTCGCGGCCCCTGGGTCTGTCTTCTTGCCTCGGCCTGGGGTTGGTCTGATGCTCGCTGTGTGATGCCCCCGCCCTGGCGACCTCCTTCCTCGTTCCAAGGGCCTCCTCGCTCAACATGTATCTCTCTGCCTGGACGATAAGTGCGTCAAAATCGGCGGGCGGGTCTCGGAGGAGGGACTTGTGAAGGCTTCGACTAGTTAGTCCTGGCTTGAAGGCCGCTATGACCAGCTCATCTCCGCATGCTACCACACCTAGCTTCTCATCTTGGAAGCGGCGCAAGTACTTCCCGATCGTCTCCCCTTCCTTCTGGATGAGCGTGAATAGGTAGTCCGTGGGCTTCTTCCTTGTTCGCCCGGCCCGAAACTGCTAGCAGAATTTGTGGGACAATTCGTCGAAGCACTCAATGGTCCGGGCGGGGAGGTTGTGGTTCCATTCCAGGGCAAGGCCTTTCAAGCTCTGCTGGAATCCCTGGCAAAGGAGAACGTCATCTGCCCCCTGCATCTCCATCGCCCACTGGTTTTGCTTCACGTGCGCGAGAGGATTGCCCGCTCCGTTGTAGGTTGTCAGCTAGAGGATCTTGAACCTCAAGGATCTCAGGGCCGTCATCCACCTCGCCAAGGGTGTGGCTTCCTCGGGGTAGGCGGGGGGCGTCCGGGGGTATGTGTAGTGCCCTAGGAAGCCACTGCACATGTACTAGAGGGGGGGGGGGGGGTGAATAGTACTTTTAAATAATAAGGAGTGTTATTCCTAATTATCGTGCAATTAACAAACAACGATGCGGAATAACTACAATCAAGAAATAATGCAAACGCAAACACAATGGTTTAATGGGTTCGGATCCACCCAAGTCTCCCCGACTTGTTCCCAGTGATCCTACGTCCCAACCACCCGGATCCCCTCCGGATACTTGAGTTAGAAACCCTAACTCAAGATTTCCAATATGAACACTTGCAAAAACCTCACAAGCGCAATCGACCTACAATCGATGACCGTGACTCCCACAACCCGGGATCACGCAAAACCTCTCACAACCGAGAGTATATAATTCAAATATAACTGAAATGAAATGCTTACCAACAAAATACCTATGCCTTGAGATTTCTTACCAAATTAAGGCAAAGAGGATTTTGATGGAGGAAGAGTCACCAAACCCTAGCTTCAAGAAGATGACCAGCAATGGAAGCCTAGGGATGAGATGGATGACCTAGAATCAAGCCCTTGGCTTGGAAGGCTCACAACCAATGAATCTCTCTTGAGGAATAAGAGTGAGGGAGAGATTCTTGAGAATGGGAGAGCTTGAAGATGAGAGTTGAAAGCTTCTCTTTGAATCAATAGAACTCTGGAAATAGCAGCCTTAGATCCTATGAAATAACCCCTCCAGGTATTTAAAGGATCAAGGGAAAAGAGAGAGAGAAACGTCACTTTCAAATCTCCAACGGCTCTAATCTGAAGCAAACTAGTCGGTCAAAGAACAACCACTGACCGACTAGTTCATCAACTAGTCGGTCGGTGAAACAACATGAACCGACTAAGAGGTGAACAGTGAACAGATTGAATTTTAGACCTAGAAATCTAGTCGGTCCAAGAAGACTGTCTGACCGACTAGTTTCACAACTAGTCGGTCGGTCAGTGAACTTAGACCGACTAAGAGTCAAAAACAAATAGTCTGAATACAAATTGAGTTAGTCGGTCCAAGAACAAATGTTGACCGACTAGATTATCAACTAGTCGGTCACCAAACATTCTTAGACCGACTAACGATAAACAGTAGCTCAGGAGAAAATTGGCATGTACAGTAAAGCTCAACTAGTCGGTCAAAGAAGCATCACTGACCGACTAGTTCACAAACTAGTCGGTCGGTGAGTCAACGTAGACTGACTAACTGTAAACAGTAAAGAGCTTAGAATAGAGAAGGCAAACTAGTCGGTCCAAGAAGCTTTGCCGACCGACTAGATCACCATCTAGTCGGTTGGTTCTTCTTCTTGAACAAACTAACATGCACTAGAAGTCCGAATCGAAGCGCGATATATTTATGTTTGCTCATCATCCAAAACCAAATCCGTGGAGTCCAATACTCAACATTCTCCCCCTTTTTGGTGATGACAAACCAACATAAATAATAATCAAAAATAATGAACTAAATGGAATATACTTACTCCCCCTGCATTGATGACACATTAGTTCCATATGAAATAATAAGCACATACATCAAGCAGACGAGGAAAGTAAAAATTCAAATCCAATATTTGAAATATCTTAACTCCCCCTGAATCTAACATATCAAATTAGATTCATGGTAAATTATCATTTAGCACATGCCATTATTATATCTCTCCCCCTTTGGCATAATCCAAAAAGAGCGGGAGGAAGCCAATGACAATAAATCATGGCCAAATAATTCATTAAGCATGGGAGTCTAAGAATACGACCACGTTTCATATGACACCAAAATAAACTTCGAATATAATTAAAGCGTGTCAATGAGACCATAGTCGAAAATCGAAAACTTAAATCATCAAAATATCATATGTAAATTCACTTATTGATGAAATGAATTTACTCTCCAATATCAACATTTATAGCTATTTTAGTGCATGGAAAACAATTCTATGTTTTCATACAACTAAAGCTATTGAATCAAAATAAATCATCGAGCGACGAAATCAATATCAGAGACATACATAAAATGTGCACAAAGGAATGATCCATCAGAAGAGTGGTGCACATCATAGAATATCAAATGACACAATATCGATCGAAAATGAACATAAAGTAAAAGCACATCAAAACTAAGTGAAGTGTGCGATGAGAAGTGACAATGTGATAAAAGTAATACGAAAATCATCATTATAACTTTTAAAACATGTCATGCCAAAAATAGATATGAATTTCAAAGCATTTATGGCATTCACAATTCTATCATGCTAGGAGAAACAAAATGATACCAATGTAAAGAAATAGATTTTAACCAAGCATGCATTCAACCCTCATGGATACCAAATGTAATATCATACTTACAACATTAAGCTCCCCCTACATTGGTGCATTACGTAAGCACCATCAACTCCGTTTGAATGAAAGTCTTCGCAAATCGAGGAGTTGGTAGGGTTGGTATCCCACGGTGGATTGAACCTAGAAAACTTCATTTTGGTATCCAAAAACCCTTTTGGATCCAATGGGTTAGACAACAAATTTGAAATATGAAATTAAAATAATTGTAACCCATGAGTTAATGTAATCAAAATCAATTTTATAAACAAATGCCTTGGTACCCATAACATGATCATAAACTAATGGTACCAAGCATTGAAGAGTTAAAGGAACTAACCCTTCGGAAACCAAGTCCAAGAGGAACTTGACTTTCCAACATAATCATCATTCAAAATAACATCATTAATATAGGATTGCACATAAACATTCATATCATGATTGCTAGTGTTCTTGGGACCCCAAATAGTGTAAATTTTGGGAATCCTCTTCCTAGTGGTTGCATGCACAAAAGGTTGATTTCTATGTGGTGCATGTGGCCTAGGAGCATGAGATCTAGCAATAGCATTATGATGAGCATGAGATCCATGATGTGGTGTAGCATACATATGTGGATAAGCATGAGGTGTGTATGCATGAGGATGATTATGAGAGAAGGCATTCACATGTGGATTAGATGTGTGAACATAAGCATTAGGATGTGCATGAGCATGATTACGTGCATGTGGGTGTCTCATATGAGTGTTTGCACGTGCTCGTGGGTGCGGAGCATAAAAATCATCATTAATATGAACCGGTGGAGTAGGATGTGTATTCCTACGTGGCATAGCATGTGAGTACAAAAATGCATGACCCCTCTTTGGAGGTCTACCCAAAGTGGGTTTCTTTCCAATCGGGGGTGTGTACGAAGTGGAAGCACTATTGGTAGGAGAACTACCAATGGGGTGTTTGTTCCCACTCGTCGAGGCATCGGATGTCGGCCTAACAAAGGTGGTAGGCGATTTGGATGAGTCTCCCATCTTATACCCCAAGCCAATGTGGTGTTTGGCCGGAAGTAAGTCATTTAGGATATTATCCAAATGGCCCTTACCTTTATTGAAATCATTGATACGGCCTAACATGCACTCATACTTCTCTTTGAGAGACTGCAAAGAAGCATCCAAAGTGGATACTTGCGATGTGAGTGCATAAACACGTGATTTGAGATTCTTATTCTCAATACTCAAAGTTGAGTTTTGAGACGTCAAATCCGCTATCACATGTTCATCCGAATCCTCAACAAGAACATGCTCAAGTTGAGATTTGAGGGTCTTCACCTCATTTCTCAACAAGCCATTATGAGTAAACAAACTTGCTTTCTCATTGGCGAGTGTCTCAACAATGGTGTCATTGTTGGTGATGGTAGACTTAGGAGAGGTTTGGAGGCTAACAAGTTCATCTTTGGTCTTATTATATCTATCTACTAATTTAGTAAATTTAGACCAAATTTCTTGGTTTGCTAACCTCATTTCATCAATAGTAGGTTCTCCGCTTTCATCCTCGCTACCATCCTCGCTTTCATCCTCGCTATCATCGAATGAGGACTTTCGATCTTTTGCCTCATTAGCCATGAAGCAAAGTTTTGCTTTCTCCACATGTCCAACATCCGACTCTCCACTTGAGGAATCATCCTCGGAGTCAGTGAATGTGCCAACAAGTCCTTTCTTGTACTTTCTCGACTTGTCGTACTTCGATGCTTTCCCCTTCTCCTTGTGTTTGTAGAGAGGACAATCCGGTTTGATGTGTCCTGGCTTGTTGCATTTATAACACACGGGAGTAGAAGCATTAGTCGAACTAACTTTAGATTTATTCAAAGATATACCTTCTCGGAGGAATCGATCGAACTTCCTTGCCATACGGGCAATGGATTCCATGTCCAATTCGTCTTCCGATTCTTCATCATCGGTAGATGGAGCGGCCTTGAAGGCAATTGCCTTTTTCTTTGGCTCATCTTGCTTCAAGTACGCTTTCATCTTTTCCTTCATTTGGATCTTACTATCCTTGCGTACCTCGTAAGACAACAAGGTACCCATTAGTTGTATGACGGTATATTTATTCATGTCGTTACCTTCCTCGATGGCGAAGGTACGCTTTTCCCAATATGATGGAAGACCGTCGATAATCTTCGTGACTTTCTCCTTTTGGGTATAGACCTTCCCAAGAGCTTCCAAGTCGTTTGATATATCCACAAAGCGAGCGTAATATTCCTTCATGGTTTCGCCCTGCTCCATATGAAACAACTCAAATTCTTTATTAGCAACGACGAGTTTAGAATCTTTTACCGTACTCGATCCTTCGTGCAATATGAGGAGTTGGTTCCATATTTGATATGCACTCTTACATGTGCATATCTTGTTGAAGTCCTCGGGCTACAACGTACAATTCAAGGCATTCATTGCATTGGCATTGGCTACTTCCGCGGCGACCTCCACGGGAGTCCACTTCGCGAAATCTTCTTCGGAAGGCTCGACATACTCCGTCATGGTGGCTCTCCATAGAGAAGCGCTCCGGAGGAAAATTTGCATCCGGCATTTCCAGTACCCATAGTTGGTACCGTTGAAGTGTGGAGGCCTGACTGAGGATAGTCCTTCCATAACTGAAGAAGCTCCATCGCGGTTCTTGAAGACGTTGTAGTCGTTGTTCGTCATAGCTTTGAACTTTGACTATGTGTAGCTTTGAACCTTGGCTCTGATACCAATTGTAGTGCCCTAGGAAGCCACTGCACATGTACTAGAGGGGGGGGGGGGGGTGAATAGTACTTTTAAATAATAAGGAGTGTTATTCCTAATTATCGTGCAATTAACAAACAACGATGCGGAATAACTACAATCAAGAAATAATGCAAACGCAAACACAATGGTTTAATGGGTTCGGATCCACCCAAGTCTCCCCGACTTGTTCCCGGTGATCCTACGTCCCAACCACCCGGATCCCCTCCGGATACTTGAGTTAGAAACCCTAACTCAAGATTTCCAATATGAACACTTGCGAAAACCTCACAAGCGCAATCGACCTACAATCGATGACCGTGACTCCCACAACCCGGGATCACGCAAAACCTCTCACAACCGAGAGTATATAATTCAAATATAACTGAAATGAAATGCTTACCAACAAAATACCTATGCCTTGAGATTTCTTACCAAATTAGGGCAAAGAGGATTTTGATGGAGGAAGAGTCACCAAACCCTAGCTTCAAGAAGATGACCAGCAATGGAAGCCTAGGGATGAGATGGATGACCTAGAATCAAGCCCTTGGCTTGGAAGGCTCACAACCAATGAATCTCTCTTGAGGAATAAGAGTGAGGGAGAGATTCTTGAGAATGGGAGAGCTTGAAGATGAGAGTTGAAAGCTTCTCTTTGAATCAATAGAACTCTGGAAATAGCAGCCTTAGATCCTATGAAATAACCCCTCCAGGTATTTAAAGGATCAAGGGAAAAGAGAGAGAGAAACGTCACTTTCAAATCTCCAACGGCTCTAATCTGAAGCAGACTAGTCGGTCAAAGAACAACCACTGACCGACTAGTTCATCAACTAGTCGGTCGGTGAAACAACATGAACCGACTAAGAGGTGAACAGTGAACAGATTGAATTTCAGACCTAGAAATCTAGTCGGTCCAAGAAGACTGTCTGACCGACTAGTTTCACAACTAGTCGGTCGGTCAGTGAACTTAGACCGACTAAGAGTCAAAAACAAATAGTCTGAATACAAATTGAGTTAGTCGGTCCAAGAACAAATGTTGACCGACTAGATTATCAACTAGTCGGTCACCAAACGTTCTTAGACCGACTAACGATAAACAGTAGCTCAGGAGAAAATTGGCATGTACAGTAAAGCTCAACTAGTCGGTCAAAGAAGCATCACTGACCGACTAGTTCACAAACTAGTCGGTCGGTGAGTCAACGTAGACCGACTAACTGTAAACAGTAAAGAGCTTAGAATAGAGAAGGCAAACTAGTCGGTCCAAGAAGCTTTGCCGACCGACTAGATCACCATCTAGTCGGTTGGTTCTTCTTCTTGAACCAACTAACATGCACTAGAAGTCCGAATCGAAGCGCGATGCTTCGGGGAAGTTAGAATGGACTTCTACTAAAATCCTAGAGCTAAGATATGAGCGTTATGAAGATAGAAATATAAGAATTACTCAAGGCTTAACATTCTATAAATCGAAGCTAAAAGACTATGAATAAAACCTTAAGGGACGGTCTTCGAAAGCTTCGATCAAATCTTCATGACGTCCAAAAAGGTCCAAAAGCTTCAACGAAGCTTTAGGCATTGAATACGAGCTTTGAGAAGTCTTAAGATGTCGCTTTGAGTGTTCTCGTGAATTTGGCGACGATCTCCATAACTGCGCTCACAAATTGTTAGTTCATGATATATTTATGTTTGCTCATCATACAAAACCAAATCTGGAGAGTCCAATACTCAAAAGTATGCTCCCTCTGTCTCTCCGAAGTTCTGCTCTGGTCCCGACCTTGTCGGTGACGATCATCATGCTCCGGGGGATGGGGAGGCCGCCCGGGAGGGCTCCTCCTGTGTGACGGGGATCCGGTCAAGGGTGGGCTAAGAGCGTTCCTGCGTCGCTGGTCCACAGCCAACACTAGCTTTCAGGATCTCCTGGTTCTCCCGCCAAATGCGCTCGGCGATGATGAAGCAGAGTTACCGACGAGCGGCTTCTTCGTTGAGATGGGCTTGACGTGTGGCCTCGGCTTCGTCGTCTTGGCGCTTCTTGTCGGCAGCAGCTTCTTCTTCGTGCTTCCGCTTCCTTGCAGCCTCCATTTCTTTGTCAAGGAGTTTTTGCTGGGCCGCTATTTCTTCGGTGAGGCCTCTCTACCCCGCCACTTCTTCGAACTGAGGACGAATGCTTCGTATCATGTTCGGGGGCTCCGAGGGGCCGGGGGCGCTTCAGCTCTGGTCGCCTCGAAGCCTTCCATCATCTTAGTGAAGGTCTCGAAGCTTTGTTGCAAAACACGGGCTGAGGCCTGGACGGTCTCAGCCATCCCCTCAGGGGGAAGATTAGTTGAGGGGGTCCTTGGGTGAGATTGCGATTCCTGATCCATGGGGGATTTGTCGTGGTCAGGATCTTGGACGACAGGTATAGAGTTAGACATGGGTGTGACCCTTCGTTCCCACAGACGTCACCAATTGTTGTGGGGTAAGATCCGCGTACAATGAATTTGTTTGGTGGGGGAACCAAGGGCACGATGGTTGTATGGGGGATGAAATCTAGGTATGTTGTTAGACATATGGTGAGTGGGATGAGGAGGCTTAGACGCATAGCAAAGGTTGTTGGATATTGGACTCCCCGGATTTGGTTTTGGATGATAAACAAACATAAATATATCGTGAATTAACACTTTGTGAGCGCAGTTATGGAGATCGTCGCCAAATTCATATGAATATCAATTACGACGTCTCAAGACTTCTCAAAGCACGTAATCGTATGCCTAAAGCTTCGTTGAAGCTTATGGACCATTTTAGAAGTCATGAAGATTCGATTGAAATTATTGAAGACGGTATCGTCAAGTTTTATTTATAGTCTTTAAGCTTCTTTCGTAGAATGTTAAGCCTTGAGTCGGTCTTACGGTTTAAATCTTCATAACGCTCATATCTTAGCTCTAGGATCTTAGTAGAAGTCCATACAATCTTTCCCGAAGCATCGCGCTTCGTTTCGGGACTTCTTGTGCATGTTAGTTGGTTCAAGAAGAAGAACTGACCGACTAGATGGTGATCTAGTCGGTCGGCAAAGCTTCTTGGACCGACTAGTTTCAGTCAGTCATTTCCAAGCTCTTTACTGTTTACAGTTAGTCGGTCTAAGTTGACTCACCGACCGACTAGTTTGTGAACTAGTCGGTCAGTGATGCTTCTGTGACCGACTAGTTTGTGAACTAGTCGGTCAGTGATGCTTCTGTGACCGACTAGTTGAGCTTTCCCTGTACATGCACATTTGATCCTGAGCTACTGTTTATCATTAGTCGGTCTGTGTTCATTGATCGACCGACTAGTTGATGAACTAGTCGGTCAACTTTCCTTCTTGGACCGACTAGTTGAGTTTTACTGTACATGCCTATTTTCACCTAACTTACTGTTTATCGTTAGTCGGTCTATGCTCATTTGGCGACTGACTAGTTGGTGAATTAGTCGGTCAACATTTGTTCTTGGACCGAGTAAGTCAATTTGTGCTCAGACTTCAGTTTTATCTGTTAGTCAGTCTCAGTTGAGTAACCGACCGACTAGTTGTGAAACTAGTCGGTCAGCTACTCTTCTTGGACCGACTATTTCCTTTTGTCTGTGCTTTGACCTTTTCTCTGTTCACTCATTAGTCGGTATACGTTGATTGACCGACCGACTAGTTGATGAACTAGTCGGTCGGTAGTTGTTCTTTGACCGACTAGTTGAGTTCAGAAAAGAGCCGTTGGAGCATTAATTGAAACGTTTTTCTTTCTCTCTCTCCTCTAACCTATATATACTTGATGGGCTGCATTCATTGCAGTCAAGGCTGATATTATTGCAAGTTTAGAGATCAAGAGAAATCATTCCAAGCTCATTCAAAGCTCTTTCATTCCATTCAATAATCTCTCCTCACTCTTACTTCCAAAGAGAGATTCATTGAGTGTGAAGCCTTCCAAGCCAAGTGCTTGATTCTAGGTCACCAACATCCCCATAGCTCTCCATCGCTGATCTACATCTTGGAGCTAGGGTTTGGTGCCACTTCTTCTTCCTCAAAATCATCCTTTCCCTAATTCGTAAGCATTACTCAAGGCATAGGTATTTTGTCGGTAAGAAGTTTCCTATTTCATTTCAATTTCATATTGTAAGTTTCACTCTCGGTTGTGAGAGTGTGGTTGTGATCCCGAGTTGTGGGAGTCACAAATTACTTTGTGTATGATTTGACTTGTGGAGGTTTTTCACAAGTATTTCATAGTGGAAATCTTGAGTTAGGGTTTCTAACTCAATTATCCGGAGGGGATTCGGGTGGTTGGGACGTAGGATCACCGGGAACAAGTCGGGGAGACTTGGGTGGATCCGAACCCAGTAATATCGTTGTTTGCGATTGTTTTCTTTGTTGTCTAACATTTACATTTCCGCATTTTCCACATTGTTTGGTAGAGTTTGTAAGTAATTAGGAATTAGCCTCTTAATTATTTTAAAGTACTATTCACCCCCCCTCTAGTACTTGTGCAGTAGCTTAGTAGGGCATTACAAAGGCCCCCCCCCCAGGATCAACTTCATGAGAACTCTACTTGACCGCTGCACTGTTGGGGACGGACGCTCGCTGCTATCTGCGAAGGCGAGCTCACCTGCGCACGAAGTAGCTCGTCAGAAAAGCTGGGTTGGGGTCCAACCCTTAGCCTTTCCGATGCAAAAGTTAGAATCAGGACTTTAGAAACGGGGGCTAGACTGTCGAACTGAAAGTAAGTCGACCTTACGTGGCGAGCTATAGTGAAAGAACAAAGATATGGGAGACCTTTGCTCTTGTGTGTGAGTAATCCGAATGAGAGTTAATTGGCCAACCCCTTTCTCGATGGGAGTGAAGGGGTATTTATACCTGATTATAGCGGTTAGGTGAGGCTGACCTGGCGTGTTGAGCTAGCGCATCTGTCAGCGGAAGCTTCGGACGAGGACGTCAGACCTAGGCATGTCAGCCATGCTTTTGTCAGACGGTGCAACGGCCTGTGGCACTTTATGTCACGCCCCGCTGCCCAAAATAAGGAGGGTCGGCGTGACAAGCCACGGTATTAGAGTACCAAGCGCTAAAGTGCACACCAAATGTCACGCAGGCCACTGCAAACGCTGAGGAAACACATGCAGTAAAGTACAGTCTGAAATGAAAACAGAACAGTGCAGCTCCAACACAGAAGGATAGTACAAGGCACTACAATGCAGGTAGCAAGGTAAAGTACGACGAACAGAGCATCACAGAGCACAGCTACTACACGTCCAGTACCGTACAAGTCCACTGTACAACCCCAACAGCAAAAACTCCCACAAAAGTACAACTCAACCCTACGGGGTACAAAGGGAACATGGGTACAACACTACTATCTCACACACACACACACACACACAACACTACACCACGCGACCCACAGTAACCACGAACACTACGGACCCTGCTGAGACGAGCTGCCCTCCGGGGTCTCCACTCCCGGACCCGTCGCCTGAGAACTAGTACCTGGACCTGTAGGGGGAAAGGACACGTCACAGCGTGCCCAGTAGGAACTCCACAACTCTACCACTCTAATCATAGGGCACAACAAGGAAGCACAACAAGGAAAAGGCATCACATTCCAGAGTTACTGTTTGTTGTTGTTAGTTTTCATGCATGAATTCGAAACCTCAGTAACGGGTCAGACATCGGGGACTGGACCTCGCCCGGTAAGGTGGGTGGAATGCTACGACTTCCCGAGACAAGCTCTTACGAAAGAAGCCGTTCACCAACACAACCAACTCAACCACAACTGCACCAACTCCCCGCCGCTGAGGGCTCGTCAGGAGCGGCCCACAACTCAGCAGTCCATCCCCGCATGCCCACTCGTTACCTTGGTTTTCCCAACCCCTCCTAGGGCACTCACCCACTACGAGTGGAACGAGACCACCATACGTTGTCTTTTTAGCTAATCTTTAATCCTAGCGTATTAAGCATGTATAATGAAACATGTAAATGTTGTCCAGAATTCATTCTTTCCATCGGGATGTTCACCACAAAACTTACATGCTCCATAAGCCATGAACATAAACATCCATTTCCAAAACTTGCCACATAAGTAGTATAACGCAAGGCAGGCACTTTAATACTGAAGCATCTATATTAGCGATATTGAGCAATGATATCTGAACAAAGAAATAAACCAAAACAAAAATCTATCAAATAACAACCAATTCAAATTGCTGTTCTGTCACCAACAGCCACATTCAGAGAGGGTTAACTGTCATTTCTAGTGCAAATTTGGTAAAACTCCTTAAATGAAAGTTGTAGATATGGAAGTTCTGGGTTCACAAACAAAATTTCATGTAAAAATATGAGGTACATGATTTATGGTGAATTATATTGTGAAGACTGCCAGTTCTGTTATTCAGACAGCTTTCTGGGTCTGTCTTGATGGCCAATTTTAGGCTTTTTCAGTCAGAATTTCGAAAGGTAAGAACCTGGTGAAGTTTTAGAAAACTCGTTAGCTTTCCAACGAGACTAAGATCATAAATTTCCAATGTGTATACAGGTCGTGAGCTTCGTTTTGCTAAACTGTGCACAGGTTGACAGAATTACAGACAGGTTGTGAAGAATTAATTTTTACCCTAACTTCCAGTTCGAATTGAAAAAAGTTGTGAACATGAAAGTTGTTCATAACTACGAATTAAACAACATATAAAAATTTTGGAGCATTCCTAGTAGCCATTTAATCCCAGCATTCAGCTAAAGTTTCAGCAAATTTCATGCATGCAACAAGATTCCTAGTTCTACAACATTCTTCCCAAAATTTCAGAGAAAACTCATACATATAAGATGCTTTCCATCATCTATAATTAGAGAAGGAGGGTGAATAGTTCCTACCTCTTTGGAGCTTCAAGAATGGTTGATGGTTTGAGTAGTAGCCCTCTCCTAGCTTAGATCCTTCTCCTTCTCCTTCTCCTCCTCCTATTCTTCTTCTTCTTCTTCTTTTTCTTTCTTTTTTTTCCTAGCGAATTTCAGCCATGGGCTGAAAAAAATGGAGAGAGGGGGAGAGAAAGGGATTTAGGAGAGGGGAGTGGGGTGGGGGGTTATGGTGTAGGGTGAGGGGAGGAATGGTGGGTTAGGTATACTTCGGTATGGCAAACTTATTGCCATACTCTCTTTTTCTTTTCATTTTCTTTTTTTTCCTCTCTTTTTTTCAAATTAGCCCTCCTAATTACAAGTTTGCCATTGCAAATATCTTACTTCCCTTTTGCACAATAACCCCTTCACTTAAAGAAATTTTCCTTAAGCCCAATCTTGCAATGATACCCTTATTTGGGTATAAATGAAAAATCGAGGGGCAATTTGCAAATCTCTCCACTCCCCGGGATTGGTGTGCACATGTACGAGAAACTTGGGTCAATTTAACTATTACTTAGTATTTGCACACTAGGGTTGTTACACCCTACCCTCCTTAGAAAAATTTTCGTCCTCGGAAATTTAGCAAACTCAGGAGAGCAGTTATTTACATACAATACCCAACAACTGCAGAAAATATAAGATACAACAGTCATTGCTCAAACAGGTACGGGTATTTCTCTTGCATCTCATCTACTCGCTCCCAAGTTGACTCTCCCGGAGACTCTTGCTGCCACATGACCCACACCAAGTCAATGGTCTTCTTCTTCAACGTCTTCTGCCTCCGGTCCAAACTAGCCACTGGTTGCTGCTCATATGTGAGATCCGACCATACTTCTATCTCTGAGAAATCTACAACATGTTTGGGTTCTCCCACATATCTTCTGAGTTGAGACACATGGAAGACATTATGCACACCTTCGAGTGTCGGTGGTAACGCTAGCCGATACGCGACTTCACCGACCTTAGCGGAAATCTCAAACGGACCAATGTACCTAGGACTTAGCTTCCCATGCTTGCCAAATCGGATAGTCCCACGAATCGGTGAAATCCTTAAAAATACGTAATCCCCTGGCTGAAATTTCAAGGGTCTCCGCTTTGTATCAGCCCAGTGCTTATATCGGTCATGTGCGATGCGCAGATTCTCTCTGACTGTTCGCACCACATCTGTTGTTGCCGCTACCAAGTCTGGTCCTAAAAACTCTCTGTCTCCAATGTCATCCCAACTTAAAGGAGACCTACACTGTCTTCCATACAGAGCTGTGAAGGGAGCCATGCCAATACTTGCTTGATAGTTGTTATTGTATGCGAACTCGACTAGATGCAAATGGTCTTCCCACGTACCATTGAAATCAAGCATACATGCTCGCAGCATATCTTCAAGAATCTGAATGGTTCTTTCTGACTATCCATCAGTCTGATGATGATACGAAGTACTGAAATTCAGACGCGTCTCCAGCCTAGCCTGTAAACTCTTCCAGAAATGCGAGGTGAATTTGCTATCCCTATCGGATACTATACTTACTGGGACCCCATGCAACCTCACAATCTCCTCCATGTACCTCTTAGCCAGATTCTTGTTGAGTATTGGACTCTCCACCTTGATTTTGATGATGATCAAACACAAATCATTGTGACTAACTCTTGTGTTTGCAGTTAGCTAAAAAGTGACCAATTAGATTCAAGAAGATCAAAAGTGACCACACGTGTTGATTCAAGTGGAGGACTTGGTAGATCAACAAAGGTGAAGCATTGGCTTGAAGAACTCAAAGGCTACCTCAAACCTCAAGCCAATGGCACCAACAAATGAATGGAGATACAATCCAAAAAGAAGACATGAATGGATGATTCAAAAGCTTCAAAGAACACCTTAAGGATCAAAGACTATGACGTTGGAGACATTCAACTAAAAGACTCAAGACCATGAAGAATTATGGAGATCGTCGCCAAATTACTTTGTACATCTCAAGCGACGTCCCAAGACTTCCTCAGAACGCGTGATCGTTGTGCCTGAAGCTTCGTTGAAGCTCAAGGAGTTATTAATGAAGTCAAGGGATTCGGATTGAAGCTTTGAAGACGGTTCGTCATGTTTATTTTATTGTCTTCTAGCTTCATCGTATAGAATGTTAAGCCTTGAGTATGACTTACTTAACAATCTTCATAACGCTCATATCTTATATCTAGGATTGCCTTAGAAGCCATTAGAAACTTTCCCGAAGCTTATCGCTTCATTTCAAGGCTTCTTATGCATCTTAGTTGGTTCAAGAAGAAGAACCAACCGACTAGATGACAATCTAGTCGGTTGGAAATCCTTCTTGAACCGACTAGTCATCCTAGTTAAATTCAGCCTAGACACTGTTGACAATTTAGTCGGTCAAAGAAGAATCACCGACCGACTAGTTGTCAAACTGGTCGGTTGGTGTCTCTTCTCAGACCGACTAGTTTTCCTTGTGAAATTCAGCTCATTTACTGTTGATCAATTAGTCGGTCCAAGAAGGTTCACCGACCGACTAGTTGTCAAACTAGTCGGTTGGTGTTTCTTCTTAGACCGACTAGTTCTATCTCCTTGATTTCACTATCTTCCCTATTCACCTTCTAGTCGGTCCAAGAAGGTTCACCGACCGACTAGTTGCAAAACTAATCGGTCAGTGATCATTCTTAGACCGATTAAGCAGCTTCAGAAATAGATCCGTTGGGCATTTATTGAAATGATTTTTGTGACCGTTTTGTCTCTTCCTATATAAGTTTGAGTTGCTTCAAACCAGATAACCAAGGCTGATTTTAGAGACATTTTCACATCCAAGAGAAGAGCCATTCAACTCCATTTCTAAGCTCTCTCATCTCACAAGAATCTCTCCCTTACTCTTTGAGCCCTAATTCCTCAAGAGAGATTCTCATTCTTTGTGAGCTACTCAAAGCTAAGAGCTTGAATCAAAGTCACCAACTTCACCCTAGCCATCTATTGCTGTCCATCTTTGTGGAGCTAGGGTTTGGTGCTAACTACTTTCTCAAAATCCATTCTTGCCCTAAATTGGTAAGTATTTCTCAAGGCATAGGATTTTGTGGTAAGAGCTTTACATTTCATTCTCTATACATATAAATTGTTGTATACTCTCGGTTGTTGAGAGGGTTGGCTTGATCCCAAGTTGTGGGAGTCAAGATTTAAGAGTTTGCTCTCGGTTTGTGAGAGTGTGCTTAGTCCCTAGTTGTGGGATTAAGGTTTTGCGTGTTCCCGGGTTGTGGGATACACAGACATCGATTGTAGGTCGATTGCACTTGTGGGGTTTCTGCAAGTGGGCTAAAGGAAAGCTCTAGTGATTTTACTAGAGTATCCGGAGGGGATCTGGGTGTTGCTAGATTAGGGCACCGGTAACAAGTCGGGGAGACTTGGGTGGCACCGAACCAGGGTACATTACATGTTTGCTTTGCATTGTTCCTTGTGTTGTTGATCATTTCTTTCATTCCGCATTTGTTTGTGAATTAGGGTTTTATTTGGCGTAAATTCCTTATAATTCAATAAAACACTATTCACCCCCTAATGTTTATTGCTCATAGCACAGGGTCACTACAATTCTCTGTTGACTGTCCAACTCGGAACGGAATAAAATGTGCCGACTTGGTCAATCGATCTATGATGACCCAAATCGCATCATTGCCCCTAGGCGTCCGAGGTAAACCAGTCACAAAGTCCATGGTCACATGCTCCCACTTCCATTCTGGAATGGGGATGGGCTGCAACAATCCTGTAGTTCTCTGGTGCTCAGCCTTCACCTACTGGCAAACCAAGCAGGACGCCACACTCTTGGCTACACTCTTCTTCATTCCTGACCACCAATAATACTGCTTCAAATCTCGGTACATTTTGGTCCCTCCAGGATGGATGGAATATGGGGAACTATGCGCCTCCTTCAATAGTTCTTCCCGAATCTCCCCACTTGGGACACAAACCCGGTTCCCAAATCTCAACGATCCATCTTCGTGAATACGAAAATCAGTCCGAAGTCCAGCTTCCACCTGCTCCCAAATTCTCTTCAATTTGGCATCCCCTGACTGAGTTGCCTTGATCCTGTTCACTAAATCAGATTGAATCTGCAGCCCCATCATAACAGTCTTCTCTCCTGGGAGTACAACTTCTATTCCCATATATCGGATTGCCCATCGAAGTTGCGACTGGGAAGTTAACCTCATCACGGTGGGCAATCGGCTAAGAGCATCTGGCACCACGTTCACCTTCCCAGGATGGTATTGCAGATCGACGTCGTATTCGGCCATTAATTCCAACCATCGGCGCTGCCTCATATTAAGCTCCTTCTGAGTGAACACATACTTCAGACACTTATGGTCGGTGTATATTTTCACATGTTCACCTAGCAGGAAATGTCTCCACAATTTCAGGGCCAAAATCACTGCTGCCAATTCCAGGTCATGAGTGGGATAGTTCAGCTCGTGTTCCTTCAATAATCTGGAAGCATATGCTACAACTCGTCCATGCTGATGAAGGACACAGCCTAGCCCCCTTCCAGACGCATCACAGAAAACTTCAAAACCACTTGAATGGTCAGGGATGGTTAAGATAGGGGCAGTGGTCAAACGATGCTTCAGCTCATCAAACGCACGCTGGCAATCCTCGACCAGACATACACAACATCCTTCTTCGTTAGATGTGTCAAAGGCGAGGCAATCTTCGAGAAATCCTTAATGAACTTTAGATAGTATCCAGCCAACCCCAAAAAGCTTCGAATCTCCGTGACCGTCCGAGGTATAGGCCAACTTTCTACTGCGGTAACCTTCTCAGAATCAACAGACACTCCATCCCCAGAGACTATGTGCCCAAGAAACGCAACCTTGGTCAACCAAAACTGGCACTTACTGAACTTGGCATAGAGACGGTGCTGCCTGAGAGTATTCAACACTATCCGCAAATGCTTAGCATGTTCATCCTCATTCTTAGAGTAAACCAGGATGTCATCGATAAATACCACCACAAACTTGTCTAAATACTCGAAGAAGACTTGATTCATCAGCCTCATAAAAGTAGCTGGGGCATTCGTTACTCCAAAAGGCATCACCAAAAACTCATAATGACCGTATCGAGTCCGGAATGCGGTCTTCGAAACATCAGATTCCCGCACCTTCACTTGGTGATACCCACTACGCAAATACAGCTTCGAATACACCCGGGATCCACCAAGCTGATCAAAAATATCATCGATTCGGGGAAGGGTATACTTATCCTTCACCGTCACCTTATTCAATTCCCGATAATCGATGCACATCCTCCGAGATCTGTCCTTCTTGTTCACAAGCAACACTAGCGCTCCCCACGGTGACACACTTTGGCGAATCAATCCCCTGTCTAATAAATCAGTCAACTGATTGCGAAGCTCAGCTAACTCTGGTGGGGCCATACGGTATGGAGCCTTCGCTATCGGTTGAGCGTCCGAAATCAGATCAATAGTAAACTCCAGGGACCTATCTGGGGATAATCCAAAGATATCATCTGGAAAGATGTCAGGGAATTCTTCAACAACCCTTGGTAACACCGGCTCTACCTCCATGTCCCAATACTCCACGGCTGCTGCTCGAAACTTCAAAGGCTCAAGCTCACCACTACCATCCCAAAACTCAAACTCTGGATGGTCAGGGATCCGAAAAACTACCCTCCTTAGTCTACAGTCTATATTAGCATAGAGCATTCCTAACCAATCCATACCAAACACTGCCTTATAGTCAGGCAACCCAATCACTAAAAAGTCCGCATACAACTCCCGTCCCCCGATCTCAACTGGACAGTTCCGTATCCCAGAAACACTACAAATGACCACATTCCCGGTGTGAACATTCCAACTAGCAGCAAAGGTGTCAACTACTATAGAGTGTTGTGTCACAAAATTTTTCGACAGAAAACAATGTGACGCTCCAGTGTCAAATAGGGACATAGCAGGGTAGGAGGCTACTCTAACAATACCTAGAGTATCACAACAATAAAACACATCTAATCAGCTATGTAAAACAACTGGGGCTAAAATCAAATAGACCACAGAGGGGAAAGAATCATACCTGTGATCACTCGACTAGCACCCTCTGAAGTCCCTACTGGGGTCATAGTGTACTGCTGCCGCCTCTGTGGAGGAACTGCCCCCTGGTTTCCTCGTCATTGCTGGGGAGGTGGAGGGGGTCCTCTCGGTGCGAACGGTCTCGGTCCTGACGGTGCTGGAAGGGCAAGCCGCTGTGGCGGTGGTGGAAGAGGTCTCTGATGTGTGGGCCGGACGGCTGCTGATGCCGGTGGCACGGGAGCATGACCCGACTGCAGGCAAAATCTGTTGATGTGTCCTGGCTCTCCACAAGTATAACACCTGGCACTCGTAACTCGGCAGTCTCTCTGCACATGCCCTGGCTTCCCGCATCTGTAGCACGAAGGTCCCTTCTGTGTCGGAGGTGGGGCCCCCGGTCGCTTGAATGTCACCCGCTGAACTAGGCCAGGTGCAGTCCTCTGCTGAGCAGCCGGTCGCCTGTCACTGGCTGGTGGCCTCCCCACACTCCGTAGGTGGGTCTCATGCTGTCTGGCAGCCTGCATCACGGCCTCCTGAGTCAATAACTCCTGAGTAGACATGGCCGATCGAAACTCTACGTCTAGTCCCTTGCAGAAGCGCCTGGCTCTGATGGCATCTGTCGCTACAAGCTCTGGCGCGTATTTGCTCAGCAACGAGTACTCTGCATCGTACTCATCCACCGTCCTCCCATCCTGAGTCAAATGCTCAAATCTCTATCTCAACTCGTCCTTCGCCGCCTCCAGAAGGAACTTGGCCTCAAACAACTCCCGAAAGGTCTCCCATGTAATGTTCCCCTTCAGTCGCCTCTCCTGAGCCTCCCACCAGTCTCTAGCTTGATGGGTCAACTGGCGCCCCACCAACTCTACCCAACCATCTCAGAAATACCGACACATCGTCAGATCATCCTCAGTGTGCCGTAGCCACTCGTCTACCTCGAGGCTACTTTCCCTGCCCGAGAAGTATCGTGGACGTAGCGTCCTGAACTCCTTGTAGCTCGGCGGCTTCGGTGCCGCTGCCCTCTCCTCCATCTGACCCATGTGCTCTAAAATGCCCATCAGAACCTTAGCCATCAGGGCTGACTTTGAGGTCATGTCATCTGAAGAATGCCCATCGCCAACTGGACCCATCCCGCCGTCAGAAGCTCCGGTCCCGCCTGAAGTCCTGTTCCCACCCTCCATCTGCAGGTGAGAAACAGAACAAATGAATTAGTACCGTGTACTAAAATATTGGAGCCTTACCTGTATTTCCTTTACACGTATCGCAGTGTGCGCAGACCTGCATGGGCCACCACAAAACCTGGCACGCCCCGCTGCCCAAAATAAGGAGGGTCGGCGTGACAAACCGCGGTATTAGAGTACCAAGCGCTAAAGTGCACACCAAATGTCACGCAGGCCACTGCAAACGCTGAGGAAACACAGGCAGTAAAGTACAGTCTGAAATGAAAATAGAACAGTATAGCTCCAACACAGAAGGATAGTACAAGGCACTACAACGCAGGCAGCACGGTAAAGTACGACGAACAGAGCATCACAGAGCACAGCTACTACACGTCCAATACCGTACAAGTCCACTGTACAACCCCAACAGTATAAACTCCCACAAAAGTACAACTCAACCCTACGGGGTACAAAGGGAACATGGGTACAACACTACTATCACACACACACACAAAAGACTACACCATGCGGCCCACACTAACCACGAACACTACGGACCCTGCTGAGACGAGCTGCCCTCCGGGGTCTCCACTCCCGGACCCGCCGCCCGAGAACTAGTACCTGGACCTGTAGGGGAAAGGACACGTCACAGCGTGCCCAGTAGGAATTCCACAACTCTACCACTCTAATCATAGGGCACAACAAGGAGGCACAATAAGGAAAAGGCATCACATTCCAAAGTTACTGTTTGTTGTTGTTAGTTTTCATTCATGTATTCGAAACCTCAGTAATGGGTCAGACATCGGGGACTGGACCTCACCCGGTAAGGTGGGTGGAATGCTACGACTTCCCGAGACAAGCTCTTACGAAAGAAGCAGTTCACCAACACAACCAACGCAACCACACCCGCACCAACTCCCCGCCGCTGAGGGCTCGTCAGGAGTGGCCCACAACTCAGCAGTCCATCCCCGCATGCCCACTCGTTACCTTGGTTTCCCCAACCCCTCCTAGGGCACTCACCCACTTCGAGTGGAACGAGACCACCCTACGTTGTCTTTTTAGCTAATCTTTAATCCTAGCGTATTAAGCATGTACAATGAAACATGTAAATGTTGTCCAAAATTCATTCTTTCCATCGGGATGCTCACCACAAAACTTACATGCTCCATAAGCCATGAACATAAACATCCATTTTCAAAACTTGCCACATAAGTAGTATAACGCAAGGCAGACACTTTAATACTGAAGCATCTACATTAGCGATATTGAGCAATGATATCTGAACAAAGAAATAAACCAAAACAAAAATCTATCAACTAACAACCAATTCAAATTGCTGTTCTGTCACCAACAGCCACATTCAGAGAGGGTTAACTGCCATTTCTAGTGCAAATTTGGTAAAACTCCTTAAATGAAAGTTGTAGATATGGAAGTTCTGGGTTCACATACAAAATTTCATATAAAAATATGAGCTACATGATTTATGGTGAATTATCTTGTGAAGACTGTCAGTTCTGTTATTCAGACAGCTTTCTGGGTCTGTCTTGATGGCCAATTTTAGGCCTTTTTCAGTCAGAATTTCGAAAGGTAAGCACTCTGGTGAAGTTTTAGAAACACTCGTTAGATTTCCAACGAGACTAAGATCATAAATTTTCAATGTGTATACAGGTCGTGAGCTTCGTTTTGCTAAACTGTGCACAGGTTGACAGAATTACAGACAGGTTGAGAAGAATTAATTTTTACCCTAACTTTCAGTTCGAATTGAAAAAAGTTGTGAACATGAAAGTTGTTCATAACTACGAATTAAACAACATATAAAATTTTTGGAGCATTCCTAGTAGCCATTTAATCCCAGCATTCAGCTAAAGTTTCAGCAAATTTCATGTATGCAACAAGATTCCTAGTTCTACAACATTCTTCCCAAAATTTCAGAGAAAACTCATACATATAAGATGCTTTCCATCATCTATAATTAGAGAAGGAGGGTGAAGAGTTCCTACCTCTTTGGAGCTTCAAGAATGGTTGATGGTTTGAGTAGTAGCCCTCTCCTAGCTTAGATCCTTCTCCTTCTCCTTCTCCTCCTCCTATTCTACTACTACTTCTTTTTCTTTCTTTTTTTTTCCTAGCTAATTTCAGCCATGGGCTGAAAAAAATGGAGAGAGGGGGAGAGAAAGGGATTTAGGAGAGGGGAGTAGGGTGGGGGGTTATGGTGTAGGGTGAGGGGAGAGATGGGGGGTTAGGTATACTTTGGTATGGCAAACTTATTGCCATACTCTTTTTTTCTTTTCATTTTCATTTTTTTTCTTTTTTTCCTCTCTCTTTTTTTCAAATTAGCCCTCCTAATTACAAGTTTGCCATTGCAAATATCTTACTTCCCTTTTGCACAATAACCCCTTCACTTAAAGAAATTTGCCTTAAGCCCAATCTTGCAATGATACCCTCATTTGGGTATAAATGAAAAATCGAGGGGCAATTTGCAAATCTCTCCAGTCCCCGGGATTGGTGTGCACATGTACGAGAAACTTGGGTCAATTTAACGATTACTTAGTATTTGCACACTATGGTTGTTACACTTTATCAGGGTATCAAAGCCAAAAGCACCAACGGTCAGGGGGTGCAGCGGCCAGGGGATGCTTTGTCAGGCTGCCGAGCGGCGGAAGTGTCAGTGGTGTCTTTGTACTAGGTTGTTTGTCGTGTCTGATGAGCCGATGGGTCGCCGGGGTGCGTCTGTTATTAGGGGCCGTCCTTGTCTTATCAGGTCGCACTAGGCGTCGGACGGTGAACTAGTTGTCCTTCCGACGAGCTCGGGGGGAAATAGGCGCCCAACGGGCAGAGTTCGGGGCGACCCGTGGCTCTTTCTGTCGGTCGAGGCGGACTCCGGGCTTGAGGGGCTTAGGAGGAGGAACCGGCATCGCACTGATAAGGTTAGGATGTCGAACACCCCCTCGTCAGCTGAGGTGCGGCAGCCACGAAGGTAGGGCGATCTGGCGGTGCGGCCGGTGAGCTTGGGTAGGAAGGCGGAGTATCACGATCTTTAGGTCGTAACAAAAACCATACGCCAACTTAGCCCCAAAGTGATCGTGAACTGTTGACAGTGGTTGGATGCCCGGATCGATCTTGAGCTCCTTTGTCCAAGATGTCAAGCGTGTGAAGATAGGAGGTGGAACTCATAAACGAGCTCGAAGGAGATCGAAGTGAAACAAAAATAATTTGAGATTGGCTCTATCCCGAGCTTGGAGATGAACCATCTCAGAACAGAGGAGGGTCGGACGAGTGATCTCTGACCAGAGGAGGGTCGAATGAGCCATCTCTGATCGAAAGAGGGTCGAACGAGCCATCTCCGACTAAAAGAAGGATCGAATGTGCCAACTCTAACCCGAAGGATGGTCGACTTGAGTGAACTCCGACCAGAGGGAGCGTTGAATGAGTGAACTCCAACCAGAGGAGGGTCGAACGAGCTCCCTCTGACCATTGTATTATCTCTTCCTCCAGAGCGCCAGAGTCGAAATTTGAATTCCTACCGAGGATGGGTCGATCGCTCGGAAGGAGCCCCGACGAAGCCCTATCGCCATGATCGAAGGTCGCATTCTTCCTGAGGATGGAAAGAAAGGGTCGATTCCTTAGCAGCTTGGGCTGATTACCTGCACCTCCGACTCAGGATGAAGGAGATGGTTCGGATGACAGATTTGTGGGCTTGGTCAAAGGCTTGAACTTCCCCAACCCCTTATGGCAATGCTCCATCTCCAACGAGTCGAGGGTGGGTCGATTTTGAGTGTCGATGACCCCATGACTCCCTGCGGCATTGCTCGAGCTCCGACGAGTCGAGGGTGAGTCGAACTAAGGCTTGACGACCTTTGTGGCACTGCTCCACCTCCGACGAGTCAGGGGAGAGTTAAATCTAAGCTTAATTCGTTGAAGGCCCGGCAAGGACGCGGGAGCTTGGTCCGTGCAGTAGGCACGGTTTAATCATATGGACCGTCCCTTTGATCCTGGCACGCTTGGTAAGCAGCACCATCGTTGGCTGTAGGTGCGAACGATGTGCGTGCGAAATAACCAAGGTGTTTTCATGGAGCCGAATCACGTCCGACGCCTCATGCCTAGCATTAGTTGACTAGATGAATGGCTTTTAATCACCCTTCCTGCTTCAAAGAAAATAGATCAGAGAGGTGAACCGATTGTTTAAGATTAATCAAACGAGACTCAATCGAAGGTCAAAATGAGGCCAGAGATCATATGAATAGATCAAATGGTTGTGGTGGGGCGAGTCAGCATAATCTCCTTGTTTGGAAGAGACCAGTATATTGACTCCAAACTTTCCTACAGATGGTGCCAACTGTTAAATCCATTTTTAGCTCAACAGTAATTTGGGCTGAAGATGGCTCCTTCGTCGGATTGACGCCTCGTTAGCGGCTGAAGTGGGACCCGTGAACGAGCGTCTTCGGGTCGAGGTGGGCTAAGATTGGACTCCATGGATGGATGTTGGCCTAGCTTCACAGTATCTCCATTATCCTGCATCATACGAAGATCGTTATGAGGTCGGGGCTGGGGCCCGACTGATTCCCCTTCGACGCTCAAGTTAGTTCCTCATGGAGACAAAAACTCAAGAGCAAAATGAATGAGGGAGATCATAGAGAATTCTATTGTTTATTTTGATACTTAGCCTTGGGTGGAGCCTCCCATCTGCTTTTCTCCTAGTTATTTATAGTCCACCCTCTTTGCCTTGACATTCCCCATTAATCAAATGGTGTTAATGGAGATAACGGCCACCATAACTTTAGGCTATTAATGGGATTAACTACCCCATGACTATAGCCCTCAATTCCCTCATTAGTGACCAATCAAATTAGCCATGATGACGTGATTGACTCATTCAAATCATGAATAATGGGTCATGTGGCAAATGAGTTGGCAGATTTGACTCGGTAAAGATTTACCTTCCTTGGCGGGCCTCGGGGCTATTGGGCCGAGGCATACCATTCTTAGTGGGCCTTGCTCTTCAGGTAGAATTCTTCCACTTACTTAATGGGCCGTACCCATGTATTTAACAGGATCCACGGGAAACTTGTTTACAAAAAAAACAAAACGTGCGTATAAAGTACACTTGATGATGAAGCTAATAACAGAATGATTAGAAATGAAACAATAGAAATTAAAATATAAGAAACAATACGATAATTTTTGAAGATAATCTTGTGTGCGATAACATCGCATGCTGGATTAGGAGGATAGATGCTCCTAAATTTTGATGGACATGTAATCATTATACCTTCTCAAATTGGCTAGTAAAGATGGAACATTTTTTCAAATGGTACCGATTAGCAAACGAACGAAGAGTTCAATTTGATAAAATAAAACTTATAGGATCTGCCAAAATTTTCTAAAAATAGAGAGACAACGAGAAAGTGTGCATCTAAGACCTATATAGATATAGAATGAGATGAAAATCTAATTTAAAAATATCTACCTCCTACATATAAAAATCACCCCATAAAACAACAAAATGACATGTTAAAGAAGCATGTTTGTGGCAAATTATATGACTAAGTTCAATGACCTATTTGTTAGTAATGAGCTACAAGAAGATCCTCGATATACTCTTATTAGCTTTCGTTCTGGGTTGAAAACAAACATTAGGCATAAGATATGTCCCTATAATGTAGAAAATGTATAACAAACGTTCAATCTAATCTTAAATTTGGAATCCATGAAAACCTCCATAAAGAGAAAGCATGCCTTTAAAGCTGAGAAACAACCTAAGAGACTAAATAATAGCATTACTAAATCTAAAAGTATCACTGCTAAGGAGACAAATGAAAAGGTTGAGATTTGATAATCCTTACCATAAAAATCTAAATGGTTACTGTTAAGGCCAAAAATGAGCAGGACAGTTGTCAAGCTGACGGAGACTCAAAGCGCTGAGATGGAGCCTAGCCAGCCTTTGAAGTGGGACCCTCGGTTGGAAGAACCGAGGTCGGTAGTTGGTAGTTGATGATGGTACGACCATCTATCAACCTAAGAATGACCATCGGATCGGTCGTTTGAGGTTGAAGAGCTCGATATCGACCTTGAGCGCTGGATGGCGATCGTCGATCTGCACCACAGGGAGTCGTTAGGAGGGTCGGATCTGGGTTCCGACCCAAATCCCCTCCGATGCTTAAGTTAGTAATGAACATAAGGAAGAGAGGGAGCTTGGTGTAGCTGAGATCGACCCACGGAGGTTCGTCTCTAGACTGACGACACAAGCTCGATTATGGTCTGGTGAAAGAAAGAAGATAGAGTTCTATTAATCAGATCTTATACCTTGAAGATGGAGGCCCTTTACCTTCGCCTGTCGGCCTATTCATAGGTAGCTCCTTTTTGACGATATGTAACCATCCCTTATTAATTGGGACACGATCTCCTCCGAGATTCGAGTTAACGGCTGCACATTTAGTCGGTCACATTAACTCTTCCCTGAATGTCGGTTCTAGACCAACGGTCGAATGACTCGTTCGCTCGACTCAGTCGTAGCCCGCTTGGAGTGCGGGGGGTAACGGGTCGTGGGTGCTAAGCGGGCCGGGTATGCGGACACCCACATTGGGTTTGTATCCGTGCTCTAACAATGGCCCCCCATCGTTTGTGCCTTAGGAATCGTGCTGACTGGGACCAAATGATGAACATCTCCTTAAATACGCACGGATTTCGAAATATTTGATTTGATATGTGCCGCCAAAACCCCTTTCGCCTTCGGAGCGATCTCCGCCGTTTCTGGTGGCCATCTTTGTACACGTGGCGTGCATCAGATGTCAGCCAGTTGGATTTCTTAACATATAAGAAAATTTTCGAAGAGAAAGGTTGAGATCTTTCAGCTTCGTTTTCTTCTTTGCTTCGCCTGCTTGCTTCCAGCGTCTCTTCTCTCAGAGATCACATGTTCTTTCCTCAAGGTATTTCCTTTCTTCGACACCTATTCTCTTGTAGATTTATCAGGCATGTTTGCTCAAGATGTGTTCAAGGAGCCGACCCCTGAGGAACTAGCGGAGCGCCTCCGACCCTCCTGCCGTGCGGAAGTTCCCAAGAAGGGGAAAGGAATTTGGTTTGAGCCCAACCTTCCCATTCGGCGAAGGGATCAGAAGTCGAGGGTCCACGGAGTCATCCTAGACATGGCCCCTAGGTTCTCACTCGATCTGACCGCCAAGGTTTGGCGAGGTTGTTTCAGTGAACCCTATAGGGTTAGGATGCCTAGCCCAGATGAGAGAGTGTGCTTCCCGTGAAAGAAAGAGGTTGGGGTGTATATCAATTCTTTCTGCTTAGGCTCCGATTACCCCTTCACCCTTTCGTCATTGAGGTCATGTTCTTCTCGGAGCTCTATATCTGCAGATTTGCTCTTCAATCTTTTCCTCCCATAGTTTGCTTCATCGAGTTGTGCGAGCTTAGTGGAGTCTATCCAACCCATGAGTTGTTCAGGTATTTCTTTAGGATAGTAGCCAACCCTCAACGAGTGTGGTATCACATCGTTGCTCGACCGGGCACGAGGCTCATATACGACCTTCCAGTTTCCGACCCTGGGTGGACAGATACCTTCGTGTTCGTCGTTTTACCTGACCTGGGACCTTTGCTCAATGGCTGTAGTTCTCTGAACCCTGAGCTTGCGAGGGAGTCTCGTCTGTCTTTGGAGCAGGTCAGAGCCTGTCATGCCTTATTTTGAACTATACGTGTATTCTACTAAACACACGTGGTATTTCTACTTACAACACTTGGGTAGGCATGAAATAAACGTAGATATCGATGTATGTGACATAGTGCAAGGGGGATTGGGCCGTAATACGTGGCTAAGAGACGAGAAAGCGAGAATGAGTGCGGGAGAAGTGTGAATGACGTCGTGAGTGTAAAACAACACGAATGTGTTAGACGTGTGTGTGTGATGCATGTATGCATGCATGGATGTCTATGGATGTGTGTAGGGAGAGCCATGCTATTGTGAAAGGGTTTAGGGGTAAATGGGGACCCCCGTAAATTTTTAGAAAGGTTAGGGGCAAAACTGTCATTTGGACTAAAGCTGCTGTGCGTACACACTAAAGTTGTGTGTGCATAAAGTAATGGAAAACTTGTAAATACTTGAAAGTTGAGGGGTAATTTTGGAAGTGTATTAAAGTCATTTTAGCATGTTCATGCTTATCCTAAAGAGGATTCTAGAGTAGGATATTTTGTAAGAAACTTCTAACCTATTCTTTAACCTTCCTTAACTTTCTTTTTCTTTTCTTTTTCATTCCTATTCCACTCCTCTCCTCCCTATTGCTGGCCGAAAATCCCCTCCCCCTCTTTCCTCTTCATTCAAGCTCAAAACCCCTAATTTCACTTCCAAGGATTTCAAGAAAACCCTAGCTTTTCAAGGAGAAAGAAAGGGGAAAGAAGAGAGAGTAGAGAAAAGGAAAAGGGAATTCATTGAGGTAGGATTCTAACTTGTGTTAAGGGATTTTATTTAGGGATTATGAGGGTGTTATGATGTTATTTATATGGCTCATGCTTTTGAATTCATGTGTCATGTGTGCAATAACAAAAAAGATTCAATTTTTACTTGTTTTCTTAGCAAAACACCCCCTCCCTGAAATTCTGAAATCAAGCTGCATGTTTTCACTTGCATTATGGTTTCTGTAGATTGAATTACTTTCTGAAAAAAATATGTGAGTATAGATCTTGAAGTCCTACCCCTAGATTCATATAAAATTTGACATATGTTGAGTTCAATAAGTAGGAGTAAAAATTCAATGTTTGCAACATGTCTGAAATTCTGTCAAACTGGACACAGTTTAGAAAAATGAGGTTTATTACCTGCAAACTCTATGGAATTCGCTGTTCTTGGTCTTGTTGTAAAGTTAACAAGTTTATCTATAATTTCATCAGAGTGCTCATATTTCGAATTTCTTGCTGCAACATGCTTATAATTGGCTTTTAATACAGACCCAGAATTCTGTCTGAAAAACAGTTTGGACATGATGCACCAAATAAATTACCATAAATTGCCTAGACCACATTTCTGTATGAAATTTTATGGGTGAGCCCAGGACTATTATATCTCCAACTTTCATTCAGTGAATGTTGTCAAATTCATAATATAAATTGATTAAATGTGTTGACTTTGTAGCTGTTCATGCAAATTTCAGCAAGCTGAATTGTTTTGGGTGAAGTTGAATTTGTGATGTTGTTAAATTTTCCATTTTAACATGCATGAATGTTGTTGATACCTTTAAGAAAGTTTAATTATGGGATTTGTAACAAAAATTGATGGTGTGACGCCTTCCATTTACATGGCGACTGCTATATGTTTGTTAAAATGCCCAAATGAATTTGAATTGGAAGAAACTTGGAAAATGGCCATTATAACTTGTGTGCCATGTACTACATTTGAGAAATTGTGCATGTTCATTGAAGATCATGACACATGACATGTCAACTGGGATGTCTCGATCTGCTCTAAGGCGGGTGAACATCCTAGTATGGGGATGTGGGAAGTTTGGGTATAACTTAACTATAAGGTGCTGGACTGAGAAGTTGGGGAAAGAGATATGTGATATGTGATATGTATTCCCACTCGTCTTTACCGGGAGTGGAGGGGACATACGGAGGTTGTATTATTATGTGGAGAACCTCACTCCTGCCAGGGACGGGGGAGGTGAGAGACCCGGGGTACAGTGCCCGTGTCCACTGCGTCGTGTACTATATTCACCCCAAATTTGGGATGAGGTCCAGGCCCTTATCTTTAGGTGATACCCAGGCTTCCAATGAGTCACTAACATCTGCTAACTAATAAACTTTATATGTGTTGTTGTTGGACGTTTGTGTATTATACTTTTCACTTTGGTTGCTTGTGCTCCTACTGCATTTACACTCATAACCCCTAAATGAGTTTCCCCTACCCTGGTTAGTTTCCTACTGGGCACATTTGACATGCTCTTTTTACTTTTCAGGTCTTGAAGAGGTGACACCAGAGCAGAATCTCCCTGAGGAGATTGTCCAGTCGTGAGCTGTCACTTTAGGCACACTACTCTTTTGGGATATGTCTTGTAGTGTGAGTTGGGTCGAGTAGTGAGCGAGGTGTCTTTTGTAGCTATGGTATGGGTTGGTAGCTTGTGGTACTTCTCATGTATACTTAAGTTAGTTTCACCTTGTACTTGATGCTGGTTTGTGGTACTTTCCTTGGTTATGTAGTTCTGTGGCTTGTACTTCCTGTGATGGCTGTATGTGTTGTTTTCCTTATATATATATACTAGTCATAACTCGTGCCCGCGGGCACGATTCATTTAAGATTTTCCCCGCAAAATCTTTGTTCCCCGAAAATTTATTTCCACAGCCAAAATTTAACAGAACAATAAATTAGCGTAAAAATATTTAGCGGCATGGGCGCCTTCAGTGCGGAACAACAAATTCGGCGCAGGCGCCTTTGGCGCGGAACAACAAATTTGGTGCCCACGCCGAAGGCGCGTAGCAACAAATTAGCGTACGTGGGCGCCTTCGGCGGAACAACAAACCTCAGGGTATTTTTACTCTAATTTGTTCCGCTAAATTGTTTTACGCTAAATTTTTCATTTTGTTTAATTTAATGGATCATGCTTCTCAACAATCTTTCCCAAGATATTTTTAATTTCAAAGTTTAGGTTCCCAAGGCATTTCCCACCAAATTTAATCTCCACCATCTTTTCCAAGGCACTTCTAATTTCAAAGTTTAGGTTCCCAGGGCACTTTCCTCCCAAATTTAATCTCCATAATCTTTCCCAAGACACTTCTAATTTCAAAGTGTTGGTTCCCAAGACACTTTTCCTACCAAAATTTAAGTTTTTCCACTAAAATTTTCACAAAATCCAATCTCAACCATTGATTTTCCAAGATCAAATCCCAACCACTCTTTATCGTGTCCTAGTCAGCCCTAGAAGTCAAAAAACGTTGTCAAATGTATAATAGATATGTGATGTATGATCCCAGCATTCGCAGTGGCCTGCTTATTGTGTGTTTTCTTTTCACACTTGGTGTAATACCGCGGCTTGCCAGGCTCCATCCTCCCTTTTCCCATGGTATGGAATGCCATATAAGGTATTTGTGAGAATGGGGCGTGACAGGTTTAGTGGTAGCCCATGCAGGTCCGCTCTCACTACGATTTGTGAAAGGATGATACATCAAACACTTTGATGCCATCACATAAGGTACTGATTCCTCTTGTGTTGTTCCTTCCCTGCAGAATGGATAGTGGAAACGGGGTATCTTCGTCAGAGATGGAGCATGCTGAGCCCTCTTTGATGGAAAAGATTTTGCTGGGTTTCCAGGCGAGTCTGGGTCAGCAGGCTGAGATGCTCACCAAGATGCAGGGTCAGCAGACCCCAGGCGTCAAGCAGTTTAGGGCAATGAAGCCAAGGACCTTTTCGGGCAAGGAGACTGCATTGGAGGTCGATGAGTGGTTACGGCGTACGGAGGATGACCTCACAGCTGTTGAATTTCCACTAGAGAGTTGGGTTGATGCAGCAAAGAGGCAATTGACACATCGGGCCTGAGATTGGTGGGATGCCTAGGAGCGACATCTGACAGGTCTTATCTCTTGGAAGACCTTCAAGGAGCGTTTTGAGTCCAAGTTCCTTCCAGAGACTGCAAAGGATGAACTCAGACAGCGTTTTGAGCAGTTGACTTAGGGCCGGCGGAGCATAGATGAGTATGATGCTGAGTTTTCCTTGCTGAACAAGTTTGCCCTGGAGCTTGTTGCGACTGATGCCACCCGAGCTCGACGCTTTCGTATGGGACTGGATCCGGAGTATAGAGGGGCGATGTCTACACAGAAACGCACCACGCAGGAGGATGTGATCGAGGTGGTAAGATTATATGAGATCCATTTGCGGAGCATAGGAAAAATGCGTACAGGTGACAGAAGACCATCAGTACCCCAGAAGGCATTATCTCGGCCAGTATAGACGGCCCAGTTCAAGAGGCCAGGAGCCCCTGCAGTGACATAGAGACGTCTGACATGCCAATTCTATGGCAAGACTGGTCATGAGCAGAAGGAGTGTAGGGCTTGGGCTAGACAATGCTTCGCTTGTGGTGGCCGAGGACACATTAGCAGGTTCTGCCCGCAGCAGGGTGCCTATCCGGCCCCAGTAGCACCTGTGGCTGCTAGGCCGATGCAGCAGCGAGCTCTTTCACCTGGTTCCCAGCGACCTTCACTTCCGGCATCAGCTGGACCAGGCATACCAGCCCCTAGAGGACATCCCTTGCCTCTTCAGCGGCAGACCTTTAAGAAGACAAACTCTGCTCTGAAGTCGCAGGCTTTCACGATGACAGCAGTAGAGGCAGAAAACTCAAGCCAGGTTATCACTGGTATGGTTCTATCCACTCCTTTCTTTACATTATATCACTTGTTGCTTGGTTATGATGAACGTTGGTTTGATTCCTTTGTTGGCCTCTAGGTATGGTTAAAGTAGCATCTTTTCCTGCTTTGGCACTTTTTGATTTTGGGGCTTCGCATTGTTTTTTGTCCCGACAATTTGTGGACAAACATGATATACTAGTAAACTCCTTCACTGTTAGTTGGAATATTCATACAGGGGGTGGTGTGATTAGGAGTACTTCAGGGCTCCGTTGTTGTCCAGTAGAAATCTGCGGTTGGGAGTTATATGCTGACTTTCTTGTGATTGAGATGCCCGCCTTTGAAGCTGTGTTTGGGATGGACTGGTTAGCAATGTTTTGTGCCACTATTGATTGCAAATTAAGGAGGGTAGTCTTTCAGATTCCCGATCATCCGGAGTTTGAGTTCAGAAGTGGTAGTTGCACATTAGAACCTGTAAGATTCAGAGCGACACCAGTGGAAGCAGAAGTGTGGGCAATGGCCATGGAGGCAGAGCTAGTATTACCCAGGGTTGTGCGGGACTTTCCTGATGTTTTCCCTGATGACATTTATGGACTTCCTCCTGATCGATCATTAGAGTTCACCATTGACTTGATACCAGGCATGCAACCCATTGCGAAGGCTCCTTATCGGATGGCACCACCTGAGTTGGCTGAGCTTCGTAATCAGTTAAAGGACTTATCAGAGCGATGGTTGATACAGCCAAGCATGTCACCTTGGAGAGCACCAGTGCTTTTAGTGAATAAGAAAGATGGATCCCGGAGGATGTGTATTGATTATAGGGAATTGAACAAGGTGACAATAAAGGACAAGTACCCACTTCCTCGCATCGATGACGACTTTGATCAGCTTGGTGGATCTCGAGTCTACTCAAAGTTGGACTTACGGAGCAGTTATCATCAGATAAAGGGTCGGGGGTCTGATGTACCGAAGATAGCTTTTCGAACCCGTTATGGACATTATGATTTTCTGGTGATGCCCTTCGATGTGACTAATGCTCCAGCTACTTTCATGAGATTAATGAATCAGGTATTCTTTGACTATTTGGACAAGTTCGTGGTAGTCTTTATTGATGATATCCTGATATATTCCAATGATGATGAGGAGCATGCAGAGCACTTGAGGATTGTACTAGAGACTTTGAGGCAGCATCAGTTATATGTCAAGTATAGTAAGTGCCAGTTTTGGCTGTCTAAAGTGGCTTTTCTGGGGCACATAGTTTCAGGAGATTGCATATCAGTTGATCCAGAGGTGATGGCTGCAGTGGAGAAATGGCATGTCCCCAGGTCAGTTCAGAGATCCGAAGTTTCTTGAAATTGGCTGGCTATTACAAGAAGTTCATTAAGAATTTCTCCAAGATTGCGACACCACTTACTCACCTAACTAAGAAGGATGTTGCTTATGTCTGGTCTAAGGAGTGTCAGCATGAATTTGAGGAGTTAAAGAGAAGGTTGACTACTGCACCAGTTTTGACGATCCTGGACCGTTCTGAATGATTTGAGATTTTCTGTGATGCTTCTGGCAAAGGGCTTGGATGTGTCCTACATCGACACGGGCGTGTTGTAGCTTATGCCTCTAGACTTCTGAAGGTGCATGAACTAAACTATCCTACACATGACTTTGAGTTGGCAGCCGTGATTTTTGCCCTAAAGCTGTGGTGACACTTTTTGCTAGGGAAGCATGTCAAGGTGTACACCAACCATAAGAGTTTGAAGTATGTGTTCACCCAGAAGGAGCTCAACATGAGACAGCGTCGGTGGCTTGAGCTGATGGTAGAATATGATCTCGATCTCCAGTATCAACCTGGAAAGGTGACCGTGGTCCCTGATGCTCTCAGTAGATATCCAGCTGTGATGATGTTGACCTCTCAGCCTCAGCTCCAGTGGGCCCTGCGATAAATGGAGATAGAGGTCGTTCTTCCGGGCATCAAAGCAGCCATGTTGAACTTGCAGGTCCAGTTCGATCTGGTGGACCGGATCAAGGCCACACAGTCAGGAGATGAAAAGCTAAAGAGGATCCGAGAACAGGTAGAGGCCGGATTTCGGACCGACTTCCACATTCACGAAGATGGCTCTCTTAGATTTGGGACTCGGCTATGTGTGCCGACCGGTGCTATTCGAGAGGAATTGCTTAAAGAGGCACATAGCTCCCCCTATTCAATTCATCCAGGTGGGACAAAGATGTACCGCGACCTGCGACAACATTACTGGTGGCATGGGATGAAGCGCAGTATGGCCAGAAGTGTGGCCTCGTGCTTGGTCTGTCAGCAGGTGAAGGCCGAGCACCAAAGAGTTGCAGGTCTGTTGCAGCCTCTTCCCATACCTGAATGGAAATGGCAACACGTGACGATGGATTTTGTGACTGGGCTACCCCGCACACCCAATGGAAATGACGCAATTTGGGTATTCGTTGACCGCTTGACCAAATCTGCACATTTCATTCCCTTTCGGGTTTGACAGTCTACCGAGCATTTGGCTCGAAGATACATGGAGGTAAAACCCCTTCGTCACCCTTCCATTTTCTATATTTGGTAGTGCGAGCTGTTTGACATAATATTCGTTGCAGGAGATCGTGAGGCTTCATGGAGTTCATGTTTGTATAATCTCCGATCGGGGCACCCGATTCACCTCACATTTTTGGAGAAGTTTGCCGTCTAGTTTGGGGACTCATCTCAAATTTAGTACCGCATATCATCCCCAGACAGATGGGCAGTCCGAGCGAGTTATTCAGATCCTCGAGGACATGTTGAGGGCTTGTATGCTGGACTTTAAGGGATCCTTGGAAGATTATTTGCACCTGGTGGAGTTTGCTTATAACAATAGTTATCAAGCAAGCATTGGAATGGCACCGTTTGCGGCTCTGTATGGAAGGAAGTGCAGATTGCCTCTAAGCTGGGACGATGTTGGGGACCGTGAACTCTTAGGACCCGATTTGGTAATAAAAGCAATCGATGTGGTTCGTACAGTCAGGGAGAATCTCTGTATCGCTCAGGATCGCTATAAACATTGGGCAGATACAAAGAGGCGTCCATTGGAGTTTCAGCCAGGCGATTACGTGTTCTTGAAGATCTCCCCGACGCGTGGCACGATTCGTTTTGGTAGATGAGGGAAGTTGAGCCCGAGATTCATTGGTCCATTCGAGATCTTCGCCCGTGTTGGTGAAGTTGCCTACCGTCTTGCCTTGCCTCCCTCCCTTGAAGGCATCCATGATGTGTTTCACGTATCCCAGCTTCAGAAATATGTGGGAGACCCTAGTCACCTCGTAGACTTCTCAGATATTGAAGTGCGCCCCGACCTGACTTACGAACAGCAACCAATGGCCATCCTGGATCAGAGACAGAAGATATGTAACGACTGGTTTTCATGTATCTGGATTTATTATAATATAATATATGTTTTGGTGGATTTTCTCCTCATATGTGGTTTTCGTCTCCGTAACTTTCATTTTCGATCGTTTCGTCGTGTTTTCTCGTTTCTTCTTTAGGATCGTCGATTTCGAAGTATGTCATTCGTGACGGGCTTCATAACGGTCGTATCTTACTATTAGATCAAGCCTAGGAGTCTTAGGAATCGATCCCGGAGCTCCGCGCTCCGTATCGGAACTTTTGGTGCTTATTAGCCGGTGTAAGAAGGGGCACCGACCGACTAGATGACGATCCAGTCGGTCGGCAATCCTTCTTGGACCGAATAGTTGGCTTTCTAAATTATTCAGGAGTTACTGTTTATCGTTAGTCGGTCTAAGAACGTTGGTTGACCGACTAGGTTGCAAACTAGTCGGTCGGCAATGCTTCTTTAACCGACTAACACATCATCTTATTTTTGGTATCAATACTGTTCACTCTTAGTCGGTCTAAGTTCATCTCTCGACCGACTAGTTGTCAAACTAGTCGGTCAGTATTTGTTCATCGACCGACTAAATCCAAATCCTATTTTCGTTCAGAAGTTACTGTTTACACTTAGTCGGTCTGCGTTGGTCGACCGACCGACTAGTTGCCAAACTAGTCGGTCAGTGGTTGCTCTTTGACCGACTAGTCTGTGTTAAAACCCTAATTTCTGGGCAGCCGCCAGCCCAACCTATTTATACCCCTCCCAAACGTTTTCTTCTTCCTCCACTCGACCCAAAACCCTAGTTTCTCCCCCATTGAGCCCCCATCTTCCCCAAACCCTTATTCCTTCATTCCAAGCCCTAACTCCATCATCTAAACCCTCCATCAACTCATTCTACCTCTCATCTTCCCCCAAAATCTCATCAAATCCCCAAAATCCCCCAAAAACCCTAGTTCTCCAAACTTCTCCATTCGTTTCCAGATCTGGTCCCTAGGTTCTTCAGAGTGTCTCTTTCGACTCCTCACGGTAAGAAATCGACCTCTTGATGTTTTCATAACCTATTTGTATTTTTATGAAACCCTAATGAATGAATGTTGTTTTGATGATTATTTCCCCATAACAGCGATTTCCCTGTAGATTAGCATCCGCGAGACGAACCTTCGTGATCGTCATCCCCGGTGCTAGGCAAGTGAAACTTGCCACTTAGGGTTTAGGCCATGTTTTAGGCCATTTTGCTTGTTGTAGGCGTAAAAGAGGCTAGGCGACGAAATGATACTCGCCTAGGCGCAAATTTAGGAACTAGCTTGACAACGAAGCTAGATCCGACATATATCATGTTGCACAATTACCATGTCATGTTTAAATTCCATTAACGGTACGCAAATTAATTGTCATGTCATTGCATTCTTTAAGTGATCCCGTGATTGCGTAGCATCGCTACAATACTTGTGTTTCCTGGCTCGTGACCAGAAGCGAGCATAATGAGTTGCAAACCCCAACGCTCGATATTGAATTGTGAACTAGGAAAACAAGCTCCCGTGCGGGGCAACCCTGGCTCACTTGCTGGGCTCATGTACAGGGACCCTGGCTTGTTTACGTGTGGGATGGGGTAAGGGTTAAGCGGCCATTCAACTAGGAGTCTGCCTGATCAGCAACTGCAGTTGTAAGGCGTAAACTCTGGGGTGGGGTAGTGTTTAGTGCCGATCGGCATGAATGTTGTACCATTCAGCTGAAGGGCGTAAACATCTACAAACAACGTGAATAGTGAATAGTGAATTGATTGATATTGTTAGTAGCTTGGCTACTCTTGTCTTGTACCGATAATTGTTCTCCTGTACTTATAGTTCACCATGTCGTACTTGTGCACTCATGTTATAACTGCCATGTCATACATACTATAACTGCTAGGTTGCTAGTTGCCTTACTTCCAGTTTCCTTGCCCAAGTCTTTTAGACTTGCTGACATGTGCCCCTTTACTCTTTTGGGTGACACATGTTAGATCCCGAGCCTGAGTACCTTGTTGAGGACGAGGTGTTTGCTGACGCCGAGCCCGAGCTTGTGTTTGACGGGGAGTACGTGGACACTGGGGACCAGTCCTAGTGTTTTCGTTGTGTTTCCTTTTTATTTAATCTGCTGTTTTGTTGTTGGTGCGTGGCACCTATACTTTGTTATGTTGTTGGTTTTGTTGGCCTTGTTCTGGGCCTTAGACTCTCTCTTTTAGCCTGGTGGCTTTTCTGGATGTTGAACTTATTTCATGTTGGACAATTTATGAGATATGAGAATTTTATTTCCGTCTCTCCTTTTATTATTATTGTTGCTCCGTTGTGGTTACAGGGACCTGCTTATGTTTTATTGACGCTTATCGGGTTTGGGGCTTCACAGCTCCACTCTCGTGCGGACCTCCTCACGTCTCGCCTCCATTTTAGGGAAGCGGGGCGTGACAGGTTTTGTTGGTGGCCCATGCAGGTCCTTCTGTAACTGCGATTTTTGGAATGACGATAATAATATTAGAATGTCCAATAAACTAAGTTCGACGTCCGAGTCATAAGCTATGAGTCTAATCTGCTTCGTTTTCTGTGTCACTAGATGGCAGGAAGACAATTCACCTGTGGTGGGGGTAGTGGTGCACTCCCTCATGATGAGGAGCCTGAGTGGGAACCCACCAACGGTGAGATGATGCGGATGATGTTGCAGATGATGCAAGTGCAGCAGGGCGTGCTCCTGCAAGTCCAGAATGCTCCACTTGATCGAGCTGCCCGGGCTCTTCCGGATGCCCCTCGCTCTGAGCCGGGAGCGAAGCAATTTCAGGAGCTGGGTCCCGCATATTTTGATGGGTCTGAGGGTCCACTGGCTGCCGATGAGTGGATTCGGAACATCGAGGACAATCTGAAGATGGCCAAGATCACCCCGGCTGGATGGGTTGATTTGGCGAAGAGGCAACTCAAGGATAATGCTCGGAATTGGTAGGATGCGGAAGAGAAGATGTTGGTGGAGCCGATAGCTTGGGCTACCTTTAAGTCCAGGTTTGATGAGGAATTCTTTCCGAAGGCTGCGAAGAAGGAGATGCTGCAGCGTTTCATTGATCTGAAGCAAGGGAGCTTGACGGTGGACCAGTATCACCAAGAGTTCACTAGGCTGAGTCGGTTCGCACTGAAGATGGTGCAGGATGCTGATGAGAGGGCTCAGAGGTTCCTGCAGGGACTTGCTTTGGAGCTCAAGAGTTTTGTGTCTTCCTCCGATCTGGACTCTTATCAGAAGGTTTTGGTCGCTGCCAGGAGGCAGGAGCTGAACCTGAGTCAGAGGAGGGGGTCTATTGTTGGTGCTGGGAAGAGGCCTATGGAGCAGGCCAGAGCGGTGGTTAGGCCTGGTTTCAAGCCTAATCAGCCCGCTCAGTTTAAGAGGCCAGGAGGGCCTATTCTGAAGATTTGCCATTTCTGCGGCAAGCCTGGCCACATCAAGGATCAGTGTCGGAAGTTTTTGGGCCAGTGTCTGGTTTGTGGTGATGCTTCCCATGTCGCGAGGGATTGTCGGCATGCGGGTCCGCTGCGGAGGGCACCTGTTGCAGCGCAGCCGTTGCAGCAGCGAGCGTCTGTTCCTGCTGGACGTGGAGCAGCTCTTGTTCCACAGAAACAGGCTTTTCAGCAGGCTGTTCCGCCAAGGAGGCAGGCGTTTCTGATGACCGCTGTGGAGAGCGAGGCTGTGGATGAGGTTATCGCAGGTAATCGTCAATCAAGCTGTTACTTTCCTAGCTGGTCTGATTGTTAGATTGTGTTGTTTGCTTGAACATGGTTGTTTGCTAGACTAGGGTTTGATTGTTAATTGCTTGTTAGGTGTGGTTTTGGTGTGCACATTTCCCGCACGAGTCCTCTTTGACTCTGGTGCATCGATGTGCATTATTTCTCGGAGCTTCATGGAGAGGCATTCCTTGTCGACGTCCCCTCTTTCCAAGAGTTGGAATATCGTTACAGGGAATGGCGTGGTCTCGGTGCATTGTGGTTGCAATTCTTGCTCGTTGGTGGTCTGTGGACATGAGCTTTTCGCTGATTTCATTATCCACGACATCATTAACTATGATGCAGTTCTTGGGATGGACTGGCTTGCGAGCTTCTATGCTACGATTGACTGCAGGAGGAAGAAGGTGGTGATCGAGATTCCCGGACATCCAGTGTTTGAGTTCAGTCTTGGTAGCAGTTCGCTTGGTCCTGTCAGATTTCGGGCTAGGCCAGTGGAGGTTGTGGCTATGCAGATGGAGCTGGAGTGGCCAGCTGTGGTGCGTGATTTTGGCGACGTCTTCCCCGAGGAGATGTCCGGTTTGCCACCTGATCGAGCTCTAGAATTTTCTATTGATCTTGTTCCGGGTGTGCAGCCGATTTCGAAGGCGCCGTATCGTATGGCACCCGCTGAATTGGAAGAGTTGCGGAAGCAGTTGGATGAGCTCTTGCAGAAGGGTTATATCAATCCCAGTGTGTCTCCGTGGGGAGCACCAGTGTTGCTGGTGAAGAAGAAGGATGGTTCGTGTCGCATGTGCGTGGACTGTCAGGAGTTGAATGCGGTAACCATTAGGAATAAATACCCGTTGCCTCGCATCGATGATATTTTTGATCAGCTTGGGGGTTCGAGGGTGTTTTCAAAATTGGATTTGAGGAGTGGTTACCATCAGTTGAAGGTGAAGAAGGGAGATGTTCCGAAGACAGCGTTCAGGACGAAGTATGGACACTACGAGTTTGTGGTTATGCCTTTCGGCGTAACTAACGCGCCCGCAGTTTTCATGAATCTAATGAACCTGATTTTCTACGACTTTCTGGATAAGTTTGTCGTTATCTTTATTGACGACATTCTGATCTATTCGAAGTCGGAGGAAGAGCATGCCTCGCACTTGAGGACGGTATTGGAGATCTTGAGGAAGCATTGTTTGTATGCTAAGTTTTCGAAGTGCGAGTTGTGGCTGGATAGAGTTGCTTTTCTCGGGCATGTGGTGACTGGAGATGGTATTTCAATGGATCCTGAGAAGATTAGGGCCATCAGGGAGTGGCCTGTTCCGTCGTCTGCGTCTGAGATTCGGAGTTTCCTTGGACTTGCTGGTTATTATCGACGATTCATTAAGGACTTTTCTCGTATTGCGGAGCCGATGACCAGGTTGACGCGGAAGGATGTACCTTTTGTTTGGTCGGGTGATTGTGAGAGTGCTTTTGGCGTTCTGAAGGAGAGGTTGACGACTGCCCCTATTCTTGTTGTGCCTGATCGCAGCGGTGGATTTGAGATCTTTTGTGATTCTTCTGGCAAGGGTCTCGGTTGTGTGTTGCATCAGCACGGGCATGTTGTAGCGTATGCGTCTCGTCAGCTTAAGGTTCATGAGAAGAATTACCCGACGCATGATTTGGAGTTGGCTGCCGTTGTGTTTGCTCTTAAGATTTGGAGGCACTTCCTGCTGAGTGAGAAAGTGAAGATTTTCACCGATCACAAAAGCTTGAAGTATATTTTTACTCAGAAGGAGCTCAACATGCGACAGCGTCGATGGTTGGAGCTTATGGCGGATTATGAGATTGATTTGCAGTTTCACCCTGGCAAGGTGAATGTGGTCCCTGATGCGCTGAGTAGGCTTCCAGCGGTGATGATTTTGACCTCGCAGTGGAGATTGCAGCAGGATTTTTGCGAGCCTGGCGTGGAGATTGTCCTTCCTGGGGAGGCTTCATCGTTGATGTACATGCAGGTACAGTCGACGATCGTGGATCGGATTAAGGTGGGCCAGGCTGAGGATCCGAGCTGGTAAAGATTCAGGAACAGGTGGAAGCCGGTCTGCGGACTGAATTTTTGATTCATGAGGATGGCTCGCTGAGGTTTGGAGCCAGGTTGTGTGTGCCGGCTGGGGACATTAGAGAGGAATTGATGGTGGAGGCGCACAGTTCGCCGTATTCTGTGCATCCTGGTGGCACCAAGATGTACCAGGATCTTCGTCTGAATTATTGGTGGCATGGTATGAAGAGGAGTGTGGCTCGGAGTGTAGCCAAGTGCTTAGTTTGCCAGCAAGTGAAGGCGGAGCATCAGCGTACGGCCGGGTTGCTACAACCGCTTCCGATTCCGGAGTGGAAATGGCAACACATCACTATGGATTTCGTGACTGGACTACATCGGAGTCCGAAGCAGAATGACGCGATTTGGGTGATCGTAGATCGATTGACCAAATCTGCGCACTTTATTCCGTTCCGAGTGGGACAGTCCACTGAGGCGCTAGCGAGGAGATATATGGAGGTAAAATTCTTTTACTCTCCGTTTTATTTCCTTTTCCTAGTTTGGATAGTGATGTAACGTGAATCGTGCAGGAAGTCGTGCGACTTCATGGAGTCCCCTTGAGTATCGTGTCAGACAGAGACACGAGGTTCACATCTCAGTTCTGGCAGAGTTTGCAAAAGAGTTTGGGTACGCGTCTGAGTTTCAGCACGGCGTACCATCCGCAGACGGATGGCCAGTCCGAGAGGACGATTCAGATTTTGGAAGACATGCTGAGGGCGTGCATGTTGGATTTCAAGGGTTCGTGGGAGGACCATCTACATCTGGTAGAGTTCTCCTACAACAACAGCTTCCAGGCGAGTATTGGCATGGCGCCTTTCGCCGCTCTTTATGGGAGGAAATGTCGATCGCCATTGAGTTGGGATGACGTTGGTGATCGGGAGTTGTTGGGACCTGAGATGATTGTGGAGGCCGTGGATATCGTCAGGAATATTCGGGAGAGGTTGAGAATTGCTCAGGACCGTTTTAAGCATTGGGCGGATGCTAAACGTCGTCCTTTGGAGTTTCAGCCGGGCGACCATGTGTTCTTGAAGATTTTCCCGAATCGTGGTGTGATTCGTTTTGGGAAGCGAGGGAAGTTGAGCCCGTGATACATTGGACCGTTTGACATTTTGGAGAGGGTTGGCGAGGTAGCTTATCGCTTGGCCTTGCCGCCATCTTTGGAAGGAGTTCACAATGTTTTCCATGTGTCACAGCTTCGTCGATACATTAGCGATCCATCTCATGCTGTGGATTTTTCGGAGATTACCGTTCGCCCCGATTTGACGTATGACCAGCATCCAGTGCAGATTCTGGACAGGCGTCAGAAATCGCTTCGGAACAAGATTGTCAATCTTGTGAGGGTGATGTGGCGACACGGCTCACCTGGAGAGTCTACTTGGGAGAATGAGGATGAGATGCGAGAGCGTTTCCCACTTTTGTTTCCGGACACGTGAGTGTTTGGAAATTCCGAGGACGGAATTTTTCTTAAGTTGGGGAGGATGTAACGACTGGTTTTCATGTATCTGGATTTATTATAATATAATATATGTTTTGATGGATTTTCTCCTCATATGTGGTTTTCGTCTCCGTAACTTTCATTTTCGATCGTTTCGTCGTGTTTTCTCGTTTCTTCTTTAGGATCGTCGATTTCGAAGTATGTCATTCGTGACGGGCTTCATAACGGTCGTATCTTACTATTAGATCAAGCCTAGGAGTCTTAGGAATCGATCCCGGAGCTCCGCGCTCCGTATCGGAACTTTTGGTGCTTATTAGCCGGTGTAAGAAGGGGCACCGACCGACTAGATGACGATCCAGTCGGTCGGCAATCCTTCTTGGACCGAATAGTTGGCTTTCTAAATTATTCAGGAGTTACTGTTTATCGTTAGTCGGTCTAAGAACGTTGGTTGACCGACTAGGTTGCAAACTAGTCGGTCGGCAATGCTTCTTTAACCAACTAACACATCATCTTATTTTTGGTATCAATACTGTTCACTCTTAGTCGGTCTAAGTTCATCTCTCGACCGACTAGTTGTCAAACTAGTCGGTCAGTATTTGTTCATCGACCGACTAAATCCAAATCCTATTTTCGTTCAGAAGTTACTGTTTACACTTAGTCGGTCTGCGTTGGTCGACCGACCGACTAGTTGCCAAACTAGTCGGTCAGTGGTTGCTCTTTGACCGACTAGTCTGTGTTAAAACCCTAATTTCTGGGCAGCCGCCAGCCCAACCTATTTATACCCCTCCCAAACGTTTTCTTCTTCCTCCACTCGACCCAAAACCCTAGTTTCTCCCCCATTGAGCCCCCATCTTCCCCAAACCCTTATTCCTTCATTCCAAGCCCTAACTCCATCATCTAAACCCTCCATCAACTCATTCTACCTCTCATCTTCCCCCAAAATCTCATCAAATCCCCAAAATCCCCCAAAAACCCTAGTTCTCCAAACTTCTCCATTCGTTTCCAGATCTGGTCCCTAGGTTCTTCAGAGTGTCTCTTTCGACTCCTCACGGTAAGAAATCGACCTCTTGATGTTTTCATAACCTATTTGTATTTTTATGAAACCCTAATGAATGAATGTTGTTTTGATGATTATTTCCCCATAACAGCGATTTCCCTGTAGATTAGCATCCGCGAGACGAACCTTCGTGATCGTCATCCCCGGTGCTAGGCAAGTGAAACTTGCCACTTAGGGTTTAGGCCATGTTTTAGGCCATTTTGCTTGTTGTAGGCGTAAAAGAGGCTATGCGACGAAATGATACTCGCCTAGGCGCAAATTTAGGAACTAGCTTGACAACGAAGCTAGATCCGACATATATCATGTTGCACAATTACCATGTCATGTTTAAATTCCATTAACGGTACGCAAATTAATTGTCATGTCATTGCATTCTTTAAGTGATCCCGTGATTGCGTAGCATCGCTACAATACTTGTGTTTCCTGGCTCGTAACCAGAAGCGAGCATATTGAGTTGCTAACCCCAACGCTCGATATTGAATTGTGAACTAGGAAAACAAGCTCCCGTGCGGGGCAACCCTGGCTCACTTGCTGGGCTCATGTACAGGGACCCTGGCTTGTTTACGTGTGGGATGGGGTAAGAGTTAAGCGGCCATTCAACTGGGAGTCTGCCTGATCAGCAACTGCAGTTGTAAGGCGTAAACTCTGGGGTGGGGTAGTGTTTAGTGCCGATCGGCATGAATGTTGTACCATTCAGCTGAAGGGCGTAAACATCTACAAACAACGTGAAACGTGAATAGTGAATTGATTGAGATTGTTAGTAGCTTGGAGATGAGAAAGCGAGAATGAGTGCGGGAGAAGTGTGAATGACGTCGTGAGTGTAAAACAATAGGAATGTGTTAGACGTGTGTGTGTGATGCATGTATGCATGCATGGATGTGTATGGATGTGTGTAGGGAGAGCCATGCTAGTGTGAAAGGGGTTAAGGGTCAATGGCGACCTCTGTAAATTTTTAGAACGGTCAGGGGCAAAACGGTCATTTAGACTAAAGCTGATGTGCGCACACACTAAAGTTGTGTGTGCATAAAGTAATGGCAAACTTGTAAATACTTGAAAGTTGATGGGTAATTTTGGAAGGTTATTAAAGTCATTTTAGCATGTTCATGCTTATCCTAAAGAGGATTCTAGAGTAGGATATTTTGTAAGAAACTTCTAACATATTCTTTAACCTTCCTTAACTTTCTTTTTCTTTTCTTTTTCATTACTATTCCTCTCCTCTCCTCCTTATTGCTGGCCGAAAATCCCCTCCCCATCCTTCCTCTTCATCCAAGCTCAAAAACCCTAATTTCACTTCCAAGGATTTCAAGAAAACCCTAGCTTTTCAAGGAGAAAGAAAGGGGAAAGAAGAGAAAGAGTAGAGAAAAGGAAAAAGGAATTCATTGAGGTAGGATTCTAACTTGTGTTAAGGGATTATGAGGGTGTTATGATTTTATTTATATGGCTCATGCTCTTGAATTCATGTGTCATGTGTGCAATAACCAAAAAGATTCAATTTTTACTTGTTTTCTTAGCAAAACACCCCCTCCCAAATTCTGAAATCAAGCTGCATGTTTTCAATTAAATTATGGTTTCTATAGGTTGAATTACTTTCTGAAAAAAATATGTAAGTATATATCTTGAAGTCCTACCCCAGATTCATATAAAATTTGACATATGTTGAGTTCAATAAGTAGGAGTAAAAATTCAATGTTTGCAACATGTCTGAAATTCTGTCAAACTGGACACAGTTTAGAAAAATGAGGTTTATTACCTGCACACTCTATGGAATTTGCTGTTCTTGGTCTTGTTGTAAAGTTAACAAGTTGATCTATAATTTCATTAGAATGCTCATATTTCGAATTTCTTGCTGCAACATGCTTATAATTGGCTTTTAATACTGACCCAGAATTTTGTCTGAAAAACAGTTTGGACATGATGCACCAAATAAATTACCATAAATTGCCTAGACCATATTTCTGCATGCAATTTTATGGGTGAACTCAGGACTATTATATCTCCAACTTTCATTCAGTGAGTTTTGTCAAATTCATAATAGAAATTGATTAAATGTGTTGACTTTGTAGCTGTTCATGCAAATTTCAGCAAGCTAAACTGTTTTGGGTGAAGTTGAATTTGTGATGTTGTTAAATTTTCCATTTTAACATGCATGAATGTTGTTGATACCTTTAAGAAAGTTTAATTATGGGATTTGTAACAAAAATTGATGGTGTGACGCCTTCCATTTACATGGCGACTGCTATATGTTTGTTAAAATGCCCAAATGAATTTGAATTGGAAGAAACTTGGAAAATGGCCATTATAACTTGTGTGCCATGTACTACATTTGAGAAATTATGCATGTTCATTGAAGATCATGACACATGACATGTCAACTGGGATGTCTCGATCTGCTCTAAGGCGGGTGAACATCCTAGTATGGGGATGTGGGAAGTTTGGGTATAACTTAACTATAAGGTGCTGGACTGAGAAGTTGGGGAAAGAGATATGTGATATGTGATATGTATTCCCACTCGTCTTTACCGGGAGTGGAGGGAACATACGGAGGTTGTATTTGTAATGCCCTACAAGCTACTGCACAAGTACTAGAGGGGGGGTGAATAGTACTTTAAAAATAACGAGGAGTATAATTCCTAATTATCGTGCAAACAACTACCAAATCAATTTGCGGAAGCTTAAATTGATGACAACAACAAAATTAACAATGCAAAAAATTGTATATGATGGGTTCGGATCCACCCAAGTCTCCCCGACTTGTTCCCGGTGATCCTACGTCCCAGTACACCCGGATCCCCTTCGGATACTTAGGTTAGAAACCCTAACCCAAGATTTCCACTATGATATCTTGTGAAAAAAAAAACCTTCACAAGATCAAATCATACATGCAATGGCAATAGTGAATCCCACAACCCGGGATCACAACCTTCTCTCACAACCGAGAGAATCAAAAGCAATACATGAGTTTATATGAAATAAACAACAACTTACCACAAACCCTATACCTTGAGTATTCTTACCGAATTAGGGCAAGGAGGGATTTGAGGAAGGAGAAGTCACCAAGACCTAGCACCACCAATATGAGCAGCAATGGGTGCCTAGGAGTGATTTGGAGACTTGAATCAAGCTAGAGCTTGAATGGCTCACCAAGAACAAACTTCTCTCAAGATGGATTCTAGATCTAGAATGTGAGAGAGATGATTTCTTGTGAGGGAGAGAGCTTGGGAAATGAGTGAGAATCTCTAACTCTTTCAATCTCAATGAATCTCTGAAATATAGCTCTCCTTGGGGAAGAAGAACCACAGCTTAGTATTTATACTAAGGGGGAAAATCGTGTTAGGTCATAACCCAACGGTTGGAAATCTGAAGCAACTAGTCGGTCAAAGAACAACCACTGACCGACTAGTTCATCAACTAGTCGGTCGGTGAAACAACATGAACCGACTAAGTGATGAACAGTGAACAGATTGAATTTCAGACCTAGAAATCTAGTCGGTCCAAGAAGACTGTCTGACCGACTAGTTTCACAACTAGTCGGTCGGTCAGTGAACTTAGACCGACTAAGAGTCAAAAACAAATAGTCTGAATACAAATTGAGTTAGTCGGTTCAAGAACAAATGTTGACCGACTAGTTCATCAACTAGTCGGTCGCTAAACGTTCTTAGACCGACTAAGGATAAACAGTAACTAGGCATGAACAGAGACTGTTCAACTAGTCGGTCTAAGAAGCATCACTGACCGACTAGTTCACTAACTAGTCGGTCGGTGAGTCAACATGGACCGACTAAGTATAAACAGTAACAAGGCAAGTTCAGGGAATGTTCAACTAGTCGGTCTAAGAAGCATCACTGACCGACTAGTTCACCAACTAGTCGGTCGGTGAGTCAACATGGACCGACTAAGTATAAACAGTAAGGAGCAAGAAGTTTAGGGAACAAACTAGTCGGTCCAAGAAGCTTTGCCGACCGACTAGATCACCATCTAGTCGGTTGGTTCTTCTTCTTGAACCAACTAACATGCACTAGAAGTCCCGAATCGAAGCGCGATGCTTCGGGAAAGATTGTATGGACTTCTACTAAGATCCTAGCTCTAAGATGGGAGCGATATAAAGATAGAAATGTAAGAATTACTCAAGGCTTAACATTCTATAGATCGAAGCTAAAAGACTATAAATAAAACCTTAAGGAACGGTCTTCGAGAGCTTCGATCAAATCTTCATGACTTCCAAAATGGTCCAAAAGCTTCAACGAAGCTTTAGGCATTGAGTACGTGCTTTGAGAAGTCTTGAGATGTCGCTTTGAGTGTTCTCGTGAATTTGGCGACGATCTCCATAACTGCGCTCACAAATTATTAGTACATAATTTATTTATGTTTGCTCATCATCCAAAACCAAATACGGAGAGTCCAATACTCAACATTCTCCCCCGTTTTGGTGATGACAAACCAACATAAATAATAATCAAAAATAATGATTCAAATGTAAAATACTTACTCCCCCTGCATTGATGACACGTTAATTCCAAATTGAGTAAATATAAATTACATCAATCAGACGAGTAAGATATATAATGAGAATCGAATTTTGAAATATTGGATTTGAAAATCATTATATATATCTTAACTCCCCCTGAATCAAACATATCAAATTAGATTCTTGGAAATTGAGTTAAATTTTCATTTGCCCTATTCATTATCATTATCTCTCCCCCTTTGGCATTATCCCAAAAATAGGGGGCATACAACGACAACAATATGGATAAAGAAAATCCAACATCGGGAGTCGTAGAATAAGACGATGGACCAAATTGACACCAAGGGAAAAGAGATGAAATCAAATCAAAGTGTGCCAAATTGTCCATTTTCGAAAAACGAAAATTAAAATCATCAAAATACCAAATACAAATTCACTTATTGAATAAAGAAACGTACTCTTCAATACTCAATATTCTTGGTTAAATTTGTGCATGGAAAACAATTCTATGCAATCATAGAAATAAAATCTATTTAACCAAGTTAATAATCGTCGAGCGACGAAATCGAATATCATAGACATTGAATGAATATTAAATGTGCACAATGAAGTAAAAGGAGAACATCGATGTATATATATAAGAATATCATGAGTACATGCAAAAATACATTGAATACATCAAACAAAGTGCAACATCTATATCACCAACAAAAAGATACAACAACATCATCGACATATCATCATCAACATCCAACAAAAAGAAAGAACATCAAGAACACCGACATCCAAAATCCAAAATACATCAAAACACCACCGACATCCTATCCTAACCCAAAACACTCTCAGAAAGATGTATCATCCAATGATCACCGGAGAGTCCTCCAAACAGACTCTCAAGAAGGAGCGGCAGGATCAGCAGTCTCCGTAGGTCCAGTCGAAGGAGTGGACTCAGGCTCTGCTGGGAGGAGTGGTGTGTCAACTGAAGGGATCGTCGTGGCTGGAGTGGAAACATCGACAGGCTCAACGGTAGGTGTATCAGCAGGAACGTCAGCAGGCTCAACAGGAGCAGTGACGTCAGCAGGAGCAGCAACATCATCAACAGGAGTCTGAACCACTGGAGCAGAAGACTCTGGAGCACCGGAAGAAGTGGCAGCTCCAGCAGTGGAAGTAGTAGCAGCAGCAGCAGTGGCCTCAGCGCCACGAGCTAAAGAGGTGACAAGCTCATCAATCTCCTCGTCATCCATCTCCTCATCCTCAGAAACAGGAGGAGGAAGCTGAATACCCATCGACTCTGCCATACGGCACACAACCTCCTTGGTACGAGCCAAATGAGACTCGTGACGACAAAGAAGGCGAGCGATATCATCTAGAGTGGTGGTAGGAGGAGGGGCTGCAGAAGCTCAAGGTGTGGCCTGGGATGCAGAAGGAGTCGACCACTGGACGTGACAAAGTGCCGCAAGAGACTTCTTGACGGCCGTCGCGTTCTGGGGTGGACCGAGGGGACGCTCATCATCCGGAGGCAAAGGAACACCAAAGTGACGGAATACCAAGGTCAAAAGACAAGGATATGGGATGTGCGCCGATTTACTAGACTTGCGAAGACACTCGAAAGAATCCATCTTGTCGAGTATAATGCGAGCCCAGTTAATCGAGCTACCCATAAAAAGAGCGTAAATCAGCTTCAAGAAGGGCTGCGAAGGAAGTGAGGAAGATCCATATTTGGGCAATAGGCACGATTTCAAGATAAGATTAATCACCCAAGCATTCGGCTTGAATGATTTGGAGGGGACGCCTATGAATGCAGGAGGGATAACCTGAAAGATATCAGCGAGGGTCGGCTGATGGAGAGAGGAGATATCATCTACGGAAATATCAGACGGGAGGAGGCCAGACGATGAGCATCCTATCAACTCCCCCAGATCTCTACAGTGAGGACTATAGGAGTCCCCAAAACAGATGTCTCGATGGAGTGGGTCTCATCATACTGACCCCGGGTACGATTGGCGTAGAAAAGCTTGACCAGGCGAGGATAGGGTCGAGGGTTCGCCTTAGGGTCATATCTAAGATAGTCCAAAAGTCCACTATAGGATAAAAGATCCGCAAGGCCAAGAAAGTCAGAGAACTGAACGAAATGCTCCAATAGCAGTGGACAGTGCTCTATATGGTTGTAAGCCGCTAGACACATAGGGTCGTCACGACACAACGATATATCTACACCGCCTATCGGCATCGGGGCTTTTCCCTTAGCCTTACGGGTCTTAGGAGGAGGGGTGGAGTAGGTGCCTTCTCGGGATGCTCAGGAGTGTACTCTTCCTCGGAATCATCCTCAGAGTCACTACCTGAACGCTCACCGGGAGGGGTAGGTGCACGGAACTTTTTGGGTTGGGCTTTGGGCTTGGAAGTTTGGCCTTTGGCTTTGGGCTTGGAAGTCCTCTTCCTCTTCAACGGTGGTGAAGACGAAGAGGGGGGGGGGGGCGAGTGGTCTTGGCCCTACGCTTAGGTGGAGTCGAAGTCTCCATAGGGTGTGATGGCTCTACGGTCATGTGGGAGGCACCGGAGGGAGTAATCGGGATCCTCGTTTTTGCCATGATCGCGGCACAACGAGTTCAAGCAATTGAAGTTTGATAAAGATCAAACACACCTAAGCACAAACCCTAAAGAGCTGAGTGCGAAAATCGAAAAGAACTAAAGCAGGCAACAAACCCTAATTCGACAAACATAAACCCTAGGAGATGAAATCGATCTAGATCAAACCCTAGAGCTGGAAATGAGACCTAGGAGGAGGAGAGATACCTAGGAGGGGTGATCGACGGCGGCGGATGGTCGGAAAAGTGGCCGGAGTAGATCGGAAGATGAAGAGACTCGAGAAGGGTTCGGGGTTTTTCGAGCTGGAGAAGAAGTGGGGACCGACTAAATGAGAAAGAAGTCGGATAGATTGAGGTTAAGTCGGTCGCAACACGAAAAGACGTGATTGCCCCTGATCACTTAGTCGGTCTAAGTTCAAACGCTGACCGACTAGATGACAATCTAGTCGGTCGGTTAACGAGCTTGAACCGACTAAATGGAAACAGAGACAAATCGATAATTTCCTGAACGAAAATTAGTCGGTCTACGTTCAACTACGGACCGACTAGAACTCAATCTAGTCGGTCGATAAGTAAACTTGAACCGACTAAAGGAGTTAAGCTGGAGAGGAAACTCAAAATAGCTTGAGTTAGTCGGTCTGAGTTCTTTTACTAACCGACTAGATACGAATCTAGTCGGTTGGTGATTGAACTGATGCCGACTAAAGGAGTCCAAAAGTTTAGAGATTGAGCTAGTCGGTCTGAGTTCATTAGCTGACCGACTAGATGCAGATCTAGTCGGTTGGTTGATGAACTGAGACCGACTAGATGAGTCCAAAGATTGACAATTAAGTTCTCTCCTCAATACACTTGGACAAAACATCTTAATTCTCTCAAAAATCATCTAAACTACCCCATTAAACATCGAAATCTCAAATACGACATTCAAATATGAATTCGAGCAAAAATTCAAAATATCACATAAAATCCCGAAAAATTTCAATAAGACTAGCATGAACGAAATATTGCGAAATATAATAGCATGCAAGATTATTGAATGAAACATGAGTCCTATATCTCGGATTCACCCATAATCCCCAATTCTCGACGCAACCGCACAAAGGAGTCCTCCTTTAGGGGTTTCGTGAAAATATCGGCGATTTGCTTTTGGGTTTCAACGTACACTAAAATGATGTCCTTTTTAGCAACATGATCATCTAAAAAGTGGTGTCGGACATCTATGTGTTTAGATCGGGAATGGTGCACCGGATTCTTTGAAAGACAAATAGCACTTTGGTTATCCACCATGATAGGGCTAGTATCACAATGAATACCAAAATCCTTTAGTGTGTGTCTCATCCAAAGAACCTGGGCACATGCAGCACCGGTGGTAATGTATTCCGCCTCGGTGGTTGAAAGTGATACCGAATTTTGCTTCTTGGAAAACCAAGAGACAAGGGAATTTCCTATAAAATGGCAAGTGCCACTAGTACTTTTCCTGTCGGATTTGCATCCCGCATAATCAGCGTCACTATATGAGACTAACTCATATGTGCTAGATCTAGGATAAAGTAATCCAAAATCTAAAGTGTAACTTAGATAGCGAAAAATACGTTTTGCTGCTACTAAGTGAGAATCCTTAGGTTCAGACTGATAACGAGCACAAATACAAACGGCAAACATAATATCGGGCCTACTTGCGGTAAGATAAAGTAAACTACCTATCATACCTCGATATAGACGAATGTCTACATCTTTTCCGCCCGTATCTTTATCAAGATGCGTTGTAGTGCTCATAGGAGTCTTTTTCCCGGAGGCATTCTCCATTCCAAATCGCTTTAGCAACTCCACCGTGTATTTTGTTTGGTGGATGAAGATTGCATCGTTCATTTGGCGAATTTGGAGACCTAAGAAATATTTGAGTTCGCCCATGTGGCTCATCTCAAATTGTTCCTTCATCACATTAGAAAACTCTTCGCAAAGAGCGAAGTTAGTAGCACCGAAAATGATATCATCAACATATATTTGAACTAAAATTATATCATTATTCGAATGCTTAACAAAAAGTGTAGAATCGGCTTCTCCCATTTTAAAATTCAAATCCAAAAGAAAATTCTTTAGGCGATTATACCAAGCTCGAGGAGCTTGTCTCAAACCGTAAAGTGATTTCTTTAGTTTAAAAACATGATTTGAGGTTGAGAAACATAAACTTCCTCAACGACATCTCCGTTTAAAAATGCACTTTTTACATCCATTTGAAATAGTTTGAAATTTTTATGGCATGCAAAAGACAATAATAATCTAATTGATTCTAATCTAGCTACCGGAGCAAAGGATTCTTCGAAATCGATACCTTCCTCTTGACGGTAGCCTTGAGCAACCAACCGAGCTTTGTTCCGGACGACGATTTGGTTTTCGTCGGTTTTGTTCTTGAAAATCCACTTTGTCCCTATGACGGTGTGGTTCTTCGATGGCAATGGAACAAGCTCCCAAACCTCATTCCTCTCGAATTGAATGAGTTCCTCCTCCATGGATAAGATCCAAGCACCATCTTCGCATGCTTCATTAACATTCTTTAGCTCAATCGAGGAGGCAAATGCACAATGAGCGAAGTAGTTCACTTGCGATCTCGTCTTGACACTATCATGGATATTGCCAATGACTTGCTCATGAGGATGGTCACGAACGGTATGAAGCCGTTTGGGAATTCCCTGATCACTAGGAACATTCTCAACAACCTCATTAGTTGGGTTAGTATCAATAGAATCAATTGAATCAATAGACTTAGAATTTTCAAACGAATCACATAAAACATCCATAGAGTCATCATCATTTGAAATTCTAGAAGTAGTAAAATTCTCATTAAAAGAGACATGTAGTGATTCCTCGATCGTAGAGGATCTTTTGTTGTATATCCGGTAGGCTTTGCTACGTGAGGAATACCCAACAAATATCCCCTCATCCGATCTCGGATCAAACTTGTCCAAATTTTCATAAGTGTTTTTAATAAAACATTTTGCACCGAAAACACGAAAATGTTTAACTTGAGGCAATCTACCAAACAACAATTCATAACAAGTTTGTTTGGTGCCGGGCCTCAAGAGTATTCTATTAAACACATAACAAGTGGTGTGTACCGCTTCCGCCCAAAATTGATGACCAAGTTGGCTATCTTCGAGCATAGTGCGAGCACACTCCACAAGCGTTCTATTCTTCCTCTCAACAACACCATTTTGAGGGGGTGCACGAGGGAAAGAAAACGTGTGAGTAATTCCAAGATCATCACAAAAATTTGAGAAAGACTCATTCTCAAATTCACCCCCATGATCACTACGAATAGTGACAATGGTGGTTCCGATGAGATTTTGTACTTTCTTCACAAATATTGTGAAGTTTTCAAAAGCTTCATTTTTATTACACAAGAAAAATATCCATGTAAATCTAGAATAATCATCTACGATGACAAGTCCATATCTTGCATTTCCAAAGGAAGCAACTCTAGTTGGCCCAAATAAATCGAGATGTAATAGCTCTAGTGGCCGTTTAGTAGAAATGCTTTTCTTAGGTTTAAATGAAGATTTAGGAAGCTTGCCAGGTTGACAAGAATCACAAAAACTTTTCTTTTCAAAAACGAGCTTCGGAAAACCTTTAATGGAATTTAATTTTGAAAGCTTATAAAGTGTTCCAAAGTTCACATGTCCAAAGCGTCGATGCCATAAGTGTTGTTCACTTGTGTTGGCAACGAGACATTGTTCATAAGACTTAGGAAGATCCAAAATATAAATATCTTTATGGCGTGTGCCGGAAAATAATAAATTATTATTATCATTCAAAATATGACACAATCCTTTCGCAAAGCTAACTTTGTAACATTTGTCACAAAGTTGGCTTATTCAAATAAGATTATGATTTAAACCATTAACTAGATAAACATCACTAATTAAGGGTTTAGATGGGTTATCCACTTTACCAACACCGACGATGGTTCCGCTCTCGTTGCCTCCAAAGACTACCCGGTTCCCATTAGCAATGGGCACCACTCCGGAAAGCAATTGAGCATCGCCCGTCATGTGTTTTGAACACCCGCTATCGAGTATCCACCCATCCTTGGAGCCAAATTTAACTTTGTTGCTCCGCTTATTTTTCTTGAGTACCTAAAGATAATCATATCATTTTATGGTACCCAAGGTCATTGGGTCCTCAAAGGTTAGACCTTTGGAAGCCAAGTCCAATTGGACTTAGACTTCCCAATATAATTAATATTATCCACTACATTAATAAAATAGTCATTCATGTAATCTTGTTTTTCATTCATGGTAGTGTCCTTTGGGCTCCAAATTGAGAATATTTTGGGAGCCTTCATCCTATTAGGAGCATGCATGCGTTGTTGATTTCTACGTGATGCATGTCGTGGATAGACATAAGGAACATGATGAAATGGTGCATGCGGATAGTTATTCATACGATGATGTAGGTGAACATATGCATGTGGAGGAACACGTGCATGAGGGTGTCTCACATTGTGTGCACGTGCCCGTGGACGTGTAGCATAGAAATCATCATATGTGTGAGCCGGTGGAGTAGGACGTGTGTTCCTACGTGGCATAGTATTGGTGTACATATAAGCATGCCCCTTCTTTAGAGGTCCACCCAAAGTGGGTTTCTTTCCGAAAGAGGGTGTGGACGCGGTGGAAGCACCATTGGTAGAAGAACTACCAATAGAGTGTTTGCTACCACTCGTTGAGTCACCGGAAGTTGGCCTAACAAAAGTAGTGGCCGATTTGGATGAACTTCCCATCGTATACCCCAAGCCAATGTGGTGATTGGCCGGAAGTAAGTCACTTAGGATTTTATCCAAATGGTCCTTACCCTTATTGAATTTATTAATTCGGCCTAATGTGTTCTCATATTTCTCGGTGAGAGAACGCATAGAAGTATCCAAATTGGATACTTGCGATGTGAGCACATAAACACGAGATTTAAGACTCTCATTCTCAATACTCAAAGTCGAGTTTTGAGAAGTTAAATCCGCTATCTTGTGTTCCTCCGGATCTTCAATGCTAACATGTTCAAGTTGAGTCTTGAGATTAACAATCTCATTCTTCAACCCTTCAACAACGGTGTCGTTGTTGGTGATGATAGTTTTAGGCGAGGTTTGAATGCTAGCTAATTCATCTTTTACTTTAGTATACCTATTTACTAATTTAGTATACTTAGACCATAATTGAGAATTAGCATTCCTAAGGTCATCCATAGTTACCTCATCGCCTTCGTTGTCGCTATCATCGGAAGAGGAAGATCCTTGATCATGCTCCTCTCTTTCCATGAAGCACATGTGCGCTTGCTCCACTTTCTCATCGTCCGACTCTCCGCTTGAGGAATCCTCGGAGTCGGTGAATGTTGCTCCGACAAGTCCCTTTTTGTACCCCCTTTTGTACTTCTTGGACTTGTCGAACTTCGGCGCCTTCCACTTCTCCTTTTGCTTGTTTAGAGGACACTCCGCTTTGATGTGTCCTGGCTTATTGCATTTAAAGCACAAAGGTGGAGAGGCGTTAGTAGAAGTAAATTTAGATTTTTGTTTGAAGTTACCCTTTCGGAAGAAGCGATTGAACTTCTTTGCCATGAGAGCAATGGATTCCATGTCCATTTCTTCTTCCGAGTCCTCATCATCGGTAGAGGTGGATGGAGCCGCCTTGAACGCAATCGCCTTTTTCTTAGGCATGTCTTGGTTCAAATAGGACTTCATCTTTTCTTGTAACTTCACCTTGCTATCTTTGCGTACCTCGTATGACATCAAAGTACCCATCAATTGAACTACGGTATACTTATTCATGCCATTACCTTCCTCGATGGCGAAGGTACGTTTCTCCCAAGAAGAAGGAAGTCCTTCGATAAGCTTCGAACACTTCTCCTTTTGGGTGTAGGTTTTTCCGAGAGCTTCCAACTCGTTCATTATGCCGACGAAGCGAGCATAATACTCCTTCATCTTTTCTCCATGTTCCATATGAAACAATTCGTAATCTCTATTGACTACTACGAGTTTAGAATCTATTACCCGACTCGTTCCTTCATGCAAAATGAGGAGCGAATTCCAAATTTGATATGCACTCTTACATGTGCATATCTTATTAAAATCTTCGGGTTCCAATGCACATTGTAAAGCATTCATTGCTTTGGCATTTGCAATCTCCGCGGCGACCTCCGCGACAGTCCACTTGTCGAAATCTTCTTCGGTAGGCACATTGTACTCCGACATGGTAATTCTCCACAATGAGGCGCTCCGGAGGAACGTTTCCATCCGGCATTTCCAATATCCATAATTGACGCCATTGAAGAATGGAGGCCTAGTCGAGGAATGTCCTTCCATGACCGAAGACGCTCCTTCACGGTTCCTGAAGGATCCATAATCCGCAGGTGGACGAACGGTCTTGTTGTCGTTGGCAGACATAGCTAAGTATCTGGCTCTGATACCAAATGTAATGCCCTACAAGCTACTGCACAAGTACTAGAGGGGGGGTGAATAGTACTTTAAAAATAACGAGGAGTATAATTCCTAATTATCGTGCAAACAACTACCAAATCAATTTGCGGAAGCTTAAATTGATGACAACAACAAAATTAACAATGCAAACAATTGTATATGATGGGTTCGGATCCACCCAAGTCTCCCCGACTTGTTCCCGGTGATCCTACGTCCCAGTACACCCGGATCCCCTCTGGATACTTAGGTTAGAAACCCTAACCCAAGATTTCCACTATGATATCTTGTGAAAAAAAACCGTCACAAGATCAAATCATACATGCAATGGCAATAGTGAATCCCACAACCCGGGATCACAACCTTCTCTCACAACCGAGAGAATCAAAAGCAATACATGAGTTTATATGAAATAAACAACAACTTACCACAAACCCTATACCTTGAGTATTCTTACCGAATTAGGGCAAGGAGGGATTTAAGGAAGGAGAAGTCACCAAGACCTAGCACCACCAATATGAGCAGCAATGGGTGCCTAGGAGTGATTTGGAGACTTGAATCAAGCTAGAGCTTGAATGGCTCACCAAGAACAAACTTCTCTCAAGATGGATTCTAGATCTAGAATGTGAGAGAGATGATTTCTTGTGAGGGAGAGACCTTGGGAAATGAGTGAGAATCTCTAACTCTTTCAATCTCAATGAATCTCTGTAATATAGCTCTCCTTGGGGAAGAAGAACCACAGCTTAGTATTTATACTAAGGGGGAAAATCGTGTTAGGTCATAACCCAACGGTTGGAAATCTGAAGCAGCTAGTCGGTCAAAGAACAACCACTGACCGACTAGTTCATCAACTAGTCGGTCGGTGAAACAACATGAACCGACTAAGTGATGAACAGTGAACAGATTGAATTTCAGACCTAGAAATCTAGTCGGTCCAAGAAGACTGTCTGACCGACTAGTTTCACAACTAGTCGGTCGGTCAGTGAACTTAGACCGACTAAGAGTCAAAAACAAATAGTCTGAATACAAATTGAGTTAGTCGGTTCAAGAACAAATGTTGACCGACTAGTTCATCAACTAGTCGGTCGCTAAACGTTCTTAGACCGACTAAGGATAAACAGTAACTAGGCATGAACAGAGACTGTTCAACTAGTCGGTCTAAGAAGCATCACTGACCGACTAGTTCACTAACTAGTCGGTCGGTGAGTCAACATGGACCGACTAAGTATAAACAGTAACAAGGCAAGTTCAGGGAATGTTCAACTAGTCGGTCTAAGAAGCATCACTGACCGACTAGTTCACCAACTAGTCGGTCGGTGAGTCAACATGGACCGACTAAGTATAAACAGTAAGGAGCAAGAAGTTTAGGGAACAAACTAGTCGGTCCAAGAAGCTTTACCGACCGACTAGATCACCATCTAGTCAGTTGGTTCTTCTTCTTGAACCAACTAACATGCACTAGAAGTCCCGAATCGAAGCGCGATGCTTCGGGAAAGATTGTATGGACTTCTACTAAGATCCTAGCTCTAAGATGGGAGCGATATGAAGATAGAAATGTAAGAATTACTCAAGGCTTAACATTCTATAGATCGAAGCTAAAAGACTATAAATAAAACCTTAAGGAACGGTCTTCGAGAGCTTTGATCAAATCTTCATGACTTCCAAAATGGTCCAAAAGCTTCAACGAAGCTTTAGGCATTGAGTACGTGCTTTGAGAAGTCTTGAGATGTCGCTTTGAGTGTTCTCGTGAATTTGGCGACGATCTCCATAACTGCGCTCACAAATTGTTAGTATATAATTTATTTATGTTTGCTCATCATCCAAAACCAAATACGGTGAGTCCAATACTCAACAGTATTATTATGTGGAGAGCCTCACTCCTGCCAGGGACGGGGGAGCTGAGAGGCCCGGGGTACAGTGCCCGTGTCCACTGCGTCGTGTGCTATATTCACCCCAAATTTGGGTGAGGTCCAGGCCCTTATATTTAGGTGATACCCAGGCTTCCAATGAGTCACTAACATCTGCTAACTAATAAACTTTATATGTGTTGTTGTTGGACGTTTGTGTGTTGTACTTTTCACTTTGGTTGCTTGTGCTCCTACTGCATTTACACTCATAACCCCTAAATGAGTTTCCCTTACCCAGGTTAGTTTCCTACTGGGCACGTTTGACGTGCTCTTTTTACTTTTTAGGTCTTGAGCAGGCGATACCAGAGCAGAATCTCCCTGAGGAGATTGCCCAGTCGTGAGCTGTCACCTTAGGCACACTACTCTTTTGGGATATGTCGTGTAGTGTGATTTGGGTCGAGTAGTGAGCAATGTGTCTTTGGTAGCTGTGGTATGGGTTGGTAGCTTGTAGTACTTCTCATGTATACTTAAGTTAGTTTCACCTTGTACTTGATGCTGGTGTGTGGTACTTTCTTTGGTTATGTAGTTCTATGGCTTGTACTTCCTGTGATGGTTGTATGTGTTGTTTTCCTTTTATATATATATGTGATGTATGATCCCAGCATTCACAGTGGCCTGCTTATTGTGTGTTTTCTTTTCACGCTTGGCGTAATACCGCGGCTTATCAGGCTCCATCCTCCCTTTTCCCATGGTATGGGATGCCATATAAGGTATTTGTGAGAATGGGGCGTGACAGAGTCAGTCTGTCACCGGGTGAGGCCGAGGCGGTGAAGACTTTGTGAGTCAACCTGGTCAAGATAGGTTGATCCACTATTTGCTAGACGACAATATGATAAAGATCCTTCTGTGGTGCCCGGGGAAGGCATCTCGAATCCATAGTTTTACCTCCGCTACTCACAGTAATTATCTTCGCTTCCTACAGATATGGATAACGACAACTGACACAGCGACGAGTCGAGTCTGGAACGAGTCTGGAGGTAGCAGAGGAAAAGGAAAAAAGGCGGTCGAGTGATCAGGCGCTTGGACCGATCGATCGAGCGCTCGCGTCGAGGGGTCGGATTCTCGATCTCCCCTCCTCGTCAACCAGAGCTCCTCCTCTGAAGGGAGAGAGATCAGGCAGGCGTCCAGGCCTCCTTCTCGAGCCTCTTCGAGGGAGGCCTCTAGCCGAGCTCCTGTGCGGCCCCCTTTCCCCTAGCTTCCGTCGTAGTTGCAGCGGAGCTAGAGGTGATCGATGTCGACTCTGCCGACGTCATCAAGCCAACTGGTGGGATCGGTCGGAAGAGGGAGATGCCCTCTTGCAAGGAGGAGGGGTCTCCGAAGAGGAGGAGAGCAGACGAGGAGGACCCCATGGGGAAAGGTAAGAGGGTCGCTCCTCTCGAGACTCCCGAGGCGGCGGCGGACCTTTCGACACCCCACGGCCCCACATTGCCTCTCCTGGATCAATGTCAGTGGGGTGACATCGTGTCGCTCGCTCCGTTGGTCGGACCGGTCACCGGAGAGTTTGATCGAGCGTTATTGCTCAATCAGCTTTCGCCTCGAGCTTCGAAGCTGGTCCCGAGCGAGCTCTGTTGGATCCTGTGGATGGCAAACAACACTAGAAGGGGGGTTGAATAGTGTTGTGCAAAAAGTAAATCTTTTTAGTTTGTTGGTCAGCACAATTATAAACCTTCTAATGTTGCCTAAGAAACCAAGTAGAGTGATCTACGCTTGGTTCTTAATCAACAAGTCAATCTTATAAATAAAGTTGATCAGAGAAATAACTCAGCAGGTAGTCGACTCCCTATGAATGGTAGTCGACTCCCAGAGAAATTATAAGCACAACTCTGCTGAGTGATAGGATAGATAAGATTACAAATAATACAAATATTATATCTTTATTCACAGCGGATAAAAGGGGGTTAATCTTTGCAATAGATGTACAACAATAAGCAAATAATAATGTAAGAGCAAAGATAAACAAACACAGAAAGAATCAAACGCAAACACAAGGATTTTTATCCTGGTTTTTCACAGCTTAGGTACGTCCAGTCCCCGACCAATCCGGTACGAGATTTCCACTATTTGCCTTGGCAAATACAAGCACCTAACTTCACTCTTTAGGATTTTCCAAACACCTAGCCTTGACCAGGATTTTCAACCACAACACCTAGACTTGTCTAGGATTTCCAACACCCTTACAATGAAGGGCAAATCACAAAGCAAAAACTAATTTCCAACTCACCATAATATTTGGTGGAGTTTGGATTTACACCCAAATTCTATAGCCAAAAGTAATAGATAACAAAGTATATTCGTGGCTAAATAGAATTCAAATATGATCTTAGATCACACAAAGATATGAATTTATTCTTCGTGATCTAGATCGTTGTTTTCAAAAATCCTTTTAAATAAGATCAAAATAAAGAACAAGGATTTTGAAAAACTATTTTGAAATAGCCAAATTAAAATTGATCTCAAAAAGAAATAAGAACTTTAAAATAGAGATCAGAAAATACTAACAGATTTGGCTAACAAACTAATGAGAGCTGAAAATGAGAATGAGAGATCTTAGAAATTTCAGCACAAAATGAATTTGAGAGTTGTAGAGAGTTGTTGTTGAAATGATCTCTAGAGTCCTCTATTTATAGGTTTAAATGAGAGGATTTGAAATTCAAATTAGGTTTGACTTTTGTCCCAAAAATCAAGGATAAAAGAATAAAATCAGCAAATCAAATCGTTTGAAATTTGCCAGCTGGTAGTCGACTCCCAGAGTGTTTCATTGAAAATTTGCTTCCAGCTAGTAGTCGATTCCCTCCTTTGGTAGTCGACTCCCAGAGCAATTTCTTCTGAAACTTGGCTAGCAAAGAGTGTAGTCAACTCCTGGGTGTAATGGAGATTGACTACTAGGATATGAAAAAGCTAGCAATTGCTCTCAAGAGTTTAAAACATTTAAAACATTTTTGTTCGAAATCATTTATGTGTGTGTGTGAGTTATGTATACTTTGTCTTTAACATTATCCTAAGAACTCACACAATACACTTAAGACAAGACCTTCGGGAAGCTGATCTGGTGAAAGCTTGCTTATGCTGAATTTGAGTTCCTTCTTCATTTAGGTTTGAGCACTTGACTTCATCTTGTGCTTGATGTAGAACTAGACATTTCGTCTTTGTCTTGAGTGTGGTTGAGTTTCTTCGGAGTATGCGTAAAGTCACCGCTTGTCGTATAACCTGCACACTTGTAGTGTAGTTAGTACACTAACATTATTTCATGTGTTCATCATCAAAACCACTTAGGGGTGGGATTCGATTTCCCATCAAGCTCCACCAGCCCCTCTTTCCCATCAGCAAGGAGGAGTCGACCCTGAGGGACTTCGGGACGACGGACAGGATGGTGGAGAACTCGATCCTCCCCAAGGATCTGGAGTTCCTACAGAGGTTGGACCTAGAGAGGGTGGCCAACTTCTTTGTGGGGAGCGGGTACCAGGTATGTCGTCTGAACCTTTCATTTTTTGGCATCCAAGCTGGTCGATGTTCTTGACTGACTCTTGCCTTATTTGTTGATGTCCGTCCTCGGGGCAGTGCAGCACCGTCAAGTCGCCGACCTAATTGACGGAGGTCGACAGGTGGTGGACGCGGAGCGCAAAGCGCTTGACTCTGAGGCCCGAGCGAAGAAAGCAGAGGAGTCCTTGGGGAAGATCCTTGCCGACAAGGCGTCGGTTGAGTGGGAGGCGACGAAGGCTAAGGACAGCCTGTCGTCGCTATCATCCTTCCATAAATCTGTCGAGCTTCAGTGGCAGACGGAGAGGTCCTGACTCGAGGAGGAGCTCGACGCCTTCAAGAAGGAGATGATCAAGCTTCGGGCCAAAGTCCACGACTTTGAGAGGTAGGAGGAAGCTTGGCGGGTGGAGAAGGCTGAGCTTCAAACCAAAGTCGAATGTCTCGAGTAGGCTGCCACAAAGGAGAAGACCGAGCTTACTGCTAAGCTCACGAAGGCGGTGGAGGCTTTCACCCAAGTTCTGGCGTCAGTGAGCACTCCCCCTCCCTCTTAGGTCTTAGGCAGTCCCTCCGTGTCCCCAAATTTTGTAATTTCTTTGCCTTGGAATTAATGAAGAAAAACTTTTTGCGACTTTATTTCTTTATCTGGCGTTTCCTTCTTATCTGAATATCTGCGTGTGTATGGCCCCTCGACGACCTAACTTGAAAGAACATATAAATCCTTAGGCAAGTTATGTCGTGGATAGGTTAGGTATATTCACTTAATGAATATAACCTCTTAGACCATGAATCACGCTCCTTTGGGCTTATGCGTCTATGAGGATCGTTCGGTGGCGAGTGGTGAGGCCTCTTCGTCTTACGACCGACGGTGGTCGTTCGGTTTCGAGGGGCATTGTCTCTTCGACTTACGGTCGACGAGGGTCGTTCGGTGGCGAGGGGCGAGGCCCCTTCCACTTACGGCCGACGAAGGTCGTTCGGTGGAGAGAGGCTAGGCACATTCGACTTACGACCGACGATGGTCGTTCGGTGGCGAGGGGCGAGGCACATTCGACTTACGGCCAACGATGGTCGTTCGGTGGCGAGAGGTGAGGCCCCTTCGACTTACGGTCGACGAAGGTCGTTCGATGGCGAGGGGGGATGTCCCTTCGACTTACGGCCGACGAAGACCGTTCGGTGGCGAGGGACGAGGCCCCTTCGACTTACGACCAACGAAATGTTATGACTGATTTCTAAGAACGATCTATTCTGTATTTATAATGAATATGTATATGATAAAAAATGAACGGTCGTTTTACCCTTTCGGGGTTGTTCTGATCCATCGTCTCTTGTACAATGAACCATCCAGTTGGCGAATTGGTAGACCTGCCGTTCATAGGATCATCGGATTTGGGTCGGTTTTTATTCCGCTCCAATGTTGGTAATTTGGAAATCGAAACAGGGTGCGTATTCGAATATGTTGCCCGTGGAGGTCTGGACGATTATTTCGGTCCTACTTCCGGATTGTATGGCTGAATCACCGACTTTGAATGATCCAGGTTTCCTTGTCTTCGCTTGCGTCTTTTGTTCCGATCGGTGGGTCGATGCTTGTTGAAGACAAGGGGACAACCTGGGAGAGTGAGCCAGTTGTGTAAACCTCATCTTGGGTGTCGTCGTCGTAGGTGAGTTCGACGATAAAGTCGGCGAGAGCCTGCCCTTTGATGGCGGTCCTCGACTTGAACTGAATGTCGAACTCGCTTAGTTCGACCCCCCCACTTTGTCATTTTCCCTGAACGATCAAGCCTCTTCAGGGTCTGTTCTAGGGGTGTGTCGGTGACGGCCAGGATAGTGTGCGCTTGGTAATATGGTCGAAGCCTCCTAGCGGATTGGACCAGGGCGAAAGACCTCTTTTCGATCCTCATGTAGTCGATCTCCGTGCCTCGAAGAACCTGGTTGACGTAGTAGATGGGTCGTTGCACCCCTGCGCCTTCTTTCAGGAGCGCCGAGCTTACGTCCTCCTTGATGGTGGCCAGGTAGAGGATGAGCTAGTCGTCCTTGTCTGTCTTTGTCAAGAGTGGCGGGATGCGAAGGTACTCCTTTAGCTCAGAGAAGGCCTTTTTGCAGTCTGCCTCCCCCTCGACAATTCTCTGGCCGCCCGATGCGGCTGCTATTTCCTTTCTCGACACTTTGAGGGAAAGCAATGATCTTTCGGCTGGTTAAAGCAGGAATCGCCCCAACACTGCCATCTTTCATCGCGACGATGGCAGTGATCTCGTTGATGGTTAGCTTCGATCCATCGATTTGTTAGCATGAAGCCGAGGAATTCCCCGAACGGACACCGAAGGTTCATCTGGCAAGGTTCAGCCGAAGACTGTATCGTCAGATCTGCGCGGATACCTCTCGGACGCTTGCAATGTGATCCGTTGGCCTCTTCGATTTACCCAGCATTTCGTCGGTGTAGACTTCTATGTCTCGCCTTATTTGAGCCTCGAAGATGTCGTTCACCATGCGTTAGTACGTTGTTCCTGCATTCTTTTAGTCAGAGAGGCGATTTTCTATAACAGAACGTACCTCTGTTGATGATGAACGTTCCCTTTTCTTCACCTCCTGATTCCACCTGGATCTAATTGTACCCCGAGATGGCATTCATGAATCTTAGGAGCTCGTTGTCTGAAGCGTTGTCGATTAGGTGGTCGATCTATGGCAAAGTATGGCAGTCTTTCGGGTATGCCTTATTAAGGCCGGTGAAGTATACGCATGTCCTCTACTTGCCGTTCCGACTTCTTCACCATTACGACATTCGAAAGCCCCCTGGGGTATTGGACCTTTCGAACGAAGCCTACTGCTAGGAGTCGATCCATCTCCTCGGTAGTGACTCTCATCCTTTCCAGAGTGGTGAAGGGAAGCACGCCACGCGAGCTTCCCGTATTTATGAGCGATCTCTTCGCTTTTGCCTCCTTGATGGCTGCAGTGAATATGATGGCGTCATCATGCGGCAACTCCGCTCCCCCCAGATCTTCATCCGAGAATGAGATGGGTGGAGTGGAGTCCCTCGAGCGTTTCTGCCCTACGGTGATGGACATCTTGCCTGCCGGCATTGGAACTCCGAAACAAAGTTTATTGCTCTGGAAAGGGCAGGTCTCCCACAATCACGTTGGAGTTACGGACACATTCAGGAGTCCTTTCACCCCCATGGTGTGTTGACGGGCGAGTCGACATTGTTGGGATGTTGACTCGTGGTTTCCCACAGACGACGACAAACTGTTAAGGCCAAAAATGACCAGGACAGTTGCCAAGCTGACGGAGACTCGAATCGCTGAGTTGGAGCCTAGTCAGCCTTTGGAGTGTGACCCTCGGTTGGAAGAATCGGGGTCGGTAGTTGGTAGTTGATGATGGTACGACCGTCGATCGACCTAAGAACGACCGTCGGATCGATCATTCGAGATTGAAGAGCTCGATATCGACCTTGAGCGCTGGACGACGATCATCGATCTGCACCATAGGGAGTCGTTAGGGGGTAGGATCTGGGTTCCGACCCAAATCCCCTCTGATGCTTAAGTTAGTATGGAACTTAAGGAAGAGAGGGAGCTTAGTGTAGCTGAGATCGACCCACGGAGGTTCGTCTCTAGACTGACGAAGCAAGCTCGATTATGGTCTGGTGAAAGTAAGAAGATAGAGTTCTATGTATCAGATCACATACCTTGAAGATGGAGCCCCTTTACCTTCGCATGTCGGCCTATTTATAGGTAGATCCTTCTTGACGATATGTAACCGTCCCATATTGATTGGGACACGATCTCCTCCGGGATTCTAGTTAACGGCTGCCCATTTACTCGGCCCCATCTTCCCTGAATGTTGGCCCTAGCCTAACAGTCGAATGATCGTTCGCCTGACTCAGTCGTAGCCCGCTTGGAGTGAGGGGGGTAACGGGTCGTGGGTGCTAAACGGGCTGGGTATGCGAACACCCACATTGGGTTCGTATCCGTGCTCTAACAGTTACAATATGTTAACTATCATGGATTTGACCATTTTATTAGATAGTGTTCCAATCAGAGTTTACTAGTGGGAGGGATTAGTAATGATGATGGATTGATCGAGAAAGAATACATTCCACCTGAGGGTGCTGGAGAGAAAGATGATAAACTAGAGGAATTATCACATGCTTGCATGTTATTAGGTGTCTAGCTACTACACCTAGGAGTGAAAAATCTCTTGACGAATGATAAAAAATTTCTTTATCTAAATCAAAATTAGTGATAGGTCTTTTAAAGTGATGATTAAAAAGATTGTTGCATAAATTTAGTCACGAAATCAGCTATGAAAAAGATGAGACTAAAAGATGAACACCACACGTAACATTATAACGTTATAAAGGTTGATGATAATTGACATTTAATTACTCAACATTGTCTAGTATATATTCAATTTTCAAGCAATCAAGATACCATCTGGTGTAATATTATACCGATATATACTACACATATTTTACTAATTAGGCATTAGATGTACGACTTAGATATTGGATAGTCAGAAAGAACCAATACGTACATATTTATATTTGGAAGCCAGGGAACTGTGTTGACCACTTACAAACCCAATAGCATTGTTGAAAACCAAAAGAATGTGTTGATCTGTAGTAAATGCTTAACTTAAATATCACCAAATTCATTAAGATATGGCTTTAATCGTATCCTTAGTGCATTCCCTTAGTATTTTACATATCGTTTGAATGCTTGACATTCTGAAACTTATGAAATTAACAATGATACTTACAAATCAGTTACATAATTAAATAAATATTCACATGAATTTACAGTTATGGATGATAAGATGATTAAAGCTTACCCAAAGATGTTTGTCCTAAAATTAATGTGGAGCTTTTACATGTATCATACAGGTTCTCAAAAAGCTCTACTGAGTAATGATCCCAATGGGATTGAATCAAATACTTTATATGAGCTTGATGACCAATATTCATAAGCAGTATTCATTATTCGTCATTTACTTGTATCTGTTAAATTTTGTGATTCAAGTCTCATTCACAGTTTCCCAGGCTATTCGGTCAAGCTGTCCCATTCGCTCGACCAAGCTATAGGCGCGGAGCAGAAACAACAAGTAGAGGCATGTTCAGCTTCACTCGGGCACTCTACTGCTTGGTCGAGCTGACTGCTACTCGATCGAGTAATGGACTACTCGGTCGAGCAACAGGGGACTCAAATGGACTCAAATTACAGAGAATTGGCTGCTTTGAGAGAGCTCTGCATGGAACGTAAGCTCGGTCGAGCTGACTTGCTACTCGGTCTAGCAGGCTTGCTACTCGACCAAGTGTACTCGACTTCCTCCCAGCTGCTGAAGAGGCACATATTAGCTCGGTCGAGCAGACCGAGAGGTGATCCCGCTCGGTCGAGCGGCGCGCGGGGCCAGCAGTTTAGCCAACGGCTAGGATTGTTTTTCCCTTGTTTTTGGGGCCCTATTTAAGCCTAATTGTTGGTTCGGATTAGGTTAAGGCCTATTTTCAGACCTGGAGCTTTTGGGAGAGGAGTAGTCGCCGCCATTGAAGATCGTCGTCGAGAGATTAGGGTTTGGAGATTGAGTGTGAAGTTAAATGATTCTCTTCATCTCCTCCTTTTGATTTCTTCTTCCTTGAGTGAGTTTGTGAGGGTGTGTGCTATTGTCCAAGTTATTACTCACGTGAGCGGAAGATAGATTGTAACCATATTGTTGGATCTCTCTGATAGTGGAATCGTCTTGGAATTGCTGGATGTAGGTTGTGTGCAACCGAAACCGAACCAGGGTAAATTCTCATGTTTCTGCAATTGTTTTGGATTGTTGTTATTATTCGTTTGCTGCTTCTATTTGCAAGGTCGTAGGGATTTTGTTGTGTGAATTGGGATTTAATATTGCTAGTCCTAGATTCCTGATCAGTTTGTAGGATTGGTTTCCGTGTGAATTTCAATTTGATTTGGTAGAATTCCTAACAAGTGGTATCAGAGCTTGTGTTCTTTTGCAAAGGAAGTTTGTGGCGAAGATGGTTTCTTTAGCAACATTGAACATTGAGAAGTTCACTGGCCATAATGATTTTAGGATCTAGCAGACGAAGGTGAAGAATGTTCTGATGCAGACAGGGTGTTACCAGATTGTATTCGATGGGGCGAATATCGATAAAGAGGTGAAAGAATCCGCTAGGACGGAGATGAAGAGGAAGGTATACAATGTTATTCAATTGTCGTTAGCAGATAATGTTCTGATAGAAGTCTTGGATGAAGCAACATCGTCTGATATCTGGGAGAAGCTTGAGGGACTGTATATGAAGAATTCCTTCATGAGTCGTCTCTACTTGCTTCAGCAGATGTATACTCTCAAGATGACGTCTGGATCAGCCGTGAAGGATCACATGGATGAGTTGAATTAGATAGTGCTAGAATTGCGGGGTATGGATGTGAAGATTGAGGATGAACAACAAGTAGTTATCTTGTTGTGTTCATTGCTTAAGGAGTTTAATCAATTCGTTCGGTCGATGATTTACAACCGAATAATTCTCACCGTGGAAGAGGTGAAGGCAACGCTTCACACCGAGCAACTATGTGGCAAGGTTCAAGGTAGAGAACATGTGAACAACCGCGAGGAGGCATTACATGTGAGAGGTCAACAAGAAAGGAGAGGAGGTCACAAGAAGCACAATGATCGCTTCAACTAGAGACATTCGCAGGATAGATATGGAAAGATCATATGTTACAATTGCCAGCAGAAGGGTCATTTTGCAAACCGGTGCCCTAACAAGAATAGGAAGAAAGGCAAGGAGGCCGATAAAGAGTCCGGTTCAACATCATTGGGGATTGATGGTATGCATATCCATAATGAAGGTAGAGATCCGGAGATGTTTGCAGTAGGGGTTGCAGGTGAAGCAAACATTATGTGGCTCATGGATAATGGCTGCTCTACCATATGACTCCGCATAGGAGTTGGTTCACGACATATCGTCCCAAGGAAGATGGAGGCTCAATTCTCATGAGGAACAATGCAGTGTGCAAGACTGCTGGTATTGGAACCGTCCGGATCAAGATGCATGATGGCATAGTATGTATACTTGCCGATGTAAGGCATGTTCCAGATCTGTGGAAGAGCCTAATCTCCATAGGCGTTTTGGACAATGCCGGATGCAAGTCGGTCTTTGAGAAAGACCAATTGAGAGTATTGAAAGGAGCCATAGTTGTGATGAAGGGAAGGAAAGTGGGAAACTTATATGTCCTTCAAGGTACTACAGTGGAAGGAGATGCAGACGTTGGCGCAACTAGCTCAAGTTCCAAAGATTCAGCCAAGTTGTGGCATTATCGCTTGGGTCATCCATGTGACAAGACCCTCGATGTACTTCGGAGGAGAAAGTTGATTGATGCTACAACTGAGAGCGTAGAATTCTGCGAGTCATGTGTGTACGGAAAGAAGACAAAGGTGCAGTTCAATACGGGAAAGCACACTAGCATGGGACCTCTTGACTCTGTTCACACAGATGTGTCGGGACCGTGCCCGGAGCCATCAAGAGGAGGAGCTAGATACTTTTTTCTTTTCATATATGACTACTCTCGCAAAGTCTGGATGTACTTGATGAAGTCAAAGGACCAGACATTTGATATGTTTAGAGAGTGGAAGACCATGGTGGAGAAACAAATCGGAAGGCATGTGAAAGTGCTGAGATCCGACAATGGAGGTAAGTAAACCTCAAGGGAGTTTAGGAATTTCTGCAACCATCATGGGATTCTCCAACATTTTAGCACACCTGGAGATCCGTAGTCAAACAGTGTGATGGAGCGGATGAATCGTACATTGTTGGAGCGAGTGCGATGCTTGAGGCACTCAGCCGGGTTGGGGAAGGAATTTTGGGGAGAGATCCTTACCACTGCGGTGCACATAGTGAACAGAGTTCCGTCAGTGGCCATTGGCTACAAGATTCCTGAAGAGATGTGGAGTGGTGAAGCTGGAGACTATTTATACTTGCGCATTGTGGGTTGCCCAGCGTATGTGCATGAGAGGGGTGACAAGTTGGATTCAAGAGCAAAGAAGTGCATCTTTCTTGAATATAGCCACGACGTCAAGGGATATCGCTTATGGGATCCAGAGGGTCAGAAAGCGATTGTGAGTCGACATGTTACTTTTGATGAGGATGCAATGCTCAGGGTGGAGCATTTTCACTTAAAAGGAGACACGTTGTCACGACCCGCTTCCCTAAAATGGAGGCGAGACGTGAGAAGGTCCGCTCAGACGTGGAGCTGTGAAGCTGCACGCCTGATAAGCGTCAATTTAGTATAAGCAGGTCCCTGTAATCGCAAAAGGAACAACAACAAAAATAATAATAAAGAGACGGATATGAAATACCAATCCCAAAGTTTGTCCACAAAATATTCAACATCACAGAAAAGCCACCAGGCTAACAGGAAAGAGTCTACGGCCCAGAACAAGGCCAAACAAAAGCAACACAAACATAACAGAGTATCAAACTAGGTGCCACGCACCAACAACTAAGCAGCCTAACAAAAGCTAAACGAAGACACTAAGACTGATCCCCAGTGTCAACGTAGTCCTCGATCAACACGGGTTCTGACTCAGCGTCAGCGAACACCACGTCCTCAGCAAGTAACTCGGGCTCGGGCTCTAACACGTGTCACCCAAAAGAGAAAAGGGGCACATGTCAGCAAGTCGAAAGACTTGGGCAAGGAAACGGAAGAAAGGTAAACTAGCAACCTAGCAGTTAAAGTATGGTGCATGGCAAGTAAAGTAAGGTGGTAACAAGTAAAGTAAAGTAGAGTACAAGTGGCAAGTGGTTGTTGTGACATGTAATGTCAAGTAACAAGTACAAGTACAAGGGATCACTCAACGAGTGCCCTATTGCCCGCAGGCTGTGTTCAAGTATCAAGTACAAGGGATCACTCAACGAGTGCCCTATTGCCCGCAGGCTGTGTTGAGCTCGTCTTCTGGAACACGAGCCAGAAAGTGAAATTGGCATAGGATTGTGCCCACGCAAGGTGGATGCCTAGCCGGAACAAATAGTACAAGTATGTTGCAAAGCTACGCATTCACGATGAGTATTCAAGCATGCAATGACATGAGCAGTTAATATGCGTACCGTTAATCGTATTTAAACGTGACAGGCAAAATACTATGACATGAACATATTCACGTACCGTTAATTTAAATTAAACATGGCAGTTAAAATGCAATAACAGTTAAGAATGCATGGATGACATGAACAGTTAATTCGCGTACCGTTAAGGGAAAGTAAACGTGACATACAATAATGATGAGGGTGACGGACCAAGCTTCGTTGTCAAGCTAGGTCAATGGCGTCTAAACGGCTATCCTTTCACCGTCTAGTCTCTTTTACGCTAAAGCAAGGTAAATGGCATAAGACATGGCCCAAATCAAGAGATGCAAGTTTCACTTGCCTGATACCGGGATTGACGAGCAATGAAGATCGTCACACAAGCTAACTACGGAATGGACCACTGTTATGACAAAACAATCATTAGCGCAATGATTCTAAATAGGTTTCTTATGAGAACCCTAATCATCTAACAATCCATTTTATTAGGGCTTCACAATGTCAATGTGGGTTATGTTAAAACTAAAGGAATCGAGTATTACCGTGTAGGGAACGGGAGAATAACACCGAGCAACCACGGCGACGGAAGAAACGCTCTGGGGAACCTAGGGTTTAGATCTGGAAATGATTGGAGAAGTTTGGAGAAATAGGGTTTTGGGGGATTTTGGGGATTTGATGGAGATTTGGGGAAGATGAGAGGTGGAATGAGTTGAGGGAGGGTTTGGATGATGGAGGATGAGCTTGGGATGAAGGATTAATGGTTTGAGGGAGATGGGGGCTCAATGGGAGAGAAATTAGGGTTTTAGATCGTGAGGGAGGAGAAGAAAACGTTTGGAGGGGTATTTATAGAGTTTGGTGGCGGCTAGGGCAAAACTAGGGTTTCCTGCACTGCTTAGTCGGTCAAAGAACAACTGTTGACCGACTAGTTTGAGATCTAGTCGGTCGGTTGAACAACGCAGACCGACTAAGTGTAAACAGTAACTCCAGTCGAAAACCCGAACTAAGAGTTAGTCGGTCCAAGAACAACTACTGACCGACTAGTTTGAGATCTAGTCGGTCGATGAACGTTCTTAGACCGACTAAGAGTAACAGTAACTAGTGTCAAAAATAGTTGATGAGTTAGTCGGTTAAAGAAGCATTGCCGACCGACTAGTTTGCAACCTAGTCGGTCAACCAACGTTCTTAGACCGACTAACGATAAACAGTAACTCCAGAATAATTTAGAAAGCCAACTAGTCGGTTCAAGAAGGTTTGCCGACCGACTGGATCGTCATCTAGTCGGTCGGTGGCCCTTCTTACACCGGCTAATTAGCACCAAAAGTTCCGATACGGAGCGCGGAGCCCCGGGATCGATTCCTAAGACTCCTATGCTTGATCTAATAGTAAGATACGACCGTTATGGAGCCCGTCATGAATGACTTACTCCGAATTCAACGATCCTAAGGAAGAAACGAGAAAACACGACGAAACGATCGAAAATGAAAGTTACGGAGACGAAAACCACACATGAGGAGAAAATCCACCAAAACATATATTATAATATAATAAATCCATTTACATGAAAACCAGTCGTTACATCCTCCCCAACTTAAGAAAAATTCCGTCCTCTGAATTTCCAAACACTCACGTGACCGGAAACAAAAGTGGGAAACGCTCTCGCATCTCATCCTCATTCTCCCAAGTAGACTCTCCAGGCGAGCCGTGTCGCCACATCACCCTCACAAGATTGACAACCTTGTTCCGAAGCGTTTTCTGACGCCTGTCCAGAATCTGCACTGGATGCTGGTCATACGTCAAATCGGGGCGAACGGTAATCTCCGAAAAATCCACCGCATGAGATGGATCGCCAATGTATCGACGAAGATGCGACACATGGAACACATTGTGAACTCCCTCCAAAGACGGCGGCAAGGCTAAGCGATAAGCTACCTCGCCAACCCTCTCCAAAATGTCAAGCGGTCCAATGTATCGCGGGCTCAACTTCCCTCGCTTCCCAAAACGAATCACACCGCGATTCGGGGAAATCTTCAAGAACACATGGTCGCCCGGCTGAAACTCTAAAGGACGACGTTTAGCATCCGCCCAATGCTTAAAACGGTCCTGAGCAATTCTCAACCTCTCCCGAATGTTCCTGACAATATCCACGGCCTCCACGATCATCTCAGGTCCCAACAGCTCCCGATCACCAACGTCATCCCAACTTAATGGCGATCGACATTTCCTCCTATAAAGAGCGGCGAAAGGCGCCATGCCAATACTCGCCTGGAAGCTGTTGTTGTAGGAGAACTCCACCAAATGCAGATGGTCCTCCCACGAACCCTTGAAATCCAACATGCACGCCCTCAGCATGTCTTCCAAAATCTGAATCGTCCTCTCGGACTGGCCATCCGTCTGCAGATGGTACGCCGTGCTGAAACTCAGACGCGTACCCAAGCTCTTCTGCAAACTCTGCCAGAACTGAGATGTGAACCTCGTGTCCCTGTCCGACACGATGCTCACGGGGACTCCGTGAAGTCGCACAACCTCCTGTACGATTAACGTTACATCACTATCCAAACTAGGAAAAGGAAATAAAAACGGAGGGTAAAAGAATTTTACCTCCATATATCTCCTCGCTAGCGCCTCAGTGGACTGTCCCACTCGGAATGGAATAAAGTGCGCGGACTTGGTAAATCGATCCACGATCACCCAAATCGCGTCATTCTGCTTCGGACTCCGAGGTAGTCCAGCCACGAAATCCATAGTGACGTGTTGCCATTTCCACTCCGGAATCGGAAGCGGTTGTAGCAACCCGGCCGTACGCTGATGCTCCGCCTTCACTTGCTGGCAAACCAGACACTTGGCCACACTCCGAGCCACACTCCTCTTCATACCATGCCACCAATAATTCAGACGAAGATCCTGGTACATCTTGGTGCCACCAGGATGCACAGAATACGGCGAACTGTGTGCCTCCACCATCAACTCCTCTCTAATATCTCCAGCTGGTACACACAACCTGGCTCCAAACCTCAGCGAGCCATCCTCATGAATCAAAAAGTCAGTCCGCAGACCGGCTTCCACCTGCTCCCGAATCCTCACCAGCTTCGGATCCTCAGCCTGGCCAGCCTTAATCCGATCCACGATCGTCGACTGTACCTGCATGTACATTAACGAAGAGGCCTCCCCAGGAAGAACAATCTCAACACCAGACTCGCAAAAATCCTGCTGCAATCTCCACTGCGAGGTCAAAATCATCACCGCTGGAAGCCTACTCAGTGCATCAGGAACCACATTCACCTTGCCAGGGTGAAACTGCAAATCAATATCATAATCCGCCATAAGCTCCAACCATCGACGTTGTCGCATGTTGAGCTCCTTCTGAGTGAAAATATACTTCAAGCTTTTGTGATCGGTGAAAATCTTCACCCTCTCACTCAGCTGGAAGTGCCTCCAAATCTTAAGAGCAAACACAACGGCAGCCAACTCCAAATCATGCGTCGGGTAATTCTTCTCATGAACCTTAAGCTGACGAGACGCATACGCCACAACATGCCCGTGCTGATGCAACACACAACCGAGACCCTTGCCAGAAGCATCGCAAAAGATCTCAAATCCACCGCTGCGATCAGGCACAACAAGAATAGGGGCAGTCGTCAACCTCTCCCTCAGAACACCAAAAGCACTCTCACAATCACCCGACCAAACAAAAGGAACATCCTTCCGCGTCAACCTGGTCATCGGCTCAGCAATACGGGAAAAGTCCTTAATGAATCGCCGATAGTAACCAGCAAGCCCAAGGAAACTCCGAATCTCAGACCCTGACGACGGAACGGGCCACTCTCTGATGGCCCTAATCTTCTCGGGATCCACTGAAATACCATCTCCAGTCACCACATGCCCGAGAAAAGCAACTCTATCCAGCCAAAACTCGCACTTCGAAAACTTAGCATACAAACGATGCTTCCTCAAGATCTCCAACACCGTCCTTAAGTGCGAGGCATGCTCTTCCTCCGACTTCGAATAGATCAGAATGTCGTCAATAAAGATAACGACAAACTTATCTAAAAAGTCATAGAAAATCAGGTTCATCAGATTCATGAAAACTGCGGGCGCGTTAGTCACGCCGAAAGGCATAACCACAAACTCATAGTGTCCATACTTCGTCCTGAACGCTGTCTTCGGAACATCATCCTTCTTCACCTTCAACTGATGGTAACCACTCCTCAAATCCAACTTAGAAAACACCCTCGATCCTCCCAGCTGATCAAAGATATCATCGATGCGAGGCAACGGGTATTTATTCTTGATGGTCACCGCATTCAACTCCCGATAATCCACGTACATGCGACGTGAACCATCCTTCTTCTTCACCAACAACACCGGTGCTCCCCACGGGGACACACTAGGATTGATGTAACCCTTCTGCATAAGCTCATCCAACTGCCTGCGCAACTCCTCCAACTCTGCTGGCGCCATACGATATGGTGCCTTCGAAATGGGCTACGCACCTGGGATAAGATCAATAGAAAACTCCAAAGCTCGATCAGGCGGCAATCCAGACATCTCCTCGGGGAAGACGTCACCAAAATCTCGCACCACAGCTGGCCACTCCAACTCCATCTGCATAGCCACGACATCCACTGGTCTGGCCCGAAATCTGACCGGACCCAGCGAACTGCTACCACGACTGAACTCAAATACCGGATGTCCGGGAATCTCAAACACCACCTTCTTCCTCTGACAGTCAATCGCAGCATAGAAGCTCGCAAGCCAATCCATCCCAAGGACCGCATCGTAATTGATGATGTCGTGGACAATGAAATCAGCTTAAAGCTCACGTCCACAAACCACCAACGGGCAAGAATTGCACCCACGATGCATCGAGACTACACCGTTCCTTGTGACGATATTCCAACTCTTAGGGAGAGAGGACGTCGACAAGGAATGCTTCTCCACGAAGCTCCAGGCCAAAATGCACATCGACGCACCAGAGTCAAAGAGGACTCGTGCAGGAAATGTGCAAATCAAAACCACACCTAGCAACCAATCTAACAATCAAATCCTATTCTAGTAACAAGCATGAGCAAGCAACCAACAAAATCAACAATCAAACTAAGGAAAAAAAATAGCTAGAATGAGCGTTACCTGTAATAACCTCATCCACGGCCATGCTCTCCTCCTCGGACATCAGGAAGGCCTGCCCTCTCGGCGGAACAGCCTGCCGAAAGGCCTGTCTCTGTGGAACAAGAGGCGCTCCACGTCCAACGGGCACAGGAGCTCGCTGCTGCAACGGCTGTGCTGCAATAGGAGCCCGCCAAGGCTGCTTCGACTTCGGACACTCCCTGATGGTGTGGGCAGGATCTCCGCAGACAATGCACTGTCCTAGAAACCTCCTACACTGATCCCTGAGGTGTCCAGTCTTGCCACAGAAATGGCAAGTCTTCAGAATAGGCCCTCTTGGCCTCTTGAACTGCACCGGATGATTAGGCTTGAAACCAGGCCTAACCACCGCCCTGGCCTGCTCCATAGGCCTCTTCCCAGCACCGGAAACATGTCCCTTCCTCTGGTTCAAATTCAACTCTTGCCGCCTCACAGCAATCAGAACCTTCTGATATGTCTCCAGGTCAGAAGAGGTCACAAAGCTCTGAAGCTCCAAGGCAAGTCCCTGAAGAAATCGCTGAGCTTTCTCATCGGCATCTTGCACCATCTTTGGTGCAAACCGACTGAGCCTCGTGAACTCCTGGTGGTACTGATCCACCGACAAGCTCCCCTGCTTCAGATCTATGAAGCGCTGCAGCATCACCTGCCTAGCAGCCTTCGAGAATAACTCTCCATCAAATCTGGACTTGAAGGTAGCCCAAACTATCGGCTCCACCAGCATCTTCTCTTCAGCATCCCACCAATTTCTAGCATTGTCCTTCAGCTGCCTCTTAGCCAGATCAACCCATCCAGCCGGGTTAATCTTCGCCATTGCCAGGTTATCCTCAATGTTCCGAATCCACTCATCGGCAGCCAGAGGACCCTCAGACCCATCAAAATATGCGGGACCCAGCTCCCGAAATTGCTTCGCTCCCGGCTCGGAGCGAGGGACATCTGGAAGTGCCCGGGCAGCTCGAGCAAGTGGAGCATTCTGGACTTGCAGGAGCACGCCCTGCTGCACTTGCATCATCTGAAGCATCATCCGCATCATCTCTCCGTTGGTAGGTTCCCGCTCAGGCTCCTCATCATGAGGGAGCGCACCACTACCCCCACCACGGGTGAATCGCCTTCCTGCCATCTAATGACACAGAAAACGAAGCAGATTAGACTCATAGCTTATGACTCGGATATCGAACTTATTTGTTGGACAATCTTATATTATTATTGTTATCCCTGATAATTGCAGTTACAGAGGGACCTGCATGAGCCACCACTAAAACCTGTCACGACCCGCTTCCCTAAAATGGAGAAGAGACGTGAGAAGGTCCGCTCAGACGTGGAGCTGTGAAGCTGCACGCCTGATAAGCGTCAATTTAGTATAAGCAGGTCCCTGTAATCGCAAAAGGAACAACTACAACAATAATAATAAAGAGACGGATATGAAATACCAATCTCAAAGTTTGTCCACAAAATATTCAACATCACAGAAAAGCCACCAGGCTAACAGGAAAGAGTCTACGGCCCAAAACAAGGCCAAACAAAAGCAACACAAACATAACAGAGTATCAAACTAGGTGCCATGCACCGACAACTAAGTGTTGGAAACAGCATCCTACCCTATGTTTGATGATAACAAACCCTACTGAACTGTTCTAATCTGTTTGTTGAGTGTGTCACAGGTCCCTATAGTCATGATTGCTCAAGTTACAAGTTACATATGCACGTACTCAAGTACGTTGAAATACGGAGCTGAAACTTCATTTGGAATTACACAAGCTAATCAAACGAGAGAGTATAGCTACGAAACTCTACCCTAGAGTTAATCATAGGCTATAAATAGCATGGGATTTTTCTCAGGATTTATGGAGATTGTTTGAAGTCCAAATACGGGGAAATACGAGAAAATACTGAGTATACAAAGAAGAAACTTTTTCTACAAGTGGTGAAATGAGGTGAAACAATTCTCACATGTTAAAATGAAGCTCTGGGATTTTTGAGAATTATTTCAGAATTTTTGGGATTTATTTGATGCCCAAATACACAAGAATACAGTGAAAATACTCAGCAAATACGACATACGGCACTGTTCCCATATACGCTTCATCGCAGAATTTAAATCGGCCGACGTGGCATCATCCTGGCCGTTCATTTCGCATCCGACGATCGATCGAAGCGAGGCGACGTGACCGCTTGTCAGCCGTTCGATCCAGATCCAACGGCCACCAACCACGCCCACGATTCGCAAATGGCGGGCGCCGCTGACTCAGCCGCGGGCGACGTGGCTTAATCTCTGCCGTTGGATCTCCATCCAACGGTTCAGGCGCTGCCGACTTCGAGTCAGCGCTGGCGGGCGGCTCACGTGGGTCCGGGTCGTGAAAGCGGGCGCGGCTGCAGCGACGTGGGCGAATCTCGAGCGTCGATCTGAGAATGGACGGCTGCCGACAGGCCGTAAATTGCGGGTGCGGGTCCCAGCGCAATTAAACCCGCTAAGCCGCCTCGTGGCGGATCCCCTCGCACAGTAACGAGACCCGTTAACTCAATTCTATAAATACCAATGTACATCTCTTCACATTTTCATCAATAAGTGGAGTTCTAGAGATCCAAATTGAGTTCCGTAAGAAGCGTTGCGACCGTGACTTCATCCCCGATGCAGTGATAGCAAGTTGAGCAGCTAGTTCCTCCTGTGCAGAAAATGAGATCACTTTGAGTGAGGAACTTCTACCGACTACTTCCACGGGGACAGCGACTACTTCTTCTACAGACATCCGATCATCATTCCGTAAGAAGCGTTGCGAAGCTACTGATGTGCTGAAAGACGACAACCAGAGAGATCTTCACAAATGAGCTTTCTAAACTCTTGATCTTATTTATTTGTGAAGTTATTAATGTTTTGATCAGCATTTCTGTAATATAATTTCTTCCGTTATTTGGGATTCTGGGAACCAAACTTGTTGGGGCAAGTTGGGTTGGGGAGTGATACTTGTATGTTTCTTTTTGGCTTTGGTGAGCTTGAGTTGGTCTGACAGGTTGGTGTTGGTGCACCAATCTAAGGGAGATTGTAACTTCTTAAAGAAACAGTATAAGTGATTGCTCATTGGGGTGGACGTAGGTCATGGGGACCGAACCACGTTAAATTCTGTGTCTTCTGTGAATGCTTTGATTGTCCAATTCCTAAACTGCATGCTGTAAACTAGGCTTAATTTTTATCTTGCGATAATTTGGTCAAAGGCCTATTCACCCCCCCCCCCCCCCTCTAGGCCTTATTTAGATCCTACAAGTGGTATCAAAGCTCCAGACCTGGCCATTTGAGTCTAGTTCATAATGAATACATATGATTCAGCATTTGCTGAAGGACAGTCTACAGTTAGACCACCCAAATTTAATGGGACTGATTTTGCTTACTGGAAAGCTAGGATGAAAATTTTCTTAGTCTCTTCAGATCTTGAAATTTGGAAAATTGTTGCTAAAGGCTATCACCCACCTACAATCAAAATTGAAGATATTGATGTACCAAAACCAGAAGATAAATGGGATGATAACGATAATAAACTTTATGCTCTGAATGGTAAAGCTATGAATGCAATTATCTGTGCACTTGACAGAACTGAGTTTAACCGTATATCTCATTGTCTTACTGCGCAGGAAATCTGGAACACTCTCGAAGTCACTCACGAAGGAACCTCTCAGGTGAAGGAGTCCAGATTAGCGCTGCTGAGCTCAGAGTACGATGGTTTCCACATGCTACCAGGAGAATCCATCAAGGACATGTACACTCGCTTCACCGACATCGTATACAACTCAAAAGCCTTGGGAAAGTCTTACGACAGCATCGACCTCATTCGGAAAATCCTAAGAGCGCTTCCTAGTTCCTTCCGACCTAAAGTGACGGCCATCCAAGAAGCTAGAGATCTCACTAAGCTGAAGCTGGATGATCTGATTGGGAATCTGTTATCCCATGAGCTGGAACTCAAAACCGTCGAGACAAGAGAAAAAGGTGAGGCTAAACCTTTAAAGACCATCGCTCTCAAAGCCGAAGAAAGTGACAAAGAAGATCTCGACGAGGAACATGCACTGATGGTCAGAGGATTCCGACGCTTCATCAGAACTCCTGCCGGAAAATCTGAAATGGCAAAAAGGTTCAATCGTTTTAATAAGTTTAATCCTTTGAATTCCTCATCTGAACAGAATACTACTAAAAGTGTTCAATGTTTCAACTGCAAGAAATTTGGACATTTCATGAAAAACTGTCCAACAAAGAACGCGTCATCCGAAGCCAAAGGGAAATCATTTGCGGTAACATGGGATGATGACGATGAAGACGAACCACAAGACGAGGTAGCGCAATCATCACTTTGCCTAATAGGTGAAAGCGACACGTACAAGGTAAGAGATGAATTTTCTTTACCAGAATTAATGAACATTTGTGAAAACATGAATTCAGAAATTACTTCTCTTGAATCCTCTATAGAAAATTATAAAGAAATGAATTTCCAACTACAGCAGGAAAATTATAATGTTTTGCAAAATGAAATAAAATTGAAAAATGAAATTGCATCGCTCAAAATTAGCATTGAAAAACTCAAAGGAAAGTCTAGTATTACTGAAGCTATACCTTGTCAGACTTGTGCTTCATTAAAGCTAGAAATTAAGAATGGTAATGAAAAGATTGTTGGCCTAAATAAAAGAATAGAAACTCTCGCTAAAAATGAAGATAATGTTAGAAAGAGTTTTATAAATAAAAGTGTCATGCTAGTAAATGAAAACATCTTTTTGAAATCCAAAGTCTCTGATTTAGAACTGAGTATCAGAAAATTTGGTGTAGGAAGGAAATCACTAGACATCATTCTTGGATACCAGTCAATCAAAAACGATAAACAAGGACTAGGATTTGGAAATGTTTATAATGAAAACATGATAAAGAAAAATCATTACATCAAGAAAAAGAAACGGAACGCCAAATGTTATACATGTGGTTCTTTTGAGCATTTATATAGAAATTGTCGTTATAAGAACCAAAACATGAAGTTCAAACAAGTATGGGTTCCGAAAGGTACTATGACTAACCATTGTGGACCTATTTGGCTACCCAGGTCACACATACCTTGTTCTTCTTATGTGTAGGGACTCAGCGTGGCTAAGGAACAACTGTGTGAGTGGTATTTGGATTCAGGCTGCTCAAGACACATGACAGGGAACATCGACAAGTTCCTTAGCCTCGTAAAGCAAGAAGGAGGAAGTGTTACATTAGGGGACAACGGCAAGTGCAAGGTAATGGGTAAAGGTATTGTTGGCAACAATACTTTTAAAATTTCTGACGTCCTCTGGGTTGAAAATCTCAAACACAACCTCATCTCCATAAGCCAACTCTGTGACAAAGGTATGAAAGTACTTTTTGATGAGAAAATTTGTAAAATTTATGACTCGGTCACAGGTAATACCCTCTTCATAGCCAATAGGAAAAATAATGTTTATACAATAATAATTGAAGAAATGACAATTGCTAAATGTTTGATTGGCAGGGAGGAGGAGGCTATACTATGGCACCGGAGACTATCACATGCCAGCATGAAGTTGCTACATAAGCTGGAGAATAAAAACCTGGTCCGAGGCTTGCCACATCAACAGTACGAGAATGGTAAGTTGTGTGTTGCATGCACAAAAGGTAAGCAAACTAGATCCACTTTTACGGGAATTCGGGAAGTTACCACTTCACGAGTCCTAGAATTGATTCATATGGATTTGTTTGGGCCTACCGATGTTGCTAGCCTCAATGGAAAGAGATTTTGTTTTGTTTTGATCGATGATTTTTCTAGATATACATGGGTTTACTTCTTAGCCAAGAAATCGGATTCCTTTGAAAATTTCCAAAATTTTTGTAATCAAGTTTCAAATGAGAAAAATCTTTCGATTATGAAAATTAGAAGTGATCACGGTGGTGAATTTGAAAACTCTGTTTTTGAAAACTTCTGTTTGGAAAAGGGGATTTTACATGAATTTTCTTCTCCTAGAACACCTCAACAAAACGGAGTGGTCGAAAGAAAGAATCGAACTTTAAAAGAGATGGCAAGAAGCATGCTTAATGATTATTCTCTTCCTATGTATTTTTGGGCAGAAGCAGTGAATACAGCCTGCTATGTTTGCAACAGGGTTATGCTTAGACCTTTAATGAACAAAACATCCTATGAACTGTGGCATGGCAAGACTCCTAACATTTCATATTTCAGAGTATTTGGATGCAGGTGTTTCATTTTAAACACAGGAGATCAGCTGGGAACATTTGAATCCAAATCAGACGAAGGAGTGTTCGTAGGATATTCATCAAGGAGCAAAGCATACAGGATCTACAATAAACGAACCTTAACTGTTGTTGAGTCAATTAATGTGAAATTTGATGAAGCTGAAATAGATCCTTTAAATTGCAGGGAAACTGAAGCTGGAGATACAGATAGGGAAACTACAGAGTCTGAAAACATAGCTGAACCATCTAAAGGCCAAAAGGAAGCTGAACCAGAAGTACCACAAGGAAATAGACTGGAAAGAGGAGAGCTTAGGTTCAATCCACATCATCCACCTGAGCTGATCATGGGGACTCCTACGGAAGGTATACGCACTCGATCCACTTTCAATAACTTGTGTGCCTTATGCATTCATGGTGACCTCATTTCTGAAATTGAACCTAAGAACGTTGAAATTGCTTTAACTGATGAAAGTTGGGTTATGGCCATGCATGATGAGATTAATCAGTTTGATAGAAATAATGTTTGGACATTAGTGCCCCGACCTGATAATTACCCAATTGTTGGCACTAAATGGATTTTCAAAAACAAACTTGATGAATCTGGAAATGTAATCAGAAATAAGGCAAGATTAGTGGCCAAAGGATATAACCAGATTGAGGGAATTGATTGTGATGAAACTTTTGCACCCGTTGCTAGATTAGAAGCCATTAGAATATTGCTGGCTTTTGCAAGTTTTAAAGGTTTTAAATTGAAGCAAATGGATGTGAAAAGTGCATTTTTAAATGGTTATTTGAAAGAAGATGTTTTTGTTGAACAACCCCCTGGTTTTGAAAGTCATAGTTTTCCAAATCACGTTTACAAGTTGCAAAAGGCTTTGTATGGTCTGAAGCAAGCTCCCAGAGCTTGGTACGACCGTCTCAGTTCATATCTTTTGGAAAATAACTTTAAAAAGGGTAGTGCAGACAACACTTTGTTTATCTTGCATGAACAGGATCATTTTCTTATTGTTCAGATTTATGTGGACGATATTATTTACGGTGCTACTAATGATCTTTTATGCCAAAAGTTTGAAAAGGTTATGCAGGATCAATTTGAGATGAGTCTGGTCGGAGAGTTGAAATACTTTTTGGGCTTTCAAGTAAGACAAACTGGAGATGGCATATATGTTTCACAAACCAAGTACATAAAAGAACTGTTGAAGAAATTTGGGATGGAAAATGCAAAGCCAATGCGAACTCCAATGAGTCCGACGACGAAGCTTGAAAAGGATGACAAAGGTATAAATGTGGACCAAAAGCTTTATCGAGGTATGATTGGGTCCTTACTCTATTTAATTGCATCTAGACCAGACATCATGTTTTCTGTCTGTTTGTGTGCACGATTTCAAGCCTGTCCAAAAGAATCACATTTGATAGCCATTAAGAGGATTTTTCGATATCTTATTCACACTCCTACACTTGGACTATGGTATCCCTCTTGTGGTAATCTTAATTTGGTTGGCTATGCTGATGCTGATTATGCTGGTAGTATGATTGATAGAAAGAGCACTAGTGGAACATGTTTTATGCTAGGACATTCATTGGTTTCTTGGTCTAGTCGTAAGCAGAACAGTGTTGCTTTGTCCACTACTGAAGCTGAGTATATTGCCCTTGGCAGTTGCTGTGCCCAAGTACTTTGGATGATGCAAACCCTGTCTGACTACGGCTTGGATCTTAGAAAAGTTCCATTACGATGTGATAGTCAGAGTGCTATAGATCTTTCTAATAATCATGTTCATCACTCTCGGACAAAACACATAGATGTCAGACATCATTTTCTTAGAGATCATTTGGCAAAAGAGGATGTATCCATTGAATATATTTCTACTGATTCTCAGTTGGCGGATATCTTTACAAAACCTTTGCCAGAAGATCGTTTTTGTCGTCTACGTCTAGAACTGGGCATTATTGATTATATTTAGAGTGAAAATATTATTTGGTGTGCTTTTATTGTTTTTGTGTGGTGTGCTACAAAAAGAAAAATAAAAAAAATGAAAAAGAAAAATAAAAAAAATGAAAAAGAAAAATATAAACAGAAAGGGAAAGTGAATTGTCTATCTCCTCCTTTTGCATTTTTTTTTCATCAGAAACAACTTTAAATGCAAAACATATGTCTTATGGATTTTGAATATTATATTCTTAACAATGCTTGCATTCAAAGACTACATGCTTAATTAGGTCATATTCATTAATGAGTAACTAACGTTTTTCATCATCCAATCACACTTACACAGATCAATATGTTTTTTGATATGGATTTGAAATATTGAATAAGAAAAGTGGTTGTTGGTGGACTAATTTATGTTTTAATGGGATATGATGTTTCAAGGCATGCGTAAAAAGAAAAGCTCTCATCAAAATATACGTGTATAAAAAGAATAGCAAGACGAGTGTCTTCAAAATATATACACAGAGCTTCGTATGAAAAATGGATACGATCCATGTCCTTGATACTACCCTTGGACATCCAACTTATGCTATAAATGTCATTTTTTAGCGTTGGTGTTAAGTCCGTCAAGCACTGCCATTTCACATTTAAAAATCCTTTTCGGTCATGTTTGGAATTGGTAACTTGAACTCATATTACATGAGAAGGGGAAACTCAATCTTTGATGTTCATATATTCAGTGGAAAAGATGGTTATGACAGGATGTCTTCCTTATTACCTCTCCATATGTACTAAACATTTGATCATCACACTTGAGCACGGAGATGAATTATGGTAGTTATGACTTAGTGATTATTGCTTATTTATTCATTGTGGTCAAACGATGTATTGCCTTTTGTTTTGGTTTATAATGTTCAATTTTCCATTCCTCATATGTTATTTCATACATTTTTTGATGAAAACAAAGGGGGAGAGAAATATTAAGATTGATCAGAGATAGGGGGAGCATGTCAATAGGGGGAGCATATCATTTTTGCCATTCATGCTCATATTCATGCTTCACACACTCACACACTTCACACATTTTTGATGTAATCTTAATGTCTGGTTTGTTCTCATCAAAAGGGGGAGATTGTTGGAAACAGCATCCTACCCTATGTTTGATGATAACAAACCCTACTGAACTGTTCTAATCTGTTTGTTGAGTGTGTCACAGGTCCCTATAGTCATGATTGCTCAAGTTACAAGTTACATATGCACGTACTCAAGTACGTTGAAATACGGAGCTGAAACTTCATTTGGAATTACACAAGCTGATCAAACGAGAGAGTATAGCTACGAAACTCTACCCTAGAGTTAATCATAGGCTATAAATAGCATGGGATTTTTCTCAGGATTTATGGAGATTGTTTGAAGTCCAAATACGGGGAAATACGAGAAAATACTGAGTATACAAAGAAGAAACTTTTTCTACAAGTGGTGAAATGAGGTGAAACAATTCTCACATGTTAAAATGAAGCTCTGGGATTTTTGAGAATTATTTCAGAATTTTTGGGATTTATTTGATGCCCAAATACACAAGAATACAGTGAAAATACTCAGCAAATACGACAGACGGCACTGTTCCCATATACGCTTCATCGCAGAATTTAAATCGGCCGACGTGGCATCATCCTGGCCGTTCATTTCGCATCCGACGATCGATCGAAGCGAGGCGACGTGGCCGCTTGTCAGCCGTTCGATCCAGATCCAACGGCCACCAACCACGCCCACGATTCGCAAATGGCGGGCGCCGCTGACTCAGCCACGGGCGACGTGGCTTAATCTCTGCCGTTGGATCTCCATCCAACGGTTCAGGCGCTGCCGACTTCGAGTCAGCGCTGGCGGGCGGCTCACGTGGGTCCGGGTCGTGAAAGCGGGCGCGGCTGCAGCGACGTGGGCGAATCTCGAGCGTCGATCTGAGAATGGACGGCTGCCGACAGGCCGTAAATTGCGGGTGCGGGTCCCAGCGCAATTAAACCCGCTAAGCCGCCTCGTGGCGGATCCCCTCGCACAGTAACGAGACCCGTTAACTCAATTCTATAAATACCAATGTACATCTCTTCACATTTTCATCAATAAGTGGAGTTCTAGATATCCAAATTGAGTTCCGTAAGAAGCGTTGCGACCGTGACTTCATCCCCGACGCAGTGATAGCAAGTTGAGCAGCTAGTTCCTCCTGTGCGGAAAATGAGATCACTTTGAGTGAGGAACTTCTACCGACTACTTCCACGGGGACAGCGACTACTTCTTCTACAGACATCCGATCATCATTCCGTAAGAAGCGTTGCGAAGCTACTGATGTGCTGAAAGACGACAACCAGAGAGATCTTCACAAATGAGCTTTCTAAACTCTTGATCTTATTTATTTGTGAAGTTATTAATGTTTTGATCAGCATTTCTGTAATATAATTTCTTCCGTTATTTGGGATTCTGGGAACCAAACTTGTTGGGGCAAGTTGGGTTGGGGAGTGATACTTGTATGTTTCTTTTTGGCTTTGGTGAGCTTGAGTTGGTCTGACAGGTTGGTGTTGGTGCACCAATCTAAGGGAGATTGTAACTTCTTAAAGAAACAGTATAAGTGATTGCTCATTGGGGTGGACGTAGGTCATGGGGACCGAACCACGTTAAATTCTGTGTCTTCTGTGAATGCTTTGATTGTCCAATTCCTAAACTGCATGCTGTAAACTAGGCTTAATTTTTATCTTGCGATAATTTGGTCAAAGGCCTATTCACCCCCCCTCTAGGCCTTATTTAGATCCTACACTAAGCAGCCTAACAAAAGCTAAACGAAGACACTAAGACTGATCCCCAGTGTCAACGTAGTCCTCGATCAACGCGGTTTCTGACTCAGCGTCAGCGAACACCACGTCCTCAGCAAGTAACTCGGGCTCAGGCTCTAACATGTGTCACCCAAAAGAGAAAAGGGGCACATGTCAGCAAGTCGAAAGACTTGGGCAAGGAAACGGAAGAAAGGTAAACTAGCAACCTAGTAGTTAAAGTATGGTGCATGGCAAGTAAAGTAAGGTGGTAACAAGTAAAGTAAAGTAGAGTACAAGTGGCAAGTGGTTGTTGTGACATGTAATGTCAAGTAACAAGTACAAGTACAAGGGATCACTCAACGAGTGCCCTATTGCCCGCAGGCTGTGTTCAAGTATCAAGTACAAGGGATCACTCAACGAGTGCCCTATTGCCCGCAGGCTGTGTTGAGCTCGTCTTCTGGAACACGAGCCAGAAAGTGAAATTGGCATAGGATTGTGCCCACGCAAGGTGGGTGCCTAGCCGGAACAAATAGTACAAGTCTGTAGCAAAGCTACGCATTCACGATGAGTATTCAAGCATGCAATGACATGAGCAGTTAATATGCGTACCGTTAATCGTATTTAAACGTGACAGGCAAAATGCTATGACATGAACATATTCGCGTACCGTTAATTTAAATTAAACATGGCAGTTAAAATGCAATAACAGTTAAGAATGCATGGATGACATGAACAGTTAATTCGCGTACCGTTAAGGGAAAGTAAACGTGACATACAAGCATGATGAGGGTGACGGACCAAGCTTCGTTGTCAAGCTAGGTCAATGGCGTCTAAACGGCTATCCTTTCACCGTCTAGTCTCTTTTACGCTAAAGCAAGGTAAATGGCATAAGACATGGCCCAAATCAAGAGATGCAAGTTTCACTTGCCTGATGCCGGGATTGACGAGCAATGAAGATCGTCACACAAGCTAACTACGGAATGGACCACTGTTATGGCAAAACAATCATTAGCGCAATGATTCTAAATAGGTTTCTTATGAGAACCCTAATCATCTAACAATCCATTTTATTAGGGCTTCACAATGTCAATGTGGGTTATGTTAAAACTAAAGGAATCGAGTATTACCGTGTAGGGAACGGGAGAATAACGCCGAGCAACCACGGCGACGGAAGAAACGCTCCGGGGAACCTAGGGTTCAGATCTGGAAATGATTGGAGAAGTTTGGAGAAATAGGGTTTTGGGGGATTTTGGGGATTTGATGGAGATTTGGGGAAGATGAGAGGTGGAATGAGTTGAGGGAGGGTTTGGATGATGGAGGATGAGCTTGGGATGAAGGATTAATGGTTTGAGGGAGATGGGGGCTCAATGGGGGAGAAATTAGGGTTTTAGATCGTGAGGGAGGAGAAGAAAACGTTTGGAGGGGTATTTATAGAGTTTGGTGGCGGCTAGGGCAAAACTAGGGTTTCCTGCACTGCTTAGTCGGTCAAAGAACAACTGTTGACCGACTAGTTTGAGATCTAGTCGGTCGGTTGAACAACGCAGACCGACTAAGTGTAAACAGTAACTCCAGTCGAAAACCCGAACTAAGAGTTAGTCGGTCCAAGAACAACTACTGACCGACTAGTTTGAGATCTAGTCGGTCGATGAACGTTCTTAGACCGACTAAGAGTAAACAGTAACTAGTGTCAAAAATAGTTGATGAGTTAGTCGGTTAAAGAAGCATTGCCGACCGACTAGTTTGCAACCTAGTCGGTCAACCAACGTTCTTAGACCGACTAACGATAAACAGTAACTCCAGAATAATTTAGAAAGCCAACTAGTCGGTTCAAGAAGGTTTGACGACCGACTGGATCGTCATCTAGTCGGTCGGTGTCCCTTCTTACACCGGCTAATTAGCACCAAAAGTTCCGATACGGAGCGCGGAGCCCCGGGATCGATTACTAAGACTCCTATGCTTGATCTAATAGTAAGATACGACCGTTATGGAGCCCGTCATGAATGACTTACTCCGAATTCGACGATCCTAAGGAAGAAACGAGAAAACACGACGAAACGATCGAAAATGAAAGTTACGGAGACGAAAACCACACATGAGGAGAAAATCCACCAAAACATATATTATAATATAATAAATCCAGATACATGAAAACCAGTCGTTACACACATGAACAGAGAAGACATTGACAGACATTGTCAATCTTCCAGTCCAGTCCACTCAGCGACCAGGCAAAGAGTTGATGGTCGACGTCCAAGTCAAAGGACGTGATGATGTACATGTTCAGGACCATGAGCAGACACCCGGTCTATCTCAGGTACGTGTTGACACCTATGCAGGTGATGATGGAACACGAAGATCTAAGAGGATGAAGAAGGTGCCAGAGAAATTTGGAGCATGGGACTATGCAGGATATTCTTTCGATGACATGGCGTCATACGCACTCAACCTGGAGCATGAGGAGCCGACGACATATGGTGGAGCCATAGACTCAGGTGATGTCGCTCAGTGGCAAGGAGCTATGGAGGAGGAAATGGAGTCCCTTCACCGTAATGACACCTGGGAGTTGGTGCTGTTACCCAGCGAGAAGCATGCCATTGGATGTCGTTTGATCTACAAGGTATAGGAAAGCTCAACCCAAGATGGCAATGATGACAGGTACAAGGCAAGACTGGTGGATAAGGGATTTGCACAACGGAAAGAAGAGGACTTCAATGAGATATTGTCGCCGGTTGTGCGACACACATCCATTCGGGTGTTGTTGGCACTAGTTGCTAGCATAGACATGGGCTTAGAGCAACTCGATGTCAAGACCGCCTTTCTGCATGTAGATCTTAATGAAGAAATCTATATGCTACAGCCTGAGAGGTTCAGAGTTGAGGGGAAAGAAAATCTGGTATGCAGATCGAAGAAATCGTTGTACGGGTTGAAGCAGTCACCTAGGCAGTGGTACAAACGTTTTGATAGCTTCATGATCGGAGTAGGCTTTAAGAGGAGCATCAAGGATCAGTGTGTGTATGTGCGCACACTTGAGAATGGCTTGAAGATCTATTTATTGCTTTACGGTACGACATGCTTATTGCTTCTAACAGAATGTCTGAGGTGAAGAAGCTGAAGGCGAAGCTTGGACAAGAGTTCGACATGAAGGACTTAGGGCCCGCAAAGAAGATTCTCGGACTGGAGATTTTCCGAGATAGAAAGAAGTATGAGCTCAGATTGTCACAACATGGGTATATTCAGAAGGTGCTAGTCCGTTTGGGATGGAAAGCGCAAAGCCCGTGACAACACCTTTAGGAGCTCACTTTCAACTGTCGGCGACACAGTCACCAAGCACCGACGATGAGAAGAAGTACATGTTTCAGGTGCCATATGCAAGTGCAGTAGGGAGCTTGATGTACGCGATGGTTTGCACGCGTCAAGATATTGCACGGGCCGTTGGGGTGGTTAGCAGGTATATGGCCAATCCATGCAAGGAGCATTGGTAGGTCGTCAAGTGGATTTTGAGGTATCTGCTAGGCACAGCTAGTGTCGGGATTCTCTACGGGAGAGGAGACGGAAAGGTGCTAACAGGATACTGTGATAGCGACTATGCAGGAGATAGAGACAGGTGGCGATCTGTCGTGAGGTATGTGTTCACCTTGGGCACTGCCGCAGTATCGTGGAGGTCGGTCTTACAGTCTGTGGTTGTGCTATCGACCATAGAGGCCGACTTGATTGCAGCGGTGGAAGCTGTAAAGGAGGCAAAGTATTTGAGGAGTCTGCTTAGATATTTGGGGGTACTGCAGAGTTCGTCACAAGTGCATTGTGATAGCCAGAGTGCCATTCATCTGGCAAAGCACTAGGCATACAGCTCGAGGATGAAGCATATAGAGGTGCGAGATTCCTTCTTAGAGTTGGAGAAGAAGGAAATAGAGCTTTAGAAGGTCCCGACTGAGAAGAACCCCGCAGACATGTTTACTAAGCCAGTTCACGTCGTCAAACTCCAGGTGTGCCTGGAGTTGATCTCCTTGTTGGCTTAGGTGGCGCCGGAGGGCGCGTATTCCGAGAAGATGATGAAACTCAGAGAGAGGGTCATGGCGTGCAGCGTGGATGGGTAGCAGCATTGGTGATGAGATTTGAATCAAGGTAGACTGTTAAATTTTGTGATTCAAGTCTCATTCACAGTTTCCCAGTCTACTCGATCGAGCTGTCCCAGTCGCTCGACCGAGCTATAGGCGCGGAGCAGAAACGGCAAGCAGAGTCATGTTTAGCTTCACTCGGGCACTCTACAGCTCAGTCGAGCTGACTGCTACTCGGTCGAGTAATGGACTACTCGATCGAGCTACAGAGGACTCAGATGGACTCAAATTACAGAGAGTTGGCTGTTTTGAGAGAGCTCTGCAGGGAATGTCAACTCCGTCGAGCTGACTTGCTCCTCGACCAAGTGCACTCGACTTCCACCCAGCTGCTGAAGAGGCACGTATCAGCTTGGTCGAGCAGACCGAGCAGTGATCCTGCTCGGTCGAGCAGCGCATGGGGCCAGCAGTTTAGCCGACGGTCAGGATTGTTTTTCCCTTGTTTTTGGGGGCCCTATTTAAGCCTAATTGTTGTTTCGGATTAGGTTAAGGCCTATTTTTTAGATCTGGAGCTTTTGGGAAGGAGTAGCCACCGCCATTGAAGAGTGTCGTCGCGAGATTAGGGTTTGGAGATTGAGTGTGAAGTTGAGTGATTCTCTTCATCTTCTCCTTTTGATTTCTTCTTCCTTGAGTGAGGGATTGTGCTATTGTCCAAGTTATTACTCACGTGAGCGGAAGATAGATTGTAACTCTATTGTTGGATCTATCTGATAGTGGAATCGTATTGGAATTGCTGAATGTAGGTTGTGCGCAACCGAACTAGGGTAAATTCTCTTGTGTCTGCGATTGTTTTGGATTGTTGCTATTATTCGTTTGATGCTTCTATTTGCAAGGCCGTATGGATTTTGTTGTGTGAATTGGGATTTAATATTTCTAGTCCTAGATTCATGATCAGTTTGTAGGATTGGTTTCCGTGTGAATCTCAATTTGATTTGGTAGAATTCCCAATAGTATCGCTATGGAATTGATCTTAGTATTTAACCAAATTATGCTATTCCTATCACCATTACCATTACCAGATAGTGAAGTTATCAAAGCTGTGGAGATAAGAATCCAATTTAGGATTTTAGTTGAGGTTTTTTATTTTATTTAATTTATTTGAGTCTCTTTTTAATTGTTACTTGTGTCCTTAGTATGAATTTTGAGTCTTTTAGTAACTTTCTTATTTTTGATATTTTTAGTCACGTATATAAGATGTGTTATGAGATGAATTAAGTTGTAAGCTTATTTAAAGACATCAAACTTATTTTCTTTTCACTGAATAGAAGAAATTGAGTAAAATTTCCTGCTTCAGTATAACTTCATGATTCTCATTATGCATATGCCATTGTGTGAAAATATATTAACTTCCAAGTCAAAGATTGATTTGGAGGTTGTAAAAAAACTTGTTCCGATTGTTTTATATATAAAGGTTGAACACTTTCTTCCAATATTATCACACCCCTACTATTCTATAATGGCACCATTTTCCAAGCTATTACTACATAGCACATTAAATTATTGACAATAGAAAGAATGGTGTTTCGCTAAGGGAGCTGGAAATGTTAGTTGTGCCCGGGTGTTGTTTAATCAACGTAGCCAAAAAGATTTGGTTTGTTTTTTCATGTTTGTAATTTGATTTCCGATGAAAAGCTGGCCATGGTGATTCATGCGGGAGTTTTGAAAGCTGGGTTTGGTGCCAATTTATTTGCAACTGATTGCTTGATTAGTTCATATTGCAGAAGCGGGAAGATTTCTTTGGCTAGATATGTTTTTGATGTGTGTTTGTGTAAATAATTGGTCTCATGGAATTCGATGCTGAGTGTGTATGTAGATTCCGAACAGTTAGTGGAGGCCCAGAAGCTGTTTGATGAAATGCCCAACAGAGATTCTTTTTCTTTGGCAACTTTGATGGATGGGTATGGGAAGCAAGTTGGAAATGTTAGTCATGCCCGAGAGTTGTCTGATCTAAGTAGCACGAAAGATTTGGTTTGTTATTTTATCCTCTTTTTAGTCATGCCCCATTTTTTCATGTTTTTAATTTGAAGCTATGCCTATGCCCCCTTTTTTCATGTTTTTAATTTGAAGCTATGCCCTTTTTTCGTGCTTTTAATTATAACATAGCGGACTCAGCATCTAATTGATAAAAGAAAAACGTCTTGAAAAATATGAATTGTCTGATCACACTAGTAAATGTTGTGATTTCAATTAGCATTTTTAAATTGACATGGATACCTTAATCTACTTAAAATATTTAGTTACAAATGCTTCTCTTATTCCCTTAAATTTAAAATATTAATTAATTTTTGGCTTGTTTTGACGATTATATTTTTAAACTTTTGTTTTTTTGCAAATTAACTATGTAATCATCGTCAGTTTCTCGTTTATATCTTCGTTAATATGTGAACGATTTTGTGTTTAATAAATGCATTGAGAAAATTTGTTGCTTGTTTAAAATAATTCAGTTTGAATCTTCGTAACTTATTTTTGTTCTCATGCAATTAAAACTTGTTTTTGTTTTCGACTTTCTTACTTGATCCCTAATACATATGTTACATGGGGTTTGAACAATGAATTGCACATCTATTTTATTATTCACTTCGTCACCTCAAATATACTTAAATGTAATGGAAAACCCCATCATTTATCTCTTTGGATTCGTTGACTTCAACACCATTGCATCTATGTACTTTACGAACACAGTATGTACGCCTTCCTGCAACTCTGAAACCTCCCCCCCCCAAAAAAAAACACCACACAAAAAAAGATAAGAAAAACAAAAAAAAGTGACTCTCCATGGAAACATGTATGTTATGTTGGAGTAAATGCACAATAGTATCTTTTCCCACAAAAAGAAACAGAACTAAATCATATTGTGATAAAATAAGACCTGAATATGGAAAGGAGGTGTGGAATAAAATCTGGAATGTTTGAGAAACAACATCACACCCTGCATTTCAAAACAGCACTCCTAGTCGTATGCAGTTCACAGATGAACTGGAAAATGTGTTGTGTTGCTGTGTATAGTTCTTTTTGTAGAAATACGTTTCCTCATTATATTGTATTAAACTGGAACAGTATAGAAATCTATTAAAAGTAAGTGTTGCAATATATTTTGATTCATCTCAATCCCAAAATTTTATTATTCTTCTGGGCCATATATTTAAGACTATATTTAAAATTTTGGCCATTATCTATACTGTTGTGTGTCATTTCTAAATTATGATCTATACTGTTCCATAGTCTTAATTAATTCTGGGCCATATAGAAATCTATTAAAACTGGGCCATATATTTTGATTCATCCCACTGTGTATAGTTCTTTTGGGATTGTGGAGTTGGAATGAAAAGGTGGAAATGGGATGAGTTGGAGGGGAGAGATAGAGAGAGATGAGAGAGTGGGGCCCACCATTCCTAAGGATTCCATTGTATTCCAAACAAAAAGCTTGGAATACAAAAGTGCTCATCATTACCAAATTGGAATAGCCACGTAGGATTCTATTCCACGCCCAAAAGAACAACCGCTTGGAATACAACCTTGGAATATGGTGAATAGTGCATGAACAGTGACATTATTCTTATTCCCGTCCCTATTCCGCGCAAAAGAACAGGCCCTAAGACTATGGAAAGGAAATGACATACAATGGCTGCTATTCTCCTAGGGAATAATTTTTTATCATCGTGTCTTTTCGAAATTATGATCTGGCCAAGTTAATAGCTGATAATTTTTTGCTTTTATTTTTTTTCCTCTCCTTTCCTTTTTTTAAGGTGCTTCTTATTTCAACAGAACGTAAAAAGGAAATTAATTTACTAATGTTGAAGGATTTTAGAGAAGAGAGTAAACAATCTCTTATTAGGAGTAGCCATGGCACAAGCCATGGCTCTCTATATATTCAATTTAGGGAAAATAGGAGTCCAATGGACTCCCCACTAACTTAGTGGGGAGTAATGGTGAGATGTTGAGGGGGGAGGCCAAAGGCCTCCCTCAACTCACAACACTCCCCCTCATCTCTCCATTACCTTGGGTTAAGCATATGAATACTTCAGGATTCAGTATGCTAATGGGGTGGATACTTCTGGATCCAGAGCCACTGTGGTTGCCTCGTTAAAACCTTAGCTGTGGAAACCCCAGTGGGAAAAACAGCAGCTTAAGGGAAAAGAGTACAACTATCGAGGGACTCCCCCTGATCTGTACAAGCTTCAGGCTTGCAGATCTCCTATGTATCTATACAATCATCTCCTATTCATCTATACATCCATCATGTTCTGAAAGAAAATACAATCATCACTCATCTATACAAGTTTCACTCATCTAGCTGCTATAGTAAAGCAGTGGTGTTCTGGAGTGGAAAGCTCTTCGAAGTTTGGTAGATGACGCCACTAAATTATTCATTGAATCAGTCTTCAGTGTGTCTACGAGGTACTGCTGGACCTGGCTGAGCATTTCTAATACTTGCTTCTTGGATGATGAGCTTCTCAGAAGATGTAGACATTGGAGGATGATGTGTAGATATTTAGGAGGTGGCCGGCCTATTGTGTTTTAGTCATTGCGATGATCTTTAAACCTGCATATGCGATATATATTCCTTGACCCTTGGAAGTTGCGTAGAAGCAGCTTATCCTTGGTCTAGTGGTGCTCTCCAGGGCAACACTTTATCTGGTTAACAACTTTACTGCAGACGTTCTATCAAAGACACGTGCAGTTGGCCAGATAAAGAAGTGTAACAAGTACACTAAAGCTAGGCTCTTCGGGACCTAGGATGTCCTCCCCCTCTTCCAGCTACTGGAAGGTGTTATAAATAAGCATACATTTTTAATTGGATGCAAGTGGACATCATTCTTCATATACTCCAGGTGTATGAAGGATATTAAAGGATTCCACCACGAAGGTGTTAAATATATAAGCCGAGATAATACCTTGTTATACCAAGGTTTTTCACTTACAAGATATGCTTAAAGCTATCAGATTTCTAAATGGTCTCTGCAGGAGATCCTATTAGCTTTAAGTCGACCACCTATACGGCGAATATCACGAATCCTGTCAACGATCTTTAGAAAAAGATACACATGCAGAATATTGTTTAAGATCAACTAATGATCTTTGTAGCCTTTATGGAGAAGACGTTTCTACGTCTCTCTTTCATCTCTGGGGGTAGAGTATACCCTTCTGGAAGTTTTATATAGATCTCTATATTTATATTGCCGTATATATATGCAGTCACAACGTCCATGAGCTGCATGTATTGGCTTTTTCAGAGAAGTTTAGGCTTAGTAGGAAAATGATCACATTTCCTTCATTTCAATTTCTTATGAAATCCAACTTATATTCCACAGGTTTTACACATTCAGGTGTATGGACTACTGGTCCAAAGACTTTGCTTTTCAAGAGTGAGTCCATCTCTACTCTTATTGCCTCGTCCCACTTTGGCCAATCTATGTGTTTACGCTATAGAAAAGTGGGTAGACGTCATCGTCGTATTCAGCGACGTGAACGGCAATAGCGAAAGCAAAACCGTCGTCGACGACTGTGCTATATCTGTCCAGTACCTCTCCAGTACGTACGTAATATGATGATGTTTCTCATGTTGTTTCCTCTGCAGGGGAAATTAGGAGGGGAGAGGTTGCTGGTCTGAGCTCAACATCCTGTGGTTGGATCATTTTGATATATCTAGGAATCTTCCTATTTTGAGGAATTTTATATTTTGAACCTGGCAGGCGTCCTCTTTTCAATTGAGGTACGGCCAATTCTGTTGCCGGTGGATTGCATCCATCTTTGGGAATGTCAATCCTAGCTGGCGTGTTGGCAGCGGGGACGTGTGAACGAACAATCTTCTGGTTGTCCGCAATTTTATCCGGCAATTGATGTACTTTAGTCTTAATGTGAAGGATCTTCTGGATCTCAACTTCACACAGAAAATGTCACGCCCTGCTTCCCAAAACGACGGAGGCGAAGCGTGACTAAGGCCCGCTTAGGCCAGAGCTGAGAAGCTCTGACCCAATAAGCGTCTGTATGGGTACCATTTTAAAAGTTTCAGGTTCTTGCATTAATAAAGTTTGAAACAACAGAAAGTACAGAAAGGAAGTTGCATTCATTAAATTAGAGGTATAATACCCAACGAGTACAAAGTCTAAAAAGAAGCCTAAACGTGGCAGCAAAAGATTTAAAAGCAAACCTAAAAGCAGTAACCTCTGAAAGTGACGACTAAAAAGACCTCTAGGTCTGGTCCTCGTCGGGCACGCACTCTGGGTCGACGTCCTCGGCTCCTCGTACTCCAGTTGGTCTGCCTCGTCCACGAACTCTGGCTGAACACCTGACGTACAGCACCCAAGAGAAAGGAACTGTACGTCAGGTAAAGTCTATAAGAAGGGTTAGACTTTACTGCAAGTGCACCGAACTTTAAACAACGGTTTACTGGTTGATTAGCATGCTGAGGTTCTTTTACACAACAATTTACTGGTTGATTAGCATGCTGTGGTTATAACAGAGTAACACAAAAGGAAGTAACGCAGCAGGAAAGTAAAACGAGTCAGGTAGTAGTCATAGCGTGTGCTACCAACTACGGGACTAGCCTACAGGTGTCATGACAAGTCGGGACGTGACGGGACAAGACGAGACAAGACAAGTGAGACACGAAAGGGTTCACGCCTTACGGTTCGAGGGGGATCAGACCCTCTTTCCGTGCGCACGCTCAACCCAACCCCAAACCCCAAGGAAGACAAGACAAGACAAGACAACTGTACAAGGGATCACTCGCTCTAGCTTGGCGAGTGCCCTATTGCCCGCAGGCTGAGAATCGGTACAAGGGATCACTCTCTCTAGCTTGGAGAGTGCCCTATTGCCCTCGGGTTGTGTATCAGTACAAGGGATCACTCTCTCTAGCTTAGAGAGTGCCATATTACCCGCAGGCTGTGAATCAGTACAAGGGATCACTCGGAGAGTGCCCTATTGCCCAGCGAGCTGTGCAAGATGGGACGGGACGTGACAAGACAGGAAGGGTTATTCTAGGGTGTCCACACACACGCACACACATGATAGCCCTATGATGTCAAAAGTTGTTGTTGTCAGGCTCAGACTTCGTCGTCAAGTCTGAGCCGTCAGGAGTCGTCCCGGGCGCTATCATTTCACGTCCGGTTCTTTTTGTTCACAGTTAACAATTCTAACCAACTAAGGCCTAAACACGGCCCAAAAGTGCAAGTGGATACACTTGCCTGTGGTGGCGAGTGTGTCGTCTGTCCGGGCGTCTCGTCCAGGCGTCGCGCCGCGGAAGTCCGTCTGAAACAGTGTCACGGCGACGATGTCAGGTCGCGCTTTTAGTAAATCCTATTTAGGTTCATTTCTAGGTTGTCGGGACTACCCTAATCGTCAAGTCACAATTTTGCTGTTTTGCCCTATTCGACGATTCTATCCTATGTGCACATTCAAAAAGTTCATTCGTCGATATTCTAGATTTGTACAACGTTTTAAAAGAGCGAAAAGTAAATTTAATTCTAATTTGTCGATTTTTAGTTTAGGGTTCGATTCGCTACGGTGGGGGTTTCTACGAGTTAGGGGAAACCAACCTGAATGATGATTAACCGTGAATCGGGCGTCAGGTCTGGAAACGGTGGCGGTGCTTGTGTCCCCGACTGCGGGTAGCACAGTGAAGGTCGTCTCGGGATCGCCTCAGGATCGTAACGGCTGCGGGTAGCGCAGCTGAGATGTCACGGCTACGAGACGTCGTCGCGATTGCTTCGGTTGCGGGTAGCGCAACGAAACGTCTCAGGCCGCGGTAACGGTAACGGATCACGATACTGGAAGATCGTGAGTCCTGCGGTGTCTACGTTGTCTCGACTACGGGTAGCGTAGTGAGACTCGTCCGGGCAGCGGACGAAGTGCGGCAGCGGGTACGGTCAGTCTGTCGGCAAGGGTCGGGGTCAACAGAACAACCGTGCCTTGAGAAGGCGTCGGAACAAAGTAGTCGCGGCGGCTCGAAGGAACAACAGCAGTCCTCGGGCTGTTGCTCCCGCTGATCTTCACGCAGAGCGGCCACCGACGGTCGGGGCTCTGCGCGGTGGCCACAGGCGGCACAGTGGCGGCGGGAGAGCGCAGAGGACGCTGCGCGACCCGCGGGGTCATGGCGACAGGGGAACCGCGAGAGCGGTGCTCGGGGTCGTTGTACGGGAATCGGGGCGACGGTTGATGCGAAGGCCGCGGAAGACAGAATTGCAAGGGGATGAAGATGCTTTGTGTTGTCACGGCCTGAGGAGGTTGGCCGGACGGTGTCAGGACAGGCAACAACGGCGGTGGGATGCGGTCGGCCTCCGGTGATCGGGGCGACTGGGGGTCGGAAACGCAGCGGATCTCGGCTGTTGCTGCCGCGTGGGGGAAGAAGAACCGCCGGACTGGGGCGGCCGTGGGCGAAGACAGGCGTCGCGAGGGGAGATGCGTCGGTCACGGATTTTGAGAGGAGGCGGCGGCGCTGAAGGCGGTTTGCGGCGGTGGATCATGGCGGTGGATCAGCGAGGCGTGGCGGAGCGCGGTGGGGGAAACGATGGCGGGCGACGGAGAGGGCCGGAGGCTGATGGGGAGAGGGAAGGCGGCGTCGCGGGCTGCGACGAGCTGTCACGGCGGCGATCGGGGCTCGCGAGGTGGCCGTGGCGATCGGATCTCGACGGGGGCTCGTAAATCACGGCGGCGTTGCGCTGATGACCACCGACGGCGAGGCGTTTTGAGCGTGAGGGAGAGGGGAGATGCGGGTGTGTTCAGGCGGCCGCGGGGAGGCCGGTGGCGAGATTCCACCGTTGATGAGAGTTATCGGGGAGAGAGAGGGGAAAAAATTGGGGATTTGATTAGGGGGCCGGCGGCTGAGTCTTTAGGGTTAGGGTTAGGTTAGGGTTTAATATTGTTTAATAATAAGGGGTTTGCTAAATAGTCCTATGTTATGAGTTGAATGGGAGAGGGGTATAGGGATGGAGGGGGCATATGTTTGGATAAGTCTAGGGGAGATTAGAAAATCAGTTAAGGAAGGATTTTAAAACGATTTAATCAAGATATTTAGCCAGATTTGGCTAACAATTTCGAAATTTGAATTTGATTGGGGAAAAAATCGACGGTCGAGGTTAATCCGGGCGATATCTCTCAATCCGGGTGTCAGAAAAATAATCCGAAAATACCGGGGCGATCGTGGAGACGAGACGCACAGATCTGCAGAGCCCGATCGTGCGTAACGCCTACTAAGAATTTACGTAAAATTGGAAACGGTGTTTTGAGTCAAATGACTAAAATGCCCCCAATCGTTCAAAGTCGTTTTGCGAGAAAACGAGCCATGAAACGACGTTCCTGAAAATTACGATAAAGTCCAACACTCCGAAACGATTGCAACGGCATGCCACATCGCATATGCCGAAGCTCAGAAATAACCAAATGAAATACGTGCACGATAAAGCACGTGCACGTAGAAAATACGAACGGTCGGAAAGCGGCCGTTACAGAAAAAGTATGCGGATCATAACGAGATAAGGACTTTTGTGTCCCATGATATGGTCTCAGAAGCTTCAGGCTTCTTTAGACTGCGTGCCTATTTCAATGAGATTATGCTCATCAAATTCACATTTATCAAGACTTGGTGGTAAACCATAAGCAAACAGCATCAGCAATAAGATATGGCAACAAACGGGACGTATCGTGATAAGCGATGCGGAATGAAGTGTGATGGTCCCTAAACATCAACAGGCAACTGCGATTTTACATTGGACGTGAAATCCATTGGAGTCTCTTTACCAGAGACTCTGCTAACCCGTTATGAGTTTGAACATGTTGCAGGATGTTCAATTTTAATGTCAGTTGCTTGGCAGAAGTCTTGAATGATATGTGTAGTAAATTCACCCATATTATAAGCTTTTGAGAAAGCTAAGTTGCGAGTGAATTAAAGGCACACATAAGACCATCTAGTAGATGCATATATCAGTACAGTAATGAAGTACCGAAAATGGGCCATTTGCGGGGTGAATAGGCCCGCAAAAGGTCACCATGTATTCTATCAATGAAGCCAGGAGACTCTAAACCCACTTTCAGGAGGGAAGGTCTCTCTATTAGTTTTCCCTTATGACAAAGGGGGACAAGGAAACTCAACCTTTTGAAGAATCTTCAGGTTCTCCAATGGATTCATTTGATGATGCGTCCATCATTGCTGATCCAGGATGACCAAGTCCATTTTGCCAGAGTTAAAAATTATGGCAAAGAAAGGCACTTCTGGTGCTCAGTCGAGTTGGCTTTCTATAGGATGAATATCTGTAATTATAGGGGCCCGACGGGGGTCAAATGAAATCGTAAGTAGATGGTCTTCTGGCCATTCTCTTGACGAGTTACATATTGATATTCAATATATATTATCCACAATTTTCAAGTTATTTTCTTTAAAAGAAATATCCTTGAAAATTGGAGATTTCATATACGTTTAAGAGGAGAATTTGCATCTTATAGTCTCGTTGTATGTGGGAGCAATATCAATGCTATACACCAGTGCAACGAGGCACTGTCCACAATATTCCATACTTCATCTATAAGTAAAACAAAATTTTATTTAAGTCAATGAAAAAGACATTCAAAATAAAAGTTCGTACATTCAAAATAAAAGTTCGCAAATTAAAGATGAAGCAACATTGAATTTTAAATGTATAGATAAAAGATGAAGCTTAATGGAGCAGGTCGTCATTCTCGAAGTCATTTGCAGTGAACATCATTGGTGGCTGAACAGCCGCCAAGTTTGTTTCAGGCAGAGACTTCTGGCTCGCCTGATATAGTTCCTGGAGGTGGCGAGAAGTGCGGCAGATTCTGGACCAATGGCCAGTCATGCCGCATCTATGGCATTTATCCTCCCAGTTCTTCTTAGGAAGTGACACTTGGTCAGTGTTCTTTTGCTTCCATATGAAGTTACTCTTTCCTGTATTGTTGTTGTTGGACGGGGGTGCTGCTCCTCGTCCATTCTTCATCACAGCTTTTCCTTTGTTATTATTAGCCTTCTTCTTGTTTTTTCCACTTCTGGGGAGAAACGTGGTGGGCTTCAGGGATAGGGGCAGTGCCGGCTGGACGTAAATTATGAGTGGCTAGCAGTAAGTCTCGATTCTGCTCTGTCCTAAGTAGGCATGAGATCAGATCAGAGAATTGTGTGAAGTTGCGTTCACAATACTGCTGCATGAGGATTGCATCTTTCTCGTGAAACGAGGTAAATGTCTTTTCCAACATGCGTTGTTCTGTCACTTCTTCACCGCACAACTTCAGGCGTGAGGTGATGTTATGAAGTGCAGAATTATACTCAGCGACGGACTTATAGTCCTGAAGTGTGAGGTTTTCCCACTCATAGATGGCACGCGGTAATATAATATCAATTTGATGTTTATATCGTGCCTCCAGCGCTGTCCACATGTCCTTTGGGTCCTCAACCATTAAGTATTCGGCCTTTAAGGTCTGATCTATATGTTTCCTGATGTAGATTATGGCTTTCGCCTTATCTACGTCGGATACAGTAGTTGAAGTGCTGCTGCTGGATGCATCAGAACCATCGGCCGCTGCTGGGGCCAAGGAAGGAGCCAAAATGGACCCAAGGAGGGCCATCGAACGCAAGTGGAACTTCAGGTCCACTCGCCAACTCAGGTAATTCTTCCCTGAAGAGTCAAGGACTTCGAAATCGACGCTTGCCAATTTTGCCATTTTATCTACGCAATTTAAAATAAGCATGAATTAATTAAAATTGAAATTCACGCATAACAAATAAAGTAAGCAAAATGTGGGGATCGGCCAGATACCCAAAAATGTACAAAGCCCAAAGTCCGAATATACAGTCCATAAAGAAAAGAAAAATACAACCTGGAAACCCAGAATGGATCCCTATATTTTCAAATTTACGACGTCGTCTTCATTTTGTCGGTACACCGGTCTTTGGCAAAAATACATATAATCCTCACTAACAAATTCTCTCAAAAAAGAAAATTAAATTGCAAGGAATTTAAAGGGTATCAAATTGGCCGATCCCAAAAATCACATTTTAGCTTACATAAACATTCACGCAGTTTATAAATGCTACAGGCACAAAATAAACAACCACGCATGTAAATAACACAGGCATATAAAATATGGAAAAATAGAATATAAAATATAATTATCTCTCGGACCAAGGAGAGACGTCATACACCGTTAGGTTAGTTTACTAACGGCAGAGCGGTCGCAGGATCCTTAAGATAATTATATTTTGAAAAAAAAATCCTAATATTCCATAATTTAATAATAATGCAATAGTGTTATAAGTTAAGCAATATGAGAGGACAAGCCCATAACAAAGAAATAAAATAAATTAATAATTTGAATGGGGCTGCATGCCCATAAAAATAATCTGTGTAATATTTCATTTATATTTGGGCTACAGGCCCATTTGCCAAAAATCAACAAAATATTGCAATAAAATCTATTAGGCTTCTGGCCATAAGAAGTCAAATTTAAAGAATTGTTAACATTTGGGCTGCATGCCCATTGTTGAAATTTTAATTAACACATTAAAATTGCAATTGGCTTTACTGGGCTTCAGGCCCAATGTTGGTAGTCAAAAATTAATAATTAAGCTAAATGGGGCTGCTGGCCCATAAGACTTAATTTCATTTGTTAGAAATGGGCTGCAGGCCCATCAAACAGGCTTTCTTATTAGTTATAATTTAAAAGAATATAGTGTTATAAACGGGCTTTGGAGGCCCAACCCGTTAGTGGGTATCCACCCATTATGTAACCCTATTACTATAAATACAGGGCTACGGGGTTCCGTAGCCGCCATGGTTTACAACACGTTATCAGCACGCTCGAAGCTGAGCCGAACCTCTGCCGACGGACGAATCGCGACGCGAAAGGGCTTCCTTCACCGAACGTCGCTAGATCCGGCGGGTAGGATCTAGAGGTAACCTTTATCTTCTAAATCTAAATTTTTTTTTCATGCGCATGATAATGAATCTGTGATTTACTTTAAATTAGATCTATCTCTCTGCTGCTCAGATCTATATGAAAAATCACATTTTTAATATATCTCTCTTTTCAAAAAAGAGTTTTTATATAATTTTTTGATGAAAAATCAATTTTTTACGATGAAAACGTTGTTTAGAAGACTAAAAATAGTTCCTTTTTAAATAAAAATCCTATTTTTATGAGCTTCTTCCCCAAATCTTCAAACCCTATATGGGATTTTTCGTCGCTACGCGGCTAGATGCCATGAACGCGCGAAACCCCCTATTCGATCTCCCCGCCGCCAGAAGCGGCGTCGCGCCGCTGCCGCCTGAAGCGGCAGACGCCGCTGCCGCCAGGAGCGGCAGCAGGCGCTGCCGCCTGGAGCGGCAGCAGGCGTCGCCGCCCCCGGGCGGCAGACGCCGCTGCCGCCTGGAGCGGCAGACGCCGCTGCCGCCCCCGGGCGGCAGTCTCCGCTGCCGCCCCCGGGCGGTAGCAGACGCTGTCGCCCGACGCGACAGACGCCGCTGCCGCCCCCCGGCGGCAGTCGCCGCTTTCGCCCGACGCGTCAACGACAAAATCCCCCTCCCCTCGCGCGCGAGACGCAAACCCTAGCCGCCCGAAGCAGCGACGCGCGTGACGAAACCCTAGCCGCCCGAAGCGACGACGCAGACAGAAAAACTCTAGCCGCCTGAAGCGGCGGTCCCTTCGGCGCAACTACTTTCCGCCCGCACGGGCCCGCACGAACGATCGCATCCAAAAAATCCTAACTGGGTTTTTACCAAAAACTTCGTTTTCACAAGTTCTTTTTCAGATTTTAATTAAGTTTTTTCTTCGTTAAAATCTGATTAATGCTTTATATATCATCGCAATTTTTTTTCTTGGATTAGTTGATTATTACACGTTTAATAATTAGGAAGATCCTGCGACCGCTCTGCCGTTAGTTAACTAACCTAACGGTGTATGACGTTGCCCAGTGGTCTAATAATTATTAAACGAAAAATTTTCATTTCCATTATAAAATTTATGTGATGATTAAATGCATGTGTAGAAATTTATATGCCTGCCGCATATTTAATGATTCTGTGATGCACATTTTTTTAGCATGCTAAAATCACTAATGACATAGTTTAATGCCTGTAGCAAAACTGTATGTCTGCGATGAGATTTTTTAAATGCCTGCAGCATATAAATAGCATGTGTATACATCATACTTATTCCAATTTTGGTTAATTGAGCACAATTTTTTAGCTTACTAGATTTATATTATATGTATGATGTGCTCATGACATGACGATATTTTATGACAACAAACCAATAATGATTTTAAAAAGTTTAACATCATATCCTAGTTGCCAAAATGAACCTGAAGTTCAAAATCAAATCAAAAGTCTACACCCTTTCACACTAATAAATATTAACAAGTACGATGGATTATACGAAAAACATTTATGTGTTTTCTTTTAGAAATACGCATTTCGCGGTAAATAGATCTCTCAAATCTACGGTTTGTATAAACCAATATCGACACCAGCAGTTGTCATAACACCGCCAAACTCTTTTGAGTAATCTCACTTTACAAGGTATAATTCTTGAATCTAACCTTATTTTTTAAGCGTACGCCCGAAGTCGTGGCTTAATAGATAAGTGAGAAATTATAAAATTCGTACCCACGTAATTGTTTCCCCTAGAGTATGATTCTATATCCACACAATACTTGAATGACTCAATAAAAATGGCCTGAAGACCATACTTGAGTTTTCAAATAGACTTTTAAAAGTCTATCATAAACTAGAAAAGTGGAAATATAGAAACTAACTCATTTCCCTTGTATAAGTCTACTTTGTAAGACCAATAAACATTCTTTCTTATAAACGACAATAAGGACGACTGAAAACAGGGGAAGTATTGAATAAAAATGAGAAAAGGAAGATATGATGTACCTCGATATGGAGTATGCAATGGCAACCCAATATCAGACCAGAAGTTCTGACAAGACCCATAATGCTTTTTGCAAAATTAATGGGCACGTATGCCATATAAAAATATATACATATCTAGTCTAAACGACGAAAGTTAAATTGAATATATGTATAATTCTCTACTTCCCGAGGACAAATAAATTTTGAAAATAAATTTGACCTGTTGTCATAATATGAGTCTAAAATGAGCACAATTGTGGACTTATATTTTATAGAACCCACATCATACTATGAAACTTGTTGCTCTAACATAATTATTAGTAGTATTCTCTTGTAGTATATATGTGCCTTTTACGCATTTTATTTTACTGTAAATGATTTATCATCCTGAATACTCCTAAAATGAGGATGCCATGTACTCTCTGAAACTTATAAAGTTTCAAAGGATATTCGTCAAAATGAAATCCCTAATGACTCAAGAAACCAATAAAGCCTGAAGCTTTATCCAACTATGATCCGCATAATAGTCATTGTGAAGATGTAATCCTTCACAGTTTAAACAGAGTTCACCTATTACCGGACAAAATTAACTTGAGCATTTTAATGGACGTTCAAAAGTCCCACATAAATTCGAACAGAGGAATTAATTTGGAACACCAGAAGTGTCCAGAATCGACCAACTTTGGATCGATGTCACCCTGGATTGATGATGCAAGACATCATTAACCAGACGAACCCGAAGATTCTTCAAAAAAGGGTGAAACTCTCATTATCCCATTCAAAAGGGAAAAATGATTACGAGATCATCTCCATTCACGTGGACATTGACTCTCCTCACTTCCTCAAACGAATTTAAGATAATATACTATCATTAGAAGAATGAGACCTTTAGGCCTCTTGAGAGTATTTGAGGGATAAAAGTGGACTCACACACTCCCTACATATGGCTGATGATGTACCTTAGAGTAATCATCTATACATCCTCTTAAAATGGTCATAATCAAAACCTTGTTATCCAACTGCAGTCCAGATTATTATTAATCACAACGGACATATTACATTACTAGGATATTGGTTGGGCTTTTACTTACCCTCATACCACCCTCAAAAATGCTGCAGTGGAACTTATTCATCGGGACTAACCCTCCTAGATGAATATGTTCCGAGATCCTCAAACGGGGGAGGCATTAAAGAACATCTTATAGATGGAGCCTTGACGGGTTCATATCCCTAGTTCTATGCTCAACTTCATTGAAGTCGAGCTTATTGCGGATTTTTGGGATAACACTGGGAAATCAATTTAACAACTGGAAGAAAATTGAACACCCTGAAGCTTTGTGTTCACACCCAGAAATGGGTTATATGTAAATCATTAAAATGATTTAAACGGATTACTTATCCACTAGAAATCCAGTTGTAGGTGACCATGTGGGAACATGCAAACCATCAGAACGCCTCCTTAGAAACTATTTATATGAGCCTGATCACCTCATATAAACAGTTTCCGAGAACCCCTAACGGGGGAAGCGTTTAGTGCACATCTTATCGATGGAGTCATGATGAGTTTACATTCACATATCACCACTATAGACCATTTAAAACATTAATACCTATGATCTGATTATCATGAATAGTGATGAGATCCTGACGATCCACACTTATGAAACTGTTAAACAGTTATCAGACATAGCTATTGACAATATAAATATTGTCAAATTCACACATCCCTGCTACTAAAAATCCAGCTAGGATTGACATACCAACTATAATGGATGCAATCTATCAGTAACAGAAGTGGATATCCTCAATGGATGAGAGGACATACCACGAGACCCTAAAACAATACCACCACAGGAAAGTGAGCTCATCTCCATATCCTCTCCCTTTCCAGAACCTCCGGAAGAGATAAATGTGGAATAAATTGAATAATGTACGTACACGGAGAGGTATTTGGATAAAACACGCTTGTCGACAATTACTCACATTTCATTTTGCCATTGATATCGTTCACAATCTCCGTTTCCTGAAGCAAACGCAGAAATTTGGCCAAATTATATGGAACGAGGCAATAATAAGTTGAGCTGGACTCACTTATGAAATGTGAAGTGTTTGGACCTGAAGTCCTGATATCAAAAGATATCAAACCTGTGGGCTACCGAATATTGTATAAATAAATAAAATCCTATGCTATAAGCAAAACGCTATAGCCTTAGTGGTTTATTTCGCAGAAACCAGGAAGTAACCATGTAAGATGAGTTTAACTCACTTACAAAATTAATCAAACTGATGCATCAGGCTCCCTGGTCATGATTACGAAACCCATGCGATTAGCAAAGATAATTTTAGGCTATGTTGCTATGGATGATGTGACAACATACCCTTATAAATAATCATCCTGAAGATGAATTATCATCCTGAAGATGAAACCTTCATCCTGAAGATGAATAATCATCCTGAAGATGAATTATCATCCTGAAGATGAAACCTTCATCCTGAAGATGAATAATCATCCCGAAGATGAAACCATCATCCCGAAGATGAATAATCATCCAGCAGATGAATTACCATCCAGAAGATGAAATTATCATCCAGTCGATGAAGAAACATGGAAAATTGCAATCCACCAATACACCTACTGGTTGTATGGATGCACATTAAGACCCCTTCCGTTTGCTGGAAGAGGGGAAGGATATCCTAGGTCCTGAAGTGCCTTACTCAAATGTCTTTTGTACACTCCTTTATCTGGTAGTAAACACTTTAACCAGATACAGTGCAGCGCCTGCAGCGCACCACTGGACCAGAGATATGTAGCTTCTGCGCTACCTCCAAGGGTCAAGGATCATACAACATGTTAAATGTATTTGCAGATACAGGTTACAGATCATCGCGATGACTGCAACCAAGAAGCGACCAACTCCTCGAGACCAGCAAAGCATACTTCCAAGGCAACATCAATCCCACCATCCCGAGAGGCTCATCAATCCAAGAAGAAAATCATAAGCACGCACAGCCAGGTCCTGCAGTACCTCGCAGACACAGTGAAGACTGGTCAGAGACGTGATGCTACCTACCAAGTCTGCAGACCACTCCTCCTCAGAAGAGATCCCTCAGATTCAGTAGCTGCCATAGATGAGCGATACTTGTATAGATGAGCGATGTCTTGTATAGGTGAGCGATGCCTTGTACTTTGTACTTATTATCGGAACACTGTAAGAGATTGATGTATAGTTGCCTAGGAGATCTGCAAGCCTGCAGCTTGTACAGATCAAGGGGAGTCAAATGTAGTGTTGTACTCTTTTCCCTTGGCTATTGGTTTTTCCCACTGGGTTTTCCATAGCTAAAGGTTTTAACGAGGCAGTTATCCCTAACTTAGGATCCAGAAGTATCCACCTCTAGTGATATCCATCGATCAGGGGAAGTTACAAAGACTTGTACTCTTTTCCCCTAGCCATTGGTTTTTCCCACTGGGTTTTCCTTGGCAAAGGTTTTAACGAGGCAAGTACTCTTAAACTTGGGATCCAGAAGTATCCATAGACCCATGATCAGATAAGCTCTATGAACCCTGAAGCGTTCATCACGTGTTACAACAATGGATGGATAAGGGGAAGTGTTATAAACGGGCTTTGGAGGCCCAACCCGTTAGTGGGTATCCACCCATTATGTAACCCTATTACTATAAATGTAGGGCTACGGGGTTCCGTAGCCGCCATGGTTTACAACATATAGCACTTAAACTAATTATGCGGAAATCGCCGATAATTATTAGCTCCCGATAATTCTTAAACAGGCTTTCTTATTAGCTCCCGATGAACAGTGGAAATCGCCGCAACGGATCGCAGCAACCAAGATTTCAACGCGCGGCGAGGATAATTTGAGGGGAATATTAGGAGAAGCTCAAGAAAATTGAGCTAACGTGCTGATAACGTGTTGAAGGATTTTAGAGAAGAGAGTAAACAATCTCTTATTAGGAGTAGCCATGGCACAAGCCATGGCTCTCTATATATTCAATTTAGAGAAAATAGGAGTCTAAGGGACTCACCACTAACTTAGTGGGGAGTAATGGTGAGATGCTGAGGGGGAGAGGCCAAAGGCCTCCCTCAACTCACAACAACTAACACATTATGCGATAGTTTCAAAACCACACCATTAAACACCCAGTTTTACACACACAAAATAATTAAGCATCAAAAACTGAAGCAGCAGACAAAGCAATTACTCGATTCTAAATGGCCCAAATTCCTTATTGAATAGTTCCAGCAATAACCCACCACCACGCAAACCCTAATTTTTCAACCACTTTTTCAATTGGGCAGGAAGAAATCAACCAAGAACAATCGAATGTCATTAAAAGAAAGAAAATTTTTAAAACACCTCACCCTTAGGAAGCGACGCTGATCCTCGGATGTATCTGCACAAATTCAATCAAACATCAAACAGCTCAACAAATTAAAAAACATCAATTTCTATTGAAACAAAACAACAGATCGATTGAGTTCTTAAGAACCCCCCCCCCCCCCCCCCCCCCCCCCCCCCCCCCCCGCGGAAGATTCGATCCTCCCTCTTCGGTTGCCTATTTTGTCTGTTCTTTTTCTAATTATTATCATAAGTTTGTATTAACAACAATTAAAAAAATTATTTGAAAAAATAACTCTTGCACCAGCCGGGAATCGAACCCGGGTCTGTACCGTGGCAGGGTACTATTCTACCACTAGACCACTGGTGCTATTTATATTCGTAATACATACAAATTCACATTAAAGACAACAGACGGGTCGGACTCGGCTCCTACAAGATCCGCTTTCTGCTAATCCAGACCCACTAACAAATTATGGGATCCGCTTGAGCATGCACCGCCCACATTTACGAGCTGAGCTTCGAAACATCCAAATTCCAAACTTTCTGTCATCATCCATAAAAGGGCAAATAAAATTTGTACGTCTATGGGTTTACCCCATTTTTATTTTTGTTAAAGAAATATTAGAATGCAACTGACTGTCGATGTGCTTATCACTGATGACAATGATGGTTATGCTTTTCAACTTTGAGAAATTTTGACGGTCAATTGAAATTTTCATGGAATGTGATAGCGTAATGCATATACAAATGTCTGAAACACATGGGACATTCTCCAGCATGCTCAATTTGGCCAACAACGCAGCGGGATTTATGTCTTCCCCAAATCAATAGTAGCTGTACATGGAGAATATGACAGGAGAAGTGTACTCTTACAACTCACAATGAGACAAGAATATGGGTGTGAAAGTATCAACGTGCAAGTATTTCATACTTATATGTGATATTTCTAAGACGTAACATTGATTTTCTAAAAATTGAACGCTTTCATATGTCAAAGCAGGTTGAATGTTGCATGTCGTTGTATCAATTTTCCAGAATATGGCTGGCAAACAACTTACTCCACTTATAAACAAGGCTAGTACAAACATGTGTCAATGACCAGTCCATCGATTGGTGATTTCGGAAGATGTTGATATAACAACAAATATAGGAGCATCGACTTTAATGGCAAGACCGGTAAATGATGGTGTAAGACCGTCCAATGAAGAAAGCAATGGCATCGATATCAAATGTGACCATGAAGTTGCAAGGGAGAATAGCAAGCAGTAAGCTGCATAGATGAACACAGAGGATACAACATAGATTGAGAATTTAGTTGCTAACACATGTTGAATTTGAAGAGCAGTTACCAACCGAAGTGGAAGAGAATCAATGTAACAATGAATTGATAATAAAAAATACTCGTGAAAGAAACAATGAAGTGTCCAAAATTCGCAACGATATTGGAGTGTTCAATGTCAATGATTCTATCATACTAAGACCAGTTTGGTTCAAGCAATTAAATGATAGAGCATCAAGCACAATGTTTTGTTCCAACCAATCAAGACGAACATCACATGATATATTCTTATTTGTGCCATAAATAAGCTGGTGAATCCTAAAATTAGACATAAGGATAATAGGAATTGTCCATGGCAGATTCATATAGCATTTAGGAAAAGAACCAATTGGCCTTTTATGATAATAAAAGTAGGTGGGAAATATACTTGCAATAATCCCATGCTGAATACGAATCATGTTCAAATAATGAGTTCATTCGTAAGTAATAAGATTATGCAAATGTTAAAGACAAAGCTTGCTTTAACAATGGCCAAAACGCAAGAATCCACACACACACACACACACACACACACACACACACACCAGGTTAAAGAGTAGAATATCATATACCAAAGCATGGCGAGCTAGAGTGAAGGCATTGTCGTGGATATTTAGTGATCAAGAGGAATCATAATAGATACGCATGTAGTATCTAGAGGCTATTAAAGAAAGTAATCCTAGGACTGTTTATAAGATTATAATCGATACTATCGGGCCATGATTAGAAAAGTTTACTTGTGTGTTTTGGACATTCGGACCATCAGTTGAAGGACTCATGCATTATAGGCCGGTCCTAAGCATGGTTGGCACGCACTTGTATGGTAAATATGTTGTTTGTTTGCTCATGCTAACAAGTATAGATGCAAATGGCAAGCTTTTTCCATTAACATTTATTGTTGTATTTGCTAAAACCGAGTCGAATTAAGAGTAGTTTTTCAGCCGCATATATGTATTCACACCCAATGTTCATGGACACCAAACAATAACTTCCATTTTTGATTCACTGAAATGTATTCCAAGAACAACACTGGCTGGCTGGCTAGCTCTGAAATACCATAGATATTGTCTAGACATTTCGTTGTTGGATATTGGCCATTAAGCTCAATGTAGTTTTGATGATGATCACCACGTTATGTGGTACTAATGCCTCTAAATATTTTAGTCTCAGATAATTTACATTGATTATATCTTGAGAGAGACAAAACAATTGGTGATGGGATGATGGACTCAAGGCATGGAGCAATGGATCATTGAAACCATGAAGAATCATAAAGTTTATTGTAAATCATTTTTGATTCTTTATGTATTTTGATCTTTATTTAGTATAATACTTGTATGCCTTGAGTAGATGATGCACACACACACACATTCATGTCATTTTCCATATTATAGAACAATATGATGATCCTAGAACCCATCCCAATAGGTTCATTGGCCAAAACACTCAAGATAGTGTTTTTGGACCAAGATCAGACGTCTGGTATAGAGTCACCAGACGTCTGGTGTGTCTGATATATTCTTCTTCAGATTTCGACATTGTCTAGACGTCTAAAGCTCATTGGTAAGACATCTGAATAGTGAATCAGACGTCTGACTGGTGAACTCCAGACATCTGTTCAGTGAGGATGTTATTTGGATTATTCCCCGAGAGCTCTCTCTCCTCCCCCACTTGTGTCCAGCCGTCTGAAGAAGACGTGCCAGATGACTGAACAGTGAATCAGCCGTCTTACTAGTGTTTTTCAGACATCTGATTACTTGGAGTTGGTTCTTCAGTTAATCCATAAACAACTCACTCTTCAGTCGTCTGATGAAGGATGACCATATGACTGAATAGTTCATCAGTCGTCTAGGAACTCTTCTTTTGACGTCTGATGACTAGGAAATCTGTCCATTTATAGCCGTTAGACTGTGATTTTTCTGGACTGTTTTCTTGGTTTCTGTGCAAGACTGAGAGAATATTTAAGCACAAATGTGAGGAAGACTTGAGCACTCATCTGAACATAATAGAGATTATTTTGTGAGCCAAATCTTAGCACAAAGCTTCATCTCTTCAACTCTCTCTTTCTCCCTTGGAGCTCCATTGAATGTTGCATTGATTCCAAAAGTGCAAGGGAAGTCCACAAGTGCACAAAGCTAATGTTAGGTATTGGTGTTTTAGACCAATATTGTTTTGATTATGATCACAATATTATATTGTTGCTAATGACTCTCTGTTTTAGTCTCATGTTTATCAATTGAAGAATTGTGTTTTGGCGACTAAATGCTTGGTGCAAGGATGGACATCAATAGGAGCAATTGCAAAGCTTGGAACTTGATGAAGGAAAGCTCATCAAGAGGTGCCAACTCGTGGAAGATGATGGTGAGCATCAAGGCATCAAGAGCTTGAAGACTTAGACTTTAAGAGAAGCAAAATATAATCCATGTAATTTATATTACTTGCTTTTCTCTTTTTGAGTCTAGGAATTTGTAATGCCTTGATTAGATGGTCTACTCGGTCATGCATATGCATAACCATCTTAGTGAACCTTATGATCATCATAGAAACCAATCATATAGGTTCCCCATGCCAAATAACTCAATTGGAGTTTTTGGTCTTCCAACAAGCGCCTGCTGAAGGCAGGACAGGCGACTGGGTGATCTCCAGGCGACTGACCAGCCTTCTACAGGCGACTGTTATGCACAGATTAAGTCAAAAATTTCTTGACTTGAGCTTTTGGTGCATGTGACTGAAGTTCTTTCGACAGGCGCAGTCTACCATCAGGCGCCTGACTATTGTTCAGAAGTCGCCTGAGTGCCAATATATGTAACCTGTCAAAATTGAGCACCAATCCATCTTGTGTGACAGCCGACTGATGTAGAGTTTATAGCCGCATGTTTATCTTCATGCCCCTGGACTTTGTTCATTAATCGTCTGAATGCACAAGTGCGAAAGTTGTCATTTCTCAGCTCCTTTCCATCCCATGTGACAGTCGCCTGGCGAAGTCTTTACAGGCACGTGCATATTGTACAGACGCCTGTGTAGTCTTCTACAGCTGCCTGTTCCCATAGGTAGATTGTCCCTGCTCCGTTATCTGCCTACTTGGCTCAGGCTCTAACCGCTTCCCGACCAGGGGCTGGGGCTTGAGAGAAGAGTAGGCTTTCGTCCCCCTGGCTCAGATTGTAGCCGTTGAAATTAAATCTAGTCGTTAGTCAGTCGCATGTCTGCTCTTATACAGGCGCATGTCCATGCCGTAATATAGCCATTGCATAATTCTTCTCTTTGGCTTTTTGCTTGGTTTTATGGGTTTTCTTGGCTTCTAATATATAGGAGTGGTCTTAGTTCTTTTATAAATGTTGGAACATTTGGTTAACATTGTAGATCATTAAGAATCTCAAAGCCACTCATTTCTCTCACTTTCCTCTCATGAGCACATTCCTCTTCATGCATTGAAGCTAGCTCAATGGAAATCCTCCAAGTGCAATCAAGCTCATCTCAACACTTGGAGATCCTTTTCCATGCATTGCATTCTTATTGAGTAAGTTCATCTCATCAAGGCATATGTAAGAGTATTTATTTCATCTTTGTGAAGTGTAACTCTAACTTTCTTTGTGAGACTTAGTTTCTCTATTTGTGAGAGTTTAACCCTTGTGTAGGGTTGGTTGTATACTCTCTTTGTGAGAGTTAGGTTCTCTCTTTGTGAGAGTTTAGGTTCTCTTTTTGTGAGAGTTCAAATCCATTGTGTAGTGTATCCCTTGTGTGTGATTGTATTCACTACCTTGTATAGGATCATAGTCAATATTTGGTGTGGCTGGATGTATCCAAGTTGGGGAACCAATGTAAAATGTTGAGTATTGGACTTCTCCCTACTTGGTGTTAATGATGAGCAAACATAAATACTTGTGACTAATCCCCTATTTTGCAGTTAATCCATTGCCTAAGCTAATTATGAAGATATACTAGCAATGGATGACTCTAAAAGTTCATTGAAGGCAAATGACATGGATTGGATGATCGTAGATGTTGATTGAAGCTTCATGAAGACTTCAAGCTCATACGATGGAAAGAAGAGATTATTCGTCAATGTAATTTTCTTTTATCTCTTCTAGTATGTAGCTTAGAAGTAGAACATTGATGGAGCACTCACACACATCATCATTTCAGTCTTAGGACATCATTAGATCAATTGTCCTTAGACCCCAATTCATTTCTTAGTGATTGTGCTTGGATTGTTTATAACAGTCGACTACTGATGAACATTTTACAGTCGTCTGTCTCAAAAATAATCGACTGTGTTTTGTTCTACAGTCGCCTGTTATGCACAAACTTTTACAATATAGTTTTGGGCCTCTCTGATTATTTCACACAGGCTACTGATGAACGATTCACAGGCGCATGTCCAAGTGACAGTCGACTGTGTTTTGTAAATCAGTCACATGTCTATCCTTTGCCCAAACTTTGTTGATCTGACTTTCACGGTCAGTCGACTAATGTTGAATATACAGTCGACTGTCTCTTGGATCAGTCGACTGTATATGCTGCAACAGTCGTCTGTCTGTGAGCCAATTTATTGACTCAGCTCTCTGAAAATTCTCAGGGTATTTGACAGTCGTCTGTATAAGGATTTACAGTCGCATGTTCTGATTAATAGTCGACTGTGTTATCCTCATTAGTCGTCTGTCCTGCTATCTTACAAGATTTCCAGATTCTTCAAACTTACCATTCTCTCGGCCAGTCGCCTATAGAAGTAATTACATTCGCCTGTTGGTTTAACAGTCGACTGTTTTTGCTTCATCAGTCGACTGTCCACGTGATAAGTTACAGTTATGATTTCTCACCTACCTTTGCTAACTGTGCAACAGTCGACTGTGGTTTCTTCAACAGTCGACTGTCGCGAGTTCAGATTCTATCCGTTGAGATTTTTCTCACGGATTCCAAAAGGGTTTTTGCCTAAACTGTTTTGTGGATTTGAGAAACCTATATAATGGGCTGCTACTGTTCCATTGAAAGGTTACCTAAGCGATTGCAAAATCTCTTAAACTTTCATTTTCTAAGATCAAAGCTCTCAAATCCAAAGTCCTAAGAATTCCTAATCTTTGATCTCTTGCTCTCCAACCTAGAACCAAAGAGTTATCTTCTAGGCATTTGGTGCAATCAAGAGAAAGGGCTTTCTCCTCTCTTCCAAGAGGATCTTCAACACGCATCACACCACTCCTTCAAGTTCTACTTCAAGGCATCGGTGATTGTAAGTGTTGCTTTCATATTTCATTAATTTCGTTAATTGATTTTGCTCTCGGGTTGTGAGAGCAGTTTGCTTGCTCCCAGGTTGTGGGAGTCAAGGATATCGATTGTATTCGATTTCGCTTGTAGGGTTGCTACAAGTGGGTTTTAAGGAAACCTCAAGTTAGGGTTCTAACTTGAGTATCCGGAGGTATCCGGGTGGAAGGGACGTAGGATTACCAGGAACAAGTCGGGAAGTGACTTGGGTAATCCAAAACCCTTGAAACATAATTGCATTTGCGTTTGTTTCATTTTGGGTTATTTTTAATTCCGCACTATATTGTTGGATTGTATTTTATTTGGTGTAAATTCCTTTTAAATTTGCATAAACATTATTCAACCCCCCTTTCTAGTGTTTTCCCCATAGACAGGATCCTTACAATTGGTATCAGAGCGCAAGGTTATAGCTATGGCATCCAACAGCAACAACGTTCCTCCTCCGCCTTCGTACAACAATCACGGCCGTGATGGAGCGTCCACACTTTTCGAAGGTCAATCTACGGTGCATCCTCCGCGTTTCAATGGTAAAAATTTTGGCTATTGGAAATGCAGGATGGAGACGTTCCTTAGGAGTGCTTCGCTTTGGAGAACCCTCCACAGGGAATACGTCGAGCCCACCGAAGTAGATTTCGACAAATGGACGTCTTCCGAGAAATCCGCCGAAATCAATAACGTAAAAGCAATGAACGCTCTTCCTTGTGCGTTGGACCCGAATGAGTTCAATAAGATATGCACATGTAAGAGTGCATATCAAATTTGGAACCATCTCATTGTTACCCATGAGGGAACGAACAAGGTAAAGCTTTCAAAGTTATATGTTGCCGTGCAAAACTTCGATTTGTTTCATATGCAGGAAAATGAGACCATTGCATCGATGTACGGACGTTTTACCGACATCACAAATGAATTGGAAGCCCTTGGCCAAATATACACCGAACCTAAAAAGGTAAGGAAGATCATCATGGGAATGACCTCCAAATGGGAAAGAAGAGCGATCGCCATCGAGGAGGTCAATGACTTGAAGAACTACACAGTTGTGAATCTTATCAGGACTCTCATGTCTTATGAGGTAAGACGGGAGAACCGATTAAAGATTCGAGCTATGATGAATCCCTCGGAGGCCAAGAAGAAAGCTTTGGCATTCAACGCCAATTCATCATCCTCCGATAGTGAAGAATCAGAGAATGAAATGGGTTTGGGTGAAATGGCCCAAATGGCGAAGAAGTTCCAACGCTTCTTTCGCAAAGGTAAATTTTCCTCAAACAAACGATTTGAGTCTACTAATGCTACTTTCTCTCTTTGCTTTAAATGCAATAAGCTAGGGCACATCAAGAGGGATTGCCCAATGCTAAAGAACAAAGAGAAGTGGAAGGCTCCGAAGTACCACAAGTCTGACAAGAACAATAGAGACAAGAAGAAAGGACTCGTATGTACATTCGATGACTCAAGTGAAGAATCATCGAGTGATTCTGATGATGAGAAGGGTGAGAGCGCCCACATGTGTTTCATGGCTCTAGAAGATCCACTCTCCGATGAGAGTGATTCTGACACGGATGATACCGAGGGAACAATGGATGAACTTCGTATTGCTAATGAAGAGTTATTTGCTAAATATCAATCTTTAATGCTTAGATATTCTAGCGTAAAGAAATCAAATGTTAGCAAGTCATCCATTCTATGCATTATCAATAATGACACCATTGTTGATACTTTAACTCTTGAGAAAGCAAACTTAACTTCTCAAAATGTCACTTTGAGAGATGAGTTGAATTCCCTCAAATCTCAACTAGATCAAACACATCCTAAGGATAATAGTGATCTAGTCACACGACACACATAATTGAGTTTAGAGAATGGTTCTCTTAAAACTCAAGTGCACGAGCTCAAAGCACGGGTGTCCACCTTGGATACCAATATTTCTTCTATTAAGGAGAAATATGAGCTCATGTCCTCCCGTATTGTGAGATTCAATAAGGAAAAAGGACAATTGGATGATTTGCTTGCAAACCAATTTCCGGCCACACATCGTGTTGGTCTTGGGTTTGTGAATGCAAATGCATCCAATGCACGCACTTCCTATAGTGGTGTCACTATAGATTTTGTGAGGCCATCCTCCGGTGCATCCACAAGTGGTGTGAAAGACACTATAAGTAGCAATCCTACCAAGAATGTCACCACTTCACCGTCTCTTCCTTTTGACAAGAAACCCACTAAGGGTGGAAACCAAAAGAGAAGCCATGCTTACATGTACACATTCATCCACGTAAGAAACCTCCTACTTCACAAGTGGATAATCATGACACTTTTTATACTCCACACCCACGGACACGTACAAATCCACACATGATAAATACTCATGTACGTGTTTCCATACACCCGTATGCTCATACGCATCATTCTTACATGTATGCTCATCCTCCACATGTCATGCATGATCCATATGCTTCATACAACATGCATGTTCCCAAGCATACATTTCATCCTCATATGTTACATGCTTATCCTCCACCTCATTTGTCACAACCCGGTCCCCGTGATACCCGATAAGTACGAATCAGTATCAGGTATTCCCAAAACTACGGTGTGAAGAAAAATGAGGAGAGAGAAGAGAAGTATTGCTCGGAACAAAAAACTCTGCAGGCCACTGCGCACGTGCTGGGAAGTACAAGTAAAACTCTATCACAGATATAACACAGAGAAATATATATAAGTACAATTTTTCATTTATTTAATACATTGATACATTCTTTTACATACACCATCTGTTCAAGGGATACAAAAGAGGGAAGCTACACTGAGACAACGATAATCTTATACAACTCCAAGTCCAGTTCCAATTTATACAATACAAACATTTCATCCTCACAACTCTAGCTACGAAGGTCTACCCGAAAAAGAAACACCAAAAGTACAAGTCTCTCATCATACCCCTCACCACCCAATACTACAACTGATCACCAACTCCGAAGCTCCAGCCGCTATCTCCAACCTCCAACTCACATGACCTGAAAGTCAACGGGGACACGTCAACGCGTGACCCAGTAGAAACTCCTAACACTCTAGTAGAACCCAATTTTAGAACTGGTCTGCCTATCTAGGGGAGGGTGGTCTAACAAGTAAGGTTCATGTTGCATAAAAGTGATTACATTCCAACATGCGAACTTAGCTATAGGAACTTGTAAAACTTGCATATGAAACCATATTATGAAATGCGGATATTGAAAGGAAGCATAAGAACATGTTACCAAGGGATATCAGCATTAAAGTAAACAAAAGTAAGGAGACATGAGATAACAACATTTATAAATTAAAGACAATTACTTTAAGTTGTTGATTCACATATTTGGAAACTCGTGTAAACCGCAGGACGCTAAGGAGTCGGATTTCACCCAAGGTGGGTGAAAAAGTGGTACCACAACCAGCGACACGAGCACTGGAGGGGCCTCTCGTAACTCTCCGTACCCGAACGGAACAAGGTATGGGAGTGAGACAAACTCGGTTTTTCTGTCGAACAAACGGAGCAAACCATCAATTACCGTCATGATGCATCACGAGTACACCAGCGGCCTCTCCAACCCTTTCAACTCGCCCTTCTGGGAGTGATATAGCGGGTGAGAATTCATATCATATGTCCGCTCCTTAACTCCTAAAGTTTACCCGTTTTCCCCCAAACCAGTGTCACCCTCCTTTAGGAGGACTGATACATTCCTCATTCTCACTCTCAGTTTTCAAGATATTACTTCGTTTGTCAACGAATCATCTAGCGGACTTGAATACCGCTTTAACCAACTTTTAACAATATCATCATCATCATCATCATCATCTCAATTAAAGAATTGCATGGAATATCATCACAAACTCATCGTTATGAACATACTAATGTGAAATCATAAACAAATTGAACTTTAATATTATTGACATAACGAATATTTCATGAACCATCTGCATAACTACATGTATCAAGAGCATGTCATTGAGAACATGATTAGCACAAACAAACTTAACTTCAAACAAAACTACACCATGATAAGTACTAAGCAAAATTAGCATATGAATCTGTCAAAACCGTTACAGCAGAAAGAATATCACTTTTAGCCTATCTACAGTCAGAATTGGTGTCTGGTCCCTTCGTGAAAGTTGTAGATATGGGTGTTTTCCTTTCACTAACCAATTTTCATAAGCTCAGTTGACATATGTGATTTATGGTGGATTTTCTCCTAACAGGTATAATTTCAGCATTCTGAACTAGAAACTGAGTTCAGTTCAAGTCCATTTTTCTACAAGTTACAGACAGAATTAAGATCTAAAATTATTATGGGTTGAATATCTTGAAGTCAGCTTTCCAACGGCATCAAGATCATAATATTTTATAAAGTGTGCATGGATTTCTACTCGTTTTACTGAAAGGTGTCAAAACTGTCTAAAACAGACCAGTTTTAGAAACTGAGTTTTTACCCTAGCTTTCAGTCCGAATTCGCAAAACTTGTAAACGTGAAAGTTATTAAGGACTACAATATGAGTAACATATATTTTTTTCATATTTTTCTTTCATCTACGTTGGGAGATATTCTCAGTTTAACAGAGAATAAAAATACTGGAATTTCAGAACAGTTTTGATTGAAACACCAGTTTGCATATCCGAATTTTTATAACATCATACGGTTAGAATTTGGAAAAATGATCTAAATGAAAGTTGTTCATAACAATGAGATACCCAACATATAAAATTTCCAAAGCATTCCCATTAGCCAATTAACCCCAGCACTTAGTCAAAGTTTCAGTTTTTCTAGATCAAATTTCAGCATGAAGAACAAAGGTGTTTCATGAAAGTTAGTTTAATTCTTCTTGTCCTAAAACTAAATTCTACCTAGGTGAAAGGGATTTCTACCTTATAAAGTCCACCAAAAATTCTTTGGACCTTCTTATTTCCTTGATGAACTTGGGCTCCTAGTCCTCCTTCAAGCTCCTAACTTGACCTTCAAAAATTGGATTTTTGGAGAGTGTTTGAGGTTATTTTGGTGTTAAAATGATGAGGAAAGAGCATGGCTTCTTGGTGGTGGAATGGGTGGTGATTTGGAGGAGAGTGGTGGTGGGATGGTGGAGAAAATGGGAGAAAAGGGGAGGATGAAAATTTGGACAGATTTGAGTGAGAGAGAGAGAGAGAGAGAGGGTGAGAATGAGGGAGAGATGAAGGAATTTTGGTTTTGTTTTTCCTTTTTTGATAATTTGATTTTCTCCCAAAAATTCTCAACCATTCATTTAGTCCAAAGCTAATGCCATGTGTATACTCTTTACCATGCAAGATGACACATTAGTAGGTTATGTGTCATGGCTACTAATTTTTGAATTTGTATTTTTAGGAAAATAAAAATACAAGAGGAAATACATCATACCTCTTTTAATACATGGTATTTCATCCTAATACTCTTATTTACTAATATCAATGATGAGTTTAAAATCTTTTAAAAATAATTCCTACACCAAAATAATTAAAGAAAAATACAAGCATACTCTCAAAAATTATACATACTTATTTACGCCAAAATACGTATAAATACACGTACATTAAAATTGGGGTCATTACATCATTTCTATGCTAGAAACCATGTTCCTAAGAAGCATGCACCACATAGAAATCCAACAAGTACGCATGCAACTAGAAAAAGGACTCCCAAGATTTACACTATTTGGGGTCCTAAGAACACTAGTCTTAATGATATGAATGCTTATGTTGATTCCTATTTTCATGATGTGATTAGAAATAGTAATTATGTTGGTAAACGGAAGTCCACTTGGACTTGGCTTCCAAAGGGCTAATCCCCTTGGACCCAACAAACATTAGGTACCATGAGCTTATGGTATATTATGTAGGTACCCAAGAGAAAGAAGAAGAGAAATAAAGGTCAAATTAGCTCTAAAGGGAAAGGATGGATTCTTGATAGTGATTGCTCCAAACACATGACGGGAGATCCCTCATTGCTCTCCGAAGTGATTAGCATCAAGGATGGTGCAACAGTCACGTTTGGAGGTAATCAAAAGGGAACCATCATTGGAGTAGGTATTGTCGGTAATCCTTCAAAACCCTTGATTACTAATGTATTTCTTGTTAATGGTTTGTGTCACAATCTCATTTCCATTAGTCAACTTTGTGACAAATGTTACAAGGTTAACTTTGGAGAAGGATTGTGTACAATTGTTGATTGTGATTCAAATGTTTTATTTTCCGGTATTAGGCATAAAAATATTTATTATTTGAGCTTGCCTAAAACCGTAGAACATTGCTTAGTTGCTAACACAAGTGAACAACTATTATGGCATCGTCGTTTTGGTCATGTTCACTTCAAGCACTTATATAAGTTAACTAAGCATGATCTAGTCAAAGGTGTTCCTAAAATTGCTTTTAATAAGAAAAACTTTTGTGACTCGTGCCAAAGAGGTAAACTAAGTAAATCATCATTTAAGCTTAAAGAAGGGATTACTTCTAAGAGGCCCCTAGAACTTCTTCATCTAGATTTATTTGGGCTAACTAGAACCGCTTCTTTAGGGAATGCTCATTATGGACTAGTTGTCGTTGACGACTTTTCTAGATTTACTTGGGTTTCATTCTTAACTAATAAGAATGAAGCTTATGAAGAGTTTACCAAATTTGCAAAGAAGATTCAGAATTTCGTAGGATCTACCATAATCACTATCCGTAGTGATCATGGAGGAGAATTTGAGAATGAGTCTTTTACTAAGTTTTGTGATGACACCGGGATAACTCATAATTTTTCCTTTCCTCGAGCACCACCACAAAATGGTGTTATAGAGAGAAAGAATAGGACTCTTATTGAGTGTGCTCGCACTATGCTCCATGATAGTCATTTAGGACTACAATTTTGGGCAGAAGCGGTGCACACGGTATGTTATGTGCTCAATAGGATCCTAGTGAGACCCCGAACGAACAAAACTTGTTTTGAGTTTTTTTATGACAAAAAGCCTCAAGTAAAATATTTTTGTGTATTTGGTTCAAAATGTTTTATAAAGAACACATTTAGTAATTTAGACAAATTTGAGCCAAGATCCGATGAAGGAATTTTTGTTGGATATTCCACACGTAGCAAAGCCTACCGGATATACAACAAAACTTCTTCAACGATTGATGAATCACTACTTGTATCTTTTTATGAAGATTTTGATTTTCCTCATGTTGAAGATGATAGTGTATATACTATTTGTGATTCTCTTAGTAATGTTAAGATTAATGATTCGATTATTGATACTAACACTACTAACGAGATTATTGAAGATGTTCCCAGTGTTGCAAGAATACCCAAAGCTTACCCGACCGTTCGCAACCATCCCCATAACCAAATAATTGGAGATATTGGTGTGGGTGTTCAAACGAGGTCGAGAATTGAAGAATTCTCTCAATGTGCATTTGTCTCTACTATTGAGCCAAAGAACATTCAAGAAGCTTGTGAGGATAGCTCTTGGATAGTGGTAATGGAAGAAGAACTAATGCAATTCGAGAGAAATGAAGTTTGGGAGCTCGTTCCTCTACCAGTGGTCACCAAGTCATTGGGACCAAATGAATATTCAAGAACAAGATGGATGAGAACGAGGTAATCACAAGGAACAAAGCAAGGTTAGTAGCTCAAGGCTACCGGCAAGAGGAAGGTATTGATTTCAAAGAATCTTTTGCCCCCGTAGCTAGATTAGAAGCTATTAGGTTGCTTTTATCTTTGGGGAAATCACACAAAAATACCCAAACGTTTGGGGCCTCTTTCATATTAATACCCTGAACTTTTAAGTCATACACAACAATACCTTTTTTGGTTTTTTGTATAATTTATACCCATTTTGCCCTTTAACCCATTCAGAAAAATAATACCCTAACGTTTGTGGCATCTTTCAAAAAAAATACCCAAATCCCACTAAAACTCAAATCACAGGGGTATTTTTTGAAAGATGCCCCAAACGTTAGGGTATTATTTTTCTGAATGGGGTAAAGGGCAAAACGGGTATAAATTAAACAAAAAACCAAAAAAGGTACTGTTGTGTATGACTTAAAAGTTCAGGGTATTAATATGAAAGAGGCCCCAAACGTTGGGGTATTTTTGTGTGATTTCCCCTTTATCTTTTGCATCCCATAAGAATTTTAAACTATTTCAAATAGATGTTAAAAGTGCATTTTTAAATGGGTTTGTCAATGAAGAAGTTTATGTTTCTCAACCTCCCAGTTTTATTCATGAAAATTTTCCAACCCACGTTTTCAAACTTAAGAAAGCGTTGTATGGGTTGAGACAAGCTCCTAGAGCTTGGTATGATCGACTCAAGACCTTTCTTTTGAATTTAGGTTTTAAAATGGGAGAAGTTGATTCTACACTCTTCATTAAAGATTATGAAAATGACATTCTTTTGATTCAAGTATATGTAGACGATATTATTTTTGGCTCTACTAACTTTAATCTTCGTCAAGAATTTTCTAAGTCAATGAAGGGTGAATTTGAGATGAGCCATATGGGAGTGCTCACTTATTTCCTTGGACTGCAAATTCGACAAATGGAGAATGGTACCTTCATACATCAGACAAAGTACACAGGGGAGCCTATTAAGCGATTCGGGATGGAATCGTCTTCAAGCAAAAGGACTCCCATGAGTACTACTACCCATCTGCACACGGATGAAAACGAAAAAGATGTAGACGTTCGTCTATATCGAGGTATGATCGGAAGCTTAATTTACTTAACCGCTAGTAGGCCCGATATCATGTTTTCTGTATGCTTGTGTGCTAGATATCAAGCTAGACCTAAGGAGTCACACTTGATTGCGGTTAAACGAATATTTCGTTATCTCAATCAGTCTCTAGATTATGGGTTACTTTACCCTAAATTTAGCACATATAAGTTAATCTCATATAGTGATGCCGAATTTGCCGGATGCAAGTCCGACAGGAAAAGTACTAGTGGCACTTGCCATTTCATAGGAAATTCCTTAGTTTCTTGGTTTTCTAAGAAACAGAATTCGGTGTCATTGTCCACGACTGAAGCGGAATATATTGATGCGGGTCTTGCATGTGCACAAGTTCTTTGGATGAGACACACACTTAGTTGTTGGAAACAGCATCCTAACCTATGTTTGATGATAACAAACCCTACTGAACTGTTCTAATATGTTTGTTGAGTGTGTCACAGGTCCCTATAGTCATGATTGCTCAGGTTACACATGTACGTACTCAAGTACGTAGAGATACAAGGCTGAAACTACATTTGGAATTATGCAAGCTGCTCAAACAAGAGAGTATAGCTATGAAACTCTACCCTAGAGTTAAACATAGACTATAAACATCATGGAAATTTTCTCAGGATTTATGGAGATTGTTTGAAGTCCAAATACGGGGAAATACTAGAAAATACTGAGTATACAAAGAAGAAACTTTTTCTACAAGTGTTGAAATGAGGTGAAACAATTCGCACATGTCAAAATGAAGCTCTGGGATTTTTGAGAATTATTTCAGAATTTTTGGGATCTATTTGATGCCCAAATACGCAAGAATACAGTGAAAATACTCAGCAAATACGACATACGGTACTGTTCACATATACGCCTCATCGCAGCTCAAAATTCACGCTGACGTGGCATCATCCTGGCCGTTTGTTCCGCATCCAACGGTCGCTCGAAGCAGGGGCGACGTGGCCGCTTGTCCGCCGCCCGATCTCGATCCAACGGCCACCCACCGTGCGGATGAAGTCGCAAATGGCGGGCGGAGCGTCCGAATTCGCGGGCGACGTGGCAGCATCTCAGCCATTCGCTCGATGATCCGACGGTGACCGACAACGCGGGTCCGGGTCAGCGGAGGCGGGCGACGACGCGCGGATTTTGACCGCCACGTGGCGGCTCCTCGTCGAATCCCGCTCGATCCGACGGTCCAGATCGCTGCCGACAGCGGATTTTAAACCCGACCCGTTAAGCTTATTTAAAACGTGTTTTGTGCGGGTGCGGATCCCTTGGAACAGTGACCTAAACCCGTTAACTCAATTCTATAAATACCAATGTACATCTCTTCACATTTTCATCAATAAGTGGAGTTCTAGAGATCCAAATTGAGTTCCGTAAGAAGCGTTGCGACCGTGACTTCATCCCCGATGCAGTGACAGCAAGTTGAGCAGCTAGTTCCTCTTGTGCAGAAAATGAGATCATTTTGAGTGAGGAACTTCTACCGACTACTTCCACGGGGACAGCGACTACTTCTTCTACAGACATCCGATCATCATTCCGTAAGAAGCGTTGCGAAGCTACTGATGTGCTGAAAGACGGCAACCAGAGAGATCTTCACAAATGAGCTTTCTAAACTCTTAATCTTTGTTATTTGTGAAGTTATTAATGTTTTGATCAGCATTTCTGTAATATAATTTCTTCCGCTATTTGGGACTCTAGGAACCAAACTTGTTGGGGCAAGTTGGGTTGGGGAGTGATACTTGTATGTTTCTTTTTGGCTTTGGTGAGCTTGAGTTGGTCTGACAGGTTGGTGTTGGGGCACCAATCTAAGTGAGATTGTAACTTCTTAAAGAAACAGTATAAGTGATTGCTCATTGGGGTGGACGTAGGTCATGGGGACCGAACCACGTTAAATTCTGTGTCTTCTGTGAATA